>CM032446.1:148535645-148688922 GCA_019049505.1 Pachyrhynchus sulphureomaculatus | reverse complement strand
TCCAAAAAACACTTTATATTTTTAGAAATAATTACGTCAATAATTCCAACAGATAATTTCCGTCTTCATTCTTACATATCCTCTGTGAATCTCAGAAAGTTCCACAATATGGTTCATTAAAATTCTCAGTTGATTAAAAGTGCAATCGCCTACAGAAGTTGGTAGGTGATTTTGGTAAGCCTGAAGAGCATTGCTGATTATTTGGTATGTCGAAAGAAGCTTTTGATTAAGTAGCAAAGGGTTTAGTTGTTGGGCCACAGATAATTCTTTAAGCTAAAAGAAAATGAGGTATAAAAAAATTAATATGATTATTATATTATTAAGAAACTGTGACTTGGAATTGCCGAAAATTGCAGGGCGATACATAATAACAAGAATTATTACCGACTTGTTAAATTTACAAATACCAAATGCACAGTTGGCATTGGTCACAATACTTATTTTTTTATCGTTGATCTCCCCATCGGAATAGAGATTACCCTGTTTAGATGGATATCGGCGAAGATGTCGTGATATCCGTCAACGTTGTCCAAATGCCGAAACATACATTGGTATTCACGGCCCTTTTTTTTAGACAACTCGGTAGCGCTGCCACGGGCATTATTGCATTTCTGCAACAACTATTACCTATGTGTGTGACCGAGTAAAATAATAATAATAATAATCACAAGACAATGTGACTAAAGCTAAGTTAAATCTAAACGAGTCTTTTAAGATAAACACACTACAATGTTAAGTTACAACTCTAAAAATATACGTTACATAACTAGTTAATAATATTCCCAATACAACGATCCCGTGCGACCTTCAAAAACTGAGAATATGTTAAATTGGTGATGTCAATGTCGTTGCAATTCGCATTAAAAATCTTCATAGCTTGAAAAAGTGGGTATTTTAACTGAAAGTTGGAAGCATGGAACGGTAAGTTGAACATGGGATAATGTCTTAACGCACGAGATGGTACGTTAAAGTTTAGTTTTGACAGTAAGTAGGGACAGTCGACAGCTGAATTGAATATTTTGAACAAAAACAAAACCAGCATAAAATTGAGACGATCGGCCAATGACGATATCTGAAATCTGCGAGGCAGAGTTTCCTGTAGCGAGCCTCGTGGCGGGGGATTTTCGTTGTACCCTTCTACTTGGGAAGTGTGCTTTGAGTGTATAGGATGCCATACTATTGCTGCATATTCTAATTTTGATCGAACATATGCAAAGTACAGAGATTTAATTGTATCAGTGTTTTAGAAATCACAAGAGTTTCTAAATATGAACCCCAGCGTTTGCATTGCGCTCTTGTAAACCTGGTTTATGTGTTCCGAAAACGATAGGCGCTCGTCGAAAACTACGCCAAGGTCCCTGATGGATTTTAAATCCTTCAATATCTCAAGATTTATAATTGAGTTAGTTAAGTTATATTTTAGTTAAATATACTTAAATAAATTAATAAATAAGTACAGTGACCTTCCGGGATTGAACCCGAGACGTTGACACAGTATGCCAGCACATATTCACGGAGCTAGGGCCGCCACCCACGAGCTAATAGGCCAAGTCCAGTTTTGCACTGCCTGATTCCCTAAATGTATGATCCATGCGTAAATTTCATATATTTTATCAGGCAGTTTTCGATTAACTAAACAACCATCACTTAAATCAGTAACAATAAATAATTATCAATTATTCGTACGAATAAATATTTTTTGATTTTTAAATTAGTGACGATCTAAGAATGTTAAGAAGAAAAATTTTAATACTAAACTTTTCAAGTTCTGTTACGGAGAAAAATACATCTACGCTGGTGCCCTATAAACCATTGTACAGAAGAGGCAATTTTTGATGAAAAGCTATCATTAAATGTATAACAGGGTGCATTTTGGAAAACAGGTAGTTTTTTGGTCAAGAATACGATAAAAAAAAAGGATTGGGGCTCTAAAGTGTACGCAAAGTCTACAAAATCTAAAAATAAAATGAAGACTTCGGTTCTTCGCAGAATATCTCTTTGGTATATTCGGCATTTGGATATATTTTATTGGTTATGATGAACATTAATGTCGTTTTTGGACCCACTCTCTCTAAAAAAAAACAACTTGCTCCCCCCCCCACGAAAAAAAATATTTAAATTTTAATGTGAACGAGAAGATAATGGTCTTTTTTTTTGGATAAACAAAGCTACAAGGGGTTACGCAGTCAGTTTCATTCGAGTTGACATAGATCATATATTTGTACGTTACAAACAAAATTTATATCCTAAACCAACTCCCTTTTATTTATAAAACTGATATTAAAGATCATTTACCCTACCAGGTTTTAAAATATAGAGAAATAAAATTACCGGAAAAGAAAAAAGAAAAAAAAATAAAAAGTCAACACAGCATTACAAAAAAAAAAAAAATAACTATGAAAAATTTTAAAATCGCCTTTCTTTTTATCCCAAGAGAGTGGTCACAGCTGCACAACCTCAGATGATGTTCAATTAGCATATCAACAATTTATGGCCACCACACTCGAAAAATCATATAAAAACATCTACAAGCACTTTAATTGTTAAAGAAAAGGAGAAAACTCATGCATTGTGCTAGGGGAACTCTTTATGATTCTCTTTTAGCAAAACGGAATACAAAAAGTACGATGTAATGAGACCTTAAGTACTGAGTGTGTGTGAGTTCTGGAGTCTCAAGGGACAGTTCTATGGGACCTATTCTATTATTATTTTATAATAAATGAAATTAGGAACCATAATAAAAGAATGGGTCAATTATTTGCTACGCCGATGATTACTGCAGTGATATTTTACGGGACGACGACGATACTAGGATGGTTGCAAACTTGAAGGCCCATACAGGATCTTAATGTTTATATATATATATCTGGATATGGTGATAATAAAATTAGTCCTAAATATATTAAAAACAAAAATTTTTAACATTGTCTTTGGACTGCTGCTGATTCATACCAAAAAAAAAAATGGAATTAAAATTCACGACTCAATCAAGTAAATTGCTAAATGATCATTGTAACCTGTCCACCTATTTCAGAAAACTAATAAAAATTAAATATTTAGGCCTTTACATTGATCATCATCTTCGTTGGAATGAACATTGCTATCGAAACCTCAAAAAAAATAGAGAAAACTCTATTATAATTTTTTATCCACTACGGAATGTCTTATCTGAAAAAAACAATTAAAAATAGTATTCAACTCAACCTAGTTGAGTTCAATTTTAAGGTATTGTTGCCGTAGTAGTTTGGGGAGAGGTCTTAATGATAATGCAGTGCCATGGTTCTCAAAATCATTTTACATCAAAAACAATCAATATCCTACAGTTTGACCTTTATTCTCAACTTGATGTCTTAAATTTTAGAGGCCTTATTTGTATGTACAAGCCTTTTTTTTCTATAAAAAAAATTAAACACACCTTTGGAGAGATAGAACCATCACTAAAAAACCCGATCCTAAAATGAATTATTTACAGTCACACTTTTTTCAACAAATTACAACTTGCAAAAAAAACATACTAATATTTACTTCCCCAGTGTTTTTAGGAATGCTACCTATAAACCTTAAGGGCAAAAATTGAAAAAAATTGAACAATACAATGGCGGTTAAAATTCCGATAATAAAAAATTTAATCATTCACAACTATGACAGTTTAAAAAGTAATTAAAACCGTAGAAAAGGAAAAAATACAAATGCATGTGCAAATTCCGTAGCACACCTTTAACATAATTACTAAAACACAGCCATGTTCCTATTCTTATAATGTCAAATTTGTATTTTCTTTCATTCTATAATCTAGTATAGTATGCTATTGTATCTCTAAAATCAAAAGGATAATCGAAAAACTCAATACACCACGTAAACAAAGGGAAATTTTACAAAAAAGTATGTGTTAGATTCTTTTAGGTTTACTTTAATTTAAAAAAATTATTTAAAAATAAAATGGCTGGTTTCAAACCGTTCAGTTGTAGTAGAGAATTATGGCTTCCAACCATCAGTTATGATTAAATTAACGTATCTCTGTTTACCGATAAATATCTTGAAATTGGCTTTTGTAGGGTTTCTTCTTTCTTTCTCGGGTTGCGGATTAAACAATTCGACGAATAGATTTGAAAAATGCAAGTAATGACGGAACAGAGAGTACGTAAATTACATTTTAATTCCGGGGGGGGGGGGGGGGGGGGGGGGGGGGGGGGGGGGGTTCTCGAGTAATTTTAGAATTTTTTGTTGTATTCAATAAACTGTTTTTCTTGTACCAATTATATTTAAATGAAATATCAATAACGTTCATATTTATAGCGTTAGACTTTTTATCTTTCATTTACTCTCTATAAAATTTATTTTTTATTTTAAAGTTGTTTAAGATAAATGATTAATAATAATCAAAAAATACGTTTAATCATGAACACTTTTTTAATGAGCAACATTACCAAAACAGAGACAATGTTTTTTTTATAAGTTCATAATAATTTTTTTTAATATTAAGTATATTCTTTAACTGTAATAACTAAAAAAAAAAGAAGTGTCCAACTTTTTTTTGACCATTTCGGTACTGCTTTAAACGTAAAATTAGCAGCGGCGCACTACAGCAGGCAATTTTCCAGATTTTAAAAACTCAATTTTTAAATAACAACCAGAAAAATGTGGGGATTTATAATTATTCTTATATTCCAAACTTAAGGTAAAATAATGAGATATGCACAACGATTTTTTTTTTTCAATACTATATTTTAATAAATATTTGTAATTTACTGTATGCCCGTCCATAGTTATGCAAACAAAAAGTACGTTTAGGTTTTTACAAATTATAAAGCAACAAGAAAATAAAATTAGTATTATATCGTATCATCAGAACGCTGAAAGTCTCGTCTTCAAAGCAAGTGTTATCTTTTAATCTTCTATTTACACTCAGGAAATAAGTAATATTCGATGAATCTAAACGCTCACAAATTTTTGAATCACCTATCCGAATTTTTTAAATAAATTCCTCTCAGGCTAATAAAAAAAAAACTGAAAAACAATCTATTGGTACCACCATTTTGGTAAAAATTTTCCGCTCTTTTCAAAACGTGTGGTGCTATTAGTTTTTTTTTCCGATATATTTTTTATTTTCGCCGAAAAACTTGAATTTTTTGATTTTATTTTGGAATTTTGTGGGCCTAGCGTACCATCAAACGTTAGCAAAACTTTTTTTTAATCGTATTCTACGTCAAACAAACTACCTGTTTTCCAAAATGCACCCTGTTTAACATTTACTGGAGAGCTCAAAACCCCCCTGGCGACGGGCTACTACGTGAAACTCTTGCCCCAACAGTGACGCAAGCAAGTGCGGGCGGCGCGGAAGGAATGGGGGAAGACCGGTCGGCCGCGGGATGATTGCGGGAAGTACGATGATACAAGCGTTGAGAAATGGATGTCCTACATAGCTGCAACACCGTAGAAAGCTTAAATATTCTTAGTAAAAATGTGTTATTGAAATGTTTTATTTTTAGACTTCCAACACCATTATCTATATTATGTGGTGAAAAATTTATTATCGAGGCCCCAAAAGATGTTTAAAAACAATGCCATTACCTCAAATAATAGATTTTTTTAAATTGTGTAAATTTATGACAATAGTTATTTTTAAACCTTATAGATTGGTAGTGTATTTTAATTTTAAAAAATGTAAAGCATGTGCAAAATATGGTTTTTAATAAAACACACACTGCTTACAGAATCATTTCTAGAAATGGAAATTGGGCAATTTTTTTTTTTTAATTTATAAAAACATTTACTTCTTAAGCCACAAAGGTTGGCAAATGCAATTATGTAATTATCCTTGTTTTTTTATTACTTACAGTCGATATCCTTGGAAACTGTATTTTGTTTGAAAACAGCTTACATATTTTTAGAACTAAAATTTTTACTTTGGATCCCAAAAAGATATAATAATATAAAGTGCATTCCAATGCTCTTTTACTAAATACTTGAAGACATTTTATGGCTAAACCTCCATTATGAGAAAGTTCAGAATTCTATCCATTTTATTTCTCAAAGTACTGACTTAAGTGCCAACCATCGTGGCCAGCCAAACATACTTAGAGAAAAATTGTTTTATTTGTTATATTTTTATATTACTATATTGAATATGCTCCTTAAAAAAATGTATAAATAAGACAGTAAAATAAAAGTATAGGTAAATCCCAAGATATAAAGATCCAGAGTTTTTGCTTGTTCAAACGACCCTACCTATAAGGTTTTTTGTTCATAGTTGCCAGTATTAGGATAAAAAGTATTTTTATTTGTACCTTACCTGCTGTGTATACCGCCCATCACTTGCACCTGCAATCCGATATTTGGATCTATTTTTGACAATATATACTACTACCCTGGTAACCCGGTTTGAAGGCCCTTTTAAGTATTTGAAAATATACGCCTAATGGCCACACGGGTCCCCTCATTAAGAATACGAAAGATACTTTTTATTATTTTTATTTTTTGTTTTAAACCATACTTACAACTTACAACGTGCAGTCCGTTCTATTTTAAAACATGTGGCGTCCGTGGGAAAAGGGGCATGAGATAGTGGCTATCGCAGAGTAGAAAACATTTATCACTTGACCTCTAAACAAACAGTGAAAAAATGTTTACGACAGTTTTGGTAACAAAGAGAATTTGAATAAAACAAAGTGCTTTTCAAGACACCAGTGAACTAATAACAAAAAACTCCAATTTCTGGCGATTATAAGGGTATCGTATGTAAACCATCACGCAGGAAATCCATAAAAAAACACAAATTTTCAAAATGCCTCAAAAAGACCCTTGTGAAAAAATACGTCATCAGGAGAAAAATATATTCTATGTGCAGGTCAACTAGACAAAATACAAAATTAAGACTGGTGTCAGGATGGGGACCCATTATAACATTGGTTCCTTCCTGCCCCTTCAAAGAAAGTCTCTTAAACAATGGCTTTCACGTTTACAAAAACAACACAAATGCTTGTAGTGATGGCAAGTCACAAAGCTTATGAATTCTTGCGGACATATTAACTTTACAGAAATTAAAAAGTACGATCAGAGAATTTGGCCAATCATTTAACCTTGACGAAAACCTTGGTTCGATACCCATGACACTGTGCAAAAAGGGTGGGTTGATACAGCAGTGATATAAATGTCACATCTGACCGCACCATTCAAATAATAGGCAAACGTGAATTAGACCATTTGCATTCAGAAACTGAAAAGGGCTGGGTTTCAAATTGTACTATATTATCTGCAAAAAAACATAAAAATTTCTACGTTTGGGACTATCACGAAGACACGACCGAAGAAAGTCTTGAAAATTAGTTTCACAAAATTCCCTTTAGCCAAATATTTCCAGAACAGAGTGTTATAGTTTATGACAATGCAAGTTACGATAGCCTACTAAATAAGGTTCCTAATGCAAGGCCAACACCAAATCGGAAATATAGGAATACGATAGTGTTAGAAAAATGACATTTATTTTGACTTTAGGTTATATAAAAAAGTGATCTTTTGGAAGTTTTGAAAGATTATAAATTGAAAAAAAAAAATGTTTATGATAATGTACGGCTGGAGAAAATGGGGACACACTGTTTTGGGCGGCTTCCTCCGTTATTATTGTGTGGTTGTCATGAATCCAACTTAAACATATTTTGGGACATCAAGTTAAATCAAAAATAAGGGCACAAAATCTTTCTCTCTACTTAAGCGTGTCAGTTGGTATTAGTTGAATATAAGTAAAAAAAATTGTAAATGATATACCTTGTGAAAGCTGGAAGAAGTCCATTCAGCACGTTGTTAAAGTTGAAGATTCATATATTTTATGTAAAATAATATAAAACCACTGATAATTACCTCAGCTGATGACAGTGATAGTGAAACCGAATTAGGCTTAAGTTAAAATATATTTTTTTTTTATACAATATGTTCCGCTCATGTAAACCCCATCTTCATACTGTAAAATTTTGTACTTCTTAGCCAGGGGTTTTTATACTAAATCTATAAATAATACATCTCCAAAAAACTCTTTATAATTTTTTTAATTTATCTTGTCATTAATGTATAAAATATCTTATGTCCATCTCTGCTATCTAGCATAAATCAATAAGGGCAGATTTTTATTTGTGCCACTTAAAAAATGCAAAAAAAATCAGGATCATATATGTTTGGGAAGGCTAGATCATATTAATAAATTATAAATATTTGTATCGGTTTTCAATTATTATGAATAATAATAGAGAAAAAAATATTGCAGAATTTGTTGATCGGAGAATAAGATAGCGTGGAAGTGTTTATGATCAGAATGCTGTTGTAAACAAATGCAGCTCAATAATCCCGTCAAATTGTTAAAATCACACAATTTCCTTTGTCTTGCCGAGGTTATAGGTAATTTCTAGATAATATATTCGAATAATCCTTTATTTCGCATATTCTTCTAGATTCATCATCATTTCAATCAGGAAGCGGGTGTTTATGCCTTGAGCTAAAATTGATCTAAAAATTAAAAAAGTTAAATATTGTTTATTGAAAATATTTTAAATATCAAAAAAAGTGTTTTTTGGCAATCATTTTAGTCTATATTAAATAGAATGCAGATAAAAAAGATTGGTTTATTATTTATTGATGTAGGGGTAGTATGCGATAAATTTTAAAAACTGAATTTAACAAACCGGTCAAGTATAAATTGGACCTGGCAATTAGTACTCTGTACCTTAATTGCCTTGAAAGTAAAAACAAAATTATTTTTAGACTTCACAAAACACACCACAAATGATGTTGAAATTTGTTTTATACCCGATAAATTATCAAAAGTAATGCACTGGTGATAATTTTTGTTCAAGCTTGTGGAGAATATTCCAGAATCTTTTCAAACTTTTAGCAATTTTTTAAAAATAATACAATGAAAAGTTTGCGCAAGTATTACATCATATATATTTCTGAACTCGTATTTTTACAAGCTTTCATTTGACACCCGACTCGATGATCTGGTAATTTTTTTTTTCTTCCGATTTCACCGCCCAAAACTAACGACTTAAGTCAAAATTTAAGTTTCAAAACTACATAGCATCAATTCCTATAGTATTGGCAAATTTCAACTTTCTATGTCAAATAGTTCCGGAGATATTGGGTATGACAAGCGGACAGTCGGACAGGCATCAAAGTGATCTTATAAGTGTTCTAAAAAGAGCTAAATATAAATTTGGAACTCAATTACTAGTAAAAAATATGATTTTGAGTTTTGAATATAAAGCCAAATTATATTTATGTTTCTATGTGGTCATATCATTGATTACAAGGCAAAATAACGTAAGAGTCACTTGTTAAAATGTTCAGAAATCTAGATAAACAAAAGTTGCTTTCATACTTAAAAAAAATTGTATGAGTGCTCTAATGGTATGTTAAATTAGACGCCAAGTTTTTACAGCCCAAGGAGATATATTTTGAAAAATCCCGGTTAAGTATTTTAAGTTTTTCAAGAGGTTTTTATATTAGAATTTATATATGTACACTTTACAAAAAATTCTTATGACCACTTATGCCAATATAGATTTTAGTCTTGTTTTACATTTTGCATATATATATATATATATATATAATATATATAATATATATATATATATATATATATATACCAGGTGTACAAGTATGAAATATGAATTTCAGACAGCAGATGGTGTACCAATGAAGTTTGTGCTATAAAGATACACTGCGCCATTTTGTTGTGTCATCAACAAATGTCAGATGCGCACAAGTGATAAATGGGAAAAGTGTGTGCATAGTGTTGTGTTGTTGTGTTCAATATGACGAAATTTATACCGAACAAAGAGCATTCGCGGACAGCATTAATTTTTTGTTTTCATTTGAAGAAAACTGCTGTTGAATCATACTTATTACTTCAAAAGCTTATGGTGAACATGCTCCATCGCAAGATACGTGTGAACGATGGTTTCAGCGTTTCAAAAGTGGTGACTTCGATGCTGCAGACAAGGAACATGGAAAACCGCCAAAAAAATACGAAGATGTGGAATTGCAAGCATTGTTGGACGAAGATGATTCGCAAACACAAAAACAACTCGCCGAGTAATTGGGCGTTAGTCAACAAGCTGTTTCTAATCGGCTACGAGAGATGGTAAAGATTCAGAAGACCGGTAGATGGTACCACATGATTTTAACGGCAGGTAAATGGAAAAGCGCAAAAACACGTGTGACATTTGCTCGCTCGATACAAAAGGAAGTCGTTTTTGCATCGTATAGTTACAGGGGATGAAAAGTGGATTTATTTTGAGAATCTCAAGAGCAAAATATCATGGGTAGACCCAGGCGCACCATCCACATCGACCGCAAGACCGAATCGCTTTGGCAGAAAGACGATGCTCTGTGTTTGGTGGGACTAGAGGGGCGTGGTCTACTATGAGCTGTTAAAACCCGGGGGATCGGTTAATACTAAACGTTACCAACAACAATTGACCGATTTCAACCGTTCGTTGCTTGAAAAAAGGCCGGAATACCGAAAGAGGCATCACATACGGCAAAACCAGTTCACGACACGTTGGAAGCACTCAGCTAGGAAGTTCTACCCCATGCGGCTTACTCACCAACTTGGCTCCTTCCGATTACTACTTGTTTGCCTCGATGGGTCACGCACTTGCTGAGCAGCGCTTTGGTTCGTACGAAGATGTGAAAAATGGCTCGATGAATGGTTCGCAGCAAAAGGGGAAGATTTTTACTGGCGTGGTATTCACAATTGCCCGAAAGATGGCAAAAAAGAATAACAAGCGATGGAGCATACTTGGAATAAAGCACTTTTTATCATTCTTCCGAATTTAACATGTTTTTTAGAAAAAAAATCCGCATTTCATATTTGTACACCTGGTGTAATACGAGGCTGGTTTGAAAAGTCCGTGCAAAAATAAAAACTACTTATGTGTTTGGGGTAAACCTTTTTTATTTTTCGACATAGTCTCCTTTTAGGCTTATACACTTCATCCAACGATGTTCTAGTTTGTTGATCCCTTCCGAATAATAGAATTTGTCCAAGTCTGCAAATATCCATTAGTGTCTGCAATCACCTCCTCGTTTGAATAAAATCTTTGTCGCGCCAGCCATTTCTTCAAATTGAAGAACAAATAGTAGTCCGAGGGAGCCAAGTCTGGAGAATAGGGGGATGTGAAACAAGTTGGAATCCTATTTCCATTAATTTTGCGACCACAACTGCTGAGGTGTGTGATGGTGCGTTGTCGTGATGGAAAAGGACTTTCTTGTGGGCCAATCGCGGGCGTTTTTCTTGCAGCTCGGTTTTCAAACGGCCCAATAACGATGAATAATATTCACCTGTAATAGTTTTACCCTTTCCAGATAGTCGATGAGGATTATCCCTTGCGAATCCCAAAAGACAGTCGCCATAACTTTTCCGGCCGAAGGAACGGTCTTCGCCTTTTTTGGTGCAGATTCCCCCTTGGTAACCCATTGTTTAGATTGTTGTTTGGTCTCAGGAGTATAGTAATGTATCCATGTTTCATCCACAGTGACGAAACGGCGCTTAAAGTCCTCCGGATTCTTCTGGAACAGCTGCAAACCATCCTTGCAACACTTCACACGATTCCGTTTTTGGTCAAGCGTGAGCAATCGCGGCACCCATCTTGCAGATAGCTTTCTCATGTCCAAATGTTTATGCAAAATATTATGTACCCGTTCAGTCGAGATGCCCACAGCACTAGCAATCTCACGCACCTTAACTTCTGTCATCCATCACCATATCATGGATTTGATCAATGATTTCTGGAGTCGTAACCTCCACAGGCCGTCCAGAACGTCCAGCGTCACTTGTGCCCATATGGCCAGTCCGAAAATTTTGAAACCACTTATAAACTGTTCTAATCGAAGGTGCAGAGTCACCATAATGTTTATCAAGCTTCTCTTTAGTCTCCTGAGGCGTTTTGCCTTTCATAAAGTAATGTTTAATCACCACAACGAAATTCTTTTTCGTCCATTTCTTGAAAATCACTCGACTTCCTTGATTCACACGAATGCCAAACACAAAGAAATAGACCAATATGGCTGAAACTTGGTGTGCGTTCATTCAAGAGATGCTACTAACTAAACATGACCTCGATACGCGCCGGTCGTGCCATCTCTCGAACTTTGCACGGACTTTTCAAACCAGCCTCGTATATATATAAATATATAAATAATATATATATATATATATATATATATATATACACATATATACATATAGATATATATATATATATATATAATATATATATATATATATAGATATATATATATATATATTAACACATGGCTAAAAGTCCCGGGCCTAACAAAGAAAAACTAGCACGGTTTTTTTTGGGGCTCAAAATTAGCTTTATTCATCAAACGTAATCTCATCAAGAGCAACGCCAATCATTCCAGCGCGCCTCTAAACCCTGCCCCACACTGCTCAGAAATTCCATCCAACACACCGTTCTTGATTTTGATAAACTATTGAAGCAAACGCGGCGACCCACTTTGAACAGCAGCTTTCCTCATAGTCAGCATGCTCAGGCAATATAAACGCCACCACGTTTCTTTGGATATCTTTACTAGTCAGCTAATAAACGCATACTTCACTTTTCGATCATTCAAAACGAATTTTATATGGATTATTTTTGATGTTATCTGAGTGTTACCCGCCTCATTTGGGAAGTCCCACTGCGTTCTGCATCATAGGAGTCTTACGACACGTTTGAAGTCAGCAAAACACGTTTTATTGTGTCTGATGGAGCGAGTCCCCCTAAACACTTTTCAGCCCCCATGCTACGCTTGACGGTATTTTTTCCATCAAGAGCAGAGTAAAAATTCAAACACGAAAATGTTATTGACCTTGTTTAGAAACTACCAAAAGTAGCGACACTCTTAGCACAATAACTCACCAATTTTATGAAAAGACTCTCATAGAAATTTTAACCAGCTGTCTTTGTGAAAGGTTAGTAATAACTGAAAAAAAAGGTGACTGCAAATAATACTTAGCGCCTTCTATGTGTTAGGGGCCCTCGGGACTTTTCAGCACATTGTGTTATAATCATTGTCAAAAATTAAAAAATAATAATAGGAAAGTATAACATTTCTAATTACATTTATTATGAGCAACACCCAACAATGATTTTTTTTGATAGACAATATTACGATAAATGCTAAGTTGTTAAAAATGCCAATTTTTGAAGTGTCTTCAGCGTTATGGCATGAAGTATGTGTAGGGCAGTAGCTTACAGAGAGATTTTTTTTAATTATCCCCCGAATTATAAGAATCACTAAAATTTTTTTCTTTATTTGTCTGAAAATTTTTTTATATTTTTTTATCGTATACCATGAATTCGAACAGTATTTTTTGGGTTCTTTAAAACGTCCTTTTTTATACGTCCGGTATTCCGGTTCCACAATGTCCTTTTTTGATTATATAGTCTCATTGTATCGTTAAGAGTTTAATTTTAATTACCGTTTTTGAAACTTTCTTGTCCCTTAGTTTCTAAAATTCTAACTGCCTATATTAGAACTTGGAATCAATCTGGAGTTAGCTAAAATTTGCTTTAAAAAGAATTTGGCTCCTCTTGGCAACCGATAAAGAACTACTTTTTCGGATTTTTTTAGGATTAGACCGGAATTTGTCGATTGTACTACGTAATTGCCGAAATGTTGAGGTGGTAATTACTAAATTAAAAAATTTGAAAAAAGGATATTGCCAACGAGTAGTTTTAGTCGGCCAAAAGCCTCGACCTAAATAGCTTGGAAGGTAAATGGTTTCAAATTCTTTCGAGCTAAAAAACCTTTTTTGATGTTTTTTAAATTTTAATATTGTTAATGCGAAACTTAAATCCCTGGAGCTTTCTAGTTGAACCATGCCTATTTTTGGCATTGTCCATTTATCCTACTTCTGTAAGTGCTGCTTAATCATCCCTCAAATAATCAAATCGTTTTTGCAATCATCATACTATTACCTATCAAAAATTCTAATTGCATAAGCAAATGGCGTTTTTAATATCACGTGGTAATCACTTAGGTTAAAAAACCCCAAAGATTATGCCACCTACAAGGAAAGGTAATGGCATCTGTAAAAATTATTTACCTAAGTCTCAGTAGACTGTGTGGCAAACTTCTTTCGCTACAGAGCCTCCTTTGAATTTTCTTTCAAAACATCCGATACAGTTAGCCCTCTATGTTAAGAACTCGGGCAACGATAACTTGCTTTCGGTACTTTTTCTAACCTCTGCACACTCGTTGCCTCCGACTTGCCACCCGAATGATTATTTTCAAATGCTATTAACCTTCTTATTTTTATCATTGTTTTTACATGTCGGCCGTACTCCGTATTAAATAATCCTTTTCCAAAATCGATAGATGATCTACTACTGCAAACTTTCGTATATAGTATGGGATGGTTATATTTCGATAATCCTCGCTCGCTGGCACTTTTTTTGGGACACCATGTAATTGTCCAACCTATTTTACTAGAGTCTTCCCGGCCTTTTCCAGAGGGTTTGCTGTCCAATTATAGAAAGTTTCTGATGAAGCTGTATGCGGATATGTTCAGGCCCTTTGCCGAAAAAATAATAATAATTTACAATAAAAAATCTTTAATTTTTGTAGCTATCATTTTATTGCTTTTTACAATCAAATTCAAACAATATAGAAATTCACCCAGCTTTTATAATTTATCTGGAACGGTAAATCCTTTTTTGTAATTTACAGTTATAGAGAACATATTCATGAGAGGCCGAAAATTTTGCTGTTGCATGACCAATTGTAGGGTCCACAAGGCTCGGCACGGTTCACGGGCTATACCGAAAGCCGTAACATCACCCGAGTTCAACATTCACTCTATAACCCAGATTTACCTTCCTCTTTTTGTTCAAAGATCTACAGAAAGAACTTGAGGGCGAAAATTTTCCCGCTGATGATGAGTTTAGAGGGTATATGGCAGTTTCGCTGGGGTCAAAATTTTAAGTCGGTTATTTTTAATGTTTTTGGCATATTGTTAAAGTAATAACATGTGGAGAATATGTCCACGAATCTTTTCAGAACGACCCTAGTATTTTTTAACGAAGTTACAGGAGTATACTAGGTATAGTATCATTCAAGATCTAAGAATGTGATTTGGCAATTTGAAGCAAATAAAAACATTAAACGACGACCGTTAGGAGCGGCGGGCACGTACCTGGCCGTATGAGGGGCATAATGTATATAAATATATATATATATATTATATATATAGATATATGATATATATATATATATATACCTTCCCTTTCAATCTAACATTTTATTGGCTACTTAGTGCCGTGGTTTATAAATATAAAGAATATTCTTCGTTTTATCTGCAGTAACTATACTGAAAATAGCGTGTATTATCAAGTTCTATTGTGTCTTAAAATGGTCCGAAGCCCTTTCAAACCAGAAGCGGCAAATGTGTGCCCGTTGAGGCAAAAGTGATAGTTAAAAGTGTTTAGTTTAAAAGTTAGTGGAGCGAGGAGGGCCACGAAAAAGTACGTTTCATTGATGGAGACAATTCCGCTTTAACAAAGCAACCCTGAAAGTAAAGTTTGAAAAAAATTGTAAATATTTCGATAGCGCCTAAAAAAACAGCAAAAAGATAAATGTGTGTCGAAAATGTATTGATTATCTGTCAAGAAGACTAATATCCGCCGCATAAATTTATGAATATATATGCAGACCAAAAAAGTTTTTACGTTATTGGTCTCTTTCACGGAGGGCTGTCCCCGAGGATAGTTTGTAATTTACACACTAGTAGCTTTTTAGCGTATTTCTATCGTCGTTTTGGGTTTTGTTCAAACTAATAGAACAAAAGGCACGTTTAGAATGGAATGAAGCAGGCGCTTACATCCATCTATACATCGAGATCGAGTAAATCGAACGGATAATCTAACTATAAGGACAGCCTTGGTATATCACCCACCGACACACCAAGTAAAGGATGGATTGATAAATCCAAAAAATGCAACACCAAAGCACTATCAAATAAAGGTAAAAGAATAACTAATTTTAACATGCGGGGTCAGAAGAAGTCGATGAATACCGAAATGTCCTATTTCTAATCAGCCAAGAATATTTTAGATTCCCCAGCTTGGATTATCATTGTAATACAACCGCTAAAGTTTTTTGAAGATTGGCTTCAAAACAAATTAATGCCGAATAATACCTCCGAAATAGCCTTGTATTGTAAGGGATAAAAGCATCCTAACAAAGTCGCCAAAATGAAAAGGTTCCAAGTTATATCATAGAAGAAAGTGAAATATACGAGCCTTTTTGTGCGAACGTGACATATATTTCCCAATGAAAGTGATATATTTTCAACAATTGTCAGAAGGTTTAAAAAATGTTAACAATTTGTTTTTTTTTTTTTTTTTTCAAAGGAATTTGTTTGCGATAAAATTTGCAAAGCAAGCAGGAACACGAAATATTTCGACATCCACTTCACAGTGATTCGGCAAGAACATGCAAGTGGGACAATATTCATGATGTAATTTCCAGGAACCACTGAGAACGACTTGTAAACAACCCCCCCCCCCCCCATTTAACGGATTCCAAGAATTAATTTGTTTATCACCTCATAAAGGTATCTTATCAGGGGGTCAAAGTAACTCTTATAAGAGAGGTCATTTTCATTTGCAAATCAGTTGCATTTTATGCACACTTGTGATAACATATTTTAAAATTGATAGCAAAGTGAAACGAGTTTTTTGTGATGGAATATTCTGTTGAAGGTATGTACTCTATTAT
Source organism: Pachyrhynchus sulphureomaculatus (assembly GCA_019049505.1). NCBI lineage: Eukaryota > Metazoa > Arthropoda > Insecta > Coleoptera > Curculionidae > Pachyrhynchus > Pachyrhynchus sulphureomaculatus. The sequence goes on along the minus strand of CM032446.1, from coordinate 148,672,140 downwards.
GACTTATATTTTTTATAAAAAAATATGTATACTTTTGGTGTAATATCAACTTGTAAATGTATAGATAAATCCAGCAAATTTTACATTAATTGTAAACTTTAAAAGTAGCAACTTTTTTTATCCACATATATCCACCTAGATGTTTCTATATGTAATACCTACAACATTCAGGCACAGATTCATATATATTATAGACCCCGAAAACTCCCGAAAGTAAAATTATTTTATTTTTTTCAGAACGAGTCGTGACTATGACGAAAATGGAGTTTTTTGAAGAATGGCTAAAACATGACAAAACTGAACGAAACAGTAGCATTTTTTTATTATATAAGTGAAAAATTCATTATGTCTGATGTTTCTGACGATTCTCTAAAACGACTCAAAATGAAAATATCAAGCCTTTCAGCAAAATTCAATCAAAAGTGGACTTCTATAAAGTGTAACAAAGAAATGTTTCTAATCAAACATAAAGATTGGTTAGAGGGATCCGGAATCGAAATAAAGATGTGTGTTAACCAGCCGTGCACTTCAACATCATCAGCGGCTCTTTCCGTAGGGCGACCCAGAAAATCATTTGAAGACTCATCAACGAAAACGAAGAGACGGAAAGTAGAAGATCTTTTGGAATCGCGAAGTGCAAGTGAGCTTATTACAGCAGCTGAGTTAGCTACTCGAATAGAAGGGCATTGAAGTGTTGCTAAACAGATCCATAACGTCGCGGTCAGTGAAACTAGAGAAAAGAATAAGTGTTCTGAACAAAGTCGGCAGTTAACACAAGACGAAGCTTTAGCTTATTATGGGGACTCGAAATCGACTTCTCACTCATATAAACAAACAAGAAAATGGTCAATGAAAGCGGGACATCAAGTGTATCCATCGTTTTATAGTTTAAGTAAGTAAGTCCAAAGCTTCTTGTTGTCCTTCTGACGAATATATTTCTGTGACTGAATCTCGAGCTGAAATTAAACTTCACGCGATTTTGGATAAAACGGCTGAACGATTAGTTAAAGCTCAGACGGAAGTCATTAGAAGTGTGTTACCTCGTTCATATTATACGTTGGTAAGCAAATGGGGGGGTGTGATGGGAGTTCGGGGCATAGCACGTATAAGCAGAAATTTGAGAACACTAACGCTACAGACGAATTTTTGTTCGTATACTAATTTGTCCCTTTGAGACTGCTTGATGGCGAAACTGTGATCTGGCAAAATCCAAGACCTTCCTCTTACTTTATATTGCCGTCCTATTAAGTCTATTTTTGCCAAGGAGACAAAAGAGTTTACGAAAGAAGAAACTTCTAAAATTTTAGATGAAGTAAGTCAGCTTCTTCCAACATTATGTAACGTTGCTGGATCTCAAATCTCTGTTAAACACGATTTGTTGTTGACATTGACTGATGGCAAAGTGTGCAATGCCTTAACAGACACAAGTTCAACACAAAAGTGTTATATTTGCGGTGCCACCCCGTCTACTATGAACGAGGACTCAAAGAAATATCCCAGCAACGAAGAACGCCTTGCATTTGGTTTATCTATTTTACATGCATGGATCCGCACGTTTGAATGTTTGCTTCACATCAGCTATCGTTTAGAAATAAAAAAGTGGCAAGTCAGGGGAGATAACGACAAAGCTATTGTGAAGCAACGCTCACAAGAGATACAAAAAGTGTTTAAAGATCGTATGGGTCTCATTGTAGATAAACCAAAACCTGGGTATGGTAACACAAACGATGGAAACACAGCACGTAGATTTTTTTCCAAAGCTGAATTGAGCAGCGAAATTACAGGATTAGACGTAAACCTTATTCGTAGATTTCATGTAATTTTAAGAACTTTGTCATCGGGATATGACATAAATTATATAGAATTCGAAAAGTTTTGTGTTGATACTAGAAAATTATACCTTGATCTGTATTCGTGGTATTCCATGCCCGTTACTGTGCATAAAATTCTTGTACACAGCGCGGAAGTTATAAAGTCTTTTCTTCTTCCCATTGGACAACTCTCCGAAGAAGCCCAGGAGGCAAGAAATAAAGACTGTCGTAGATTCCGTGAACGGCACACCAGGAAGAGGTCACGTATTGCCACAAATACAGATCTTTTGAGAATGCTTTTAATTACGTCTGATCCTGTTATCAACTCGTATAGAGAATTACCGCGAAGAAAATTTACTTCTTTGCCATCGGAGGTTCTGCAGTTGATTATCCCACCTTCATTGCCATCCGAAACACCATCAGTAAGTCATCATCACGAATTAAATGAGGAGGATTATTTACTCTCTGAATATTCTACTGAATGGGGAGAGCGGTGATGACGACTCATCTGATGGTGATTAGTAGGTTTAAGTATTTTTTTATTGTAATTATTATTCTTATTTTATTGTGTGTTGTAGTTGCTTATAATTCATGCCTTAGTATATAAGTTATTTAATATTATATTTCTTTTACTTATACACCTTGTTATTGTAAATAATTATATATATAGATACTGTTATTGTACTAATTTATTTTAAAAGAAATAATATTTTGTAAATTAATAAATGTGTGTAAATTTTTTTCCTAGAAATTTCTTTGTAAAAAAACATGATTGTGCTTTTCACACATAATGAGTAGGTAGACGTATGTAGCTAATTAAAGAACAATTAGCGACAATAGTGAACAAATGAGACACATTAGTAAACCACTTCCGTCTTGCAGCTACATATTTCGATTAATACACATACAGTACACATTTTTCCACTTTTTTAGTGTTCCGTACGGAACACTTATAAGATCACTTCGGTGTCTGTCCGTCTGTCTGTCCGTCTGTCCATCTGTCCGTCTGTCCGTCTGTCCGTCTGTCACACCCGATTTTCTCCGAAACTACTTGTCATAGAAAGTTGAAATTTGGTAGCAATATAGGAATTGATGGCCTCATCAGAGCCATGTAGTTTTGAAAATTAAATTTTGACTTAAGGGGTTAGTTTTGGGGGTGAAATCGGAAATAAAAAAAAAAATTTTTTTACTAGGTAATCGAGTGTGGTGTCAAATGAAAGCTTGTGAAAATACGAGTAAAAAATATATACATAATGTAATACTTACGCTCACTTTTCTTTGTATTATTTTTAAAAAATCGCGAAAAATCGCTGTCCACCCGCCTTATCTCGGAAAATCCTTATCAAAAAATTTTGAAAAAATTCTGGAATATTCTCCACGGGGTGTAGATTGAACGAAAATTATCACGAGTGCATTACCTGTAATAATTTATCTGTTATATAAAAAAAAACAGAAATTTCAAGGTCATCAATTTTCAGTAAAGATTGGAATAAACTTTGTTGAAAACTTATTTGGGGTGTGTTTTGTGAAGTAACTGATCATTTTATATCACCGTAACATAAATTTTGACTTAAGGGATTCGTTTTGAGGGGCGAAATCGGAAGTGAAAAAAAAATTTTTTTACTAGGTCATCGAGTGTGGTGTCAAATGAAAGCTTGTGAAAACACGAGTAAAAAATATATATATAATGTAATACTTGCGCACACTTTTCTTCGTATTACTTTTAAAAAATCGTGAAAAATCGCTGTCCCCTACCTTATCTCGAAAAGTACTGATCAAAAAATTTTGAAAAAATCCTGGAATATTCTCCACGAGGTATAGATTGAACGAAAATTATCGTTACCTTTAATAATTTATCTGGTATAGAAAAAAAACAATATTTCAAGGTCACCAGTTTTCAGTAAAGATTGGAAACAAACTTTGTTGAAAACTCATTTGGGTGTGTTTTGTGAAGTCACTGATCATTTTATACCACCCTAACAAAACTTTTTATTTCAAAAACAATCAACGTACGGAACACTAATTGTGCAAGTTCAACTTGCACTTGACCGGTTTTTTTTTTCTTAAAATATCTTAAGATACCTGGAATATACATAAACAATTGAAATAAGTGAAGAAATAATATTGTCCCGCTAGCTTGTACTAGTCGAGACACTGTGCGCTTGTCGTTAGGAATGGAATTTGGTGCCTTAAAGGGTAAGGCTGGCCGGCAGGGTTCTGGAAAATTTGCTGTGAATGACCTGTATTTTCCAGTGTTCGAACCAGGGGACTAAGAGTCTGAGGTGGCATTGAAGGCAGCTAATAATGATCTTAGTGGACTTGATGATGGCGGTGATGATAGTGTTATCGGGATACATGAGCAGGGAGGTCTAGTCCGACTTGGAAATATCGCCAGTAAAGATATTGAATAAGTGAGGAGGGGATGAAGCCTTGGAGGACTCCGATTCGTATGGGCTTGATGTCGGAAGTAGTCTGGTCGATTCGAACTTAGAATGTACGGTCCGAGAGGAATAAGAGAATCAGTTGCGTGATGTTTGTGGGATATCCATGACGGACAAACTTGAGGATACGGCCTTCGTGCTAAACTCGGTCGAAGGCCTTGGAACTATTAAGAAAGACAGCTTCAACCTAGTGGTTGCGATTGTGCTGGAAGAGAGCTGTGGTATGATAGGAGCCAAACTGTTCGTTTGGGATGGCTATGAGCTTTAAAGTTTTGGCTCGGGTGATTTCGAGGCTAACTTTCCCAGTCACTTTGTCTAGGCAAGCCGGTAAGCTAATTGACCGATATTTGCTAGCCTCGCAAAGGTGGTGCAGGGTTTCCTGATTAGGATGATCTCACCTTTTTTCCAGAAGGATAATAAGTAGCTGAGTCGCAAGACTCATGTTAGTAACTTCTGTAACCTGCTTCTTGGGGAGTTTTTTCAGAGCTTTGAAGTTAATTTTGTCACATCATATGGCTTTACGGGCTGAAAATGAGCTGATGGTAGTTTGAGTGATCGAAGAGGTTGTGAGGTAAGTGTTTGTTGGGGGCTGGATCTGCTTGAATACCTGAATAGTGGAAGCCACCTACTCGTCTCGAGCAAGATTTTGGCGGGCTGAAGGACTGGAGAGAAACTGGTCCTCTAGCATTTCTACTAAAATATTCGCTTTTTCTTCAGGAGCAGCCATAGAAAGACAAAAACGAATTTATAAGAAATGCATTGAACAGAAAATGGAATATGTTGAGCATTTCGCATAATCAAATTTAGTTTATGTGTAATAGTAAAAATACCATATTTCGGATCAAATAACTAAACTTCCTTTTTATAATCTGGTAGTTTTCACCTCTTTGTATTATTAGCTCCGTTTGTTTCAATGTTGTGTTACACAAGGAATGATTATATATTGTTAGAAATGTATTTAAGCTAGGTATTCTTCTTTGTCTTTTATATCAATTGTTATTAAATATTTCGTATATATTTCGCACACATAAAAAAAATCATTTTATAACAACACTATTTATTGTCATAACCCAACCAAAAAGCGTTTTTTTCCTCATTTGGCACAATAAGACCATAAAAATATATATTGACCTTTCTAGAATTGGAAATTCTATAAAACTCAAAAATAATATACAGAGTGTCTTGTATTAAAAAATAAATAAAATTTGGGTTATGTCAGAGCTTTTAAACTTCGTAAAAAACTTAACTCTTCAAATAAGCGAATTAGATTGGTAGTCCATTTATAATCAGTAATCCTCCGTCTGATATGTGAATTCTATGTTGCGGTCTAATTATAAAATGATATCTTTGGAACATCAAAGCCCATTTGCTGACAAACTCAATCCTTATAAAATTATTAATTTAATAATTAGGTTTCCTGGTATTTCGACCCTTGTTACATTTAAAGCTTCTCAGAGGAATTTTCGGCAAAAATTTATTTATTTTACCATTTATCAAACCAATATTTCGGTTAATTATCCATTGTTTAGAATGTTTAACCATACAAACTCTTAGTGTGGTAACAATTTAGACTTTTCCTGAATTTTTCCTAAAACATTTAAAAAAGCTTTGAGGAGATTATTTATTAATGCATGTATATTTTCGGACTGTTGTTACTTTTAAATTCAATAATTTAATACGAATGTGTGGAAACCTGTTATCTAATGAATTTTGTAAAAAGTGGTTAATTTAGTCGAAATTAACTCCTATATAGCCCAAAGAAAATAAATAAATTGCCAAGAAAGAATATTATCATTTTTTTGTTACACCTTGCAGAGTAACATATTTGTGAAATGCAGAACATGTAGTAATCAATATTAATTATTAACTTTCAAAATACATAAATGCAAGAACACATTAAATTAACCGCTTCAATTCGGACTCACTGTTATTGGAAATGCAGCCGTTCGTATTGGAGAATTGAATAATTTCATTAAATCTGGGTTGTGGTTTTAATTACCGGATATTCAATAATTAGAGTGTTATTAGGAGACAAACTTAATAACCTACAACTTTAATATGGATTGTATAGTGAAGGAGTAAAAAAAGGAATACGAAAAAATCCTTTATTTTGCAACTTTTGGAGAATATTACTTTTTAAGTAATTTAACCGTTATGCATGAAGTACCATATGTCTAGGGTAAAATTCACTTTAACTACTAGTATTGCTATGTTCTCTGGAAGTAGGACTTGTAGACATTTTTAACTGTTTTAAAATCCCAATTCCTAATCAAGATCGTATTCAGGACCTATCAGTAGGTAGGGTAGTTTTACCCTACATACACAATACTAAAGAAAATCAGTCAAACTACTAAAATTATCTAACATTCGCACGATTTTCAACCTGTGTATCAATGGCTGAAATATTTAACAAGGCATATTTCCTTTTTAAAGAGGTTAAATTTTGATTAGCTTATCCAACCATTACCACCAGGCCTAAGGTAATTTGCTACAATGGACGAACACCGAAGTGATCTTATAAGTGTTCCGTACGGAACACTAAAATGTTATGGCAAATTTACTGGACAGATGTACTGAAATGAAATTTACCTATTAGTACTATATTACAGCTCAGATATATAACGTTAAGTATTTCCATTCTTTATTACCCTTTTGATATATAATTCTTTTCTCAAAATCCCTAAAAAAGTAAAATGTTTATTAAAATATTTTCTTCTTATCTTAATAAAATAAGTTCAATTTATGACGGCATGTGAGACAGTGTTCTGTGTATTCATTAAATTTTTGAGATAATAATAATCAGCCGGTTGAGTCAAATTTACGTTACTTAATAACATATTGTGTCATCAGCACACAAGATAGATTCGACTTATGTCTCCACATCATTTATTAACATCAGTAATGAAAATAATCAAGAATAGAGGCTCGAGTACAGACCTCTGCTCTCATCTAGGTTGAGTCGCCCTACACAGGATTTCTCTCCACTGATAGTCACTATCTCTTCTTTATTACAGAACTGCAAAGCTACCCAGCTATGTGCGATTCCACGTACATCATTAACGTATAATTTATCTAAGAGTTTAAGATTTATTTTGTTAAATAGTCTATTGCATATGTAAAAAAAGTCAATAGCTATGTTTTTGTCAATTAATGCATCATGCATGAACTCAAGATAAAGCTCCACAAATAATAACTAAGGTACCGCCTGTCTGAACATGTTAATTTGCCTGTACTATAAATGAGTTGCTAGTCGCGCGACTTAAGCACACGATTTATTTTTATAATGTTTTCATTTTATAGTCAGTGTTAGCTATTTTAGCTCAACAAAAGCGAGAACGTATTAGTTACGTGGGCTGTCTGAAAAGTTCTCGGCCTAACAATTAAAGATAATTTTTTTTGACGTGAAATATGTTTTATTTTTCAATATAATCTCCTGAAACTTCAATACGTTTATTCTAACGTTTTTTCAATTACTCAATACCATTACTAAAGTGTGATTCCGGAAGGTCTGCAAAATATCAATCCCCGTCTGCAATAGCTTCGTCATTTGATATATATATATATATATATATATATATATATATATATATATATATATATATATATATATATATATATATATATATATATATATATATATATAATATATTATATATATTATATATATATATATATATATATATATATATATATATATATATATATATATATATATATATATATATATATATATATATATATATATATATATATATATATATATATATATATATATATATATATATATATATATATATATATATTATATATATATATATATATATATATATATATATATATATATATATATATATATATATATATATATATATATATATATAGCAGATAATAAAGAAGAAAGCGTTTTACATCAAATGACGAAGCTATTGCAGACGGGGATTGATATTTTGCAGACCTTCTGGAATCACACTTTAGTAATGGTATTGAGTAATTAAAAAAACGTTAGAATAAACGTATTGAAGTTTCAGGAGATCATATTGAAAAATAAAACATATTTCACGTCAAAAAAAATTATCTTTAATTGTTAGGCCGAGAACTTTTCAGACAGCCCATGTAACTAATACGTTCTCGCTTTTGTTGAGCTAAAATAGCTAACACTGACTATAAAATGAAAACATTATAAAAATTAATCGTGTGCTTAAGTCGCGCGACTAGCAACTTCATTTATAGTACAGGCAAATTATGTTAACATGTTCAGACAGGCGGTACCTTAGTTATTATTTGTGGAGCTTTATCTTGAGTTCATGCATGATGAATTAATTGACAAAAACACAGCTATTGACTTTTTTTACATATGCAATAGACTATTTAACAAAATAAATCTTAAACTCTTAGATAAATTATACGTTAATGATGTACGTGGAATCGCACATAGCCGGGTAGCTTTGCAGTTCTGTAATAAAGAAGAGATAGTGACTATCAATGGAGAGAAATCCTATGTAGGGCGACTCAACCTAGGTGAGAGCAGAGGTCTATACTCGAGCCTCTATTCTTGATTATTTTCATTTCTTATGTTAATAAATGATGTCGAGACACAAGTCGAATCTATCTTGAGTGCTGATGACACAATATGTTATTAAGTAACGAAATTTGACTCAACCGGCTGATTATTATTATCTCAAAAATTTAATGAATACACAGAACACTGTCTCACATACCGTCATAAATTGAACTTATTTTATTAAGATAAGAAGAAAATATTTTAATAAACATTTTACTTTTTTAGGGATTTTGAGAAAAGAATTATATTTCAAAAGGGTAATAAAGAATGGAAATACTTAACGTTATATATCTGAGCTGTAATATAGTACTAATAGGTAAATTTTATTTCAGTATATCTGTCCAGTAAATTTGCCATAACTTTTTAGTGTTCCGTACGGAACACTTATAAGATCACTTCGGTGTTCGTCCATTGTAGCAAATTACGTTAGGCCTGGTGGTAATGGTTGGATGAGCTAATCAAAATTTAACCTCTTTAAAAAAGAAATATGCCTTGTTAAATATTTCAGCCATTGATACACAGGTTGAAAATCGTGCTTTGACTGATTTGTCTTTAGTATTGTGTATGTAGGGTAAAATTACCCTACCTAGTGATAGGTCCTGAATACGATCTTGATAAGGAATTGGGATTTTAAAACAGTTAAAAATGTCTACAAGTCCTACTTCCAGAGAACATAGCAATACTAGTAGTTAAAGTGAATTTTACCCTAGACATATGGTACTTCATGCATAACAGTTAAATTACTTAAAATGTAATATTCTCCAAAAGTTGCAAAATAAAGGATTTTTTCGTGTTCCTTTTTTTACTCCTTCACTGTACAATCTATATTAAAGTTGTAGGTTATTAAGTTTGTCTCCTAATAACACTCTAATTATTGAATATCCGGTAATTAAAACCACAACCCAGATTTAATGAAATTATATATATATATATATATATATATATATATATATATATATATATATATATATATATATATATATATATATATATATATACAGTAGAACCCCGATTAACCGAGTCGCGATTATCCGAGCTCCAGATTAACCGAGCCAATCTAACAACCTGATTATCCGAGGTACGCGCGTCTATGCTGCGTATTAACCGAGCTTCTAAAATATGTATGTACATATTTGCATTTAAAATCGTCGGGGCTTTCGGGGAATCCCCCTGGCCCGGGTGAGGAGTTCCTCTATTTATGTTTTTGGACTCTTTCAGCATGTAAATTTGCGTGAATGCGGTGCGTTATAGCGTTTACTACGGAGAAGTACGAGTATACTCGCATAATTTATTTAGTTAGAGTTCTGGTAGTTAAGTGTTATTAATACGAACTGCTTTGTTTGAATTTTTGTTTGTCGTATTATAATGGAGCAAAACAAGCGTAAAAGAATCGTCGTTCCTATTGAAGAAAAATTAAAAGCCATCAGATGAATTGAAGCAGGAGAGACAATTAAAGTTGTTACACGAGATTATGGAGTAGGTGAGGTAACAGTTGGAGATTGGAAAAGAAACCGCACAAAAATAGAAGAGTGGTATATAAATCAAGGCTCCTCGTCCTCAGGAAGAAAATTAATGAAAACCGGCGACTATGAAAAGATTAACGAAGCTTTATTCATGTGATTTAGCCAACAGAGATCAAAAGGTGTGCCTCTGTCAAATGCAATTTTACAACAGAAAGCAATAATGATTAGTAGGCAATTCCCAGAGATAGATCAGTTTACCGCCAGTTCTGGATGGTTTGGCCGCTGGAAAAAACGGTACGGTGTACGACAACTGACTATATGTGGTGAAAAACTTTCTACTGATTAGTCGTCAATTGAGAAGTTTAAGCAGAACTTTAAAAAGCAAATCGAAGATTGTGGATACACATGTGATCAAATTTACAACTGTGACGAAACTGGTCTGAATTATAAAATGCTTCCATCAAAAACATTGGTATCTCGGCAGGAAAAATCAGCTCCTGGGCACAAACGAAGTAAGGAAAGATTAACTATAATGGTATGTTCCAATGCATCTGGCAAGCACAAAATCCCACTGATGGTGATTGGCAAGTCTGCACGTCCAAAAGCTTTAAAAGACATCTCACCCAAAGCCAATCTATTACAAAAGTCAGAAGAGCGCATGGATGGATGCGACCTTATTTACTAATTTGTTTGAAAAAGAGTTCGTGCCATCTGTGACTACATTTTTGAACAGAAACCGTCTTCCAATTGAAGCAATTTTGTTAATGTATAATGCCCCCCCTCACCCTGGAGAAGGACTTCATGTGGGCGAAATTGTTGTAAAATTTTTTCCTCCAAATGTAACCAGCATAATGCAACCAATGGATCAAAGCATCCACGAAAACACTAAAAAAAATTATAGGCGTTTATATCTTGAATATCTGTTAGAATACACACAAAAGGAGGATGGGATGAGAAAAATTACACTGAAAAATGTTGTTTACTAGGTAAGTCAAGCTTGGGATTCTGTGCGTACTATCACTATTCAAAAATTTTGGTCAAAAGTTATTGATTTTGAGGACTATAATAACAGTGAAGATGATACTCAATTAAATGAATTACCTTTGAAATTGAGAAGCCATGGAGAAATGTCTTGTTCAAATTTTGACAGCGAGATAGAAGAAAAAGAAAAAAGTTTATTTGAATTAATGCAAAAATTAAAAGGTTGCGAAAATGTGACAAGAAAAGATGTTGTTGAATGAATTAGATTTAGAAGATGAAATGAGTATTGAAGAAATAACGAATGCCTTTCAGGAAACCGAAAAATCAGATGACGATGACGAAGGGGCGGTGGATGAACAGTCTTCCACTAAGATCTCTCATCAAGAAGGTTTCGCTTTTTTGGAAAAAGCTTTGAGGTATATCGAACAACAACCAGAGGCAACCCCAGCGGATTTGCTTCTTCTTAATAGATGGAGAAACATTGCAGCAAGACAAAGAAGATGCAATAAGAAACAGAAGCGCATAGATACCTATTTCACTGTTTTATAGTGTATGTACCTATTTATATGTTAAAAACCTATAATACTCTAACCTGCTAAACTGTCCTCAGTTTGAGGCATCTTTTTTTGTACCCTGTGAGAAGTTGTTTGTCCCACGCTTGAGCGCAATTTTGTACCGTTTGAATATTGGATGCCCCAAGCTTGAGCACAATTTCCTTGCAGCCCCGCTTTAATTTCTGATAATGAATCGAGTGAATCCTGATTTTAAAAGAACTAAAGAAATTAAACACACACTAGCTCAGTTTTTCTTGGTAGAGAGATATGGGTAAGAGATAATTTTTGTACGTCTTTTTGGAATTTTTTTCTATTTTTAAAAAGCTTCAGTTGTACAAGTTTTTTGGGCACCATTCATTTTAAAATAGAAAGGATCTAACTTCAGTTAAAAAAATGAAAAAATACTGAAGGGTTTTATGGGTATTACTAAAAAGAATTAGTCTAGTACAACTTATCCCGAAAAGAAGAATAGGTATTCAGTGAGACACTAGCTTTAATCAACAAAAAGAAAATTTATTCATGTTTTTAAAAATAAAAAGTTCTAACCTTTGCAGTTCTACAAAAAAATTCTAGCCTAACTAGTAGTTATTACATTTAAATTCTGAACTATGACTACCCCCGAAGACGAAAAATAGTGCTTTTCACTTCACTTTTTAGTCAGTTTAAATTGCTGTTAAGGCACTACTCGGGGATAGGTCTATTGAAGGATGTTTTGGTAACTTACTGTTCCTATTCCGGCTTCGATGGAACACGACCGATTTCACACTTTTCTAGTAGACACTTAGAGAGCCCACTACGGCTTTTCGTTAAGAAACTGGTGCTTTACTTAGCTCGCATGATGGTTGTTATGAGCCTTTACTGTAGCTCAGTCGAAGGAAGCCTACTTGGCGGCTCCGATGAAAATTAACCTGGCTGCGGCTTGATGGTATTCCGCCTACTCGGCGGCTGGATGGAAATTAGCCTCGGCGACGGCTAGATGGAAATTAGCCAAGACAGTCGTTTCTCGGACCCTTAAATAAACCGTGCAAACTCTGCCGGTAATATGGCGACGCCGGAACCAAAACTGCGGATACACACATTTCACCAATCGCGGCGTAGCGGTAGATTCGGTCAGGAACCCGCACTGCACAGTATATACCGAACGTCTTGGAATCTCTGTTTAATATACCGTTCGATACAAAAATGAAAATAAGTACAATTTGAAGTGAAAAATCAGTAACATTACATGGTCTTAAAATCTAGGAAAAAATGAATGTTACATTTACCCCCTTCCAAAAAGAAATAGACTACACTAGTCTATTAAACTTAGGCTACTTATGAAAAGGTACAAAGTGGTACACTATCACTTAATACTAAGGTCAGAACTTAAAACAAAAGTACAGACTTCGGACCTTACTACTAGACTTAATTCAATTAAGCACTAATATTAAGTATAATGAAAACCAAATGAAAATCTTTGCATGATCACAAGAATCTTATAACTAGACTTAACTTAATTAGACACTAAGGTTAAGTACATCAAAAAGCAAATAAAAATCCTTGCATGAACATAAGAAATACCTGTTCAAAGTAACAATCGCGGTCTTCTTATATAAAAGAATCAGCTCTATTATTGTTACCAAAACAAAAAAATTATATCTTTGTCTAGACTCTTGTCTAAATCAAAAAAAGTGAACTGAAACAAAATATGAACACCCCCCTTAAAATATTTTAAGGATTGTCTGAAAATTTTCTATTTCAGCAAAAGAAATTTATAAAAATTCTTAAATAAAGAAAAATAAAAAACTGATTCTAGTGCAAACACTTACACTAAAAAGAAAAAGTCTTGTCAGACCATTTAGCACAAGGCAAAAAAAAAAAATATCTGGATAAATATCCAGACAAACGCTCGGGAAAAATCGCCATCCATGCTCTAGCTCACCGCTAAGAGAACATTCTAAATCTAGTATCTCTACTAGTCGCATCAGAAAATAATCGCACTCTATCGCGCAATGTCGACGTCCTAAGACATCTAGACATGCTAAAATCGCTAGGGAAAACGCTCTGGTTGATCGCCAGAAAACACGTCAGCTTATCGCCAACAAAACACTCTGGTATATCGCCAGAAAAAAAACTCGGCTCCTCGCCAAGAAAACACTCTGGCATATCGCCGGAAAAAACCTCGGCTCCTCGCCAAGAAAACACTCTGTAAGTAGTCCTCGACTACACAAAGTCTGCGTTCTAAAAGAACAATCCCGCCTTTAACATAGTGAGCAGCTATAAAAGCTAACAATATCACCACAGTGAATAGCTATAAAAGCTAAAATTCACCCTAAACACAGTGAATAGCTATAAAAGCTAAAATTCACCAAACTGAATGATCCTGCTTCAAAAAGCAATGTTCACAAAGAACAGAATGATTAGTCCGCGCGCAACTAACATTCAAGGAAACATTCCTAACATAACTATATGAGACAGCAAGTCTCGAAATAGGACCTCCCTAAAGTCATAATCCTATATATGGGAGTCCCTAAGCAAAACGACTCAAAATCTCGCATTTTGAGCACATGCCCTCAGACAACCAACATACACTGAAATATATACAGAAATATATACAGAAATATATACAGAAATATATACAGAAGTACATTCAGGAGTTCAAATCCCAAACTCTTGGTTACGATAACTCCATACTGAGCTTGGTGAAAGCTTTTAGCAAAAGCTAATCAAATCTTCAGCACATCGCACCAAAGTGACAAATCTGCCTAGAAACATGAGCCAGAAGAAACGCCCTCCGTCATTCTTCAGGGTGGCTACACAGAGATATAAAACTTAACCAGCATTGCGCTTCCTCAAGTTGCATGAAGAACCCTCGTGTACTGGTCTCGCCCTAGAACAACAACGAAAAACATTCAATCCATCCCACATAACAGGAGACAAACACCTCACCACGATATACTGAATGGTGGAGACAATAAAATACAGAATTGGTGACCCTGGTGTCCACCAACAAAAGGGAGTAGATTATAGCATCCACTAAACTTAAACGGTGTCTACCACACCACCATAAGTCAAAAAAATTTAATCAATAGGGTGTTCCGAAACACACTACTGCCAACAACCTGTCACCACTAATAGGCTAATTGGAGCTGAGGTCGACTACAGTAGCTAGGCTCTCCTTTGGTTCAAATAGAAATAACCATTGGGTAACAAAACCCCTAAAGGTCCCAAAGGTCAAACGTTCACCCCCCATAGACTACCCTTCCAATCAGTCTGTTCCTCAGGAAGACTAACTCCCTGCCAAACGTCGTAACGGCATCTGTTAGCACCCGGTGCATCACAGCCTGTAAAAACAGATAACTCATGGGATACAACCTAAAAGGTTTACAAGGTTGACTTAACCAAGCTTCTAACGAAATTTTTAAAAAAAACGAAAATGAGCTTAAAAAGCTACATGAAGCAAAAATTTCTCAAATTTTTGGTGGCAACGCAACAAAACTTTTGAAGACGACAAGAGCTTTTCCAGCTTAATCAGAAACAAGAAGAAAACATCGTTGACAGCTAAAATATTCGATCATGGTGTTAATCGTCTCCCTAGACAATAGCCTCTAGAAGAAACTGCTACAGGTATCAGGCATAACCGTTTTCTGTCAGCCCAAACTTCTAGATTACCTCTTGGAAATCTAAAAATTCGGTTAGGAATCTTCCTTCACTGCGCTTAGCCTCTCTTGACAAGGTTCTCATCTCGGTATCAGATTTTGATCATTTCTTTGTGAAACGACTGTCTTACTCTGCTCGCATCTCCTGTAAATGATCAGCCTTTAGTTCTCCTGCAGAACTTCAATTTTCTATCCATCTGATAGTAAACCGAAAAAACTCAACATACGCCTATGAGTCCATGCAAAAAAAATTTTAAAAAATTTATTGACTCAAAGGTAACGTTTAAACGGCTCTGAAAAAAAACATAGAAAATACCCTCAGTTTGTCAATTCAGAAGAAGATCTAAATCAAAATAATCCAAGTCTTAGACTTACTGGATAAACCAAAATCAATTTACTCTTAATTGCACCCAACATATACCACTAAGGTAATAAAAATACACCCACTCGGGTAACAAACTTTGAAATTGCTCTTAAAAATTTTGACTCTACATCACACTACACGAGCTACATCTTGCGCTTGTCCTAACTCAAGATCACCTTGGATTGCCTCTAATCAAAATTTCGCTTCCAAGTGTCAAGAACTGGATATTCTTTGGGGTCATAAGCAAATCAAATCCCGCGACCACCGACATACCAGTCTTATGATATATCCTGAGTGTGACTCTTTCGCAAGCTCGCAACAGCTGAGTCGATGCTAAACATCAACTACAATCAACCTAAGTTTGGATATGATCAGTACCCAAAACCTTAGCATTAAACAACAAAAGTAAGCTATTCTCTGCTCAACTTTTATAACAGTAAAAAAAAAACGAGGTCGTCACCTCTACAGAGCAACATCAAAAAAAATTTAAGCAATTAAGATAATGTAAATATAAATTATTCTTCTTCTGACAAACTTTCACTAGGGTTAGGTTCATTGAATGGTTTTAAGTCTTTAATATGCCATCGTCCTATTTTAGTCCCATCTAAATTAACTAAACCATAAACTAAATCTGAAATCTTTTCTCTAATCACGCAATGCACATACTTAGGTACCAACTTAGATGTGAATTTATCTGCTGCACTGGAAAGAATTTTATTTTTTCGCCAAACGTGATCACCTATATTAAAGGCAAAATCCCTTTTCCTAAGGTTGTAAGACTTACTGTTCCGTTCATAAGCCTTATGTATCCTACTACGCACGTCGGTGAAAATATCTTTTAAACCCTTTAAATTTTCGGCGTACTCACCCCTGTTACCCGGAATTATTTCGCTGTCAACATTGACATCCAAATCTAAGTTTTTATAATATGATCCAGATAGAGGTATATGTCTGCCGTAAACTAAGAAAGACGGTGTGAACCCTGTTACTTCGTGTCTTGCGGTATTTATCGCTTGTTGGATTTTGGAAATATTGCCATCCCAAGTGTCATGTGAATCCACGTAACTTCTTAAAGCGGTCCCGACTGTTCGGTTATTACGTTCCACAAAATTACATTGGGGAGAGTACACGGGATTAAAACGGATGTTAAAACCATAAGTTTCACTTAAGCTCTTAAAACTCTTAGAGGGAAACTGAGTACCGTTATCGCATATTAAGAGCGATGGGACCCAGTGGATTAGAAAGACATTATTTTCCAAAATTCTCTCTATATATCCAGCTTTAGAGCTTTTCAAAGGAAATAGCATGGTATACTTTGTAAACCAGCAAGAAACCACGAGAAGCCATTTATTTCCCCTTTTTGAACGGGGGAATGGGCCTACTAGATCAGCTGCTATGACTTGAAAAGGGTAATTAACCGTTTTCTCTTTTCCCATCAGTCCCACAGGTAGTGCATTTGGAGATTTCTGCGCTCCACATACTTCACAAGTCCTCACAAACTTTACGATGTCAAAACGCATTTTTGGCCAATAATACTGTTCCTGAACCCTGTGAAGAGTTTTATAAAAGCCAAAATGACCAGAAGTAGGAGGAGTGTGACACATGTCTATAATTTCCTCTCTCTGTGGTTTAGGAACTAGTATTTTCCACTCGGGTACATTAACTTTTAAAGGCAACTGGTTTGGGATAAACTTGTACACGAAATCATTTTCCACTTTCCACTGCGGAAAATTTTCAGGAAATTCTTTGATTTGCTGCCGTAAATTGTCGTACCATGGATCTATGCGATCTATGTCAACTATATCGATTCTTACGCCAATCTGTGCATTAAGACTGTTTTCGTCCACTGTATGATCTGGGATTCTTGACAAAGCGTCAGGAATAACATTGTGGACTCCTTTTCTATGAATTAAATTAAATGTATGTTGTCTCAGCCTAATCGCCCAACGCGCTAGTTTGCCACTAGGGTTTTTAATTGAATTAAGCCACAATAAACTATAATGATCTGTTATGACCGTGAAAGGAACACCTTCTATGTAAGGTCGAAACTTTTCGATGTTAAAGAGTACTGCTAAACATTCTTTTTCAACAACCGAATAGTTACGTTCAGCCTTTGATAAAGTTCTACTGGCATACGCTATCACTCTTTCCTCACCATTGATTTTCTGTGTTAGGACGCCCCCTAAACCGGTATTAGAAGCATCACTAGAAATATAAAACTGTTGGGAAAAATCTGGTTGGGATAAAATTGGAGCTGAAACCAATAGCTCTTTAATCTTTATAAAAGATCTTTCTGCTGCGTTTGTCCAATCTATCGATTGTCCTTTTTTTCGTCCTTTCAAAAGATCATTAATAGGCGACAACAAGGTAGAAAAATTCTCGATAAAACGTCTGTACCATGAACACATTCCTACGAAGCGCTTAACTTCCGTAGTATTTGTAGGTCTCGCATAATTAACCATGCTTGCTACTTTATCCGGATCGGTACGCAAGGAATTTGAGCCTACAATATAGCCTAAAAACTTTAGAGAAGTTTTAAAAAAATCACATTTGCTCAAATTTATCGTCAGTCCGGCCTCTTTCAATTTATCTTTTACTTCCTTAAGTAAGCGAATATGCGATTCGAAGTCTTCCGATGTTACTAAAATATCATCGAGATAGGTAAAAATATGTGGCTCATATTTCGGACCAAATATAGCGTCCACTAAACGTTGCTGAGTTTGAGCAGCGTTCTTTAGACCAAACGGCATGGTGACGAACTGAAATAGACCTCGGCCTACTACTGCAAAAGCGGTCTTTTCCTTAGAGGATTTGTCTAAAGGAATTTGCCAGAAAGCCTTTCTAAGATCTATCGAAGATACATACTTAGCATTCCTGAGTGATGTCAAAATTCTGTCGATGTTCGGTAATGGGTAGTTATCAAATTTGCTGACCTCGTTGAGCTTTCTTCCGTCAAAGCACAGACGATACTGCCCATCGGCCTTTTTCACCAATAAGATTGGAGAACACCAGGGACTGTTTGATTCTTCAATCACTCCGAGTTTCAACATTTCATCTAACTCTTTATTTAATGCTTTTGACATATAAGGAGACATGGCGAAGGGCCTTGTCTTTACAGGACTGGCATCAGCCGTATCTATAGACATGTTGATTTTATTCGTTCGGCCTAACCTATCTTTACTACTTATTTCATTGAAAGAGCTTATTACTTTTTCTGCTTTTAAGCGTTCCGTCCGCGAGAGATCATCTAGGGTACATAGACGCGAGAAAAGGTTTTCTAAAGAACTTTCTGAATAACAATCTTTAAAACTTGTTTGAGAGTTGACTTCTAGGGACTGTGGATAACACGAATTATTTTTAAAATTTACTAGAATTCCGAATTTTTGTGCAAAATCACATCCTAAAACCAAAGTATGTGATAGAGAAGGTACTACTAGAGCAGAGATTACTAAACAATGACCATGGCAGACTAGCGGCAACTCAACCGTACCTAAAACTTTTAGACGGCTGCCATCTGCAGTGGTAACACTTCTATTTTTGACATGGCATATTTTTATACTTAAACGACTTAAAATTTTAATACCATTCTGACCTATAACGGAGGCATTTGCACCAGAGTCAAATAAAGCCGAGAAATGGGCACCTAATAGATTTATCTCGATATGCGGTCTGTTATCTGAATATTTATGCACGAATAAAGGAGACATGTGACCATTTGGAGAAGCAGGAGTTTTAACTTGAAAAGGAGAATTTTTATTAGACTTAAAAAAATCAGAAACTTTTTGTAACCATTTAGTCCAATCTGATCTATTGGAATATTTTTGTCCATCCGTGTTTCTAGAACGTTTTGGATTAGGGGCTATACTGCTAACGTGAGCTTGTAACTTAGCCGAATGTTTAGAGGCTTTTTTGTGGGACTTAGGGTATCCGCCTCGGTAATATACCGTCCTTACTCGTTTTTTGTACATTTGGGGCATGATGTTAGTCTCACACCAGTTGTTCCACATTTGAAACAAAATACCCTCTTTGGTGCTGTACAATTTTGGTAAGTGTGATTCGGGCCTGTGCAATTCCAACACGTGAAAATTGCCTTAGGTGAAACCGGCTTGTCGTTCACTTGAGCTGCAGTGTCGCTAATTTTAGAGTCATTATCTTTTTTTTACCCTTTTTCTGGTTACTCCTAGGGTTCCGATTTACATTCCCAACCTTATTTGTCGAGACTCCACTTCGGCCATTTGGATTGTACTCTACTTGATGTATATTAGTTTCGCTTTTTGGTCTGCTCTTTTCCAACAAATAATCGGACTCTTCAAGTTTTCTACATAACCCGGCGAGTTCGGCTACCGAATTAATATCTAGTAGAGCTAACCGATTAACGAAACTAGGCAGAATATTCCTCCGTATAAATTTAACTTTGGTACTTTCCAAAGGCTTGATGGACAACCTACTAAATAAAGATTCCATGTGGGCAATAAAAATCACAGTGGACTCATTCTTCTTTTGTCGCCTCCTCTTTATTTCCGACCACAATTCTTCATCATCATCACAGTGCAAGAAGTCCTTCTTTAGCCTATCTACCAAGGAATGCCAGTCGTTGACACTTGATTTTATGCTTCTAAACCAAATGAAGGCATCGCCAGTGAAAAATTCAACAGCAGAGCTGAAAAGTTCGTCTTCCGATACTTTCCTAGCTTGTGCTATTTCAGTCAGCCTCTCCAAAAAAGGATAGAGTCTCTTTGAGTCTCCATTAAATTTCAATTGCCATTCGCTGACAGGAATATTTCTGGCTGCGCAATTCACGATTGGAGCTGGTACGTTTATGACTGGGGTTGTAATAGGCAACTGTGGTAACTCATGACCAGGAGCTATCTTTTCGGCAAGATTGGCTTCCATGAGTACACACGTAGCTATTGTTTCTTGAACATATTTGGAAAACTTCGACGCTTCCTCTTCGTCATCCGGCATGGGAATTCTTTGTACGCGACCCGCTACATGCGATAAACGTGATTTAACCCGGTGTACAAGTGAATCATTTGGATCGCCGTCATAACTATCGATTAAGTTTTGGATAGAATTTAAACTCTTTTCGATACCAGCCGTTTCTTCTTTAAAAGACAGGGTGTCATCCCCTATTTTTATCGTTTTTTCCGGGCTCATTAATTTCTTTACTTAAGATCCTCGTTAGAATCTTTCTTTTATCCGCGACCGGACGTTCTGAGAAAGTACGACGGATTTTCAGTTCATAGTCTAACTCATATTCCAGTAGGTGATTGACTTTAAAATTGAAGGCTTCCATGATAAATGAATAAAATTTAAAAGAACTGTTTAAAAAGTCGTGAAAATATTTCTCCTGTGCTCCCAATAGTCAAAAAAAAATAAAAAATATGTAAAGGCACTTAAAATATGTAAACTTCTTTACCAAACATTTAAAAAAACTTCGACAATTTCAAAAAAAAAATTCTAAGTATCGCCTTGTATTTAAATTCTTTTACCAAATATGTTAAGAATTTCTCAACAAAAAAATCTCCAAATACCGTTTCGTATCAGCAAAGTATTTTTAATATTCATGCAAAATATAGGTGAGAAAAAAACGTACCGTTTTTTCTTCGGCTATCCGCAAAATAAACAGTGCAAAATTAAAGTCGACCAACACATCTGCTAATCTGAACTATAAAGTTAGCTTTTAAGAAAAAAGTAGGAATCGCTTATCTTAGAGTCAATTAACAAAATTCAAATATCTATACCACCATCAGATAAATTGAAATAAAAAATTCTACAAATTTCCTGCTTTTGTCTTACTGCTATAGTGTAGTTTCCTTTAATAAATATTATGAAATAAAAATATCTGCAAAGTTAGAGCTTTTATTTTGTTCGTAAGCTAGTACACTGAACCCTTTAAAAAATAAAATTCCAAAAGCCCCGCGTTGACAGCGCTATTTTGTATCATTGGAACTTGCCCGCACGTTTGTGGTGTCATTTTGTAACCTGCTAAACTGTCCTCAGTTTGAGGCATCTTTTTTTGTACCCTGTGAGAAGTTGTTTGTCCCACGCTTGAGCGCAATTTTGTACCGTTTGAATATTGGATGCCCCAAGCTTGAGCACAATTTCCTTGCAGCCCCGCTTTAATTTCTGATAATGAATCGAGTGAATCCTGATTTTAAAAGAACTAAAGAAATTAAACACACACTAGCTCAGTTTTTTCTTGGTAGAGAGATATGGGTAAGAGATAATTTTTGTACGTCTTTTTGGAATTTTTTTCTATTTTTTAAAAAGCTTCAGTTGTACAAGTTTTTTTTGGGCACCATTCATTTTAAAATAGAAAGGATCTAACTTCAGTTAAAAAAATGAAAAAATACTGAAGGGTTTTATGGGTATTACTAAAAAGAATTAGTCTAGTACAACTTATCCCGAAAAGAAGAATAGGTATTCAGTGAGACACTAGCTTTAATCAACAAAAAGAAAATTTATTCATGTTTTTAAAAATAAAAAGTTCTAACCTTTGCAGTTCTACAAAAAAATTCTAGCCTAACTAGTAGTTATTACATTTAAATTCTGAACTATGACTACCCCCGAAGACGAAAAATAGTGCTTTTCACTTCACTTTTTAGTCAGTTTAAATTGCTGTTAAGGCACTACTCGGGGATAGGTCTATTGAAGGATGTTTTGGTAACTTACTGTTCCTATTCCGGCTTCGATGGAACACGACCGATTTCACACTTTTCTAGTAGACACTTAGAGAGCCCACTACGGCTTTTCGTTAAGAAACTGGTGCTTTACTTAGCTCGCATGATGGTTGTTATGAGCCTTTACTGTAGCTCAGTCGAAGGAAGCCTACTTGGCGGCTCCGATGAAAATTAACCTGGCTGCGGCTTGATGGTATTCCGCCTACTCGGCGGCTGGATGGAAATTAGCCTCGGCGACGGCTAGATGGAAATTAGCCAAGACAGTCGTTTCTCGGACCCTTAAATAAACCGTGCAAACTCTGCCGGTAATATGGCGACGCCGGAACCAAAACTGCGGATACACACATTTCACCAATCGCGGCGTAGCGGTAGATTCGGTCAGGAACCCGCACTGCACAGTATATACCGAACGTCTTGGAATCTCTGTTTAATATACCGTTCGATACAAAAATGAAAATAAGTACAATTTGAAGTGAAAAATCAGTAACATTACATGGTCTTAAAATCTAGGAAAAAATGAATGTTACAATACATCGGTTTAAAGTATTGATGTTTATTTTTTGAAAGAATAAAAAACAAATCCCGATTATCCGAGTTTTCAGTTATCCGAGGAGGGTGCCCCCCACGTTACCTCGGATAACCGGAGTTCTACTGTATATATATATATATATATATATATATATATATATATATATATATATATATATATATATATATATATATATATATATACACATATATATACTGTGAAATTTAGCTATAGCTTCAGATATTTAGATTTATCTTCAACAGTAATGTCGGCAATATCAGCCTCATACCTAATTAATATTTAGGTTTACTATTACATTTGTCAAAATAGACTCCAAATTGTCAAATTAAATCAATTATAAAATTAAATCTTTTTAGTGACTTAGGCTACATCAGGCAAAATTACTAAAAAGGTCTAAAAATTAAACTAAATTAGCAGTCGTCCAGGGGACTTTTGTATTTACTCTGTTATATTTCATATTGTAAACGTCACCAAACAAATGTTTTCTTTGTTAAAAAAGTTTATATTAAAAAATGATTTTTTAAAATTTTAACTATTTTTTACTTTTATCTATTTAATCACAAATAACATCAAATGTTTTAGTACTGCACAACAGCATAACTTTAGTTAATTTACTATGACTTTTGTGAATTTAAATTTCTAATTACCAAACTAGACAAGTGTTAAAATTTGATATCTTAATGAATCAATATCTATTTCTAGTTGTTTACATCATAAACTTAATTAAGGATGCATTTTATATTCATGACAATAGTTACAGTATCTAGCATCGGTAAGATCATAGAGATCCAGAGTTTCTATTTAAGGTACTAGGGAAGAAGGAACAGTTCTTTCGTTAACTTAAATTTCATTTAGATGTCCAGGCATATGTCTAGACTTGTAGGTCGATTAGATTGCCGATGCCGACAAGTTATATTAATATTAAATAACAAACAAAAACACAAAATTAATTTTTTAGTTTTATTTTTGTACTTTACAGTGAGCTTTTGTTCGCATAATTATTTATTTTGGCTGCAAATAATATAAAAATATTATTCAATAGCAAGAAAAAGATTTTTCAGATTTTTACTTCTTACATCCTTTTATTTAAATATCTATACATCTACCCTTAAAGATGGGAGGTCAGATAAATTAACTGAAAAAATAATTTTATCTGAATTATATTTAAGATGCCCTGGCAATCTAAAAAAATTCATCTGTAATTATCTCTTCAGATTTTAATTAAAATACAATTTCCTACCAAGAATATAATAACAATCTTTTCTCTCCCTATTATTACGTTAATAACATTCTTTATAACTTTTAACCTCTTAGTTCTGAACAAGTATCAAATGTGACCAGTAATTACCAAACATGAAAATTTACAAAAAAAGTCTCGCTCCATAGTAGCAAGACCAGTAAATGGCAACATCCTCGCACACCAAGACAAGACAGAAGCTTGTAGATGTAGTGCAAAACCTAGAAAAAAAAATTGTGTCTTGTTTTGCAAGTGTCAAACCATACACTTCTTCAAAGGAACATATGCTCATAAGTAATAGTTGAATGCTGCGGGACCAGAAATGAAGAAAGTAAAGTATTCTGCATTATAAGAATAACTTTTATGAAGATTCAAAATAAATACTTATGACTTTCCCTTTTCTTGGAATGTCTATTGTCATTAGATGGGAACACAAGAAAACATCTACTGCAATGAAGTTCTAACGTAACAAAAATTGGAACAGTGATTGCTAGTGCCACAGGAGATAGAAACGAGATATAACAATATCTAAAATCTATTCGACAAATAATGTACATATATATATATATATATATATATATATATATATATATATATATATATATATATATATATATATATATTTATATATATATATATATATATATATATATATATATATATATATATATATATTGTAACATTCGAACTTGCCCGCACGTTGTGGTGTCATTTTGTAACCTGCTAAACTGTCCTCAGTTTGAGGCATCTTTTTTTGTACCCTGTGAGAAGTTGTTTGTCCCACGCTTGAGCGCAATTTTGTACCGTTTGAATATTGGATGCCCCAAGCTTGAGCACAATTTTCTTGCAGCCCCGCTTTAATTTCTGATAATGAATCGAGTGAATCCTGATTTTAAAAGAACTAAAGAAATTAAAGAAACACTAGCTCAGTTTTCCTTGGTAGAGAAATATGGGTAAGAGATAATTGTCTTACGTCTTTTTGGAATTATTTTCTATTTTTAAAAAGCTTTAGCTGTACAAATTTTGGGCACCATCCATTTTAAAATAGAAAGGATCTAACTTCAGCTAAAAAAAATGAAAAAAATACTGAAAGAATGTATTGTTGGTAAATAAAAAAAACAGTTTGGTACAGCCGTTCTTATCCTGAAAAGTACGATAGGTATTCAGTGAGACACTAGCTTTAATCAACAAAAAGAAAATTTATTCATGTTTTTAAAATAAAAAGTTCTAACCTTTACAGTTTTACAAAAAAATTCTAGCCTAACTAGTAGTTATGACATTTAAATTCTAAACTATGACTACCCCCGAAGACGAAAAATAGTGCTTTTCACTTCACTTTTTAGTCAGTTTAAATTGCTGTTAAAGCACTACTCCGGGATAGGTCTATTGAAGGATGTTTTGGTAACTTACTGTTCTTATTCCGGCTTCGATGGAATACGACCGATTTCACACTTTTCTAGCAAACACTTAGAGAGCCCACTACGGCTTTTCGTTAAGAAACTGGTTGTTATGAGCCTTTGCTGTAGCTCCGTCGAAGGAAGCCTCCTTGGCGGCTCCGATGAAAATTAGCCTGGCTGCGGCTTGATGGTACTCAGCCGGCGGCTAGATGGAAATAAGCCTCGGCGACGGCTAGATGGAAATTAGCCACGATTTTCGTTCACCAGACCCTTAAATAAACCGTGCGAACTCTGCCTGTAATATGGCGACGCCGGAACCAAAACCGGATACAAATTTTTCACCAATCGCGGCGTAGCGGTAGATTCGGTCAGAAACCCGCACTGCACAGTATATACCGAACGTCTTGGAATCTCTGTTTAATATACCGTTCGATACAAAAATGAAAATAAGTACAATTTGAAGTGAAAAATCAGTAACATTACATGGTCTTAAAATCTAGAAAAAAATGAATGTTACAATATATATATATATATATATATATATATATATATATATATATATATATATATATATATATATATATGTATATATATATATATATATATATATATATATATATATATATATATATATATATATGTATATATAATAATATAAAAGCACTACAGGCCATGAAGACCTAGGGCTTAGTAAAACTTGTGTCCTTTTCCCTCCTCCCGTCTTCCATCATCCTGCGTCCAAATATTGTTGGATCGTATGTCTCCATTTTATTTTGTTCTGCGCCTTCGTCCTCCAGTCTTTGACCCCTATGGCTCTTAAATCCTCCTCAACATGTTGCAACCATCTCCTCCTCGGCCTTCCCCTCCTTCTCGCACCCATAGGCTTCATCACCAGCACCATTTTCGGCAGTCTCTCTCTTGTCATACGTTGTACGTGTCCTAACCAGGTCCAGGTCCAGTCCTAGGGCCGTCATATAAGTCTTCCAGTTCCTGATTTGTCCGCCTAGTCCACCCTTCCGGTGTATTTCTTCCTCCGTAGATCACTCTTAACATCCTTCTTTCCCACCTCTCTAGCGTCTCTTCCTCCAATTTATTCATTACCCATGTTTCACATGCATAGGTGACAGTAGGTCTTATGACCGATATATAAATCCCCAGTTTTGTCTTTCTAGAGACGTACTTTAATTTCATTAGAGCGTTCAGGCTCCCACATTTTTGGTTGCCCTTTGCTATTCGCGCCTTTAATTCGCTCCCCTCATGCCCGTTTTCTTCCAGCTGTACCCCCAAATATATAAATCTATCCACTCTCTCAAATTTATATTCCCTTCCATCATAGGTCACTACATTAAGTTCTTTTTCTTTCTTAGTTTCTGTGCTTCCTGCTATCATATACTTCGTTTTCTCAGAGTTGATTTCTAATCCATACTTACTTGCCTCTCTTATTAGACTTTTCGTTCTCTTTACCAATTCTCTACTAGACTTTGCTCTCAACGTCAAATCATCCGCATATGCTATACACTGGTGCTCCTTATTAAAAATTATACCGTTAGCCTCTAGGCTGCTCTCTCTTATTATCCTCTCCAAAACTAAGTTAAATAACGTCGCTGACAGTGGGTCACCCTGACGTAGTCCCCTTTCCACTATAAAATCCTTTGATTCCAGGGCATTCCACACTATTTTATTGGTCGTTTTTTGTAGAGTCATTTTAACTAATCTGATTAGTTTTGTTGGTATTTCTAAATGGAACAATGCTTGATACATTCTGTCTCTTATAATTCTATCGTAAGCCTGCCGGAAGTCTATAAACAGGATATCTAACGCTATTTTATGCTCATAACACGTAATTTGAATTTCTTTAACAGTGAATATCTGATCTGTTGTGGATCTGTTACTTCGGAACCCCGCTTGGTATTCCCCCATTCTTTCTTCTGCAAACCCGTTCAATCTTTTCCGCAATACCTTGGCCAGAATCTTATAGCACGTATCTAGCAGAGCTATTCCTCTATAATTTTTGCATAGCATTTTATCACCTTTTTTGTGTAGTGCACTTATAAGAGCCTTGGACTATTCTTTTGGCATTACCTCCTGTTCCCACACTTGCTCTATTAGTAGAAATAGTTTCTCATGCAGTTGTTCGCCTCCTACCTTTAACATTTCAGCACTTATTTCGCTTTCACCTGGCTTTTTGTTGTTTTTCACTTTATTAGTTATAGCTTTCATTTCTCCTCTTGTTGGCTTACTCACCATATTCCCACCATCATCCATTGTTCGCTCGTCTACCTCATTTTCTGTTTCTCCCCCATTCAATAATACCTCGAAATACCCCTTCCACTCATCCATTATTTTGTCTGGTTCACTTATTAGTAATCCTATATATATATATATATATATATATATATATATATATATATATATATATATATATATATATATATATATATATATATATATAATATATATATATATATATATATATATATATATATATATATATATATATATATATATATATATATAAATATATATATTTATATATATATATATATATATATATATATATATATATATATATACATATTGTTGGAACGGACCTTCGCTTTAGAAAAACTTACCTCTACTAAAAGGCAGCTCCTATGTAGTAGAAAAGGGGTTCTAGCTATAAAGCACTACTAAATATGCCCTTTTTTATTTATTTTGGACACTCCCTATCTTTCTTTAGCAACTGTTTTTGCCTAGCATAGAAATCGGAAATGCTAGGTCCGATAGATTGTTAAAAAAAATGGGGTGCTCCTGTATTAGACAATAAGACAAAAAAAATTAAGATAAAATAGAACATAAATTTAGTTCTACATATTTACTTACTAGACTTCTAATCCCGTATAGTGCTAAAAATATTTCGATATGAAACCTGACAATTAAAAGATACTATGTATACAATCAAACTACTATTTGTGTCTTACAAAAAAAAAGTTTTTCGGAATAATAAAATACTGCTGGCTTTAAAAAAAAATCATTCTTCAATATTGATGAAAGAGCTCTTCTGTGTAGGCTTGGTAATAGTATTCCTAAAAGTGCTGGTAGAGAAATCATTAAAACTGGAGAGAATCTGAAAGACCAAGAAACTGGTAATAGGAAACTACTGAACACCTCTTAATAGAGAAAACTGTAGCCAGAAAGGGAACGGGGGGTAAATATTGTTAAAAAACAACACTATGTTAAAACCCTAAAAAAAAACGTTATATCACCTATAAAAAGACCTCTGGCGTTTCAAGTAATTTTACATTATCGACTCCGCAGCATGTGACCAAAGATGTTTATGTGGAACAGGGTACTGCAAAATGGCGAAGGCGCACTCTCTGTAAAGGTATTTTTACTGGAAATCCCAGAGTAAGTCGAAAAATGGCGAAATAATCAAATAAAAAGAAAACATGACCTTACCCACATAAGAGTTTTCTAAAATATATATATATATATATATATATATATATATATATATATATATATATATATATATATTCCGAATGCTCTTGTGTCATTTATGGATCATACCCAAAACCCAACCTTATATTGTCATTCCAGGGTAGGCGCGGTCTTCCCAGTGCTCTACTCCTGACGGGGGTCTCATTTCACACTAGCTTGGTGTATTTATGGTCCGGTTGACCCTCTATGTGTCTTAACCATCTTAACCTTCTGGATTTAATTTCCTGTACCACGTCCGGGTCTTTATATACTTCCGCTAGTTCCGCATTTTTGCTCCTCCTACTTTGTCCTGACTGGTGGTCTCGTCCTGTTTTGAATATTTTTGTAAGTATCTTTCTCTCGCAGCATAGTTATTTTATTTATATATAGTTTTCTTTTATTTTATTTCCTCACACCGAGGGCAAACAAACATTTGGTCGCCCTATGTATAGGACCTTTGAGTTCTTCTTTTATGCTCTTATCTGCTGTTATCTGCTGTTATGGTTGTTCCCAGGTACTTGAAACTGTCCACTCGTTCTAAGTTATAATCTCCCTTCGTTATATTCTGTCCAAGTCTGTCTCTGTCAAATTGTCTGGTCGCCCTATGCATAGGACCTTT
The DNA here is from genome assembly GCA_019049505.1 of Pachyrhynchus sulphureomaculatus. NCBI lineage: Eukaryota > Metazoa > Arthropoda > Insecta > Coleoptera > Curculionidae > Pachyrhynchus > Pachyrhynchus sulphureomaculatus. The sequence goes on along the minus strand of CM032446.1, from coordinate 148,642,382 downwards.
GAGTTCTTCTGTGATGCTCTTATCTGCTGTTATGGTTGTTCCCAGGTCAAAACCTTCCTAGTCGACTGTTGTGCCTTTGTTCGCTTCAGGCGACTTTCACCGGCTACTGTCCATTCGGCTGACTGCCGATGTGTAGTGGTGGATGCATGTTTCTTCTATTGTCACATATCGTATGAAAAAATCCTTTTTATTGCGCTTAAAGAAATCCAAACAGCGTTTAAAACCATCAACACGTTGTTGTTTCTGGTCCCGTGTGTGAAACGCGGTACCCATTTCGACCAGAACTTTTTAATGCGCCAATATTCATGCAAAATATGACCAATACGTTCTTTTGATATCTTTAAGGTGTCAGCTATCTCACGCAATTTTACTTTATGGTCATTCAAAACAATTTTGTGGATTTTTTTTGATGTTTTCCGGTGTAACAACCTCATTTGGGCGTCCAGAGTGATCAACACCATTTGTGAGTGTACGCCGCGTTTAAATTCAGCATACAAGTAAATGATGAGTGATTTTCCAGGGGCTGAGTCCCCGTAACACATATCAAGCCATTGCTTTGCTTGAACGGTTTTTTTCCGTCAAAGAACACTATTTAATCAACACACGAAATTGGATTTTTTCCATTGTTTTGAAAATATCAAAAGTAGTATCACTAAAACCACCGTAACTTGTAAATTAATCGTCGAAATGTCCTGAGATTTTGACACGTATCGTTCGAAGGTTGGTACTTCCTAAAAATCATATGGATCTATGTATCAGACCAAAAACTTTTCAACCTATATATATATATATATATATATATATATATATATATATATATATATATATATATATATATATATATATCTTAAAAAGGTTCTGTTTAGCTTTGTAAACTGTCAAATTTGACAAGTGACAAATTTTGTGGAATCACATTTGGCTTCTACACACAAAACTAAGTTTATTGGTAAAAGAGTCTTTATACCGCAAATGTAAAAACACTAAATCGTGTGAGCCACTTAAAAGTTTTCTATAACTTGAATGCTCTGTACATTGGTAACGACCGATAATAAATATCAAGTATTATATACCTTTATAAACATACCCATTTAAAAAAGTCCTAGTTGTCTTTGTAATTTGTCAAATTTCACAAGTGGCAATTTTTTTATTATTATATTTGGTTTCCTCATAAAAAAGTTTTTTATTGAAAGAATTTTCTTGGTATGTAGAAAAGGAAAATAGTGAATTAGGTGAGACTCTTCAAAAAATGTCTCTGTACATATTTTATAAAAAACTGATTTATATAGAAGAAATAATAATTTGACTAAATCAACCGATACTTGGTAAAAATTTGTAACCAATTTTAGGTGAACGAACGAAAATAAAACTACTTCGACTAAAAATTTCTGCCAAATTTAATTAAAATATCAATAATATGTTTCACTACACTATAGTTATTTCAGAGAATAAATGTGAAATGAACTTATTCTAACAAATAAATACTACCTAAAGAATAGAATTTTTACCACAGATTTTGCAGTTTCAAGTAATAAAAGGGATTTATATCTAGATAGTATGCAGGAAAATTTCCAACTCACTATCTTCAAATATTGATAATTTTTGAATGTTGTGTCCCACTAAATTGTTTCTATAATCATAAATTTAATAAACGTAGAACATGTTATTCATCATAATTCTTATCGAATTTAGACCATGTCAACCTCTCAATCTCAATTTATACTATACAAATATAATTTGTCATTACATCGAAGTCTTGAAAGTTTCCCCTTATCTTCTCCCAAAATTACTGAATCTTAATAAAAAAGTAAAAAAAATAATTTTAAATTTTTATTAGATGCAATGACATTATTTACAAATATATATTTTTTCATTTATGGAGAATGTCTTTGGCAAACAAAGAAAACATTATAACTGCATGGATTTGCTAACCATCTCGATGGTGATGAAAAATCACTACCCACTCCGTATTGTGCCAGACAGTAATCTATGGACAAGTTAGTAATACTTGGTTGGCTTGCCCCCCAGTTTGAATAGCCTAATTGGTCTCCATTATCCAACCATATCCATGAAGGGAAAAAGTGTTGGTCTTTAACATAAAATCCACCTAACCAGAAACCTGAAATGTAAGTCTTTTTGTAAAATAACTAATAACATCAATTACTTAAGAATAGATTCATAGTTCTATTTGCATTTTTGTTTCTGTTATTTTGTTTATAAATAATTAAAATCCTTTGATACTGGCAATACGGAAAGCTTTTATTTTTAATTTAATTGTCAACTATTGTGAAAATTTGGAGTTTACCAATTATTGTTATTTAGTTTTTTAGATTTATGACTCTAGTGGTAAATTAAAAGAAAACCGAAGATTGCCACTAACTGTTACCAGACAACGTTTCATAAAACAAATCTGAATGAAACTAGACAACCAGAAAGTTTCTGATGCTGATTTAATATCTATCATCCATGTACCGACAAACTACCACGAGTTTTTTTGCTGGTCTTTCTGCTTATCCAACGGAAAATAAATATTTCGTACCTGTTCAGCCAATATCTGAAAGAGGCAAAAAGACCATGCAGTGTAACTACCGACTGGTCGTATTGCTTTCACGTAATATCTAGTTATGGCAAAAGCTTTTAAACTATCTAGAAGGATTTAATATTACTTGCGATGGTTTCTGAGACAAAGGATAGACAAAAGATCTCTACATCTTTGGAACAAGGCAACCGAATATTTCTAAAGAATGCGTTTCATGCATCTAAGGTGTTCAATTGCTATGGTAAATGGCTGAGCTGAGTTCCTTTGAAATGTCTGCACGGTATTGTTGACAGCCCTCGAATTTATTCGCATTAAAAATCCAAACTATAGATTTACTGAGGTGACTCCCATTGCTGAGTCTGCTAATGCACTCGTTCTGAAATAAAGCACGCTTATTATTCATTGGCTTCTAGAACTAGACGTTTTCGCAGACAGACACAATTTAACAAACACCTGAAAAAAACTACATAAAATTAAATACTAAAAAAAAAGGTAATAGTCTAAAAAAATTAACGTTACAAAATCCAACATAGTTATGACAGGACATCTAACATACAACTTACTAGGCGTTAAGTTGGAAACAAATATGCCTATTATGTTTGCTGCATAGCAAAAAACAGTTCTTAAAAGTGAGGATCATTATTTCTATCTCGGAAGCTGTATATTCCACATGGAGCTTCTAATCCTATACAAAGCTCAAATGTGCTCATTGCTGGAAGAATGCTCATATAGTTGAGATTCTGCTCCCAAACACACTCCACATTTGTTAAATTATATCCAAAAGAATACAGAATTTGCCTAATTGCAAACTTGTGATGCTATTCTGTAAACAAACTTGTTGACATTTGTTTTCCTTATCTTTTTCAGGGGTGATGCTAACTTATGACATTTAACAGCAAAAAAGGCAAAATATTCTCATCCTAACAGTATCTTTCATTATTTTCTACAGTATGTCAGTCCTGGAACTCAGCAGAAACCTTGATTATTTACAGATTACAGATACTGATTAACTATCCAAATGCCATCCTGGGCGACTTTAATATCCACAACATCAACTAGATTAAGTTTTCAAATACTATCGACGAGCAAGGTTGTAAAGCTGAATCCTTTTCAGTCAGTTATGGTTTAACTCATTTTATTAACGAACCAGCACGGATCTCTGATGGAAACGGAGAGTTCACTAATCTACTTCATATATTTTTAACCACCAGATATTTAGTTTTTCTAAATATTACAACTTTATCCGATCCATTTTGCTCGCATTACCTTTATATCTTCTCTGCACCAACATTACAAAAAATTTACTGTTACATTTAAGGGCAGATTTATTTTCAAATTTTCTAAAATCAGAAGATCAAACTTTATAATATGATTATACTTTAGTTTAGAATATTACAACTTTATCCAGATAATTCCAATCCATTATGTTCGCATTACTTTTACATCTTCCATGCATTATTATTACAAAAAATTTACTGGTAGATTTAATGGCAGAGTTATTTTTTGAATTTTAAAATTAGAGGATCAAACTTTATAATTTAAATATACTTTAGTTTTCTTTTGAACATAATCTTTCCACCATTCTTACCTCTTCTCTATACACAATCATGAAATCAAATGAATAAAGGTAAAGCTTACAGAAATGATACACTTGATTATTTATCAAGATTATGTTTGCTTAGTTCTTCATGTACATATTTACTGATCACTAAGCTCTTCCTACCTACTTAACATATTTTATGGCATTAATTTATCATAAAAAATAGTTGATTATCGTTGTTATATGGGTATGCAAAAATAGTAATTTTTTTTTGCTAGATCATACAGGTACACAAACAGCGCGATTCAGATCATAATAACAACCAATTAAAATATAAGTTTTTAATTGCTTTCACGGTTATTATATTCGCCTGCTCTAATCCATAAAGACTGTGACATATTTCTCAAATTTAAGGAAGAATTTGTGAAAGTGAATTTTCGTATGGTGACAAAGTGATTGTAGCCAAAATGATTTCAAGAATGGGATAAACATTCTACGAGGATTATGATTAGAGATGTGGCAGCATCTAGAGAAATTAAAAGTGTAAAATCGAGGGGACGATCTTCAAAAATTAAGCAATTGTACATTGACTTGGAATTAGGTGTGTAGTATAAGATTCTGCTTTAACCAAGTCACTTGCAAAGTCCATGACAATCGCTAATTTTTGACTATGATAATATAATATTCAACACTATGCAATAAATTTGTGATACTTACTGTAAGTAATTCCATTAGCTTTTAAAGCTAAATTTAAATCATCTTCCTCATCACTATCTCTTGGTGAGGCTAAAGTCCATCCATTTCTCTTGCAAATTGCATATGCTTGATAATATGAAGCCTGAAACATGTAGTAAATGGAGTTGGTTTTTAAATAGATGAATAATTTTTTTAGACGAAGTATAGCTACCTAGGAACTTTTATAATAATTATGTCGCCGTAGCTATCTATCTCTTTATGTATAACTCGTAGCTTGTTTCAATTATCACCTATTACAGTAAAGTATTATAATGAGACGCACATATTATTTTTTAAGAGAAACGTCAAAAGTTATTGCGAAAACATCTGGAAAATCGGTACAAATGTTAAACATGGTGAGTTTTAGTGTTCCATACGGAACACTTATAGGATCACTTCGGGATCGGTCCGTCTGTCTGTCCGTCCATCTGTCACACCCGATTTTCTCCGAAATTATTTGACATACGAAGTTGAAATGTAGGAATTAATGGCCCGATCAGAGCCGCGTAATTTTAAAAGTTAAATTTTGACTTAAGGAGTTAGTTTTGGGGGGGTGAAATTTTTTTTTTATCAGGTCATCGCGTGGGGTGTCATGAAAGCTTGTGAAAATACGACTTTACATATACATAATGTAAAACTTTCGAACACTTTTCTTTGTATTAATTTTAAAAAATTACCGGTGGTCTCCCTTACCTCGAAGAGTACTGATAAAAAAATTTTGAAACAATTCTGGAATTTTCTCCATAATGTGTAGATTGTGCATTACGTTTAATAATTTATTTGGTATTAAAGAAAAACTATGTTTCTTGACATATGGTAGAGGTAACTGTAACCAAGTGGCAAGTCGCTCTTGTACCGAGATATAATTTTATTGTATTTTAAAAGCAATCACCGTACGGAACACTAATTGCGCAAGTTCGACTTGCACTTGACCGATTTTTTTTATTTAACTCACAAGTTAACTGGACTTTCTATATTATAATACGACTTGAGACAGTTAATTTAATAGTGATAATAGCTTAAACCATATTGACTTTGTTGGGTTTTTACAAAATCACACAAAGTTTGGCTATAGAAATCTGCTAAATGGGAGGAACTCAAGGATCATTTTTGAACTTTTCCATTACTAACCTGTAGTACTGATGCTCCATTTATTTGTACTAAGGATGTTTCTAATATAACTTTGGTTGTCATAAAAGGTTACATTTCTTTGTTACAGAAATGTATTTGGTTGGAACAAAAAGGCCTCTTTGCCTTTTCGTTTGTTCCTAATATTATCTTGCTATAATGACGTCAAAAATTCTCACCTCACAAATCGTTATATCTTTGTAAGTACTGAAAACAGATACAAACAAGCCAAGAAAGCGCATTAAAATAATCTATCCTAATGATTTATGATCCTATTGATTAATTATCTAACTTTCACTAAATCACATATGTCACTTTATTATAAACAAAGAAAGTACTATTGCAATAATATTTGCAGACTGGTGACTTACACTCTTTGCTTCAGTCTTGAGTATCTATTTTCAAGGAAAAACTAGAACCACACATTCCCAAGGAGTCGTCAGAAATGCCTTCTATTGTTTTCAGACAGCATGTCATAAAATTGACATTAGAACAAATGATCCAATAAACTAAGACCAGTTCTCTGTAAGTAGGCTTTTTAGCTAATCCTACACAAATGTAATTTAGAGAACATTAAGAAGACCACACCCTACAGGTATTGATCAGTAGCATTACTTGGTTATTTAATAATTTCTGAGGGTACAGAACCGAAATTTTTTAACTCAAAAATTTCTTTCATAAATGTTATAAAAATTTCTGTTATTGTGTGTGTGTATTTGTCATCAATAATATTTTAGATAAATCAAAATTCGGTGTAAGCATATTTTAAATTTTTGTGCAAAATCAATTTTAAAAAAATGTCCTCTTCAGATTTAAAATTTAAATGCTTGATTTAATATATATATATATATATATATATATATATATATATATATATATATATATATATATATATATATGCATATATTTACAACGTAAAAGTAGAGTTAACTTCAAGCGGCAGCAGCAACAAGATCACAGTATCGAGTAGCAGCAGCAAGAGCACTTGACATTACCAAATGAGATTTTGGCGAAACATATATAACGATATATATATATATATATATATATATATATATATATATATATATATATATATATATATACATATATATACATATATATATATATATATATATATATATATATATATATATATATATATATATATATATATATATATCGTTATAATCCTACAGTTTCTGCCGCATTTCGCATTTCAACCGCCATGTTTTCTCATTATGTCCATATTTGCGTTGATCCATGTCTGTGCTGGTCTTCCTTTCTCTCTTCTATTTGTCGAAATATATTCAAATGCTCCAACCTAGTATCACGTGTCCATATCGTATTAATTGTCTGGTTTCTATGCTTTCTGCTGTTGTATTTGTTTTTCCTGTCTGTTTTCGGATTCCCTCATTTTGGACGTGCTCCTGTATACATATTCAACATGATCTTCTTAAATAATCCATTTTTACCGCGTGTATCCTTTGCTATTTTTTTGTTTTTTTGTAATTTGCCAGCATTCTGATCCATACGTCATTACAGGCTCTACAATTGTGCTGTAGATTATCAGTTTTGTTTTCATTTTTATCCGGGTTGATCAAAGTAAGAGTTTAGAATCCCTACGCAATGTTGACCCTGTTGAGTCCTATACTTTATGTCTCTCTCTGATAATCCTTTGTTGGAAATTACAGTTTCCAAGTATTTAAAGTCCTCGCATCTTCTTATTTCCCTTAGTTTCAAATCTGGTTCATCTTCCCCACCTTCACCCACCCTGGAATACTCTTCTTCAGGTTTATTATTATTATTATTTACGTTTAGAATTCTACCTTCAGCTTTCTCATCATATAATCTAAGTCTTCTTCATAACTTGCTACAAGTGCTTGATCATCTGCGAAGAAGAGAGTTGTTAGAAGCTGGTTACCAATCTCTATCCCCATTCTTGTACACTTCCTCCTCCATACTTCCAGTGCTTTCTGTAAATACATTTTAAAAAGAGTAGGTGACAGACAGCATCCCTGTTTCATACCTTAAAATACTTTAAACAGTAAAGATATTTCGTTTCCAATATTTATCGTGCTTTGTGGATTCTTGTAAATATCGGATATTACTCGAACATATGTACTACTAAGGCCAACTTTAGTTAATACATTAAATAGTTTTTACCAGATCTATGAACGCGAGGTGAGTCATTAAATCGAACTTTCCGTTTTTGTAATATTTGCTGAAGAGTAAAGATATTGTCCAAGCATGGTCATGGAATCACATACCACTCTAAACTCAGATTGCTTAACTTGCTCTAAAAAGTGTATTACCTCTATTTTCTAGAGGTTTGTTTTTTTGTTTGTATTTTTACTCAAAGGTATAACCATAAATAGGTAAAGAAAGCTTCAACATCAATTTTTAAAAATAATATTAGGAAAAAATCCTTTTGAAGTTTGCGAATTCGCAGTTTCCATTTATTTGTAAATATTTAAATTATACATATAAAAGCTTGTATTACTAAAAACTATCGCTAAAAATGTTGAACAAAATTGACAATTCTGATTATTTTCTGGAAAATTTATTTTTATCAGCATGATTACAAATGCAGGCAACTGAACGATGTCAAATAATGCCAAAATAACCAAAAACTCGTTTCGGAAACTTTCAACTGTTTTATTTAAAATATTTCTGATTGTATTTTTAGAAAAATATTAGTTTAATTTAGTGTGTAATACTTTTGCTATCTGTATTAAAATTTATTTAAAAAATTAAAGTTTAATGTAAATCTTATGATTTTAAAAGCCCCAATTTAAAACCATTTAAATGGGAATTATTTTTTTACAAATATAAAATTTAAAAACGTCCTGCTTAGTTGTAAATAAATGACAGAACAGAATTTTTATTTTATTTTTTTGAAAAGTGTTCCTATTTATACGTATTTTTTAACTTTATTTCGTTGTATCTCTGTCTATTCTAATTCTCAAAACATTTTTTTGAGTCAATCAAAAATAAACACCAAAAGTTCCGAGGTTTTTTCTAGTTTTCGTAAATTTATTTTATTTTTTTATTTTCTCTTTTGTGATTAATAATATGCCTTCGCAAAAAAATTAATTACCTCACTATTTTTAACACTAAAGAAATCAGAAAAAATGCTTTTTATTGATGTGCCCAAAGAAAAAAAAAAACTTTTTTCTCTTTTTAAAAGAAATCGTGATTGATTTGAAAATTTAACTTGATAATAAAATAAATAATGAACTGCAAAAAGTGAATTTATTCCATATGGCACTGTAAGCCTAACAACCATATATTCAATTATGATAGACATATTTGACTATTTCTGTCAATTAGTAAAGTACACATAATCATATAAAAGGGGGTGTTTTTAAATTATCTGCCTAATCATGAAAATGAGACCATACAAAAATATTTCTTGCTTTTCAAATCACTATCATTGTTCTAAATACCTAGAAGAAATTCGGTAATTGCGTTTTGCACTTTTTCTGAGTTTGTTTTTTTCCAAAAAATGAGTAAAAGATGTGCGGCAATGGCAGAACATCTTACGTTCGAGGGGAAATTTTGGTCTAAATAGTTTCGATGACTGCTAGATTCAATTCCAAATGATCTCAGATCAGAGAAATCGTTTAAGGCAAGCACGGAGAGAACCATCATGCATGTTGAGAATTAGCTGCTGTCAGATGGACGAATGAAAATGACAGGGTTTTCTAAAGAAGTTAGAATATCCGAAACTACAGTTTTTAAGATTGTGCATGAAGATATAAGGATAAGAAAAATTTCTGCTCGATGGTTTCCCAAACTCCTTACACTAGAGCAGAAATTTGTGGCTAAAGAAATTTCTCAAGAATCGCTTTGGAAAACGATTAGAGTATTTTTCTACAAATTGTCGGAGACGAAGAGACTTGGGTTTTCCATTGGGATGCTCCCACGAAACAGGAGTCGATGCAGTAGGTTCATAAGGACTCTCTACTTCCAAAACAGTCGAAAAGTCAGTCTTTTCGAAAGTTGATGGGGACCTTTGTTCAGACTGCTAAGGAACTTTGCTTATTAAATATATCGAAAAAGAGTGTATAATTAATGGGAAAGTTAACGAAAGGATGATCTAAAACCTAAACAAGCCATTAGAGAAGACGTCTGAACTCATTAAAAACCAAAACTTTGTGCGATCGTTGAAGCCCAAACAAAATATTTTTGTATGGAATGAATCAACTACAAATTTACTAAAAGTATGTAAAAGTTAGACCTGATCTAGTTGTCATAGAATTTTAAGCTTGTAGCTGTAGCGTATAGGTTTTTATTTTTGAAAATATTAATTTTGTATTATAAAAAAAACTAAAATAAATGTCTAGAATTAAAACCTTGAAATAGGTAGAAAAAGCAATGGTTTTTAAAATTTTGAAACACCTTACGATTTTTATAGGTTTAACGATAAATTACTACGAATTTTTTGATTTTATACTGTAAAGCACAATACCTTTGATTGAGTTACTGGTACTTTTTTCAGTTTTGATATTCAAATGCCAAATTAGATCCGTTTTAAAGGTAAGCCTTTTTAGCGAAGCCAGTAATGTCTGTTAATTAGGGAAAATATGGTCACTTACCTGAACTATAGAAAAGAAATAATCATTAGCTTCTATAAAATAGGTAGAATTGTATCCTAATACGGATGTTGCCAATCCAAGAAGTACTATAAATTTCAGCATGATGGATAAAAAAAATTTCACTTAGACCAGTTAAAAATTAAATTCTATTTTTACAGAACTTGAATTTATAGACAACACTTTAAAACATCAGTCAACACTTATAAAATATAGGGGAATGTTCATTAGCGCCGCCCATACGGTAGTATCAGCTATTAAATATTTCGACGTAATTATCTTAAATAAAACTCCAGCTACTATAACAGAACAGATATTCTATCAGCATAGTATGGCTTTGTGAAAATGACTGTCATACTCGGTTACATAGTATATTTTGGGTCATTTACCTATTTCCACTTATCTTTGATGCTTTATTTTTTTTTTTAAATGACATATTTCAATACTTATTGCAGTATTATATACTTGCAGCCGCTCGCGTGAATTCGTCTACTTGTATCTTTTCAGAAATAAAAGAGAGTTCCAAAACTATTATTTATTTATTACTTTGTTTCCAGCACCTTCCACGTATATCTCCATTATCGACCAAAATCCTTATTTCTCCAAAATCTTATATTACTTACAAACCTGTCCTCGTTTTATTTCCCCCCTATGCCCACACATTACCTACATGAACTTAGTAACATGTTTAATTCTTTTATATCGAACATTTTTCAGATTCGTTTGCTATTATACCAAAAACATCATTTTCTATGGGAACACTGTAAAAATAAAAGGTCTCGTGCCAAACTAATAATAGACAAATATTAACAAAAAGAAAATCCTTTGTTATAAAAGTTTTATATTGCTTTCCATTTAGTTTAAACTTAAATTCCTTTCGGATTAGTTGGAAATTCTACTTGTAACTACTACTACTAAATGTATAAAAATTACTGTCAGTTCAGCAAATATTTGTGACTATTTATGTTAGTTCTTCGATATTTCCGATTCGGATTAAATATTTGTCACCACTGTTATATCGTTTCCAAATAGATTCACTAAAAAGATCTAAATTTAAATCTGGTCTAGTTATCATGGAAGACTTTGGTTTTTAATATTATTATTTTGAACGTTACCAGTATCGCGAAAAAATATTTTTACAACACAGTTTAAAGTATGTATCTATAACTAAGCCCTTTTTTTTCTCTAAATGAAATCCTAGGTATATTGTTATTCTGCCTTTCCTTTTATACTCACCACACCAGCACTCTTACTACTTGTACAGGCTTGTATCGGTATAATGCCATTTGATTAATATATTCTTCTGGATCCATATTTCGTTGTCTAAAATGACTTTACCTTAACTATTATGCTTAAAATTTCCTAGAATTCGCCGATAATCTAACATACTAAAATATATAACCAATGTACAAGATGATGTGGAGAAAATAAAATCTCGTCTGGACAAAACCAACAGAGTTTTTGCCTTTCGCTACAGATGGCTTTTTATTAGCCAAAATATTGGTAAATTCAGCGCGAAAATTGTAATTCTTAGACCGCCGCTCTTAACGTTATGTATCGCAAATATATTTCTTTTCATAATTGTTAAGTAGATTCCTACCGCTAAACATACGCACACCTGTATTTGGTGTAGCATAACATGGCGCATCATAATGAAATCACATTATTAACAGTAGCATAATCTAAAACATTATATTTGTAGTCCAACGGAAATATAATGAGCCGTATCTGCATTATATTGTCCCAATTTATCGTAGTACTCTCACGACCTAGTACCCTGTCAGCACACCCACAACCAGTCGTAGTTAGCTCCTACTGAGCTTCAGGTATTTGCCAGCTTTCTTCGAAGATGGTCTATTAATTAATTATTCCACCTGTCTATTCTTCGAAATTTTTGATTTGTTCTGTCTTATTGATACAATTTTTTATTTCTTCCGTACTTGGTCTTGCCATATCGTCAGTCTTTCAGTTCCTGGACTGTTAGAGTGTAAACCAGTTTTGGTCAACTAATTCTAAGTCTCATTTTGGCATTCAAAAATCAGTTTAGTGGTCACTTTCGAGCTCGATAAAACCTTTAGTCATTTCTGGTTATCTATCACAATATTGATTCTACTATTTTTAGATAATCTCTTTTTGTTTTCTCTTGCACAGTGCGTTGTTGTACATACATTTACCTAAAACACATCATATTGTCCTAATGTAATCTGATACTAAATGCAATGTTTTTTGTGCTGTTAGACATTCTTGCTCCAGTTTCTAGACCGGTGTTGGACTCGTCTGTATACCAGGTAGTAAGTTTTTTTTATCCTTCACCTCTCCACCTGAGTAGGGACTTTACCCTTTTTTATATATCCTAAGGATATCGGCGAGGATGTCCTACGTTGGCCAAGTGCCAAAACATACATTTTTGTATTTCATAGTACCTTTTTAAACAACGCAGTAGTGCTGCTATGGACGTTATTGCAATTCTGGAACAACTACTACCTATGTATGCGACCAAGGCAAATATACTTAAATAAATTAATAAATAAGTATACCCACCTACATGGCACCCGAGACCTTCTGCACCGTAAGCAAGCACTACCCCACGGAGCCACTGGCTCTGAGCTTTTGTGTAAAGATATGGAGAAGTTACCTCATGTTTACTCATTACATTATTAACTCATCTGTGTTTGTGACCCATAATATATGTTTTTTTTTCGGTAGTACTTGTCGTTTTAAGTTTCAATAACTGTTTTTCTTGACTTAATTTCATTCATACTTCTTAATATATTCGACTTGGATAATGGACGCAGCAATACATTAAAAATATGTGGAAATATATAAATATAATAATTAATATTTTTCCGCTGAGGTAGAGCTGGAGAATAGTGAAATACTTGAAAAGTAGTCCAATGCGAAAGCCATAGTGCATATTATTATAAAAGTTATAGTCACGTCAAATTTATTCGAATATTTATTTATCTTTCAACTTCTCTTCTTCATTCGAATTAGACAATTTTAGAGCTTAAAAAGAAGAAATAAATTAAATGGCAATAACGCTACTGAATAAACCAGACATTAAATTGTATTTGTTAGAAGAAGAGCTTCTGAACTTCTAACAAGTAAGTACAATCTATAGGACGTAGTTAGTCTTTTTGTGAATAAAGTCACACAACCCCTGCACAAACATAGAGTCACTTAATGTACCACAAATGAAACTATTCATATGTTTATAACGTTTTGTGTACCTACAAACTAAGCATTGTTAATATTCCTTGTATACATACATTACAGTATCTTTTTTGAATCTAGCTATTTATTTTATTACTAATCTCAAAAAAACATTGTTTATCTGAAATGTTTTAATATTTATTGAAGTGCGCTATATTAACCCAATTTCCCCTAAAATGTAGGATTAACTTAGTTTTAAAATACTTTTAATTAAATGATGAATCAAGATAGATAAACTGGCAAAAAGAATTTTGTCTCTACATAACTGAATTTAAAGATTTTACGATTTCAGATAAGAAGCAAAAATATTCTAAATTTAATTATTACTATCAATAAATCCTTGTTAATACTAATGTAGATCATATTGTCCTAATTGCATATATATATATATATATATATATATATATATATATATATATATATATATATATATATATATATATATATCCAGTAGAACCCCGGTTATCCGAGGTAACGTGGGGGGCACCCTCCTCGGATAACTAAAAACTCGGATAATCGGGATTTGTTTTTTATTCATTCAAAAAATAAACACCAATACTTTAAACCGATGTATTAACGTTTCTAACATATAAATAGGTACATACATTATAAAACAGTGAAATGTGTATCTATGCGCTTCTGTTTCATATTGCATCTTCTTTTTCTCGCTGTAATGTTTCTCCATCTATTAAGAAGAAGCAAATCCGCTGAGGTTGCCTCTGGTTGTTGTTCGATATACCTCAAAGCTTTTTCCAAAGAAGCAAAACCTTCTTGATGAGAGATCTTAGTGGGAGACTGTTCATCCACCGCCGCTTCGTCATCGTCATCGTCATCTGATTTTTCGGTATCTTGAAAGGCATTCGTTATTTCTTCAATAGTAATTTCTTCTTCTAAATCATCTGCTATAATACATTCAACAACATCTTCTCTTGTCACATTTTCGCAACCTTTTAATTTTTGCATTAATTCAAATAAACTTTCTTCTTTTTCTTCTATCTCGCTGCCAAAATTTGAACAGGACATTTCTCCATGGCTTCTCAATTTCAAAGCTAATTCATTTAATGGAGTATCATCTTCACTGTCATTATAGTCCTCAAAATCAATAACTGTTGACCAAGATTTTTGAATAGTGGTAGTACGCACAGAATCCCAAGCTTGACTTACCCAGTAAATAACATTTTTCAGTGTAACCTTTCTCATCCATTGATAATATCCTCCTTTTCTGTGTATTCTTACAGATGTTCAAGATATAAACGCCTACAATTTTTTTTAATGTTTTCGAGGATGCCTTGATCCATTGGTTGCATTATGCTGGTTACATTTGGAGGAAAAAATTTTACAATAATTTCGCCCACATGTCCACAATTCCTTCTCCAGGGTAAGAGGGGGCATTATCTATTAACAAAATTGCTTTAATAGGAAGACGATTTCTGTTCAAAAATTTAGTCACAGATGGCACGAACTCTTGTTCAAACCAGTTAGTAAATAAGGTCGCATCCATCCATGCGCTTTCCTGACTTTTGTAATAGACTAGTAGGGCTTTGAGTGAGATGTCTTTTAAAGCTCTTGGACGTGCAGACTTGCCAATCACCATCAGTGGGATTTTGTGCTTGCCAGATGCATTGGAACATACCATTATATTTAATATTTCCTTACTTCGTTTGTGCCCAGGAGCTCATTTTTCCTGTCGACATGCCAATGTTTTTGATGGAAGCATTTTATAATTCAGACCAGTTTCGTCACAGTTGTAAATTTGATCACATGTGTATCCACAATCTTCGATTTGCTTTTTAAAGTTCTGCTTAAACTTCTCAATTGATGACACACAGCAGAAAGTTTTTCACCACATACAGTCAGTTGTCGTACACCGTACCGTTTTTTCCAGCGGTCAAGCCATCCAGAACTGGCGGTAAACTGATCTATCTCTGGGAATTGCCTACTAATCATTATTGCTTTCTGTTGTAAAATTGGACCTGACAGAGGCACACCTTTTGATCTCTGTTGGTTAAACCACATGAATAAAGATTTGTTAACCTTTTCATAGTCATCGGTTTTCATTGATTTTCTTCCTGAGGACGAGGAGGCTTGATTTATACACCACTCTTCTATTTTTGTGCGGTTTCTTTTCCAATCTCCAACTGTTACCTCACCTACTCGTGCAACAATTTTAATTATCTCTCCTGCTTCAATTCTTCTCATGGCTTTTAATTTTTCTTCAATAGGAACGACGATTCTTTTACGCTTGTTTTGCTCCATTATAATACGACAAACAAAAATTCAAACAAAGCGGTTCGTATTAATTACACATAACTACCAGAACTCCAACCAAATAAATTTTAATATACATATTTTAGAAGGTCGGCTAATACGCAGCATAGACGCGCGTACCCCGGATAATCAGGTTCTTATATTGGCTCGGTTAATCCGGAGCTCGGTTAATCGCGACTCGGTTTATCGGGGTTCTACTGTATATATACACAAGCTACACTTAGATGTAGCCCTTTTAAAAAAATCCATATAATTTTTAGGATGTACCAACCTTTAAACGATACTTGTCCAAATGTCATGCCATTCCAACGATTAGTTTACAAATTACAGTGGTTTTAGTGACACTACTTTTGATATTTTCAAAACAATGGAAAAAATCAAATTTCGTGTGTTGATTAAACACTGTTTTTTGATGGAAAAAAATACCGTTCAAGCAAAGCAATGGCTTGATAAGTGTTACGGGGACTCTGCCCCTGGAAAATCACTAATCATTTACTGGTATGCTGAATTTAAACGCGGTCGTACAGATACAAATGTTGCTGAATGCTCTGGACGCCCAAATGAAGTAGTTACTGGAAAACATCAAAAAAATCCACAAAATTGTTTTGAGTGACCGTAAAGTGAAATTACGTTAGATAACTGACACTCTAAGGATATCAAAAGAACGTGTTGGTCATATTTTGCATGAACATTTGGGCATGAGAAAACTCTGTTTAAAATGGGTACCGCGTTTGCTCACAGTGAACCAAAAACAACAACGTGTTGATGATTCTGAGAGCTGTTTGGATCTGTTTAAGCGCAATAAAAGGATTTTTTCATGCGATATGTGACAACGGATGAAACATGGATCCACCACTACACACCGGAATCAAATCAACAGTCAGCTGAGTGGACATCACCCGGTGAAAGCCGCCCGAAGCTTCCTCATCCACCGTATTCTCCAGATTTGGCCTCAAGCGACTATTATCTATTCGCAGACCTCAAAAAAATGCTCGCGGGAAAGAGATTTGGTTCCAATGAAGAATTTATCGCCCAAACTACGGCCAATTTTGAAGGCAAAGACAAATCCTTTTACAAGAAAGGTATAGAAATGTTAGAAAAGCGTTGGACTGATTGTATCGCTCTTGAAGGAGACTATATTGATGAATAAATTCGAATTTTGCAAAAAGAATGTGTTTTAAGTAGCTAGACCAAAAACTTTTCAGCTTACGTGTATATATATATATATATATATATATATATATATATATATATATATATATATATATATATATATATATGAAGCAAATGAATTGCTCTAGATATTTTAATTCAGCTGTGGGACCAAATAGGATGATGAGGCACCTGGATACAAAAAATTTCAGAGGTAAAATAGCCCCCTCGTTCCGATCTCTGGGTGGGGGCTGATTTAGGGGCGTCAACATGCAGAGATCACAACTCTAAAATAGATTTTTTCAACATACGGGGTTTAAACTCGTACATAAATTCGTGCACCAACACCTGCAATCAAATAAACCTCATGTACTGGAACTTTGTGAAACCAAGGTCAGTTCATCGACCAGCACAGTCAACTTTCTCTACCCTGGGTACGACTCGGTTTGAGCCTAAGTTTAGAATTTGTCTTTTTGTCAGAAGTGACCGCTCTTCTCAACAAGAAGAGGCTCTGGAATCCCAAAACTTTGACGTTATGTAACTAAAAATAACAACTCAACAAACCACAAGATTTACCTGCTGCCTCTGTCGACCACCAAGTCGCTTCTCTTGCAGACACCATCGAATATTTACAGATTAACTATCGAAATATCGACATTGCCATCCTGGCAGACTTTAATGTCCACAATAACTGGCTTAAATATTCAAATACTACCAACGAACTAGGTCGTAAAGCTGAATCAATCTAAATCAGTTGTGGCTTAAGTTAGCTTATTGACGAGGCAACACGGATCCGTGATCGAGAAGTTCACCAGTCTTTTTGATCTGTTTTTAACCACCAATCTAGAGATTTACAGTGTCACCGTAAATCCGCCGTTAGGTTCTTCCAACCATAAACTGCTTTCGACATCCAGTATCCTACCAATCAGTGACGGAAACACGCCTAAATCGCGCAACTACAACACACTACAAATCTGCTAAATGGGAAGAACTCATGAAATATTTTCGAACTTTCCCTTGATTAGACATCTGACGGCGCTAAAGAGGTTTCCAATGTTATTTTGAATGGTAAGGACATGTACATCCCTGTTTCGAAGAAATACTCTTCCGACGGCAAGCCCTGGTTTGACCGAAAATGCAAGCTAGAGATTCTAAACATCTTGCCTACCGACAATGGCGTGAAAATCCTCATATCATAAATCATAACATCTTTGATCGTGCTCGGAAGAGATGCAAAGAAATTATCGACGAAACTAAGGAGGCACATAATCAACGAATTAGAAAGAAACTTCTTGCTTGCCTCAACAATCAGTCGCTAAGACAGTTAGCCAAAACTTTTCCAAATTCACTATACCACCACTCACGGCGAACTTACTGGCTGAACTCTTTGCCTTACATTCTACTCTTGATTTCCAAGGAAAAACACCATTTATTATTCCCATAGTGCAGTGCGTATCATAATACGTATTTTAATGAAGCTAAACACAAAAAAAGGTTCTGGCGCTGACGAAATACCTGCCATAGTACTCACAAACTGCACGAGAGAACTAACACCAGTTTTATGTAGACTTTTCAACCCATCCTACAGAAAGCGAATATTTCCTTCTTGTTCGAAATGCGCCACAGTTCAGCCGATACCCAAAAAAAGGCAACTACCGACCAGTCGCACTGCTTTCAATAATATCCAAAGTAATGGAAAAGGCTATCAATCAGCATCTTCTAAAATATCTTGAAGTATTCAGTATTATTAGCGACCATCAGTATGGCTTTCGTAAACATAGATCAACAGATCTTTTAAATTATGTAACACATGTTTGGAACAACGCAATTGAACACTGTGGAGAATCTTGAGCGGTTGCTCTTGATATATCCAAGACATTCGATCGTGTTTGGCAGGATGAATTGTTGGCTAAGTTACGCTCTTCTGGTATGTCTGAAAAGTTCTGTTTATGGCTCTCAAGTTTCCTCAAAGAGCGTTCCTTACGAGTTCCAATCGACGGGTTTCTTTCTAGGACCTTCGCTATCAACGCCGGTGTGCCCCAGGGCTCCATACAGTCTTTTACTCTCTTTCTCATTTACATGAACGATCTGCGGGAAATGACCAGGATTCAATTTACAGCTTAGCAGATGACAGGAAACTTAACCCATCATTCACTTTGACCACTCGAACACCGGGTACTCGTGGAAATATCCATAGACAGCAGGAGGTCGTTCAACTTAACAAAGACCTGGAAGAAATTTTTTCTTGGGTTGACAGTAACCAAGTAGCATTTAACGCTACAAAAACCCAGACGGTATTTTTTTCTAAAAAAGTGAACGTCAGTCGAGGAACTTTATTCCTCTAGCATTATCACTCAATTTGCTGGGAGTTAATATTAGAGCAAACACGTTTTGACATGAACATGTTGCAAGCGTAGCAAGGAAAGCTTCTCAAAAGCTGGAAATATTGTTTCGAACTAAAAAGCTTTACACTCCACAACAACTATTAATTCTGTACAATGCTCAAATTCGACCAACATTGGAATACTGCTTCCATGTTTAGGGCTCTGCTTCCAAACATACATTACATTTGTTGAATCCGTTCAGAAGAGAGCTGTTCGCCTGATTGAAGACCCGAAACTGGCCAGCACATTTGATTCGTTAGAACATCAAATAACGGTTGGCAACTTGAGTCTATTCATGGAAAGTGTGCGATAGATGTAGCCCGCTTAATTCCTCCCAAAGCGGGGCCTGCTAGAATTACACGTCGCGCTAGTAGTTCACATCCGTATGAGATTCCGCTTGTTATTCCTCGTATAACCCTTTTCAAGCAGTCTTTTATATGGAGAACCTCATCCCTTTGGAATAATTTGCCCAAAACTGTGTTTCCGACCGAGTACAATTTACAGCGTTTCAAGACCAACGTGAATCGCTTTTTTCGCACAGGTGTCGCTTTAAGGATTTCTCTGCAGCATATGTGCTAGGACCATAAAAAAAATCCCTGACAAAGGACAGAGACACCTTCAAACACCAGGCTTATATTAGCTAGAGACGTAAATTATTTGTATCTTACTTATAGATTTGACAAATTAGAATTACAATATTCTATTAATTTGATTAAAGGAAATAGTTGCCAAAGATATGTACACACTTCGCCATTTCGTTGTTCAATATAGTTTTGTGAAGCAACCTTTTCCAATGAGGAAAAAAAAACAAGATAAGAAATAGTCTTGTATACATAACAGAACAGTAAAGGAGAATACTACAATTTATTCGTGTTTCATAATGTACTACCGGTTTTCCTCAGGATTTTATAATTATGGGATTTTCATCAATTGGATAATTTATCTCAGTATCTTCTAATCTAAAGTGGACTGCCGAGCTCTCATATGTTCCAAAGAAAACCAATAGCTCCATCTACTTCTTTCTAAAGGCATTTGGTTAAAAATCGGTTAATCCAGTACTCAAAAATGTTGTTAAACTTACATGAACTACCAGAACTCCAACCAAATAAATTTTAATATACATATTTTAGAAGGTCGGCTAATACGCAGCATAGACGCGCGTACCCCGGATAATCAGGTTCTTATATTGGCTCGGTTAATCCGGAGCTCGGTTAATCGCGACTCGGTTTATCGGGGTTCTACTGTATATATACACAAGCTACACTTAGATGTAGCCCTTTTAAAAAAATCCATATAATTTTTAGGATGTACCAACCTTTAAACGATACTTGTCCAAATGTCATGCCATTCCAACGATTAGTTTACAAATTACAGTGGTTTTAGTGACACTACTTTTGATATTTTCAAAACAATGGAAAAAATCAAATTTCGTGTGTTGATTAAACACTGTTTTTTGATGGAAAAAAATACCGTTCAAGCAAAGCAATGGCTTGATAAGTGTTACGGGGACTCTGCCCCTGGAAAATCACTAATCATTTACTGGTATGCTGAATTTAAACGCGGTCGTACAGATACAAATGTTGCTGAATGCTCTGGACGCCCAAATGAAGTAGTTACTGGAAAACATCAAAAAAATCCACAAAATTGTTTTGAGTGACCGTAAAGTGAAATTACGTTAGATAACTGACACTCTAAGGATATCAAAAGAACGTGTTGGTCATATTTTGCATGAACATTTGGGCATGAGAAAACTCTGTTTAAAATGGGTACCGCGTTTGCTCACAGTGAACCAAAAACAACAACGTGTTGATGATTCTGAGAGCTGTTTGGATCTGTTTAAGCGCAATAAAAGGATTTTTTCATGCGATATGTGACAACGGATGAAACATGGATCCACCACTACACACCGGAATCAAATCAACAGTCAGCTGAGTGGACATCACCCGGTGAAAGCCGCCCGAAGCTTCCTCATCCACCGTATTCTCCAGATTTGGCCTCAAGCGACTATTATCTATTCGCAGACCTCAAAAAATGCTCGCGGGAAAGAGATTTGGTTCCAATGAAGAATTTATCGCCCAAACTACGGCCAATTTTGAAGGCAAAGACAAATCCTTCTACAAGAAAGGTATAGAAATGTTAGAAAAGCGTTGGACTGATTGTATCGCTCTTGAAGGAGACTATATTGATGAATAAATTCGAATTTTGCAAAAAGAATGTGTTTTAAGTAGCTAGACCAAAAACTTTTCAGCTTACGTGTATATATATATATATATATATATATATATATATATATATATATATATATATATATATATATGAAGCAAATGAATTGCTCTAGATATTTTAATTCAGCTGTGGGACCAAATAGGATGATGAGGCACCTGGATACAAAAAATTTCAGAGGTAAAATAGCCCCCTCGTTCCGATCTCTGGGTGGGGGCTGATTTAGGGGCGTCAACATGCAGAGATCACAACTCTAAAATAGATTTTTTCAACATACGGGGTTTAAACTCGTACATAAATTCGTGCACCAACACCTGCAATCAAATAAACCTCATGTACTGGAACTTTGTGAAACCAAGGTCAGTTCATCGACCAGCACAGTCAACTTTCTCTACCCTGGGTACGACTCGGTTTGAGCCTAAGTTTAGAATTTGTCTTTTTGTCAGAAGTGACCGCTCTTCTCAACAAGAAGAGGCTCTGGAATCCCAAAACTTTGACGTTATGTAACTAAAAATAACAACTCAACAAACCACAAGATTTACCTGCTGCCTCTGTCGACCACCAAGTCGCTTCTCTTGCAGACACCATCGAATATTTACAGATTAACTATCGAAATATCGACATTGCCATCCTGGCAGACTTTAATGTCCACAATAACTGGCTTAAATATTCAAATACTACCAACGAACTAGGTCGTAAAGCTGAATCAATCTAAATCAGTTGTGGCTTAAGTTAGCTTATTGACGAGGCAACACGGATCCGTGATCGAGAAGTTCACCAGTCTTTTTGATCTGTTTTTAACCACCAATCTAGAGATTTACAGTGTCACCGTAAATCCGCCGTTAGGTTCTTCCAACCATAAACTGCTTTCGACATCCAGTATCCTACCAATCAGTGACGGAAACACGCCTAAATCGCGCAACTACAACACACTACAAATCTGCTAAATGGGAAGAACTCATGAAATATTTTCGAACTTTCCCTTGATTAGACATCTGACGGCGCTAAAGAGGTTTCCAATGTTATTTTGAATGGTAAGGACATGTACATCCCTGTTTCGAAGAAATACTCTTCCGACGGCAAGCCCTGGTTTGACCGAAAATGCAAGCTAGAGATTCTAAACATCTTGCCTACCGACAATGGCGTGAAAATCCTCATATCATAAATCATAACATCTTTGATCGTGCTCGGAAGAGATGCAAAGAAATTATCGACGAAACTAAGGAGGCACATAATCAACGAATTAGAAAGAAACTTCTTGCTTGCCTCAACAATCAGTCGCTAAGACAGTTAGCCAAAACTTTTCCAAATTCACTATACCACCACTCACGGCGAACTTACTGGCTGAACTCTTTGCCTTACATTCTACTCTTGATTTCCAAGGAAAAACACCATTTATTATTCCCATAGTGCAGTGCGTATCATAATACGTATTTTAATGAAGCTAAACACAAAAAAAGGTTCTGGCGCTGACGAAATACCTGCCATAGTACTCACAAACTGCACGAGAGAACTAACACCAGTTTTCTGTAGACTTTTCAACCCATCCTACAGAAAGCGAATATTTCCTTCTTGTTCGAAATGCGCCACAGTTCAGCCGATACCCAAAAAAAGGCAACTACCGACCAGTCGCACTGCTTTCAATAATATCCAAAGTAATGGAAAAGGCTATCAATCAGCATCTTCTAAAATATCTTAAAGTATTCAATATTATTAGCGACCATCAGTATGGCTTTCGTAAACATAGATCAACAGATCTTTTAAATTATGTAACACATGTTTGGAACAACGCAATTGAACACTGTGGAGAATCTTGAGCGGTTGCTCTTGATATATCCAAGACATTCGATCGTGTTTGGCAGGATGAATTGTTGGCTAAGTTACGCTCTTCTGGTATGTCTGAAAAGTTCTGTTTATGGCTCTCAAGTTTCCTCAAAGAGCGTTCCTTACGAGTTCCAATCGACGGGTTTCTTTCTAGGACCTTCGCTATCAACGCCGGTGTGCCCCAGGGCTCCATACAGTCTTTTACTCTCTTTCTCATTTACATGAACGATCTGCGGGAAATGACCAGGATTCAATTTACAGCTTAGCAGATGACAGGAAACTTAACCCATCATTCACTTTGACCACTCGAACACCGGGTACTCGTGGAAATATCCATAGACAGCAGGAGGTCGTTCAACTTAACAAAGACCTGGAAGAAATTTTTTCTTGGGTTGACAGTAACCAAGTAGCATTTAACGCTACAAAAACCCAGACGGTATTTTTTTCTAAAAAAGTGAACGTCAGTCGAGGAACTTTATTCCTCTAGCATTATCACTCAATTTGCTGGGAGTTAATATTAGAGCAAACACGTTTTGACATGAACATGTTGCAAGCGTAGCAAGGAAAGCTTCTCAAAAGCTGGAAATATTGTTTCGAACTAAAAAGCTTTACACTCCACAACAACTATTAATTCTGTACAATGCTCAAATTCGACCAACATTGGAATACTGCTTCCATGTTTAGGGCTCTGCTTCCAAACATACATTACATTTGTTGAATCCGTTCAGAAGAGAGCTGTTCGCCTGATTGAAGACCCGAAACTGGCCAGCACATTTGATTCGTTAGAACATCAAATAACGGTTGGCAACTTGAGTCTATTCATGGAAAGTGTGCGATAGATGTAGCCCGCTTAATTCCTCCCAAAGCGGGGCCTGCTAGAATTACACGTCGCGCTAGTAGTTCACATCCGTATGAGATTCCGCTTGTTATTCCTCGTATAACCCTTTTCAAGCAGTCTTTTATATGGAGAACCTCATCCCTTTGGAATAATTTGCCCAAAACTGTGTTTCCGACCGAGTACAATTTACAGCGTTTCAAGACCAACGTGAATCGCTTTTTTCGCACAGGTGTCGCTTTAAGGATTTCTCTGCAGCATATGTGCTAGGACCATAAAAAAAATCCCTGACAAAGGACAGAGACACCTTCAAACACCAGGCTTATATTAGCTAGAGACGTAAATTATTTGTATCTTACTTATAGATTTGACAAATTAGAATTACAATATTCTATTAATTTGATTAAAGGAAATAGTTGCCAAAGATATGTACACACTTCGCCATTTCGTTGTTCAATATAGTTTTGTGAAGCAACCTTTTCCAATGAGGAAAAAAACAAGATAAGAAATAGTCTTGTATACATAACAGAACAGTAAAGGAGAATACTACAATTTATTCGTGTTTCATAATGTACTACCGGTTTTCCTCAGGATTTTATAATTATGGGATTTTCATCAATTGGATAATTTATCTCAGTATCTTCTAATCTAAAGTGGTCTGCCGAGCTCTCATATGTTCCAAAGAAAACCAATAGCTCCATCTACTTCTTTCTAAAGGCATTTGGTTAAAAATCGGTTAATCCAGTACTCAAAAATGTTGTTAAACTTACATGAGACTAGAATTAAAATTTTTCCATTTACCTTCTAAGTCTAAAACATTGAATTGACAGAGAATGTACACTTTGATACCTAAATATAACCATCACTATTCATACATATATTTAACCGGCAATAGATAAAAGAAATCTTAAAGTAGGCTAGCAATTTTAAAAATAAAGTTTTAGTTGCCACCAAAAATAGAAAAGAATTTCTAAAACTTCGTCCTAAATGTATTAAAATTTTACCTTTTTGTATATAATTGCCAATGGTTTTTCAATTTTATACTGTACAAGGAGTTTTAGAACTACCTATATTTTGGTTTATATGGTCGTAACCGGTCAAAGATTTTAACAACTTATAATTCAAAAAATCATTATGGGGCCATATATTGTGAGAAGCTGCAATTAGTGGCATAATAAGGCAAATTCGAACAAGTATAGTTTTTAAATAATGGACACAACTTTTGTCTGAATTTGATCATACACATATATCCGGACAAAGCTAAGAGATACTACGGTATTTACTATATTTTATTCAAGCTAGGGGTAATAGTTTTCAATATTTTTAGTTTAATTTTTGTTAATTATCTTTTTGATTAAAGTGTGTATTTACTGAAACTTAACAAAGAAACAATAAATTGGAAATTCTAAAAATAATTATTTTATTTTAAAATGTATTTTTAAGTAGTTAACGTAGTCTCGCCTCTTCACTATATTTATTTAAATTGTTTTTAGCGCCTGCATAGATACAATACTATTGAAAGAAATCATCATAATATTAAATTTAATTTTAGCTTTAGTATCTACTTGTATTAAGTCCATGTTTGTATTAAAATCGTTACAGTTGTACAGGGAGATTTTTTAAATGTCTCACCTAATTTACTATTTCCTTACTAAACCGATCAAAATAATTCTTTTAATATCACATTTTGTCACTTTTTTTTTAAATGGCACCCTCTACATATAGGCACAGCTTTATTACAAAAATATGTAAATCTTGATATTTATTTTCAGTCGTTACCAATATACTATTATTGAACGAAAGGTTAAGATTATTAAGAGGCTCACTCAACTTTGTAATAGAAAACTTTTTTATGAGGAAACCAAATATGATATGATATGAAAATATTGTCACTTGTCCAATCATATGTGGAGGGTGCCATTAAAAAAAAAATGTAGTTGGCTTTGTAATCTGTCAAATTTGACAAGTAACAAAGTTTTTTGTACCATATATGGCTTCCTCAGAATAAACTAAGTTTATTATTAAAATAAATTTCTTGATATGCCAAATAGGAAAATAGTAAATCCAGTAAGTCCCTTAAAAGTTAAAATTCCGTTTAACACCTTAAATGCCCTGTATGTCGATAATGACTTAAAATAAATACCAAAAGTTAGATATTTTTGTAACCGACTAAAAAATTCCATTTAACGGACTACTCATATGTGACGGGTGCCATTTAAAAAAATCCTAGTTGACCTGGTAATCTATAAAAATTTACAGGTGTTAAATTTTTTGTTGTTATATTTTTCTTCCTCATAAAAAACTAAGTTTGCTATTAAAAGACATCTTTTAATATGCCAAACAGGTAAATAGTAAATCGGGTAAGACACTTAAAAGTTACAATTGGGTCCAACAACTTGAATGCCCTGTATATCGGTAACGCCTGAAAAGAAATATCAAGAGTTAATACTTTTGTAAACGGACTGAAAAATACAGTGACAAATTTTCTGGTTTTATATTTGGTTTTTTCAAAAAAAAATAAGTTTAGGGCCTAAAAAAGTTTCTATATGCCAAATAGGAAACTAGTAAATCCAGTGAGCCTCTTGAAAGTTAAAATTCCGAGTTCCGATTGGGCGCCTAATATATCGCTAATGCATTAAAATAAATATCAAGAAATAGATATTTTGTAAAGGGACTGAAAAAATACTATTTATTGGTATGCCCGTATGAAGAGAGTGCCATTTAAAAAAATCCTAGTTCACTTTGTAATCTGCCAAAGTTAACAAGTAACAAATTTTTTGTTATCATATATGGCTTCCTCAGAAAAAACTAAGTTTACTAGTAAAATAATTTTTTATTATGCCAAATAGGGAGATAGTAAATCGGGTGAGCCATTTAAAAGTTAAAATTCGGTTCCATAACTTGAATGCCCTGTATATCGATGAAAATAAATATCAAGGGTTACATATTTTTGTAAACCGAGTTAAAAATGCTATGTGATCCTAGTGAGCTTCGTAATCTATCAAATTTGATAAGTGACAAATGTTTCGAAATCATATTTAGCTTCTTCATGGAAAACTAAATTCATTAGTGGAAGCTTTTTTTGGTATTTTCAATTGAATATTAGTGAATTAGTTGATACACTTAAAAAAAATGTCCTTGTACCTTGTACTAGATATTATTCACTTCAATCAAAGGTCGTTACGATCATAGGTAGGTTTTTATCTTTTTGTTTGTTTATTTGTTCCGAAATAAAAAAAAAAACTGATCTTGACGAGATTTGGGGAGAAAATAAAATATAACCAGGTTAAGATTACAGTCTACATTTTATACCGAGTAATTATATAAAAGCCGTGTCCCAAGAATAAACCAGAATTTTTATTGAAGAAAGATTTAAAAGATTTATTCATTGGTTTTAATTGTCAAAATCATATAAATTTGGATTTGAGAAATCATCATCATCATTAGCTTATTCCATCCATAGGTGGTTGTAAGCCTCCGCAAGTTGTCTCCACTGAGCTCTTTGTTTTCTTTTTGCATCCAATAGTTTCCCGCTAATCTTTTTATGTCATCCGTCCATCTTTTCTGTGGTCTACCTCTGCATCTTTTATGTTCTCTATGCCTCCATTCAACCATACGACGTGTTCATCTGTTATCATTCCTCCTTGTGATACGCCCCGACCAATTCCACCTTAATATACATATTCGTTGCAATAAATCTGTCACTTTTGATCTTCTTTATATCTCAATGTTAGGAATACGATCTTGGAACCTAATATTTAGCATGCTCCTCTTCACTGAGTTACCTGAAGTTTGCATATTATACTTTTATTTAAAGACCACGTTTCAATGCCATATGTTAATAACGGCAGTACATATTGATCGAACAATCAGCTTTTATTGTATTTGGAACGTACAATTTAAATATGGAGTGTAACCTTCCAAACGCAGACCAAGCTAACAAGACTCTTCTGCTCAAGTCAGCCTTTAAATTATTTTTTGATATTTCGATTTTTTGTCCTAAATATGTGAATGTTTGTAACTTTCCTATTCAATCAGCTTCTATTAATAGTTCTTGGCTGTTTATTTTTAGACCTATTTCTCAAGAGTTGTTATTTAATTCCATCATCATTTCTTATAATTCTTCTTTGGTGTTGGGAATCAGAGTCATCATCTGCGAACCTTAAGTGATTTAATCGATTTGAGAAATGCCGTCACGAAAAAACTACCTATGAGTAAGATAAGAATAGAAGTACTACAGTTACATATATATATATATATATATATATATATATATATATATATATATATATATATATATATATATATATATAAAGTAAAGGATTTTTTTTTACTTCGTTTGCTAAACGAAAGTATTTTATTTGTGAAAAAAATTAAAGTTTGCATTTTTTCAAGTTTCAGAGTCCTAGATCATGAGAAGTTTCTAGTAGCCCGATAATACTCGAACCAAATGAGATATCAATTTTAAATTTAATATACATGTAACACTTGATGGAGGAATGGACTTTGTAGTTTTTGAACAATAACGCTTAAGGGAGGGAGGTGAAAATAGTGAGGTTCTATAAATTTTATATATTTTCTACATTAAAGAAGATGCTTCATATATATCGTATCATACTAGATAAATAACGTTACCAGTTTTTTTTTCTGAAAATCTCTAACCTATCATCAGTTTTTAAATTAACTGTGTTTTTAAAATTCCGCAGAGTTCTTTTTTGTGAAAACTCACCTCCTCTCTGGTTACCAAGTTTAAAATTACTGTATTGAAAAGAATTTAATCATTTAGAGTTCCAGGGCAAGATAGATCTTTTTCTACAAGAAACTTCACCCTGGTGTCGATTGATGTCCACCTTGTCTACAAGGAGCTTCTCCTTTAATATTCTCTTCTGTTCCTTAAGGAAAACCCCATGTCTACTCCCCTGCCATTTGAACTTAGCAACGCCACTATCGTATATGAATATCTCATATTCGGAGTGGGTCAAAATAATGCCCTATCATGACTGAAATTTTTAAAAAATATATTTTACAACGAAAGAATTTTCACTTAAGTAGGGGATATAGAATAGTATAATCATTTCTATACATACACCGGAAGTGCACTATAGTGGCTCATTATGTTGTTTCGCAAAATGAATTTAAAAAACTGTCTTGTGTGCCGTTTTTATCTAGTAAAATAATGGCATATCTCAGAAAATGGTTAGATCATATACAATCGAAAAGAGAAAATTATATTTACTTTTCTTTAGACATCATTTTTTATGCACATATAACCACGTACGAGTTGGAAATATCGCAAGGTCCTGAGTGAATATGTAGGTAAACATATATGTGTGTAACCTGGTACGAGTGACTCAGTTTGATAAGTAAATTATTCCCCAAGATCTAGTTCATTTTAAATTATAATTTTTGTTGTAATTCCAAAGGAATAACGGCGTCGGAAGCAAAGTAATGATAGATGATACTTTTGAAACTTTAATCGTTTTAACTTAAATCATGTAAATCGTGGAACCCACATGGACTAAGTCGGAGATAACTGTTCAAATTTAATAAATTAAATTGCATATACATACACAGGGCGTTTTTCAACTCGACGAGTTATAATTACCTGGTAATAGGACTGATTAAGTACCCCTTATCGCTAACATCAAAGTTTTCAAAAAACTATTTAAAAGAAGCCATTGGATTGAAAAAAACCAAATCGCTGCAAATTATGATCTTATGATTATTTGTCATCAGATCATGTACATTATATAGATGCCAAATTCGGCGATGTAACTTATTTTAGTAAGTACTAAAACCTTTAAAAATGTCCCCTATATTTGTATTATAGTTCTAAATGTATTATACAAAAGATTCTTATCCTGTTATCACCAAGCCTCCCAGCTTTTTGGTATGCTATTTTTTAAGCTGTGCCAAGAAATAATATTATTTGATATTTTCCTAATATATTAAGTACTATATAAATGATCTTTATCGTATTTAATATTCAGCACAAGCAGAAATGAGAGCAAAAGTTGAATTTTATGCTGGCAACAAATAATATGACACCGATAATTTTACCTTAGTATGACGAATTGCTTTATAATACGTTAACAACCAAGAACTTTATCTTAACAGATACATTAGATGTAATGCTACTAATCCACATGGATTAGTTACATTACAGAATTTTAATCCTTACGATTTCTAATTCAGTTTAGTAAACAAACTTAAATGATAACCAATTAAATCTTCATAATTTAACACGTGTACATATTTTTTAACGTTACTCTATAATAACATTCCTTAATATACTATTTTTGTTAAGATTGGAAATAATGAAAAAATAGAATAATTTTTAAATTCCACAACTCCAAGAACCCGGAAAAATACTAACACGATATAATCTAAGCAACCCGTCTAACCGTCTCCTCCCTACCTTTAGCCCTTTATATATTTGATTATTGCTTACAGTTTTCCCAAGCAGAAAAGGAAACATTCTCATATTACTAATGAAACTATACAAAATGTATTGACTTCTACCCCTTCACCCATTTCTCCTTAATATATATAGCTCAAAAATTATAAGTTCCATTCCTACTTAAAATATTATATGTATACCAAATTTTAAATTAATATCTCATTCAATTATGTAAATAAACTCGTAGGCTGAAAAGTTTTTGGTCTAACTACTTAAAACACATTTTTTTTGCAAAATTCGATTTTATTCATCAATATAGTCGCCTTCAAGAGCGATACAATCAGTCCAACGCTTTTCTAACATTTCTATACCTTCCTTGTAGAAGGATTTGTCTTTGCCTTCAAAATAGGACTCAGTTTCGGCGAGAACCTCTTCATTGGAGCCAAATCTCTTTCCCGCGAGCATTTTTTTGAGGTCTGCGAATAGATAATAGTCGCTGGGGATCTAATCTAGAGAATACGGTGGATGAGGAACGAACTCGAATTTTGCCATCGTAACTATTAACTTGTGACACGGTGCATTGTCTTGATGAAAAAGCACCTTTTTCTTGTTCATTTGGGGCCGTTTCTTTGCGATTTCTGTCTTCAAACGCACCAATAACTTTATATTCGCTATTGATGGCCAAAACCTTCCCAGGCGACTGTTGTCCACTCAGCTGACTAACGATTTGATTCCGGTGTATAGTGGTGGATCTATGTCTCATCCATTGTCACATATTGTATGAAAAAATCATTTTTATTGCGTTAAACAGGTCTAAACAGCGCTCAGAATCATCAACACGTTGTTGTTTTTGATCCACTGTGAGCAAACGTGGTACCAATTTCGAACAGAGCTTTCTCAAGCCCAAATGTTCATGAAAATTATGACCAACACGTTCTTTTGATATCTTTAGCGTGTCAGCTATCTCATGCAATTGCACTTTACGGTCATCCAAAACAATTTTGTGGATATTTTTGACGTTTTCCGAGGTAACCACCTCATTTGGGCATCCAGAGCGTTCAGCATCATTTGTATCTGTACGACCGCGTTTAAACTCAGCATACCAGTATATGATTAGAGGTTTTCCAAGGGCAGAATCCCCGTAACACTTATCAAGCCATGGCTTTGCTTGAAAAGTATTTTTTTCCCATCAACAAATAGTGTTTAATCACCACACGAAATTCTATTTTTTCCATTGTTTTGAAAATATCAAAAGTAGCGTCATTAAAACCATTGTAACTTGTAAACTAATCGTCAAAATGTCATGAAATTTTAAGACGTATTGTTTGAAGGTTGATACTTCCTCAAAATCCTATGGATTTTTTGAAAAGTGCGACATCTATGTGTTAGACCAAAAATTTTTCAGCCTACATGTTAAAATATCCAGACTTAATGGTCGAGGATTTTTAGGTGGATCAGGGCAACACATTTCAAAAGAGTGAAAATTTTTCAGCTCCTTATCAGATGTATTTCAGACTACTGCTGTTCGGCCGCCATCTGGAAAAATGAAGATCATATTCTTATTATTTTTTAATCTAACTAAAAAAGTTTAGACATTTTTAATTTTCCTCGTTAAGGGAATATATTTTATTAAAGACAAAATTACTCTCCAAGATCTCTTCACGATTTTTTTTTTCTACAAGAGACTCCACGCTGGTTGTCGATTGACGCCCACCTCGTCTAGAAGAACATTCTCCTTTAGTGTTCTCTTTTTTCTCATTGAAAATTTCTTTGTCTACTCTCCCCTGCCCTTTAAACTTATTAATGGTACTATCACACATAAATATCTCATCCACAGGGTGGGTTTAAATAACGCCCTATCACTTTTATTGATTGAAATTAAAAAAAAAGTTTTCTATTTTTAACATTCAAACTAACTAACTTTACATTATTAAAATATTGAACACATAAGTACAAATATTTTTGTTTTGAATTGTTTCAGCCGATACTTGGTGGACATCTATAACTAGAAGTTTTGCAAAAAGTAAAACACTACTTAAATTTCCACTAAATTTTTTATTTTTAACACCAGGACATCTTTCGCTGTACGACAGCTTCTTCAGATGGTTTGTTACAAAATGAGGGTAAAATTACTATAATAAATGGTTGGTTCACAATTTATGGCAGGTAATAAAACAATTTAATTAAAACAGATTTAGTAATAGTAAATTATTTAAGTCTAATTGTTCATTTACTAAGGAATATGAATTTTTCAATTTGTTTATTTCTAAAGATTCTAGGTAATTAAGTTTCAGGCTCTTTGTGCAAGTATGTAATATTTCAAAGTTTGGGTTGAATTGGTGGTTATTTTTAATCAAATGATTTGCGTAATTTGAGTTATTTTTTCTATTGATGTATGATGAAACATGTTCTTTTATTCTTTTTGAAAAACTTCTTCCTGTTTGACCTATATTTATTAGTTTGTGAATCATATTATGGAAAACTGCAAATTTGTGACATGAGGTATTATGGATAATTATGTCAATATGTGACGGTTTATGGTAAATAGAAAAAATGTGTTTGTTATTATGTCTTTTTATTGTTGTTATTGTTATTGTATATTGTTAACAATAAAAAGACATAACAACAAACACATTTTTTCTATTTACCACAAACCGTCACATACTGACATAATTATCCATAATACCTCATGTCATCCACCAAGTCACAAACTTGAATATGATTCACACACTAATAAATATTCCTCTGAACCAAGACGATTCTCAAAAAGAACTTAATATTATAAAACAATTAGCAGTAAATAATGACTATTCACCATCCATAATAGATAATATTCTCAAGAAAAAACTCTACAAAAAAGCCATTAGTATAGTTTTTCCGAGTAATAAAGAACCTTATGAAAACGTAAAGTCAATAACGTACAATGGTAGATGCAGCACTACCATAAATTAAATAGATTCTTGAGAAAATTAAAATATTAACACATCCAACACACTTGGCAAATTTATAAAAAATAACAAAACTAAAACAGAGAGAGATAATAGATCCGAAGTATACAAATTAAAATGTGGAAATTGCTCAAAAACATATATAGGTCAAACAGGAAGAAGTTTTTCAAAAAGAATAAAAGAACATGTTTCATCATACATCAATAGAAAAAATAACTCAAACTATGCAAGAAGTTTTTCAAAAAGAATAAAAGAACATGTTTCATCATACATCAATAGAAAAAATAACTCAAACTATACAAATCATTTAATTGAATATAACCACCAATTCAACCCAAACTTTGAAATATTACATACTTGCACAAAGAGCCTGAAACTTAATTACCTAGAATCTTTAGAAATAAACAAATTGAAAAATTCATATTCCTTAATAAATGAACAATTAGACTTAAATAATTCACCATTACTAAATCTGTTTTAATTAAATTATTTTATTACCTGCCATAAATTGTGAACCAACCATTTATTATAGTAATTTTACCCTCATTTTGTACCAAACCATCTGAAGAAGCTGTCGTACAGCGAAACATTCACGGTGTTAAAAATAAAAAATTTAGTGGAAATTTAAGTAGTGTTTTACTTCTTGCAAAACTTCTATTTTTTATATCTAAATTATTTCGTAGCTTGAAGAATTATGGAGAAAATATTACGCAACTAATTCAGTTTTCTGTGTCTGATAAGATTAGGATTTTCTTTGAATTAAAAAAAAATGCAGTCAGTTATTATTCTTCCTAATTATAATTTATTGGCTTAAAACATAGTGATAGAAACATCCAGTATTGAAAAAAAAAATTCTATATGGCGGTATTTCTTAGACAATAATGCATGTAGCAACATTATATAATTCCTAAATAATAATCCAAACAATTTCTTTAAATGGGGTCCAGCGTCTATATCAAAATATTTTAATTATGATTTAAAGCATCTACACTAATGATCTGTATTATAAAACTATTTTAATAGATTACAGCTACCCTAAATAAACTCTAAACCTTGGATTTTTAAAGAAATTTCCAATGTTATAATCATGAAGATTCATTTTTGTTAAATATTTTTCGTTTTATGCCATTTTTTGCCTCAATTATATCTATAAAATTTCGCACAAATTTAACTAAAATTGAAACGTCGAGAATTTTGCAAATGCAAAATAATGACCAATAAATAAAGATCCCATGGATGCTATATTCCATTCCTTTCCTCCTATGACTATAGTTTCTGAGCCTATACTCTTCATCAGGTAGGCTTTAGGCAACGGTGTCGATCGTTAAGATCGGAGTACCGTGGAGGGCAAGTTGGAATGACTCTCGCTGGCTTATAGCAAACATAGTACTTTATATAAACGAGGTACTACTCGTTGGGCAAGATATAGACTCTTGCGCCATCTGTTGAGCGTTTCGAACTTCGAAAGCTTGCTCAACTATATAAACCTAACATTGTTAGGAAGGATAAATCAAATCGATATTCCGAAATAAAATTTCGGAATATGTTTTGTTACTTGATTGGTCACTACAGCAGAAACGCCGAGAATTTTGCGAATGCAAAATAATGACCAACAAATAAAGATCCCATGAATGCTATATTTCATTCCTTTCCTCCTACGACTATAGTTTTTGAGCCTATACTCTTCATCAGGTAGGCTTTAGGCAACGGTATCGATCGTTAAGATCGGAGTACCGTGAAGAGCAAAAAATTTTATTTCGGAATATCGATTTGATTTATCCTTTCTAACAATGTTACGTTTATATAGTTGAGCAAGCTTTCGAAGTTCGAAATGCTCAACAGATGGTGCAAAAGTCTATATCTTGCCGAACGAGTAGTACCTCGTTTATATAAAGTACCATGCTTGTTATAAGCCAGCGAGAGTCATTCCAACTTGCTCTCTACGTTACTCCGATCTTAACGATCGATACCGTTGCCTAAAGCCTACCTGATGAAGAGTATAGGCTCAGAAACTATAGTCGTAGGAGGAAAGGAATGGAATATAGCATTCATGGGATCTTTATTTGTTGGTCATTATTTTGCATTTGCAAAATTCTCGACGTTTCTGTTGTAGTGACCAATCAAGTAACAAACCATATTCCGTAATTTTATTTCGGAATATCGATTTGATTTAACTAAAATTCCCGAAAAATCTACAAAAGGGTTTCAAATTCTTCTACGTTGCAATTATTAAAGGGTTAATGGGTATATGATTTTTTTAAATATTCGGACACTTCTGTCATACCGTATTCTTAAGAATTATTGTTTTATTACAATACAGAATCATTTAAAATTAAATTTGCTAAAATTTTTAGACAATATTTATCAACTTTGATTTTTAAGGTTGTGATATTTAAGTAATCTATGTTTTCGAGAGCTCTGCAAGGGTAAGCGTAGAGAGATCGCAAAGATTTTTGCTACATGATAAGCTTAAACTTGCATATTAATACACTGTATGGAAACCCTCAATCAAACAAACTTTTTACACTAGAGCTCTGTGAATATAGAGTCGGTTTATCAACCGACTTTTATTCCTGGCACACGAAATAACAATTTGTGATTTATCTTTTTATTAAAATGGTTCTTGCTTCCAATAGAGAGAGACCCAAAAATGTTACATGATTAAAAGTAGGAACTCGAAAATCATAAGGTTTAGGTGCTGTCATGTGTCAATGATACTAACTTTAGAGCTTGCTTTTCTTACAACGGTATCGATTTTCTACAGATCCAAGAGTCAAGACTTTAGATTACGTATAAACCAAGAACTTCTTATCATAATGGAGAGATCAATAATCTTAATGACTTTTTTTTTACCACATACCTAAGATTTACACTATCACCGTAATCCTTTATTAGATTTTTTTAGCATAGACTCATTTTATCATTAAATCTTCTACTAGGTAGTGACAACAAGCGCCTCAGTCGCTCAAATTTTGGTTCTACAAATCTGATAAATGCAAAGATCCCATAGAATATTTTAGATCTTGCTCAGCTAACCATTTTTCTCTCTGGCGATATATCTAATGATGTAATTGGTGCAATTATTCCTGTTATAGAAGCGTACATTTCTTATTCAAATTGGTTGGATGAAGGATACAAAAAAGCTGCCGTTAAAAATCTTGCTTACCGACAGTCGAGAAAGTCCTGACAGCAACGTAAGATTAGTAATAATTTATAATACCAAGAAGACAGATAGATATATGTTAAAACTTCTTGATTGTCGAAATTCTTTTGGTCGATTGTTAAGATGGTTAGTCAAAATTGCGATGTTCGATGACTTAAATCTTCGCTTCGACTATTGATTTCCTGGAAAGAGCTCTACCCACTATTCTCTATGTGCAGATTCCGTTATTGTTTCAAGAAAGCTTATCATAAAACTTATTTTAATAAAGTTCCAAAATCCAAATCCAAAATTGGCCCTACTGAGATAACTGTCATCCTAGCTTAAAAGTGTGACAATGAAGAATTAATTAAAATAATTTTGACTATACCAACGTTAAAATTTTAGCTCACTACAGCAACTATAAAGGGAAACTTTTTAAAGAAATGTACCACATAAACAGAGACCCTAACTCAATCAACTATAAATCAGATACTAATCAATTTAGTAAGATCTACAGCAACATAATCAATGGTTATTACCATTACAATATTTATAATTAAAAATGTGCCACCTCTTGGTTTAAAATAAGTAAATAAAGTCTTTTTCTTTTGCTCTTTTTTCCGTTCATTTGGAATTCACGTCAGTACATATGCACCGAGGCTGTTTACTCTCAGTTTGTGCAGAAAAATCGAGATATTGAGCATTTTCGTACGTTGTTTTATTCATATATTCGTTTGTTCATATTTATTTGTTTCATTTTTCAACAGCCGCCCGGGACTTCGTTCGCGTTGAAGCATTATTTTTTCAAACGTTTTTTTTTTAATTTAAGCACCTATGTTAATTAATTAGAACTTCTATGTATACTATGTTTCCGATTCCCACAACTTTGAAAGTTTGTCCCTAGGACTTGTTTAGTGTGAGAGCAAACGATCCTTTCAACGGACACTGCAACCGCTTGAAATGAATCGGTAAATCCGCTGGGATCATAGGAATATGAGGAATAGACGCTATTATTCTTATATTTTACCTGTCAAGTCGCTATGAGGGTTCAGCCCTAGACTCTCCAATTCGACGTATTCTAGCCGCCCTCGTCTCAGATATATTTCTAGAAAGTTGCTATTTTCTGTTAGGCATAATGTTGCCTTTAGATACTACTTAATCTTTAATAGCAGCCACACATGCATAGTTTCCTAAAAATAAAAAAAAATAAACGGTTAAGTGCAAGTTGGACTTGCGCAATTAGTTTTCTGTCCCGTGATTACCTTTAAAATAAAATAAGATCCTTTCCTAGGCTAAGTTAATAAGGTCCCCGACATGTATATATCTTAAGATTCAATAGATTTTTTCACGTTTTTTCTTAGTCAATAATGTATAATAGTTATAGCATCTTAGCTACCTAATAGCCAATAAATAAATCTAGAGTCTAGTAGTAAAAGTATAAAACAAATATTATATACCTAAATATTTGTTTAATTATAAACAAATAAAGTAAACTATGTTGGGAATGTCGAGTCTTTGGCACAATGATACTACACCAAACACTTTATTTTTGCACTCGACTCGCGTTTCGCTAACCTTGTTACCTGTATCATCGCTCTTGATGAAGCTAACATGGTTAACAAAAAGTGCGTCGAGTGCAAAAATAAAATGTTTTATGTGGTGGTAATATATATTGAGCAGTAAATAAAATAAAATTATTTTGTCATGCAATATAGTTTTTTTTTATAACAGATTAATTATAGAACGAAATGCACTCGTGATAATTGTCTCTCCATCTACACTTTATGAAGACTATTACAGGATTTTTTCAAAATTTTTTAATCAATACTTCTCGAGATAGGGTTGGCTAAAAGTGTGAACTTTTTGTGTCCAATAATTTCGGAGAAAATCGGGTGTGACATCAAAGTGATCCAATAAGTCTTTCGAATTTTTCGTTCGGAACACTGAAAAAACTACTTAATAAAAATTAAGCAATTGCACCATACACCTGAAACTATAATTAACTACGTAATAATTGAGAAAGAAAATGCAATAATTACACTCAATTTTTAGTAGATATTTCAAAACACGCTTACTAAATAGCAAATAACTCGACACTAAATGAGGTAGTAGGTATACCTAA
The DNA here is from genome assembly GCA_019049505.1 of Pachyrhynchus sulphureomaculatus. NCBI lineage: Eukaryota > Metazoa > Arthropoda > Insecta > Coleoptera > Curculionidae > Pachyrhynchus > Pachyrhynchus sulphureomaculatus. The sequence goes on along the minus strand of CM032446.1, from coordinate 148,603,355 downwards.
ATTAAGGAAGATTAATAAAATAATATTTGTTGCCTAATTGAATCTAACGCTATTAGGTGCTTATTGAACAAAACTACAGCAATAACAGCAAAAAAATGTAAATAAATATTTGTATTGTTACTCTATTGATACTATTAATACCAACAAAGTATCTACAATGTGCCTACAAACAGAATGAAAGAATCTTAAGACTATGAATAACAATACAACAAACTTTTTCGTCTTCAGAAACATAACACCAAGTCATCGTGTCACTAAACTTCAAGAAAATCAAATTACAGACCGGAACTGCTAGCATAACACAACATAACACCCCGCGAGCACATTAGCTGATCTATCGATCGTCCAGCGTGCGACGCCATCTCTCACCACGCCACGAGCAGCTCTGTGCTTATGGTCCTTTCTTTCTTTACCGCGTCAGCTTCCTTTGATTACAACCTTATAAAATGTTCACCCCAAAGTCCAAGGTACATTCCAGAAAAAAAATTTTTAATTTGGTCAGTAGTTTTAGAGGTTACCTCAAACAAACATACAGACTTTACTTCTTTGATATATCATTATAGATTATATATATATATATATATATATATATATATATATATATATATATATATATATATATATATATATATAAATATGAGGGAAAGTAACGGCATCTTGGGACATTCGGCTTATGGAAAGCCAACTCATACTAAAAGATATCAAAATGATAATTCACAACGTCATCCTTCTCAAAAATTATCTGTTGTTAACTTACTAATACATTAAACTTTATCAATATGTGATGAAAACTCTATCTCGCCAAAATCATATAAACTGACCAGTGCCTAAGAAAGTAAGGGATATTATATTAAGCATCCATTTAACTTCTTTTAAACTCAATTCCCAGACAAGATAATAAAAAGGATCCACTAGTAAACTAAGTAACTAAACTACAATTCTTAAAAAAATCCAACATTCTCACAATCTTCAACACTTTTGTAAGAAAATTGAAATATATTTGGGATCACCAAAAATTACAAATCGTCTACAAACAGAGGTTTTTTTTAAGCCAGAAGACTATTCATGCGGTGCAGTGTATGTAGGAAAAACTGGAAGATTAATAGCAACTAGAATTAAGGAGCATGAAGGATGTATTAAAAAGAAACAAATTGTGCAATTAACTGTAACATTAATGCTCCAAACGAAGCCTTGGAAATCGAAAAGAATGGACAACTAAATAAGCAGGATAATACACTTATATCTCCACTATATGGAAGGGTCTACTAGCTAAACCAAGGAATAACCAAAACATTGAGAAGAAGTCAGTATAGCGCCGAAACCGGCAAACACCGATGCTCAAACCTATAAAAGACGGCTACCGCACTTCGGTCTCTCAGCTAGTTTCGAGCGGCAGCAGCAGCAAGATCACAGTATCGAGCAGCAACAGCAAGAGCCCTTGAAAATGCCAAATGAGATTTTGGCGAAACGTCCTGCAAATTCATTGTTAGACGAACGGATGGAAACCAGGAATTTTAATGTATTATATATATATATATATATATATATATATACATATATATATATATATATATATATATATATATATATATATATATATATATATATATATATATATATATATATATATATATATATATATATATATATATATATATATATATATATATGTAGACACTATTCTAGTGGAGAAAAGAAGATAACTCCGTCATAGTAGATTGGTATACCAAACCAACCTACTCAGGAAGATACATTAACTTCCATTCCTCTCATACCACTAAAATCAAAATAAACATGATATTGGGCTTGAAGTCAAGAATAGAGAGGATTTCTCATCCATCCCTCAGACTAAAAAATTTAAACAAACTACGAGATACTCTACTCACCAACTCCTATTCACTCCAATTAATAAATGAATTATTATTTAACTCAACCACACCCCCCCTTGCGACAAAACAACAATCTTACACTGGATATTAGTGCTTTCCTCTCTGAAAACCGAATCAAATGTTATTTTTCGTTTCCTTACATAAAAGAAATTTCCACCAAAACCACCAAACTTTTCAACAAATTACCTAATTTAAAAACTGCTTTTAAACACAAAAAAGCTGTTAACAATATTTTCATTTGTCTAAAAGACAAAGATGAAATCACAAAAGTTTCAAAAGTAGTTTACAGCATCCCTTGCTCTCAATGTGAAAAAATCTATATAGGACAAACATCTAGGGTCCTAAAAGACAGAATCAGTTCCCATAAAAGTGATTGCAGATTAAAGAAAAGCTCTTGTGCGCTTGCCCAGCATATTAGCCAATTTTCACTGAATTTAATTATGCCGAAACCAAAATCCTATGTAAAGAGAGAAATCTCGGCAGGAGAATCTTTAGGGAGATGGTGGAAATCTACCTTGAACCTAACTCGATAAATAAAAAAACTGACATTGAAGATCTGAGTTTAATTTTCTCCAATCTACTAGAAATAGGCAGTCAAAATTAAAACTCCAACATATCTGACATATCTCTTTAATAATTATCCCACTGATTTTTACTAGCTTTCCAATTTTAAAACAATCAAACAAAATGTCAACGTCATTCATACTTTCAAATATAAATTAACCACAACCAATCTAAGAGTTAGAAATACACCGCCTTCAGCAAAATGACAAATAACAAAAAAATCCTTTATAAATTAAAATCACTTTACAACCACACCATTCTTCGTACCATACTAACAAAATGAAGTAAAAGCATTTCCCAGAGAGGATTATGTCGAGTTTTTTTCATATTTTTTCTGATGAATAAGTGTAATAAAGTGCCCCCACAAAGAATAATTTTTGAACCCACCACTTAGCAGTAAGTCTACTTCGAGATTCCATCATATAAGCTTTGAAAAAGATGGGTGAGATCCCATTGAAACGTCAGCTGTTAAACAATCCTTCTCAGGATATCCGGCCTACACGGGAAACCCGAGACACACAGTTATCATATATATATATATATATATATATATATATATATATATATATATATATATATATATATATATATATATATATATATATATATACATATATATTTATTGCTGCATTTTGTTAAACTGCAATTTGAGCGTAATATCATAATGGTATATTTAACAGAAATTGAAAGAATCACTTTGTTAATGATGGTTGGTTATGGAGACCGTAGGAGAACACAACAGGAGGTGTACGATCTGGACCTCCCAAAAGTTAAAACAAGCGATGATAATAAGTTAGATGTTTTATTGGAAATTACAGAAAATCCATATAGCCACTCGTCAGCTTTGCCTAGACCACAACGTAAGTAAAGGTACCTTGAGTCGAATACTGAATTTAGAAAAATTACATCCATACGAACCTATTCTATTGCAAGAATTATCTGAAGATGACTACGATAGACGCGTTGAATTTTGCGAGGTCATTATGGAACGAATCAATAATGATCCTAACCTAATTCATCATATTGTTTTTTCTGATGAGGCCACATTTTGTCTTAACGGAAGAGTTAACAGGCATAACTGCCGCTACTGGTCTACTGAGAATCCCCACTGGATAATTGACAGTCATTCTCAAAGACCACAAAAGATAAACGTGTGAGCAAAGATGTCTGAACGTCATATCATTGGCCCCTTTTTTATCGATGGAAATCTCACAGGACAGCGGTATTTAAAGTTACCCCTCAAAATTGATGTTGTGACCAGTATCACGATGGTGCTGAAAAAGAGTTGTAGTTGTTTGTTTATTTTTGATAATTATTTTATATTCTTGGATCCGGGTGAATATTCTTCTGTTTGTTTGCCCTATATACAACTTATGGCAATCTCCGCAAGGGATGCTGTAAACTCCATGGTTTTCCAGTTTTCTCTTGTCCTTGGGGTTACTCAGGATGTCTGCCAGAGTGTTTTGCGGTTTTGATGTTGTGCCTATGTTGTGTTTTCTTAGTACTCTTCGAATCCTATCTGTAACTCCTTTCACATACAGTAATAGGACTCTACTTTGGTTGAGGTCCCATTCTTCTGTCCTTGCCTGTAGATGGCGCTGCCTTTCTAATGCTCTCCATATGGACTGATCTTTATATCCGTTTTGCTTGAGTGTCCTATTAATTTGTGTAATTTCTTGCTGTCTCGTGTCTGGTTCGGTGAGTCGGTATGTTCTCGATACGAGGGTGTTGGCTAATCCAGTCGGTAGCCAGCTGGCTTCGTTTTGTTCCACGTGTTAGTCTTTCTGTAGCGACAGCTATATTTTCTGTGCCAAAACATTTGGTCATAACTAAATTACACTTTTTAAAATTTGAGCACTCATAGCCAAACATAATTCTATCTTGTTACTTTGGGATAATTTTCATTTTTATTATTTTATAGGCACTAAGAAATGTTTGCGTCGCATCATCAGTCCGTCGTCATATACAGTCACAACAATATCGATTAGATTCTTACGAATATAAAAATATTTTTATTATTTCATACTATTTTTTTTTGAAATTCAAATTTGTTATGGTATTAATAATACTTAACCACTGAGACACAATACATAACATTAGAACATATGTTGACTGATCTAAACTATGAAAGAATTATATTTTAATCTTAGAAACCCAACAAATCCTATAAATATTATTACAGTAAATAAAAAAACGTGTCAATACAATTAATTTAAAAACACGTGAAAAAGATATCAGATTAACGTAATTTTTAAATTAACTAACACATAAATCATCTCGTCAAAATACCTGCTCAAAATGAAATTTTATCTTTAATAATAATAATAATAAAATTGAATGATAGTAATTTATTATATATATACATATATATATATATATATATATATATATATATATATATATATATATATATATATATATATATATATATTTATGTATATATATATATATATATATATATATATATATATATATATATATAATACATATTACATATATATATATATATATATATATATATATATATATATATATATATATATATATATATATATATATGTATGTATGTACATACATTATGTTTCTTTTTCTCTACCCTAATAAAGATTATGAGCTGAAAAGTATCGGGATAGCGGTCCTCTATATTTCGCCAATACTTCTCGGCTTCATCAGGAGTGTTACTAAAATTAAAATCGTCATGCACACATAGGTCGCTAAAACATGAACTTACCAACTAGAATAAAATAGATACAAAAGAAAAAAAGAACATCATGCAACTAGACCAACTATACACACTTCGATCTTTAGAACTGATATTGAATATTATTTTATTTCTTTTATTTATTATTTTTATTATTATTATCAGTGTGTGTATAGTGGTCAGATGTAGTGATTAATATAATTATTTAGAATAATACAGTATTATTTTCGTATTCTAGTATCATAACATTATCAAAGTCAAATTTGTGTCCTGTTCTCAAGTGATGATCCACTGCAGCGCAAGACTTCTTTCCCGTCCCGTTATCATTTTTATGTTGAATTAATCTTTGTTTAAGCCATTGTGATGTTTGTCCAATATAACTGCCCTCGCAGTCTAAGTAAGACATTTTATATATTACATTGTTGTTACACATAAGTGGCGTCTTTTGTTTTACACAACTAAATAAATTCCTATTACATAATTGATTATATCTTGCTATTTTTATGTCAGCGTAGTCTTTGAAGGTCGAGACCATCTTGTCCTTCAGGCCGCGTATGTAGGGCAGTTTTTAGTATTAGACTTCATGTCTTACTTCTTCCCTGGGGCCATCGTAGATGTTGGAATTAAAAATCAATCTATTCAAAATATGCCTAGGATAACCATTGTTACGAAAAATATGGAACAGTTTTTTAAATTGTTTTGTAAAAAAGTATCGTCACTGATGTGAGTAACTCTATTCCTCATTGCCACCACTGTATTATACTTTTGACTAGCTGGATGATTTGAAAAGAAATTTATAAATCTGTCAGAAGCTGTAGGTTTCTGATACCAATCCAATATAATTTTGTTATTTTTGCTTTTTATGATTTTGGTATCCAGAAAAGGAACACTATCATCTTCCTGTATTTTGACAGTGAACCTATCACTGAACGAGTTGAGCACGTCCAACGTAAGCCGCACATACTCCGCCGGCACCGAACAGATAATATCAGCCACATATTTGTAAATGAATGGAAGATGAAATGGCAACATAGGTAACACGGAGTTTTGCAGATGATCTAAAACAATGGTAACTAGGATGATGTGTGAACTCACTAGTATTCCGAATATGTGTCTATAAAATTTATCATTAAAACTGAAATAAGTATTTTTAAAAATGAATTTAATCAACTATAAGAAACTGTTTTTTGATAAGGTAGTCTATATTTTTATTTGATCCCATTCCCTATCCAGAATACCTACAACCTACTAGAGGTATATTCGTAAATAATGAAACTACATCCAAGGAGATTAATATCTAATTTTTTTAGTAGCATAACGTTATTAATATCATTAACAAAAGAAAAGGTATCTTTAATATTGTAATTAGTATTATCCCCCAGAGCATTGCTTAAGATATTAGACAAAGTATATTTGCTCCTAAAAAGGAATTTTGCTATAGACTGCTTAAGAAGTTTTAATCAAGATCTCATATTGATCTAATGTTTATCGTAATAATATCTTATTCACTATAAAATTATTTATTTACTTTGTTAACTGACCAAATATCTTTTTGTAGAGATTTACAAATGAATTATCGCGATTTCGTAGTGAAACTATATTTTAAAACGCTTAACTAGGACTAAAACAGATTTTTGATATTTATTTTTAAATAATGAAAGGATGTGGGTAACTTAAACACTATAAAAGTTGATAAAGGACGGAATTTCTAAGAAATTAAGTTTTGACCCTTTAGGTGTAATATGGAGTATTGATAGGCAATTAATATTAGGAAAGGGATGGTCCATTTCTAAAAAATGCTTAGGAAAGCATAATTTTTCATATTTATCCTATAAGAAGCATTTTGTTCTGCGAATCTTGTTTTGAAATTCCGTCCTGCTTGGCCTACGTAACAGCTATTGCACTCTGATTTATTATGTTTATTATATCTGTACCCTAGAGGTAAAATATCGTACCTGCAAGTATGTAATTTTACAGGAATGAATTTTCAAAATTGTTATTACTCTGCTTTTTCTTACATAATGTAAACCAATGGGCATTTCTATATAAGATTCAGGATTTCTATATTCAATGTGTTGACGACTCTCGCTTTACCACTAGAAAATGTGAACATTTTCATGGTAGATGCAAAGATAAGCCGAAATCACAAATTTGGTAGTTACAACACTTTACCTCTGAAGTACTTATTTTCTTTAAAAATCGATTTTTTACCTAAAAAAAACAAAAACTGTTACTTAATAGAGCCATTAATCCAAAAGACTTTTTCTTACAGGTATTGTCGTAAATATTGGACGTTAATTTTCTAACAATCTAATCCAGAAGGCTTTTTCTTACTGGTATTGTCGTGAATAGTGGACGTTAATTTTCTAACAAAATTTAAATTTTTACCCTCTCCAATAAAAAATTTTACCTGATTAATGTGCTATTACAACAAACTCCATGTGAATACATAAGACTTAAACAAACATAAAATACTGTACTTCTCCAGTTTCAAAAAAAAACGAAGCTTTTCAGAACATCGAATATATCAATCAACTTGTCGTTATTAAGAATGAAACACCATATTATTATTGTTATTCTTTTTTAACAGATCCATTAATTTTGCCATAAACGGATGGTGGTCGGTATCACAGTGGACTTAAGTTTTATTTCATATTGTTGGCGCACATTTACTAATGTGCTGGATCGTCAGTTTTTCTTTCGACTATAGCATTTCAATTTCCTGCTATTATTATAACTTTGTAGTTTTATTTTTCTGAGGATCAAAAACTTTTAAAAACATGTATTTTAATTTCTGGATTTTTATTATTTGGTACGAAAAAGAAACCTAAAATAACGCTACTCTGACCAATTATTGTCATTATTATTTATCTTCATATATTGAAGTACTAGTCTGTGACATAGAACCTAATGAGTATTTTTATTGTATTATTCATACTCCTGATTTAACACTTTCCGATTTGTTTACTCAGGACCCTACATGACCATATTTAGGTAGATGTTCGACGCCATTTACCTTTTTTAAATCTATCCCAGAACTATAATACTAGTACTAATACTAAATTTGTATTTGCTGGTCGATACTAATCTAAAATTCGTATAAAAGTAAATAGGAAAATTGAAAATAAATAACCAGACTTAAAGAAACAAGTAGTTTTTTTTTGGAAATATCAAAAAAAATAAGCCTTGATGCCAAATTTTGTTTTCATATTCGTAATCTATGCCTCAAAATACGTTAAATTGTAAAATTTGAGCACAGAATAAGTATAAAAATACCTTGGATTTTACTTACGTTCTGATTTTGAAGTAAATTTCTTACAAATTCTTAGACTTTTTTTTTATGATAAATGTTTAGTTAGTATTGATAATCAGTTTTAATTTTAAATAACTTCAAGCTTTACATATCATGATCTATGTTTTGTTCTTGAACTAAAATATCGTGCACATATATTTGCAATTTATTCTGTATTTTTTGAATATCAGCTGTGCTAAGCTATTTGTTGATATGATAATAATTTTGACATACTAGTATTTACGGACAAAATTAAATGTGAAAATGTACCAATATCATTCAATTAAGTACATGGGTAGGCTAAGCTCCCAAAAATTCGATTTTCACATGGAGTATACAAAAAAAAAACCTGCCAAGTGCAAGTCATAATTAGTGTTCTGTACGGTTATTTCTTTTAAAATAAAATAAAATCCTAGGCTAAGTTAATTAGGTCCCTAACATGTATATATCTTATGCTTCAATATGTATTTTCACGTTTTTTCTTAATCAAAAATAATAGGTATAGCTTCTTAGCTACCTCATAGCCAATAAATGAATCTGGCTCAATCTAGAATCTAGTAGTAAAAACTTAAAACAAATATTTACTGCCTAAATATTTGTTTAATTATAAACAAATAATATAAAATTATTTTGTCTCGGTATCTATCCGATAGTCACCAGTCATCATTGAAATTTATTTTATCTGTGATTGGTTAAATGCAGTAATGTACCGAAAAGTATATGAATATACTACTGATTGTACCGAACACGTATTGATATTTTGTAGCTCTTAATTCCGGTTAAATTCACAATTTTTTGATCAGTACTTTTCGAAATATAGGGGGACAGCAGTTATTGGCAATATTTTAAAAATAATATGAAGAATAGTTTGCTCGATGACCTTGATCAAATTTTTTTCACTTCCGATTTCACCTCCCACCCTCTTAAGTAAAAATTTAACTTTCACCCCTACACGGCTTTGGTTGGGCCATAAATTTCTATATTTGAGCCAAATTTCAACTTTCGATGTCAAATAGTGTCGGAGAGAATCGAGTGTGACAGACAGTGTACAGAACAGTAAAAAATGAACAGAACGGCATCTGTGAGACTAGGTCACTGAATGCCGTGTTCCAACTTCAATGGGTAATGAACCTGAAGATGTCTCTCGAAAGCATAAGTGAAATATCGAAAAGTGAATCCATTTGGACACGATCTAATCCTAAGAATCAAAAAGCCATAAAAGCTCTTGTTTCACGTTAACAATATTAAGTTTATTATGAAGCACTATTCATCTCTCCTTTAATTCCTACAAACCTATTATTTAACTTCGAAATGGATCCTTTTGAAAATGCCATAAACTTAACAATAGAGATTGTGTCATTATTATTCAAACTGTAGCAATTCGAAATATTATACAGTATTGATTACCAGCAATAAAACAAAACTACTATAGTAATTCCAGCTATCAGATATTTCATAATTATGTACTGATATTAAACATTCCAATGCTAATTCTAATCACAATAAAATTGAGAGCGTGAGTGTAATACTGAAGCAATCCGCAGTAGCAAATTTTTATTTTTTTGTTAAAGTAAAATGTAAAATATATATACAGAGTGTTTTAGAGATTAGGGTAGGTTATACTATTCACTAAATAACAAAATATTATTAAATACATATAGTGTAGTAAAATAAGGTCAAAATAATGATGAGATGCATAGTTTAGACACAGCAATATTATGATTTTATCCTCTCTGGGGTATCACCAGGAGTATTGTCCTGAGTTTTGGACCTCGAAAAACTTGTGCTCTTTTATTTATAAAGAATTTAAGTTTTTTTAAAACGCGTTTTTTTTTTGTGCTTAAAATGTGAATAACTCCACTTATATAAATCGGATCGAGACAAAAAAAGACTAAACTCTTCGTAATGAAATTTTCAACAAATCTTCGTTGGTTTTTAAATCGCTTAAGTACGTACACAACCTCCAAAATTGAAAAAAAAAACAGGTAAAAACTGTTTTTTTTTTTCATTTTATTGAACAGGCCGACTAAATAAACCGATCGGCTTGACACTCAGAAAATATGTCTTTTATTCTAGCAAAAATATCCTGACATTTTAGTTCAAAAATACTTAAGCCAGTAGGCCCAACTGAATTTGTTATTTTAAAATTTGAATTGCCCGCCATTTATGCCATTTGGTCCAAAATGGATCTATATTTTTTCAAAATTTAGGTCTCGACGTCAGCTTTCCGATGACATTAAATTTTTTTTGTAGTCATTTTAGCAGTGTTTTTGACATATATTTTTGCAATTTTTTTTTCACTTCCGATTTCACCCCTCAAAACTAAACCGTTAAGTCAAAATATAACTTTCAAAACTACAGGGCTCTGATTAGGATATCAATTCCTATATTTGAGCAACTTTTTCTGTCAAATAGTTTCGAAGAAAATCGGGTATGACAGACAGACGAACTGACACCGAAATGACCTCTTCATGTTCCCTATGCAACACTAATAAATGAAAGGATTCAAAACTTTAAATAATCCTTCCTCCTTTGTATAGACACGAACCTATGTCTATTACCATCTTTACCTATATTACACTAAAATAATGGTCTTCAATATTTTCGGAGACTCGCCCTACTTCTCTTTCCCATTGATGAACTATCGCTTGTAATTCTAACCTTTCTATCTTCTATCAATCTATTTATATGTTTCATTTTTTCTTTATATTTAACACTTATTCAATAATATTCTCTATATTACCTGTCTATCTAATATTATTACCTCATACCCTATCCGGTTGGGTATTTTCACGCTATTCTGCGTACTATTTGCACTTCTGTTGTTTCGAACATTTGTTTTATTTTTGATGTTTCGGGTGTAGTTTCCAGTGTATCAGTAGTCAATGAGATCGTGTAAATTCAAAGTATTTTTATTCTTATAGCATTGTATTATATGCATGCACTGTTCTTATTTCTTACTTCTGTTGCAAAATTACCAGAACTCCTCTATTTATGTTAAATTATATGCAAATACAGAACTGTCCAACAGTCGGGTTAATTACACGTAAAGTATATGTTTAGTAAATATTTTACTTCGTTCTGTACATAATTAAAAATACACCGAATCTACCTATTACTTTTTGAACTTACAACGATCGTTCAAGTTAGTTCCACCATTCTGCTCAAGGTATGCAGACCTTCAGTAAGAAGAAAAATGGAAATTGTTTTAGATAATATTAAAATTAACTCCATATTATGAAAAATTCTAGTATAAGAAATAATCGGTTCCTCTGGTAGCAAATCTTCCGTACAACTTCAACAATGCAAATATTATGTCTCAGCAGGAAAGACGTAGTGTCTAAGTTGTGGAAAGTGTTTGTTCGTTGTGTAGATATCAGCGGACCCGTTATCTTGTAAATTGTTTTTAAATGAAATGACTTTTAGAATAATTATAAATAACTTTGACGTTGACGATAATTGAGGCGTTGGAAATACGAACGGCAAATTCAACAAATGGTGATTTCGAACTTCACGAAAATGGCATACATATATTCGTTGCTACGGAGCTATTTTGAAAGGGAAAAATGGTGAATTCAGCCATAATATTTTGTAGGAACAATTATGGGATCCTAAAGAATGGAAGGATGAAAAAAAATTTTTTTGTCTGATGTTAACTTCACCCTGCGTATTCTCAACACCTCAATTAACAAAGTGAATCTTTCATTTTACTAAGAAGACTTATGATTTACGCGTAGTTGTCTTTTTGCCAGGGTTCCTTCCATATAAGTACTCGCTTAGGGTTCAGTTAAAGCTAAAAAAATAACCGGTCAAGTATAAGTTGAACTTGCCCAATTAGTGTTAGGTATGTTGATTACTTTAAAAAAAAATTATTACGGAGGTATAAAATGATCAGTGACTTCGCAAAATACACCCTAAATGAATTTTCAACAAAGTTTGTTTCCGATCTTTATTGAAAACTGATGACTTTGAAATTTTTTTTTCCATATAAATTATTAGAGGTAATGGACTCTTGATAATTTTCGTTCAATCTACATCCTGTGGAGAATATTCCAGAATTTTTTCAAAATTTTTTGATCGGCACTTTTCGAGATAAGGGGGTGCAGCGATTTTTCGCGATGTTTTAAAAAAATAATACAAAAAAAAGTGTGCGCAAGTATTACATTATATATTTTTTTTACTCATGTTTTACACACTCAATGATCTACTAAATTTTTTTTTTCACTTCTGATATCACCCCCCCCCCCCCCCTCCCAAAATTAAGCCCTTAAGTCAAAATTTAACTTTCAAAACTACACAGCTCTGATGAGGCAATCAGTTCCAATTTTAGTACTAAATTTCAACTTTCTATGTCAAATAGTTTCCGAGAAAATCGGAAGTGACTGACTGACAGACGAACGGACCGTCAGATCTCGAAGTGATCTTATAAGTATTCCGTACGGAACACTAAAAATGATTTCCAGTTCTCCAGCAAATGCTATATATAAAATATTGTTTGTAACACCAGAAATCGTTTCAGAAGGTTTCAGCAGTTCGTAATACACAGCTCCTCTACTATCCCACCAAATACACAACAAAGCTTTCTTTCCCTGTATATTGAGCACTGGTTGTGATGTTGAAGGCTGGCCTGGGTCTACCCAAGTTTTTGTGTTGGAGCATATTTACCATCAGCTTCAACCAACAATCGATAACTTTCAGCAGCCGTTTTCTTCCAATGAAAGAAGGTTAATAAACTTCCCCGCAAAACGTCTTTTTCTGGTACGAAACACGACATATTCAAAGCTATGTTTTTCACACAATGACAATTAACAACGAGCTTTTGATGACGTATGTTTACCTTACAAAACGCCATAGATGTCACTAGCCTATACCAACAAGTGTATTAGTAACGCCATCTCTTAACAAAATCGACATTATTAACCGAAACACCTATTATAATATATGTATAATTAAGCGTCTCTCTGTTTGTCTGTCCGTTAGTGCGGTTGTCACTCGAGAACCACTTATCCGATTTACGTGTTTTTTTTTTTAAATTCATACAAATGTTCTCTAGCCAGGTTATAGGATATATTTTATTACGTTAGGTAACACAAGAAACAAGCAGTGACGATAACAGCCGCAGGCACGGCTAGTTTCATATATAATAAGACAGAGCTGAGTGTTTATTAAATTGGTTACGAGTCTCCAAAGCAAATATTTTTATAGAAAACACTAAATTAAGCCGTTAAACCATAATAGATTAAAAATATTATTAGGCTTAATTTTGGATATAATTTTATTGAAATTTATTAAAACAAAAACCTATTGTAAATAATTTTCTGATAAAATCAATTAATTATATTTATGCATAAAATACTTATTATATATTATAAATAGAAGATACAAAGATATATAATACTTCCATATTTTTTAAGTATGAATGAAAATAATATTCTTTAAAATTAACAACTAAGAACAAGATTATATATATACTCGTATATATAATATATATATATATATATATATATATATATATATATATATATATATATATGTATATTTATATATATATATATATATATATATATATATATATATATATATATATATATATATATATATATATATATATATATTATATATATATATATATATATATATATATATATATATATATATATATATATATATATATATATACATCGTATCAATACCGCATATGAAAATAAAAGAATTAATTATGTACGCTATAATTTCCGCAAGCGGACTATCATATGTCACATGCCACGGATTGGACATTTCTTGAATCTTATGATAATGTTAATCTAGCCCTCGACGGTTTCTATGAGAAACTATATGACATATTTAATAAGTACATACCTAAAACTAATAATAAATCAAAAAATTATCCTACTTGGTTTAACACAGAAATAATAAATAAACTCAAGTATAAAACAAAATTGAGAAAAAAATATAAAAGGACCAATGATTTACTAGTATTGTTAGAATTTAAAAAAATACGAGCCCAACCGAAAAAGGATATAAGAAGTGCTCAATGTGCGTACTTGATAACACTACAGTACAATATTGAAATAAGCCCTCGTTTATTTTGGTCCTTTATAAATAATAAAAAAGGGTCACCAAATAAAATCTTTTTCAATATAGAGGAGTTTAATGGAGGGGATGAAATATCTAATGCATTTGCTAATTACTTTGAAAGCGTCTACTCTAATGATTTAGGTAGCAGTAATGATAGTGTTGAAAGTGTCAATCATCACAGTGTTCTAATTGACAAAATTGATATAGTTAATATTGTAGAGACATTGAGGGAGTTGAAGGACGAGAGAGCAACAGGCCCAGACGGCATTCCCCCATACATATTTCAAGGCTTTGAGGATATATTATGTTATCCGCTACTGTTTTTGTTTAATTTGAGTCTTAAAACAACCCCCACCTGTGGAAAAGAACAAGAATATGTCCAGTTTTTAAAAAGGGTGACAAAAACGGTATAAAGAGCTATAGACCAATTGCAATACTCTCAACGGCAGCTAAAGTTTCTGAAAAGATTATTTATAACAATATATCAACGTCGGTTCGTCACAGTATAAGTACTTATCAGCACGGCTTTATGGAGGGTAGTAATTTATTACCGGTAACGCAGGCAACGTCAGATGTCTTAACTCGGCGCGGCCAAATGGATATTGTATATACAGACTTTGAAAAGGCATTCGATAAGGTCTCATTTGCGATATTGTTGAATAAGCTGGAGAAGGATTTTGGATTTAACGTGAATTTAATTGAGTTTTTAAAATCTTACCTTTATAATCGTGAACATGTAGTAAAGATAAAGGGGTATGAGTCCAAACCTTTTACACCTACATCCGGGATTCCGCAGGGGTCCAACCTAGGACCTCTACTCTTTTTACTCTATATCAACGGCATCACTGGTGTAATTAAAAATGCATTCTACCTGTTATTTGCTGACGACTTAAAACTTTATTATGAAATCAGATCGCCTGCTGACTGCCGGATTTTGCAGAATGATATAGACAACGTTGCCAAATGGGCAATTGACAATAAGATTTACTTTAGTATAAGTAAGTGTACTGTTGTTTCTTATACTAGAAAACTAAAGCCGATAAAGTTTACATATAGTATTGAGAATGTCCCACTTTTGTATGAGGATAAGATAAAGGACTTAGGGGTGATTTTTGATTCCAAATTGACGTTTAACTATCATGTAAGTTATACAGCAAGTAAAGCGAACAAAATGTATGGCTTAATTGTCAGAAGCACAAAAGATTTTAGAAGTACAAATTACATAAAACAGCTATACATATCCTATGTTAGAAGTATATTAAAATATGCGAGTATAGTATGGTCACCCTTTTATAATTGTCAGAAGCGAACACTTCAATTGATACAGAATAAAATAATGCGTTACATGCATTATAAACAAACCTGTTCATATAACTCTATGATCTCTTCTACACTGTTGCACGAACGCTATGGGATGGTAACCTTAGAGAAACGTAGAAAACAATATTGCATGCTCTACTTGTACAAAGTAGTGAATAGTCTCATTGATGACCCGGCATTTCTGTCCAACTTATATTTTAGTGTGCCAACGTACACCACAAGAAAACATAGTACTTTCTATATATCAGATGTAGCCCATAATAACCATCATCTGGGATCTCCATTGTATAATGCTTGCATGCTATAGAATGGAATCCAGAATAGTGTAGATATATTTAATAAGTGCAGTCTTTTGAAAACTAAATTGCGTACGTTATTTTAAGTGTATGTAGATTATTATGTAATATTATTTAAATTAAGTTAATTTAAGTTCTAGTACTTTGTAATTGGAAAGATCTCTGTGATCAATCTGTAAAGTGAATAAATAAATAAATAAGTAAATATATATATATATATATATATATATATATATATATATATATATATATATATATATATATATATATATATATATATATATATATATACAGAAATTATTAAGTTCCTGAAACCTTTAGAGCGTACTTATATGCATAACTAAAGTAGAGTAGATCTTAAATATACTTGTTTTACTAGGAAGATTATACAGTACATAATATTCGGTTCAGCAGTTACTACTATAAGCACATCATATAATTAATTAGGAAATTTCATGGTTCTTAACCGAATTTAACATACTGAGTTTCCTTTGAAGGCACTTCACTTACATAATATGTCGAGTTATTTTAATTCGTGTAATCCTTACTTAGACACACTAATTATCAAGTTATCGAATTTTCCAGTTTACCTTAAATATTTTAACTGAAACTGCACACGTATATGACTACTTTAATTTAGGTAACAAGAAGACAACATGGAGAAAGGGCGTAGATCTCACTTTAATATTTTATGTTTCAAAACATTATGGCATAACAGTCTTGCTCGTGACTAATTTAACTTAACAGTTCAACAGCATGTTGGTTGAATTTCTCTTGAACTATAGGAATAAAAATTTTGAATCGTATTTTTTTTACAAGATCGCCTCAAGAGCAGGTCGTGCGCAAAAGCAGCATATGTTGGGCTCGAATTACTGCAGGGTGTGCTCAGTGGGCAACAAAGTCTTGGATAATTTATTACACTGAGTTGAGGTTCTTTATATAAAAAAATCTTGAAAAGGGTGGTAAGAGGAGTTACAAGTTGAACCTTATATGGATGGGATATATTAACGCAACGTGTATTTCTAGCATACACCACTCTGGGAGAAAGAAGCTGGCTGCATCCATCGAATGCTTCCCATGAACATATTTATAGAATAGACCCAAATCATCAACCATTCTTCAATGTTCCAAAGAATCAAAATCTGACGCGTTCCGGCGTCAGGCGAGTAGCTTTCTTTCTGAATAAAATCAAACAAATGCAGTTTATTTTTAGAAACCTAGCATCAAACATACAAGCAGTATTTCAACAATGGTTCAATATTTTTTGCAAAAACAAAAATTTATTTCTCAATGAATTCTTCATTGAGCTCAGTATATTTAATCCAGCGACATTTCAATTTTTTATTCCCTCAGAAAAACAAATTGTTTCGAAATGTACATAACGTGGTTTTAAATGATCATTATTCATGCTACCTCTGATGTTCCTCAAGGGTCTATCCTAGGACCGTTATTAATTAACATATTTATAGCCTTACCTCGTCCGCTTTGCTTTATGCTGACGATCTGAAAATATACCCATGCATAGACTTTCTCCATGATTGGGTAACTCTTCAGAATGATCTAAATACTTTAAATCGTTGGTGTATTCGTAATAACTTATATTTGAACACAAAGAAATGTTTTTCCATGTCATTCAGTCGAAAGAAATTACCAGTACATTTTTTTGTATAGTTTAAACCATAATGAACTTGAAAAATGTTGTCGGTTCAAAGATCTTAGTATAACGTTTGATGCTAAACTCAGTTTTGTGGACCATATAAATGAGATCATTGCTTCTTCTTATAAGTGTATGGGTTTCATCATGAGGAATTCTAGAGACCTTTCGAACATTAAAACCCTTATCACTTTATTCAATGCTTTGATTCGTTCTAAACTGGAATAAGGTTCAATTATCTGGTACCCAACATATGAGATCCACAGTAATCACATTGAAAAAATCCAAAGACGATTTGTGAAGTGTAAATTAGATGGTATTTATCCACCACTGTCTTTCTCGGCGTAGAGAATATGCTACAATCTTGTTTTTATATAAAATCTTGAACAACAGAATCGAATGCCATTTCACCCCCTCAAGTATTAGGTTCCGTGTACCATCTCAACACGCTCACCTAAGCCATTCCCTTTTCTACATGCCTGTTCCAAGAACAAACTTGTTGATGTTCTCGTCGCTATACGTTATGTGCATGAATTATGAAAGGGTCAAACATATAGTTGATATTTTCTCTTGCAGTATAACATCTTTACGTAGGTCGTGTTTAACTGTGGATTAGGTCTCTCTCTTTTTTTTGGGTTTTCTTTAGTTTGTAGTGTAGTTATTAGAATTATTAACATACTAATTTTATAGATACTTATCTATTTGTATTTGTTATATTTGAATGTTCCTATCCTATAATTAGATTGTTCTGTAGAATAGTTGTATTAAATAAATAAATATAATAAATAAATAAATACGCTCATTTACAGTACAGATAACTTCTTCATTAGACGAAAATGCCCACCCCCTCCCCCCCCCCAAGCCAATTTTTGAAGTTAAAAAATAAGAAAGCCACTTCAGGCCGAATCTGGAGTGTAGGGTGGGTGGGGAACTATTTCAAAGCCCAGTTCGTACATCTTAATCGTTACAACGGCTGATGTATGAGCAGGGGCATTATTCTGATGAAGGAGCACTTTTTCTATGCTAATCTTGGTCGCTTCTACTCACTATACAAATTGACCAATAACATTGCATAATAAGAGTCAGTCGCTATGTTACCTTTTTCTAAATGTTATCCCTTTTCCCTGGTATCATTATGATTTCCAATCATGATGATACCCTGTGAGCCCCAAAAAACCGTTGTAAGTGCTTTTCCCGCCAATAAAACTGTTTTCGCTTTTTTCCATTCTCCTTTGGCAACCCACCATTTTGACTACCGTTTTGTCTCCAGAATATAATAGTGGATCTACGTTTCGTCTACGGTCACAAGACTACCCAGAAGTCCTTCGGATTACTTTGCAACTTTTCTAAACACGGTTTCGAAATGTTCTTCGTCGTGCGTTTTTGATATGGAGTTAAAAAACGCAACACCAGTCACGCACTCAGCTTTTTCATTTTTAGAACTTCATGCAGGATACTATGTACTCGTTTAGCGCCAGTACATAGTCTCTATGAACAATCTTCAGTTAAGTTTCCATCTAAGCAGCAGTCTTTTTTAAATAAAAATATTTTTATCACAACACTATACTCGGCTTTATTTATTTCTACGAAACGTCTAACGCCGATCACTTACGATAGCTGCCAACAAACAACTGCACGTCGGTTTGAAACCTCGAACACAACCGTTACAAGAATTAAGCCTAAGCGTTTAATAAAATTTCCCGTCATTTCGTAGAGATTTGCTAGAATTATCTATCCATCTACATATATGATTAAAAGATGTGGAATGTATGGTTCATACCAAGACATAACACGTAAGCTGAAAAGTTTTTAGTCTAACACATAGATGTCGTCCTTTTCAAAAAATCCATATGATTTTTAGGAAGTACTAACCTTCAAACAATACGTGTCAAAATTTCATGACATTTCGACGATTAGTTTACAAGTTACAGTGGTTTTAGCGACGCTTCTTTTGATATCTTCAAAACGATGGAAAAAATCGAATTTCGTGTGTTGATTAAGCACTGTTTTTTGATGGAAAAAAATACGGTTCAAGCAAAGCAATGGCTTGTTAAGTGTTACGGGGACTCTGCCCCTGGAAAATCACTCATCATTTACTGGTATGGTGAATTTAATCGCGGTGGTACAGGTACAAATGATGCTGAACGCGCTGGTCACTCTGGACGCCCAAATGAGGTGGCTACACCGAAAAACATAAAAAAAATCCACAAAATTGTTTTGGATGGCCGTAGAGTAAAATTGCGTGAGATAGCTGACACCCTAGAGATATCAAAAGAACGTGTTGGTCTTATTTTGCATGAACATTTGGGCATGAGAAAGCTCGGTTCGGAATGGGTACCGCGTTTACTCACAGTGGGCCAAAAACAACAACATGTTGATGATTCAGACCTGTTTAAGCGCAATAAAAAGGATTTTTTCATGCGATATGTGACAATGGATGAAACATGGATCCACCACTACACACCGGAATCAAGCTGTCAACTGAGTGGACAGCAGCCACTGAAAGCCGCCCGAAGCGACCAAAGACACAACAGTCGGCTGGGAAGGTTTTAGCCTTTGTATTGGGGGATGCGCATGAAATAATTTCCATGCTGAGAAGGAAAAATCATCACTAGCGAATATTGTATAAAGGTATTGATGTGTTGAAGGCAGAAATCGCAAAGAAACGGCCCCAAATGAACAAGAAAAAAGTGCTCTTTCATCAAGACAATACACCGTGTCAATAGCAAAATTGCATGAATTGAAATTCGAATTGCTTCCGCATCCACCGTGTTCTCTAGATTTGGCCCCCAGCGACTATTATCTATTCGCAGACCTTGAAAAAATACTCACGGGAAAGAGATTTGGCTCCAATGAAGAAGTTATCGCCAAAACTGAGGCCTATTTTGAAGGTAAAGACAAGTCCTTCTATAAGAAAGGTATAGAAATGTTAGAAAAGCTTTGGATTGATCATATCGCTCTTGAGGGAG
Organism: Pachyrhynchus sulphureomaculatus; assembly: GCA_019049505.1. Taxonomy (NCBI): domain Eukaryota; kingdom Metazoa; phylum Arthropoda; class Insecta; order Coleoptera; family Curculionidae; genus Pachyrhynchus; species Pachyrhynchus sulphureomaculatus. The sequence continues at coordinate 148,582,592 of CM032446.1, read as the reverse complement.
ACTATATTGATGAATAAAGTCGCATTTTGAAAAAAATATATTTTAAGTAGCTAGCCAAAAAACTTTTCAGCCAGTGGTATTTGCGTCTGAGTTAACTCTAGCAAGTTAAGTGTCGTTGCTAGAGGAATGGAGTGTCCCGACAATTATATCAGGTTTTTTAAAGTTACATTAGCTGCTACCTGGGTATTTGTAGTGTTAAATTTGGTTGATTACTCTCACACCAAGACAACATTTCTTCCAGGCTTTGTTAAGATGTATAACTTCGTGCTAACAACCGATATTCTGACGTTTATGGTAAATGAAGAAACAAACATACTGTCATCGGCAAAGCTATAAATTGAGTTTTAAGTAGAAAGAATGAAGCCCTCGATTACACATCGTTAGGAGTAAAGTAAATTCTCCAAAATCAGCGTAATACTTTTGGATAAATATAGTTGCGTAGTTGTTAACGACAAAATGATATTTTTGAATTTTTAACATATTTATAAAAAAATAATTAGAACACAAATACAAAATCCGCAAATATAAATCGCCATACTTGTTCTCTTTTAAAGCAGTTTTGAGTCAAATATTACAAATGTAGTCCTTAAAATTCCACACCGACCGTTTTAAAATAATGGTCCTTTTTAATGGTTTCATTTAAATACGAAAAAGCTATTACGTATTGCGCCAGTACGCAGCTACAATATAAATATAAAAGGTATTTAATCTATACATTCAGCTTCAATGACTCGTCAAAATTTAATTCTATCAGCGCAATATTTCAAGTTTTATCGTAAATATAAAATAGTTCGTTATTCCCTTAATACCTGTGTTCCATTTTAATCTGGAAATTTATTAAAATGGAAATTTAAATTATTTTAAAGTGCTTCGTTAAAATGAGGATTTATAAATGTAGTATAATGTAGTTATAAATAAATAAAATAGCATAATGAGAAGCAACACTGAATATTTATTTTTCAATATATATTTGTGGCATTCAGACATTTTTTTTTCATAACTTAAGGTAATCATTTTATCTGTGAGAATTTGACGTCAGTGGCTCTGCCAGAGTTATCATAGTGGGTGAATTTAACCAGCCGGTCGATAAAATGCCTCGGCGAGAGACCTGCATTTGTTCATGTTTTAGGGGTTTCTAAATTATAGAAAACATCAATTCCAACTGCCGTCGATCTATCTGTTGGTCCATCTATCTCTCAGTCTGTTATTTTATCCATCTCTCAGTCTGTTGATTTCTTACCGTGATAACATCCGAACGAAATAAAATTCTATTTGATATTAAGTTTTTTGCAGGCGAAGTACTTGAAATTGAGAGAAAACTAATAGTTTTTTTAGTGGTATGGCTTCAGGAAAAGAGGGTTCAAGGTTACCTTAGTTTTATCGAATTTATGAATTTGGAAATAATGTTATACTTCCCTTGCTGGAGAGAATTATATTTGAAAAAAGTAACCCAAAAAAAAATACATATATACAGGGTGTTATGAAACGGGTGACTCGTGGGGTCATGTAGCAGCACATTCTTCTTTTTTCAAATTCGAAAATTTTTGAAAAACTAAAACAAAAAAAAGGGCAAGACTGTATTCTTTTACAAAATCAACCCACCCATGAAAGACCGACATTGAAAAGAAATAGTTCCTTGGCAACGCGCGAGAACAACTGGATCATTGCCTCTTAACAGCTGATTTTCAAGCAGAGGAGAGTAGGGCAAATCGACCCTCAGCTCGAAAAAATCTTAGATTAAAATACATTTTCGTCTATAAAAATATTTAACGTTGATTAAACTGGACGTAAAAACTCTTAGAATTAAAAAGGAAGAAACAAATCGACGCATTAAGAGAGGAGTTAATACGACAACCTTGTATCGTTCCAATGTGATTGGACAGTTTGTACAGCAAATGTTTATATTCAAAGGAATGAGACAGAATCCTGAATGGGAGAATGGCACACCTTCTGAGAGTATTGTCACCATTTTAGACACTGACAAACTTTTTTGTAGAATGGATGAAACATTTTATAAGCGTAATAAAGCCAACACCTGAAAATAAAGTGTTACTTCTGCTTGACGGAAATACAATGCATTCGAAGAACCTGGAATCATTGAACATAGCAAGGGCTAACGAAATAGTAATGTTACAACTGCCAGGCCATACTACTTGCCGGCTTCAACCCATGTACGTCTCTTTTTTTAAAACCTATGAGCAGTTATTATATTCAAGCAACAGAAAAATGGTTGAGGACAACTCCATGTCGTCATATAACGCAATATCAAGTTGTAATTTTACTTACCATTACATTGGCACCATTGTGAACGGATTTAAAGCAGCTGGAGTTTAGCCCGTAGACAAAAACGTATTTCCCGAACATTTGTTTAAAGCAGGTGAAAATATAAATGCGCTCTCTCAAATAAACTCAAGTAATGAAGGCACATCGATCTTACAAGATGCTTCTATTAGTAATAATGAAAACACACAACGGCACGGCTTAAATATTGAAATACTACCGACGAACAAAGTGGTGAAGCTGAATCATTCTTAATCAGTTGTGGCTTAACTCAGCTTATTGATGAACCAATACGGATCTCTGATGGAGACGGGGTGTTCGCCAGTCTTCTTGATCTGTTTTAACCACCAATCCGGACATTTACACGGTCACCGTATATCCGCCGTTAGGGTCTTCCGATCATAAACTACTTTCGACATCGAGTAACCTACCAATCAGTGACAGAAAGGCGCCTGAACCGCGCAAGACGTGACACTACAAATCTGCTAAACGGGAAGATCTCATGGAATATTTTCGAACTATCCCCTGGTTAGACGTTTGTTTTCAATCACCATAAATCGTAACACCTTTGTTCGTGCCCGGAACAGATGCAAAGAAATTATCGACGAAACCAAGAAGGCACACAATCAACGAATTAGAAACAAATTTGTCGCTTATCCCGACAATTCCAGGTTCTTTTGGTCAGTCGCTAAGGTAGTTAGTCAAAATTTCACCAAATCCACCATACCACCACTCACACGGCCAGATAATTCTATTGCAACAAGACCTGTTGAGAAAGCGAACTTGTTGGCTGAACTCTCTGCTTTACATTCTACTCTTGATTTCCAAGGAAAAACACAACCTACAATTCCCATAATGCAGTCAAAGATGCCCGATATTGTCTTCAGAAAGCGTATCATAAAACGTATTTTAATGAAGCTAGACATCAAAAAAAGCCTCTGACGCTGACGGAATATCTGCCATAGTTCTCAAAAACTGTGCGAGGGAACTAACACCAGTTTTCTGTAGACTTTTCAACCTATCATACAGAAAGGGAATATTTCCCTCCTGCTGAAAATGTGCCACAGTTCAGCTGACACCTAAAAAAGGCAAGAAGAGCAAGAAAACCTTCCCAAAAAACTGCCGACTAGTCGCACTGCTTTCAATAATATCGAAAGTCATTGAAGAGGCTATTAATCAGCATCTTCTAAAATATCTTGAAGGATTCAACATTATTAGCGATCACCAATATAGCTTTCGTAAACATAGATCAACAGGAGATCTTCTGACTTATGTAACACATGTTTGGAACAACGCAATTGAACACTTTGGAGAATCTCGAGCGGTTGCTCTTGACATAACCAAGGTATTCGACCGTGTTTAACACTATGGACTGTTAGCTAAGCTACGCTCTTCTGGTATGTCTGAAAGGTTCTGTTTATGGCTCTCATGTTTCCTCAGAGAGCCTTCTTTATGAGTGGCAGTTGACGGATTTCTTTCTGACACCCTTCACTATCAACGCCGGTGTGCCCCAAGGCTCCATACTGTCTCCTACTCTCTTTCTCATTTACATTAACGATCTGCTGGAAAAGACCGGGAATCCCATCTACAGCTTTATAGATGACAGTACGCTTATTTCTTCTTTCACGTTGAACGCTCGAACATCGGCTACTCAGACGAATATCCGCAGACAGTACAAAGTCAGTCAACTTAACAAAGACCTGGAAGAAATTCTATCTTGGTGTGACAGTAACTAAGTGGAATTTAACGCTGCAGAAACCCAGGAGGCAGTTTTTTTCTAAAAAAGTTAACGTCACTGAACCCGACATAATTATGTCCAGGCACTCCATTCGTCTAACATCGTCACTCAATTTGTTGGGCGTTAATTTGGGAGCAAATATGTCCTAGCATGAACATGTTGCAGACATAGCAAGGAGAACTTCTCAAAAGTTGGGAATATTATTTCGAACCAGAAAGCTTTACACTCCACAACAACTGTTAATTCTTCACAAAGCTCAAATTCGATCAACTATGGAATACTGCTGCACCACATTTGTTGGATTATATTCAGAGAAGAGCTGTTCGTCTGATTGGAGACCCGGAACTGACCGACGGCCTTGATTCGCTGAAACATAGAAGAACGGTTGACTACTTGAGCCTATTCTACAAGTATTTTCATGGAAAGTGTTTGGATGTAGCCCGCCTAATTCTTCCCAGAGTGTCGAATGTTAAAAATACACGTCGCGCTAATACTCCACATCTGTATGAGGTTCAGCTTGTTACTCCTCGTACAACGCTTTTCAAGCAGTCTTTTACATGGAGAACATCATCCCTTTGGAATAATTTTCCCAGGACTGTGTTTCCCACAGAGTACAATTTACAGCGATTCAAGAACAACGTAAATCGCTTTTTCCGCACACATGTCGCTCCTGTAGCGGTTTAGGGACATCCCTGCAGCACGTGTGCTGGACCCATAAAAAAAAAATTGTTCAGTAACCTGATGGGTAAAAAGCTATCTTCGCAGTATCTGAATAGATTGCTACATTTAAATAGTGAACCGTCTACTTCGGGGCTGAACGCTAAAGTCTTAAAGATAACTTTAAAATATTTTTACCGTGAACATCAAGTCCTTAGAAAAATATCTTGGCAGAATCATCAAAAGAAAGACACCAAAAATATCGTTTATATCCCAAGCCTCCACTAAAAAAACTCGATAAAGCTACAACGAGAAGAAATTCTTTATTCTGGGTGTCACACACCGACAAAGGCTTTGTTGTGTGCCGACGGCAAACCCTTTGTCTGTGTCAGAAGCCGTCAACAAACTCTTCGTCGGTTTAAGAAAAATTAAAGTAAAATAAGGGTCGATTTTTTCCTTTATTATTGAGATCCGCCATTTTAGGTGAATCTTCTAGAATCGGTCTTGCTTCGAGGAGGCGCCAGTTCCAACATGGATAGTGAATTTCTTAACACCCTGTGTGTATATATATATATATATATATATATATATATATATATATATATATATATATATATGTACATATACATATATATATATATATATATATATATATATATATATATATATATATATATATATATATATATATATATATATATATATGTATATATATTTATATATATATATATATATATATATATATATATATATATATATATATATATATGTATATATATATATATATATATATATATATATATATATATATATATATATATATATATTTATTTATTTATTTATTTACCACATTCTACAGTATTCCAATTACAGAATGGGAAAATAACATAATGAAATGTACTAAACCTAATTAAAATTAAATAACTTATTAACAACATATTTTAAAACTACATTTTTTTATTTTTGTCACGCTGCAGTTGAAAATATCAAGCTGGTTCTGCATTTGATTATATTTCTCGCAAATTTGAAAAAGGGGAGAAAATTTTAGGACATTTGTTCTTGGAATTGGTAAATTAAAAGTTTGCAGACTACGTGCCGCGGGTCTAGGTACATGAAAAGGCAGACACTGCAAGATTTTGTTTGCATCAATTTTGTTTGATATTATCTTATGTAAAAATATAATTTGGGCTTTGTTTCGGCATGCCTCTAAACTTTCCATCGAAAATCTATCCAAGAGACTTTCATAGGGATAACCTATTTCGGGATATACTCCATCGAGTTTAAAACTAGCGTACTTTAAAAAACGCTTTTGAATTTTTTCGATATTTTGAGCATGCGCTTGATAAAAGGGGCACCAAACGACAACTGAGTATTCAAGCCGTGATCTCACGAAACTATTAAAAAGCAATTTTAGAGTATCATATTCAACAAAGTCGGCACTATTACGTATGATGACCCAATAGTTTAAAACTCTCCGCCATAATCTTTGCAATATGGCCACGAAAAGACAAGGCAGTATCCAGCAAAACAGCCAAATCAGACACCGACTGACATCGCTCTAGGACCTGACCGTTCATACTGTAATTGAATTGTATGGAACTCAATTTTTTTGTAAAGGTGATTACATTGCACTTGGATACATTCAAAAGGAGTTTGTTGTTACTACACCAATTGTTTATAAGATTAAAGCCATCCTGTTGTCTTATGCAGTCGTTCAGGTTTCTGATTCTGCAATATAGCTTTACGTCATCAGCATAAAGTAGGTAGTCAACACCCGCTCTCTGAGTAAGATCATTTATAAATATATTGAAAAGGAGTGGTCCCAAATGTGATCCCTGCGGCACTCACGATGTGGCAACAAAGCTAGGAGAATTCTGACCAAGACACTGTACAAACTACGAGCGGTTTATCAAGTATAATTTAAAAAAAGATAATAACTTACCCGAAAAGCCAATTTCGAACAACTTTTCCAACAGAATCCCATGATCCAGCCGATCAAAGGCGTTAGAGTAATCAGTGTAAATCACATCGGTCTGCTCACCCCCATCAAGTGATTCCCCAAGGTCTTGCGTAAGACAAAATAAATTTGAAACCGTCGAACAGCCCTTCACAAAACCGTGTTGTTGCAGTGATATCTGCGTGCTAATTGAATTATATAAATAATCATGTAATATGATTTCGAAGACTTTTGAAAAGTTATTAATAATGATTACACAGCCCCACAAAAAAAAAGTGGGGTATACTTTTGATGCGATATATCAGATCCGTAGTATTTTTGCCCGCTGATCACGAATCTGACGTCAGAATATCGCCATCACATCTCAATTTTTCTCTAACCTCAAAAAATAGGTAAAAATTAGTAAAAATTAAGAAAAAATATACTCCTAAAAAATTGATTCAAGCTTTTTCATGAATCCAAAGATGTATTAATATGTATTCGGACACGCTAAGCTAATATTCATCGGTTGGATTAAGCCATACAGTTCTGTTTTCTTTCTAACCTCAATAAATCAGACAGATATAGTGCTTCTCGAATGCAAAAACGAATTCAAATTAAAATTCAACCGATTCTTACCAAATTTGGTACACGGGGGTTTTTTGGGTTGCTGATCATGAATCTGAGGTCAGATTTGCAAAATTCAAAATGGCGGATCCAAGATGGCGGACAAAATTTTTGAAAACTAACCGATTCCTACCAAATTTGGTATACAGTTGGGGAATCCTCAAACCTGATACTCTTAAACCTTAAACCCTGAAACCTTAGACTCCCACACCCTGTAACTTCAAAAAATAGACCTCAATAACCCTGTAACTTTAAAAATGAGACCCAATAAACTCGAAACCAGGACTTTTAAACCATATACTCTCAAATAGTAGACCCTTAAGCCCTAGAATTGCGAAGGTTAGACCCGCGCCTAACTTTCCTTTTTTTGGCTGTATCTTGTTCTTTTTTCCGCGAATGACCTATTCAAAAGCTTTCTGCCCAAACGCTTTTGAGGACTTGTTTCTCTTTTTAGCGACCAGCAATAGTCCGGGTCATCCCATCGTCCTTGATACCGATTTTCTATGATTTTCGGATCTTGGTGAAAACGTTCCCCTTGCTCCTCACTGTAGTCACCAAGATTATCTGGGAAATCATCGATGTGGGAGTCCAGGAAATGTAATTTTAGATTCATTAAGCAACCTAATGTTTCAAATTTTTTACCATTTTCTCGACCATTTTTTTGTACTTAGGACTTTTATTATTTCCCAAAAAGTTTGTTGCGACTTCTTTAAAACTAAGCCAAGCAGCTTTTTCAACTTTATTCATTTTAGTAACAAATAATGAATCTTGAAACAATTTTCTTATTTGTGGCCCGTCAAATATGCCTGCCTTAATTTTAGCTTCAGAAAATTTCGGAAATTTTTTATGCAAATATTTGAAACATGGGCCGTTTGTATCTAATGCTCTCGTGAATTGCTTCATAAGTCTAAGCTTAATGTGAAGCGGGGGAATAAGAACTTTTCCTGGATCTACCAATGGTGGAAACAATACATTATTTTCACCAGGAGTGAACGATTCTCTTGTTGGCCAAATTTTTTTCTTATAATGACGTTCCCTGTCTCTGCTATTCCACAGACATTTATAACAGGGATAAAGTGTAAACCCTGACTGTTGGCCAAGCAATATTGTTACAATTTTCAGATCTCCACAAATTTTCCAGTTATGATCAGCATATTTTATTTTTATCAAAAGCTGCTTCATTTTTTCATATTGCTCTTCCATAACTGTGGAATGAGCAATCGAAATGGGAGCGTAAACGTTGGTATTATACAGCAAAAACTGCCTTAATGCTCCGTTTAGAAGAATCAATGAACAGTCTCCATTCTTCAGGATCGTATGAGTTATTTTGAAATTCATCCATTAGACCTTTTACATCGGTACAATATGAAAGTGACAATTCCTCGTCCATTGTGAAATATTTTCGAAATTCTTCATCTCTGTTTCTATAATAAGAAATCGTAGCTTCTGGCTTAAGTAAATGTCTTTTCTTTAAAAAGGAAGCAAGATGCTCTGAACCATCTTTGGATAAGCCTAAATCTCTGACTAGATCACTAAGTTCTGACTGTGATACGAGTATTGGTTCTGGTTTATGGTTGTATGGTAGAAATTCTTTATCTGTGTCACTAGTATATGATAGGTTGTCACTAGAACAGTCATTAGTAACAGTGTTTGAATCTTTTTCGACAGTCTCAATGTTTTCGGCATGAACTGATAAGGTGAAATCATTTGTTTCCATAACATCAGCATCAAATGGTTCAGGAGGCGGAATTAGTTTAGTTGGTCTTGTTACTGTCGAAACATCGTTATAAATAATAGTGCTTTTATTTTTTCGGTTATGCCTAGATACAACATTCATACAAAAGTAGCAATCATTTTCACTGTATGGTCTATTCCATATTGCTGGTCTGGAATATTTAATCGCCTTCTTATTGATGTACAACATTATTTTGCAAGAACTGCAAATGATGTGGGGAACCCAATCTGTATTCTGATGCTGTATTTAAATGTTAAAACAATCCTTATATAAGGTTTTAATCTTATCCGTTATCGGTGACCCCATTTTACTCAATACGTGTTGACAGCAAATATAACAAAATGAATCACTGTTTTTATCGCACTTATGAAAAGTCCTTGTACCGTGAGACCATTTTCTTGTAGCATTATACTCTACATGAGCCAAGTCACCCACACATGAAGAGCTACGATCGCTGGATGACGACGGCTGCGGGCCCGCTTTCCCACCCTGACCAACCGCCGATACTGGGTTTCCGAGTCCCTGCATCGTAATTCTTTTTCTTCTACCTGCCATGACGGTATCTAAGCCGTTATCCAGGGACTCTGCCGGCTAGTGGAGTAACACCGTTGCCCACCGTCACCACGTGGAGGTGCCCTGGATGCAGGTAGAAGAATAAAAATCGACCGATGAATTTTCTCGGCGTTCAAAACGGCGTGAAAACATCTGCCATCTTGAATTTTGCAAATCCAACCTCAGATTCGTGATCAGCGACCCAAAAAATCCCCGTGTCCAAATTTGGTAAGGATCGGTTGAATTTTAATTTGAATTCGTTTTTGCATTCGAGAAGCACTATATCTGTCTGATTTATTGAGGTTAGAAAGAAAACAGAACTGTATCGCTCAATCCAACCGATGAATATTAGCTTAGCGTGTCCGAATACATATTAATACATCTTTGGATTCATGAAAAAGCTTGAATCAATTTTTTAGGAGTATATTTTGCTTAATTTTTACTAATTTTTACCATGTTTTTTGAGGTTAGAAAAAAATTGAGATGTGATGGCGATATTCTGACCTTAGATTTGTGATCAGCGGGCAAAAATACTACGGATCTGATATATCGCATCAAAAGTATACCCCACTTTTTTTTTTTGTGGGGCTGTGTTATCGGTCTATAGTTTGTTAGACAACTCTTGTCACCTTTTTTGAAAACAAGAGTAATACGTGATGTTTTGCATGTGTCTGGAAACAGAGATGTGTCAAGTGATAAATTGAATAATATTGTAAGAGGATGAGCAAAAACAGAGGCGCAGTCTTTTAACAAGAAGGCAGGAATTTTATCTGGACCAACAGTAGCTATAGGTTTTAACTTTTTTTAATACTTTAAAAACAAGTTGTCCCGTTATATTCTCCATGTTAATAGAATTCTGTGATGGGAATAAATTATTCTCTCCACGTTTCTTTGTTTCTGAGAAGACATTACATAAGAGTCTTGAAAAAAGAATGCAAAACTTTCGGCTATATGTCTAGGATTAATAAGGATGTTGTTATTATAAGACATAGTGGTTGGTATAACATGAGAGTTCTTCTTGCCATTAATATAGCGCCAGAATTTTTTAGGATCAGTTTTTATGTTGTTTTCAATATTTAAAGAGTATGTTTTTGTCTGTGTTATGTTTAATGATTAGCCGTTCTTTTAAATTTTTTCCAAGAGCTGTATTTATTTCTGATATTTTGTATAATTTCATTAGTAAACCAAGGCGGATAATATTTATTTGTCTTTTGTGTCTTAGGTAGTGTAAATTGTTTGATAAAATCTTTCGCAGGCTTTATTTACATCTGTAAATTAAGACAGAAAGTCCCAGTTAATATATGAAAAGTTAAGATATAGGTTTACTAAATTCCCTCTTTTGAAATTATAATAGTTTGAATAATTCTTCTGCTTAGGTTTCTTGGATTCACACTGTACTTTTAAAAAAATATCTAAAGCAGGATGGTGATTATCTTCCGCTGTCAAAATATCCATGGCTCTCTCAACACTGCCATCGTTATTTGTCAGCACGAGATCAAGAAGTCTACCTGAGGTATTTTCTATGACGTTAATTTGAGATAGGCCGGAAAAGTATAGAAAATTTTCAGTTATTGTTTTACTACTGTTACGCAATGTATTCTCAGGTGCATTAAAAGTCACCCATAATTAGCACTTTATTATTCATAACAAACGGTAAATACAATAAAGTCTCAAATAATATTTCATATATCTAGACCAATACTCTTGGAGGAATATACAAAACAAAAATATACAGAAGTACGTTACTTAAAAAGATTTTTACGCCAATTATATCAATAATCTCTAGACGGTCAAACATAGACATATCTAATGGAAATACTGAGAGTTCAGATCCGAGGGCTAGAACAACACCACCACCCCTCTGCATGTCAACCAAAGGGAACTATCTATCACTGCGGAATATTATAAAATTTGAAGGAAAAATTTCAGAATCAACACACTATCATTAAGCCATGTTTCTGTAAGTGCAACAATTTGATAATTTCCAGAGCCAGCGGCATTGTAAATCTCGTTAATTTTTGTGTTCATACCACGGACATTTTGATAATAGACAGATAAATTATCTACCTTGTCAGAAGCCATACTCCTAAGGGGAGCGGAATTTGAGGACCTATTATAAAACTCAGTCGTTGGTTTAATGTTAGAAGCCACGTTTAATTGCTATTGAGGACCCAATACATGAAATTTAAACCTTTGCAATGCTTGCTTATAGGTATGACAGGATTTATAATTCCAAGCAGCATGATTTGTATCAATGTTGCTATTTTGTTTTTGATTTACTAATGTGCAATTACTACATTTATATTGAGTGGAATTATTAACCGTGCAATCTTTTACTAGATGAGCTTAAGCACAAAGAGGACATTTCAAAATGCTTTGACATGATTTAGAGTTATGGTTAAAACTATTACAATTAAAACATCGGGTTAACTTAAAAGCTTCATAGACAGTACATATATCCAGACCCACCAATACAGAACCTCTAGACATGACCTTCCGAAATACCTCCTCATCCAACTGCAGCGTGACTTGATAAACACTATCATGCCTCTTCGTTGGCCATATTCGTAGAACTTCAATGTTACTGTCTCCAAAAATTTCTTGGTTCTGCTTTCGAATCCAGGAAACTAGGCACTCTTTATCGATATCCTGTGTCATCCCTACAGTTGTAACCCTAGGGTAGAGCTCCTTAAGTTGTTGGATTTCATATTTTTTTCCGCTAATTTCTGTTCTGCAATTTCCTTAACTTTTGAATATTCAGCTTGATTTTCACACCCTAGGAGAATTCCACCATTGTTTAGGTATTTTACCTTGTGAATATTAATATCAATAGGATTGATAGTACTTAAAATATCTTTCTTTGTCTCAGTGTTCTTCTGGTTTTGATTCTTAGGCTTTAAAATTATTCTTGACTTATCCATGCGTGCGTTTTGGACGTACGTTTTTGTTTGAGAGACAAAATTTACCTGGTCATTGGACACCATTTAAGACATTTTATTTGATGCCTCTGTTAGCAATGCGGTTTTCAATTCACTGAATTTTTCCATAAAATCATCTACCAGGGTTTGAAATTTTTCTTCTATATTTTTTTGCAGTTGATTCTCTAAACGTCTTATGGAAAGACAAGCATGGCATTTCCAAAATAAACCTTTGATGTTTAAAAATAATAGAATAATGTCCGCTGGTATATTTACACCGGCCGCATGAAAAGATTGATTGCACACTCCAGCACATACGATACTCGGTTTTCGTGCGATCTTATCACTGCACATTCCACACTTCGACATTTTTTTTGCGATTTTTTGGTTATTATTGATTTTAACAGTTCACTGATATTATTTATAAACATTTGTTTCCTTAGAATATCTATAAATATTTATTACTTTATAAGATCACAACTTATAGCAATATAACAGCACAGTACACATTATATTCAGTTGTTTTTTGTATAACCGTGTGTAACGTCTTCGTTCGATATATATATATATATATATATATATATATATATATATATATATATATATATATATACATTTTTGCTGGTGTCCACTGCATAACTTTCTAACTTTCTTTAATATTTTACTCTCATCCATTCTATTAATGTGTGCGTACCATATTAATTGTTTTTATTGTATGTGTTCTAAAATGGTATTATCTCTGTTCATATGGCGGCTTATTTACGCATTCTGTATTCTTTCTCGTCTAGAAACTCTAGCTACTTTTCGAAGGTAGTCCATTTCTGTAGATAAAAGTTTTCTAGCTATATTTTTGTTGATCTGCCAGATTTTACGTCCATAAGCTAAATTATTTTTTGTAGGGGTATGATATATTCTTAATTTTAATTTCTTTTAAGATATTATTTTGCGTTAGAATTGAGTTAAGCATTCCTATTATCTTTTTTATATTAGTTACTCTGCTCTGGATTGTTTTATAATGCCTACCATCCTTTGCTACGTTAACGCCCAGGTACTCGTATGTATACTCAACGCGTTATTTTATCCAGCTACCTGCCTCTATATCTAATTCTCGAGCTTCTCCAGCTACACAGAGGTGTTCTGTTTTTTTAAGGTTAATTTCTATCCCCCACTTAATATATTCTTGGTATAGCTTTTTTATCATAAATTCCGCGTCTTCATGATCTTGCGCTATCACGATCTAGTCATCTGCATAATAAAGTGTAAACAACATCTCATTGTTAAGGGGTATTCCCATGAATTTAGAATTTTTTTTCCAGTGCTCGAATATGGCATCTAAATAAATATTAAAGAGTAAGGGGTACATGCAGCATCCTTGTCTTAGTCCATTTGTAATTTTAAGGGTATGACTGAGGTTTTTACGTAACTTTACTTGAGATTCTGTTCCTTTATATAAATCGTGTATGGCTTTTACTACAATGGCATTGATGTTGGTTTTCTGCAGTTCTTTAAATAATCTTTTAATTAATTCTGTATCGTATTCTTTTTCCAAATCAATAAAAACTAAGTGCGTTTCTCTACTAACTGATATTGTTTTTTCAAAGTAGTACAGAAGATATTATTAATGGTGGATCTTCCCGCTGGAAAATCCGATTGCTCTTCTGAGCGACAATGTTGATAGTCATTTAATACCAGCTGATTCAATATATTTCCATAGAAACGGCTAACTCAGCAGATTATAGACAAACCTCTATAGTATGAACATTTATCATTTGCCCCTTTGTTATGTGGTGGGTTAATCCATCCATATTAATTTTTGTGAACCATATTTAATTAATCCTGTAGGAATTTCACTCGGGCCTGTAGCTCTTTTATTTTTTAGATTTCTTATGGCTGTCTTTAAAATGTCTTCTTCTAATCGTACTAGTTCCCATGTTATTTGAATATATTTATTTTCTTCTGTTTTGAACCCTGGTCTTGTTTCTACGAGCACATTCTCAAAGTAAGTTTTCCATCGGTTAATATTTATTGGGTTAATTTTAACTTGACTTTTCCTTGGTGTACTTAAAAATTTTCACGTTTCTGTTTTCCTCCTTCCACCCATATGTGTTTCTAATTCTTGGCATTTTTTTTTTTCTCCCATTGATCGTTTTTCTTATTTCTGATCTACTTTTATCATTTGCCAACTCTTCGTTCCACCAAAAATGTCTTTTTTGTTCTTCTGTTGTTTTTGTACAATATCCTTCGTTAAGTTTTTTGATCTAATCTCTTTTAGTATAAGTATCTTATACTGTATTCCTTTAAACTCCTTACCTTAATAAGTTAGTAAATTATGATCAATGCCACATTTAGCACTTTTAGATCATTTACGCGAAAAGCAGTTTGTTGTTTTAATACAAAGTAGTCTATTATCGATTTTTATTCCCCAGTGTATTTATGAATGTCTCTATGTTTAAAGAAAGCGTTCCATGTTTTTAGATTATGCTAATCACAAAATTGATTATTCTCTTGTCCGTATTGTCCTACAATATTTTTTATATCATAATTTCCAATTCTCGCGTTCAGGTCACCAATAACTATTCTATCTCTGTTGCTTCCGATTTCACCGAATAGATCATTGAGCTTCTCGTAATGTTGGTCTTTCTCTTCAACAGTCGCATCTTCATTTGGAGCATGTATACCAGTTTTACTGTCAAGTTGTGTCCAATGTGTTTCATATTTATTTTTATTACACGCTCATTTATCGGTTCCTAATTAAATATTTGTTGGCTAAATTTTTTTGACACCATCAAAGAAATACCTCTCTTTGCATGCTCATATTTAGGAACTACATATGTATATATATGTAATCGTATATGATTAAGAAGCGACCTAAAATATCAGCAGCATAATTTTATCCCTTGTTCTTTGTTGCAAAACCTCTAATTTTAACCGTTTTTATTGTGAAGCGCATATATTTCTTTGTAACTATCATTTATAATATTATTGCACAATAATGAAAATGTATATTAACAGAAAGTAATAGTTATTTTACGCACAGATATAATTAATTCAGATTGTCAGAAGATTATTTACAATAGGTTTTTCTTTTAATAAATTTTAATATAATTAAATTCAAAATTTAGCTTTATGCTATTAATCAATTATGAAAACACGAACGGCTTAATTTAATGCTTTCTATAAAATATTGGTTTTGGAAAATCATAATTAATTTATCAAAAACTCGTAGCAAGATTTTATTATGATAAATTAAAAAAAAATGGTAATTTTAATTTTGTTCCAAAATTGTGAAAGAATTTTAAACAATAGTTAAATTATTAATTGCCATGAATAGCTATTCAAAATAAGTCCCTCTTGACATCTTTTTTTAGTAGTTCAATTTTGGAATAATATTGGAGACATTTCACAAAAATAAAATCCCATGTCATTTTTCGGAGACGCAGAGATTAGTTGGTTTTAGTTTTTAACTGAGCCCTGTGTTCCAATCACAATTTCAATACAATTTCTTTTAGAGGAACAGGAAATTCAGTTCCTTCATGAACATTAACATCAGTGTTTTCAGCTTGAAATATTAATTTATTTGGAGCATTAGATATAAAAAAGGAAAATACTACTCTAATACCTCCACTTTAATATTCAAAACACTCTGTATTCTGTTTTGTTTGTCATTAAAAGGTTACTGTCATTTTTGTTTAAAATTCCAGTATACAAAGTAATTGGCCGTTGGGCTCTACGTAACGGTCGCACAATTTCGTAATTTCTCTCGAAAAAGCGCTACCTGCTTTTAAAGCGTTGACTGTGTCAACCACTCTGTCGGTTTGAAAGCTGCTGTGTCAGCTTTCGATGGAGTAATAGGTATGCGTACTTTATACAATTCGTTGTATCTTACCATCGTGCTCCGTAACTTCTGGGATAAGTACCACTTGATACCGTTCTCTTGTTTGTCAATCCTAGCCTGACTGACGAGCTGTGATACGGTGAAACGCGTCTCAGGATGGATTTGACAGACAAGAGAACAGCTAGTAAGCTGCTGGAATATGGAAATTGCTTGAAAAGTTTACAACAGAAGTAGAGTGAACTAGTTGTATTTGATACTAGAGTTTTTCATGAACTGGTTTTTTGCAGTGTTTATACTTGAATTAATCATGATGTCGATTTCACTTAAGCATTAACTAACAAATTCTCCGAGTGGAATTTTTCATCTCACAAACTGGTGCAAAAGATCTGTTGAAATATGATGATATCCTTCTAAACAATCACTATAAGTGGGGGCGTTTTTCAAAAAATAATAGGCAAAACTAATTATTAGATCCCTTGCTGAAACGACGTATGGTATTTCTGAAAAAAATCACAGTCTAAGGTTTTTTAAATTCGTTCACATTTCAGGAGCCCTAGCTTATGGAAAATATTTCTTTTTCGGTCAGTCTGCCTGCAGATCGAATCCAAATCCAAAAACTCACGTAATACTTGAAGGGAGATTGGACTTTATAGTTTTTTAGCAATATAGTTTTAGAGGAGTTGAATTTGGTATAATTTCTTCATTATTATGAACATTTTTCTTGGTTTCTGATTAAGATAATGAATAAATCTTTTTCTTTTTCTCCCTCATAAGCAGATTGCTTGTTAGTTTCAAGACCATTCTGACAGTCTTCATTGCTCTTGCGATGCGGACTGCCAGCTATCCCTCCAGCGTTTGGGTGGTCATCCTTGTTCCCGGTGATTTGTGATCTCTGGCCACTTTCACCATTCTATCATCTGGCGTGTAATGTGCTCGTTCCATTCTCTTCGTCTCTAGCGGATCCATCTAACGACGCATTTGGTTTTGGTCTTCTCTCTGATGTAAGTGTTTCTTTTTTTGTCTAGTAGTGTGTACCCTGCGATGGTTTTTTAATATTTGCATCTCTGTAGTCCTCATCATTCTTTTAGTTTTTACTGTATCGGCTCTTGTTTCACCTGCATATGTCATTGGGGGTCGTATGCAAGTTATTCCATATGCTGTGCTTCAGACCACCTAATATTCTTGCTGCTTTGTTAATCAGTTGCCTTACGTCGTTGGTTAAATCGCCCGTAGCTTTACTTGTTCAATAGGTTTGTTATTGATGGGTATTTCGTATCTTAATGGTTGTCTAGATATAGTCATGCACTTTGTTTTTGTTACAGATATCTCCATGTTAGTTGCGGCAGCCATTTGTTCAAATGCGTATGCTAGTCTCTGCAGATCATCTTCAGAGTCAGCAATGACGACGGCGTCGTCTGCGTAGCATATTATTTTGATCTTTTGATCATCCAGCCTATAACCTTATTTTCTGTCTAGTACAGCGTTTATTAATAATTCCATTATTTTGTTGAAAAGTATTAGGGCTGAAACTGTCCCTGCCGAATGCCCGAGTTCGTCGGGATTTCTCTGGTGATCTTCGTGTGCGTTTTTATCTTTGTACTGGTGTTCATATTTAGTTTTTGTATTATTTTATGATGTTTTTAAGTATATCTTTTCTTATTCTCATAAATCTTCAAATTTTTTTACTTAATCTCTTAATCTAACACTACACTCTGCTTTATTTCTAGTCCCTCTCGTTCACAATCTCATTTGCAATCGAAAAAATAATTACATAGATCGAAATACTACCGTAATAATGCTCGTTGAACGAGTTGATTATTGCCGGGCGTTCGATGCACATGTACACACATCGCGATCCGAAACTCAACTCTGAATAAATACTAAGCGTAATTATTTGTAGTTAAAGGTGTAACTGGTTAAAAAGAGTGAAGTTAGATATCTTATATAAGTCGTTTTTGGGGTTCTTAAAGTTGGGAAATTTGAAAATTGGGTTAATTTTTCATTGTTTTCAAATATTTATAGTCAAAGAGTTTCAAGAGTGGGGAAAGGAAATAAAGAGTTGCTCCATATATGTCGTATCGTATATCCATTTTAAAGTTCTTGAAGTCGACAAAGAAGATATTTATGTGTTCCATATATGTTATGTTATACATCCTTTTCAGGGTTTTTGGGCGAGGAATTTAAAAATTGAATTATTCTTTCATTATTAATGTGTTACCAGGATGGGAAAATGAGCTGAAAAGGTTGTTTCCAATGGCATAGCCACGTTCAAGAGGTGGTGGGGCATATGGATAAAATGATCTCCTTGATGAAGCAGTCCTCTTACACTGGAACTCTAAAAGTTTAAGCTAAAATCGATAACCGTAGAGTTTCACAAAAATACTCTTCTACATTAGAACCTACACCCAATTAAAGGATGAATGACGGGAGATATTTTAGAAAGATAAACCTGGTCCTAAACTGGAACTTTAAAAACTTATATCCAGTTTATAAATCAAGGAACACAAGGAAGCAGGATTTTCACAGAAAAGAACCCTGTTATACAGTACTCTAAAAACTTTATCCTCTTGAAAAATCGATAACCGGAGGGCGAAAATATTTCACCAAAAGGAACACCTACCTAAAAAAAGTCCTATATCTAATGGTGCGTCGTTTTCTAGATATAATATAAATATGCTCCTGATCCCCCCTTGGCAACGCCACAAGTTGCTTTATATATATTAAGTTATATTTCCTTTTGAAATTTTTTAATCATGAAATCGGAAAATTGTGTTTTATCATATTCTTATTTTTTTAGTAAGTATATATATTGTGTTCTAGGTCTTTGGAGTCGAGGAATATTAAAACTGTATTAGTTATTCATTATTTTCGATTTTAATAGAAATAATATCTAGAAAAGACTGAGATGTGATTACAGGTGACTTTACTACTTTTTACTGCTTTTTCATTAGAGACAGCAGGTAATTTTAAATATATTAATTCACTTACATATAGGGAAGGTTTTGGAGGTAGACTCACACATTTTATAATCATTGTAAAATATCCTTCCCTTTTCTGAAAAATTAGGCAGTAATAATTGTTCTTTAGTGTTGAAAAAAGTGAACTACTATATTTATTTTAGTCTCGTATTTGCAAGCGAAGTACTAGGTAAATAATTTAACCATTTTTTTAATTATGTACATAATTTATTAAAATATTGTCTAAATAATAATTGCATGTAATTAAGTCTTTATCTGCATAATATTTTACAATAATAGTGATTTCTAAACATTATATTTATTCATCTCGAAGCTTTTTAGCGGGAAGAAATAATGGTGTTTCGTAATGGCAGTTTCACTGTTAAAATTATCAATAAAATTCCACAATACTTTCCCACAAAGTTAACTGATTTCCCAATGAACATTAAGAAGTGAAAAAACTTACGTAATTATTAATTTCATTTTAAAATTTTATATAAAATTTAATTGTGAATTAAAAAACTTTTATTTGACGATGCTGGAAAAACATCTAAAAATAGTTGATGAAAAACTTGTATGGAATCCCAATTACCAAATTTGACAAAAAAGAAATATTCTTATTGAAAATTTCAATAACATTTATGGATTTTTAATATATGTGGCGATAGCTTGTTGATGCTTTCGTTGGTGGTAAACTATTTGGGTAGTGACGAAATATAATTCGTAATTTTGTATTAATAAATGTTTGTTTATGAAGAAAATATGCCTACGTGACATTAAAGTGTAGTCTCGTTTAATATGAACTATTTTCCTTACATTAGATTTGTCACTTATATTTAAAATAGCTGTTGCAAAATTTTGAAAAAAAGATTTAATAAAACTTGGTAATGGATCTAACGGCGGCAGAATGACGTTCTGTCGTTGACATGTTTTACGTTAACCGTTAAAGCTAATGAACGAGTCTTTGTTTTTATATAATATTAAAATGTTACAGAAAAACCTTTTTTGATGTCAGAACCAATCGGCTAATTGAAATGAAGAAAGGTGAAGAAGTAGGTCGGCCCGAATGTAGACATATTTTTTTGTTTTTTTCAAAGTCGCCGATAGCAGGCTATTTTTTACATAAATAATTTCGTTTGTTGACACTGCGTATTGAATGACTGCTTGACTTTAACATGACTACGGCCTACTTCTGAGATTCGAACTATGTCATCTTCCACGACTCGATACTTCGCTACCAAATGATGCCTTTACCATGTTGCATAAGTGGAGAGTTAATAATCATGTGGATATGCAAAAGTTATTCTTGAGAAGGGGAAAAGATTCCATAAAAAAAAAACTAAGATAAATGTGAATTTTTTTTTTATTTTTTATTAATAACTTTTTATAGAAACTAAAAATTGATGCACCCCGTATACACACACAAAACTTTATGCTACCATTTGGCTAATGTGCAGATATTTTTCTATGATTTATAATCAACCATGTAGGTAGTTGTTGCTCGGACCATTTCGAATGCATATTTTAAATTTTAATATTACTATCGATATTATAAATAATAAACCTACACAATTTCTACACCCAATACACGAAAAAATCATTTTGCAGTAATATAAATTTAAAACGTATTCATTGTGAATACGTTTTTAAACCGAAATGCAATGGGTTTAAAATCAATAAATTTTATTTTTAGTGGATTTAAAGCAAAACCGTTAAAGGGAATATTCAGAGAGTTTAATATTCAAATGTAATATTTAATCGATGTCCAGAACCGTAGCTAGGGAGGGAAAATAAAAATGTGCTCCGGTTCTGGACGCCCCGCCAGATGCAGGAGAAACGCCGCGCAGCCACTGTATGAAATTAGCTTTAAAATTTTTAAGACATAACAATAAATTAAGTATTAGAGAATTAATTAGCTTGTAGGTTGCTAAGATTTCTTGATTTTTTATTACTTTTATTCGTAAGGGAAATATTACAATCGTGAAAAGGTCACACTACATAACTCCTCCACTTCTTTAAGTTTCGGAGTTTCTGTATCACAACATAGTTTCGAATTTCTGTAGCTCTGTCTTTTTATATATGTATTACCTAAATTAAGTTATCATTTAGTGTGAGAAAATCAAATTCAACATTTATTTTAAAACTGTGTGTTTTCAAGGGAAATACTAAGAAAATCACTTAACAATTTTTTTGTCACATTTTTAACATTTAAAATTTCATAGTGCATTATAAACCATTTGAATCATAATGAGGACTGAGACAAGAGACGGGAGATGGAAGGATTTCTCCAGACTAGGTTTTTTCAGTAGAACGGGGTTTCCTGAGACGGATCCTTATCGATTAGTTGTCCCTTTCCTGTGCCCTTAACTGTTTTGTATTGTTCTGAGGGATTTATTTTTTTGGGGCGCTTGACGGATTCTTTCGAGAAAAAATTATCTCTACTCATTTTTTTTAAGTAAAGATAAGTAAAGTTTTATGATTAGAGGATCTTTTTTATTTTAGAGGCGTCTCTCGGATTATCGATTTTTTGTTGCTACCCTGGGATGGGTCTAAATTTTTTCAGTAGACCAAATTTTTTTTCAGAGAGGCTTCTACTTGTCCTTCGCCTAAGGTCTACTGAAATAGGAGCACAAAAATTAAAGCCTCCGGATTATAAACTTGGAAAACATAAAGATTTGAAAAAGCTTAATGTGATATATTACGTACGTTTATTATTTTATTATATAGTAACACAAACTTTTCAATTTGCACCAAATCCAATAAGTAATTTATTAGTTTAAAATATTAGTCAATTAAAAAACGTTTCTATGTTAATAAATTTGTCTAAGTGGCACCTGATTGTTATTTTTCACTATATGCGGATGACACGTCTGTCATCTTCTTAGATCAGTCGAAATTTATATTATGAGATAACTGTAACCATTCAGTTTCAGACTTGACGAAATGGTTTACTTAAAATCATCTTTAGTTAGTTCATCAAGAACTCGTAATATAAGACTTCACAAGAGACAGAAAGTACGTGATAAAGTAACTCTTACAATAAATGACACATCCATATAAGTAAATAACCAAACTGAAATTTTAGGACTATGTTGAATATTTGACTCCATAATTGTTCCTGATGAGGCTAACGTGATTAACAAAACACACGTCGAGCATAAAATGTTAGTTTGTCGAGGTGATAACTGTCATGTCTTAGCAATTCAAATAGACTA
Organism: Pachyrhynchus sulphureomaculatus; assembly: GCA_019049505.1. Taxonomy (NCBI): domain Eukaryota; kingdom Metazoa; phylum Arthropoda; class Insecta; order Coleoptera; family Curculionidae; genus Pachyrhynchus; species Pachyrhynchus sulphureomaculatus. The sequence goes on along the minus strand of CM032446.1, from coordinate 148,560,142 downwards.
AAATTTGTGCTGGAAAACTCGCTGTACTCTAATATACTCACACAAAATTAGCATTGCGATACGGTACATGTCTAAGAGGAAATTCTACTCTTTTACATGAAATACTTGTAGCTCAATAAAGAATAATATATTTTTTATATTTCTAAAAGAACCTCTTCTAGAACATTATTTAAAACCTTAAATTTTAGCCATAATAAATCTGCATAATTAAAGTTGTTTTTTTTTAAATTATATGAATATACTCGTATCTCATCTTTCATATTATTTAATAAAAAACATAACCTTATTTATAGAAGTAAATACGATGACTTCCGTTTGACATTTCGAAGCACGAGGACATGTTTCCGGTTAAGGCTTCTAAGGGCAAAGTTAGCGCGTTTTGGGGCTTCGGAGTGTAGAACGGTGGTCCACAAACTGCTTGGTAGGAGTTCTAAATCGCATAGGGTTGCTAAGCGCTGTGCGGAGTGATTCCTAGAACGAGGTTATGTGAGCAGTGGTCAAGCACGTGTGGCTATGCTTTTGTAAAGTTGCTCAATCGACCTGACAGAAAGCGGTTATATCCAAAAACTAGTAGCAGTTTCTCCAGGGGAACCTTCATTAGAGCCCATGAAGTATATGAAAAACTTAAGCTAAATATTTAAAATATGAGAGCCTTATAAGGTTACGGACATAGTATCCAGATTCACTTTGTTGTGAACCTTGTTGGGAATCATTTAATATAACAGAAAAAGAAGAGTTTGCAAATATAAACTGACATTCGGCCGAATAGTCCTGGCGGTTGTGGCCGTAAAATTTATTGAGAGAGAGAAAGTAAATACGATAGCGTTAATACTATCCATGGTGCTAATTTTCGAGTATCTTTTACCTGGTAAAGACTGTGAAGTCTCCAAAAAAAAACTTGGTTTGACATTGTATAATAAATTACTAAATAATATTAAAAATATAAAATGGATTGGACTGTCAAAAAAAAATGAAACAAAATTTACTAGATCAGTATTCTTACAACATAAAAGATTTGTTGCATTAACTTTAAGTTTTCAGTATTTTTAACTTTTCAGTTTACCCATTGATGATCTCTATACCATGGTAAACCTGTCTTGAAGGAAAATATATATTTTTTATTTTTATTTTTATAAAATAATATTTTTAAAAAATAATTTATTTCCAAGTTAAATTATATGCTATAGTACTTGCTATTACCTATTTTCTTACGTCCGAATATATAGATATACATCAGTGGCAAAACCAGGTGCAATAGGCGGGGGTAGTGGTATATGGTATACAATGGGGTTTCTTTAAGCAAACACTAAAGAGAGAGCACTAAAAAACGGAGTTGCTTATGGAAGGGGTCGCCAATCGACAAACGAGAGGCCAGAGAATAATAGGATGAAATAAGAAAAAATCTTTTTAACGGAACTCTTAAAGATCAATAACCGGGAGGTTGAGATTTTTCACAAAAAGGCACCTTTTTACACAGTGCTAAACCTCAAAAACTTATGTCAAATTTAAAAATTAGAAGGAGAGGAAACCGATTTTTTAAAATCGAAAAAAGGGCAACATTTTTCACAAAAAACCCTTACATATACTGTAACTTTAAAAATTAAAAAATAGATGGCCCTGAAGCTTTCTCGCGCAAAAAACAATCCCCCAACAAGAACAAGCCCTCTTTTCTTTTTTTCCAAGTAAGGGGACATAGGCCACAATTTTATGATTTTTGATATGAAGAATTCTGAAAAGAATCTGTATCAGGATATATAAGAAGTAATATATCTAATACGCCTCCCTCACCCATTTATCTTCATATATTTTTCATATAAAAAATTATATTTGAAATTTATTGGTTATTTAAAACTAGAAAAAATTTCCATAATGATATTTAAAAAAAAATACAAAATTCAAGTAGGAAATACGTACCGAATTTGAAATCGGTATATAATTTTGTGTCAAGACTTATTTTCACCAACCGACAGATAGACAGACAGGCCAACAGAAATGGGGAACTATAATTTTCATAATTTAAGAATCTCGAAGCTTGGGGAGTAATAATAAATTAATAGTTATTTGTTGAAATCATTTCGATAAATACAAAAAGTGGACAAAGGCAACCTATTTTAATTATTTTTTTTTACTGTCTTATCTTATGGACTGTCGCTGCCTGTTCGAATCGTCCCACACACTATTTTCCAGAGGTTTTTTTTTTGGTCACAAAACGTGTGTTTTTTTAAGTCTTCAGAGTTAGTGACGCATTCGAAAACTTACATTTGCTTCTTTTTTCAGATCTTATCGTTCGAAAAAATGATTAAAAAATAGGGATCAGAGAGTTGTAAAATATTTTATAGTCTCTTATATTTAATTCTCACTCTAGCCCTGTAACAGGCAGAACGGTTATAACAACACTCGTTTTCAGTAAAAAAACTGTTAAGAAAAACCAATTTTCCCAATGAATACACAAGAAGTAATATAACTAACCAAGTAGTATAACTAACATAAAATTTAATAAACCTTATACTCCTTAAAAAATTTGTTCAGTGATATGAGTTACTTTTTCGTAACTTTGCTTCAGGAAATTTCTGTTGGTATACCTAAATTAGTATAGACGATCCTAAATGAATTCTCCAATCAAGCTTTTAAAGCAGTTTATTCAACTACTAAATATAATTCTGTAATCGAAACTTTCCAGCTAAGTAGCAAAATAAAACTCAAAATTGTTGTTGGGTATGGTCACAGCTGCCAGCTACGGCACTGTCGATATTCAGCTTTTGGAAAAGCCAGATCAGCCACAACTAAAACGATAATACTGCTAAATCCGTTAAAGTAATATCCCATTACGACTATGCAAATGGTAACCTGCTAAATTATTGCCGCTCTGGACATTATAAGCTCAAGTCAAATATTTCGTTGTATCCATCAGAGGTAGGTGTGATTAATTTTCAATTTAATTATATCTTCAAGACTATTGTTTTTTAAGATATCATTTTTGCTAAAAAAGGTTATTTTGTTTATTTGTTGATTTAGACGTGTGAAAAAAAATTATTGTTCTGTTTAAAAGCAAAGGAATCGCTATATATAAAAAACTGGGATGCTCCACGGTGCTCAATATTATTTTCTTATATAACACTAGCCCTACCCGCGGCTTCGCTAGCGTGACTTGATTCACTACTATCGTCACTGCTTATTCCTTATGTTACTTAACGTAATAAAATATCTGTCATTATTTCCCCTTATCTCCCATTATTTCTCCTTATCTCCCATTTTCTCTACATAATTTCCATTATCTAGACTTATCTCTGCTGTTCTCATATTATTTCTCCTTATCTCCCATTATTTCTCCCATTATCTCACCTTATCTCCCCATTATCTCACCTTATCTCCCATTATCTAGGCTTATCTCGACTTATCTCACAATATTTTGTCCCTATCATCTCCCAATATTTCTCCTTACCTCCCATTATCTCACTATAACTCCCATTATCTAGACTTATATCTCTGCTTATCTCCCATTATTTCTCCTTATCTCTCATTATTTATACTTTATCTCCCATTATCTCACCTTATCTCCAATTATCTAGGCTTATATCGAATTATATAGAACATATGTATAAATTTATAAAAACACGTAAATCGGATTAGTGATTCTCAAATGAATAAGCGCACTAACGGACAGACAGACAGACAGAGAGACGTTGCATTTTATATATATATTATATTTTTTGCAATATGATATTGTTCCATATTTAATGGTTTGGGCAGTGTATTGCAAGAGAACGCGCTAACGGTAACCTATTTTCCGACTTGATTCACTATTATCGTCACTGCTTATTCTTTATGTTCCCTAACGCAATAAAATATATCCTATAACCTGGCCAGAGAACATATGTATGTTTTTAAAAAAAAAGCACGTAACGCACTAACGGACAGACAGACAGAGAGGGGTTACATGTTATATATATTTATAGATAGATAACCTGGCCAGAGCAAATATGTATGTTAAAAAAAAAAGCACGTAAATCGGATAAGTGTTTCTCCAGTGATAAGCGCACTAACGGACAGACAGACAGACAGAGAGACGCTGCATTTTATATATTATAGATATAGATTATTATTATTATATAACCTGGCCAAAGAATACATGTATGAATTTAAAAAAAAGACACGTAAATCGGATAAGTGGTTCTCGCGTGATAAACGCACTAGTGGACAGACAGACAGAGAAACATTGCATTTTATATATATTATAGATTATAGATATTCTCTGCTACATAAAATTGTTCCATATTTAATGATTTAGGCTGTATATTGCAAGAGAACTTTTTTTCCGACTTCATTCACTATTATCGTCACTGCTCATTCCTTATGCTACCTATCGTAATAAAATATAGCCTATAACCTGGCCAGAGAACATATGTATGTTTTTAAAAAAAAGTACCTAAATCGGATAAGTGGTTCTCCAGTGATAAGCGCACTAACGGACAGACAGACAGAGATACGTTACATTTTATGTATATTATAGATGTAATAAAACATATATCTATAACCTGGTCAGAGAACATATGTATGAATTTAAAAAATCACGTAAATCGGATAAGGGGTTCTCGAAGGATAAGCGCACTAACGGACAGACAGACAGACAGAGAGACGTTTGCATTTTATATATATCATAGATATAGATAATTATTATTATTATATAACCTGGCCAAAGAATATATATATATATATATATATATATATATATATATATATATATATATATATATATATATATGAATTTAAAAAAATACACGTAAATCGGATAAGTGATTCTCACGTGATAAACGCACTAATGGACAGAATTGCATTTTATATATATTATAGATTATAGATTATAGATATTCTCTGCTATATAATATTGTTCCATATTTAATGGTTTAGGCTATGTATTGCAAGGGATCGCGCTAGCGGCAAACTTTTTTCTGACTTCTTTCACTATTATCGTCACTGCTCATTCTTACGCTACCTATCGTAATAAAATGTAGCCTATAACCTGGCCAGAGAACATATGTATGTTTTTTAAAAAAAAAAGTACGTAAATCGGATAAGTGGTTTCTCCACTGATAAGCGCACTAACGGACAGACAGACAGGCAGACAAACAGACAGATAGACGGACAGAGAGACGTTGCATTTTATATATATTATAGATGCGTTTACAGTAGATCATACTGATAGTCATCATATCAAGAGATCTCCTGCCAAAGATTACAAAATTCCATGGCACAAATACCATACGGATTTGAACAGATCAGTAAGAAATTGACTACCATTCATTAAATCATGTGGTAAATATTCTAGCTAGATATTCGTATAGAGAATTTTATCTATCCAAAATTATTAATGGCGTCTCTTCCTATAGTTGCAAAACTTTCTGTATCTTTAATGACCGTTGCAATTGCCTACTTCATAGTTGGCTGAATAATTTTGTTCCGTTCTTAGAACCGCGCGCAGTAAGCGAAAATGTATGATAGGTATGAAGAAGCTTTCGAGCTATTTCCCTCACTTCTGTTGTAAATCGCTGTTCAATTCTTATAGTATTCATTCACGCACTGGAACCGAAAAGTTTGCTGTCTAGTCTCCTGAATATTTCTTGAGAACAGACCTACATGTTTTTATTTTTCTTAATTATATTATATGTATCACTGTTTTGTTGATGTTACAATAATTACGAGAAAAAGCCATAGACAGCGTATTTAGTGACCCGACTAATACATTTTCTAGAATTTTACTTCCACTATGTCCATTAGCATTTGTCAAATCTTATGACATTTTATAATTTACTTATGAATTCTTTTAAACTTCCTCAAAACGGTCTATTTATTAAACTACTTCATTAGATTGTTCTTTAGTCGCTCAAATACAACTGGACTTGCTATGTATGTATGTATATATATATATATATATATATATATATATATATATATATATATATATATATATATATGGTATATGTATATATATATGTATATATATATATATATATATATATATATATATATATATATATATATATATATATATATATATGGTGATATATATATATATATATATATATATAAAGAAGAAGGACTGTAATAGGGCACTGGCAACAAACAATCTGGATTTTCACTACTGGGAAACGCCCTTATAAGGAGAAGAGATGAACAATCAAAGATCTACAGGCTCTAGTATCTGCTTTTCATTTTTATTATCAATTCGCTGCCTATTTAGTAGCTTCTTCTGGATACTGAAATGCAAACAACGTACAGAAAAACAAGGTTAAGACGTTCGTCTATAAAATATATATAAAATGCAACGTCTCTCTGTCTGTCTGTCTGTCTGTCCGTTAGTGCGCTTATCACTGGAGAACCACTTATACGATTTACGTACTTTTTTTTTAAAACATACATATGTTCTCTGGCCAGGTTATAGGCTATATTTTATAACGATAGGTAGCATAAGAAATGAGCAGTGACGTAATATAGTGAATGAAGTCGGAAAAAAGTTTGCCGCTAGCGTGTTCCCTTGCAATACACAGCCTAAACCATAAATATGGAACAATATTATGTAGCAGAGAATATCTATAATCTATAATATATATAAAATGCAATGTCTCTCTGTCTGTCTGTCCATTAGTGCGTTTATCACGCAAGAACCACTTATCCGATTTACGTGTTTTTTTTTTTAATTCATACATATATTATTTGGCCAGGTTATATAATAATAATAATCTACATCTATAATATATATAAAATGCAACGTCTCTTTGTCTGTCTGTCTGTCCGTTAGTGCGCTTATCCCTCGACAACCACTTATCCGATTTACGTGATTTTTTAAATTCATACATATGTTCTCTGACCAGGTTATAGATATATATTTTATTACATCTATAATATATATAAAATGCAACGTATATCTGTCTGTCTGTCAGTCTGTTCATTAGTGCGCTTATCACTGGAGAACCACTTATCCAATTTACGTCCTTTTTTTTTAAACATACTAAACCATTAAATATGGAACAATATCATGTAGCAAAGAATATCTGTAATATATATAAAATGCAACGTGTCTCTGTCTGTCTGTCCGTTAGTGCGCTTATCACTGGAGAACCACTTATCCGATTTACGTGCTTTTTTTTTAAAACATACATATGTTCTCTAGCCAGGTTATAGGATATATTTTATGACGTTAGGTGACATAAGGAATAAGCAGTAACGATAATAGTGAATCAAGTCGGAGAAAATTTTGCCGCTAGCGCGTTCTCTTGCAATACACTGCCTAAAGCATTAAATATGGAACAATATCATGTAGCAAAGAATATAAATATATATAAAAATGCAGCGTCTCTCTGTCTATCTGTCTGTCCGTTAGTACGCTTATCACTCGACAACCACTTATCCGATTTACGTGTTTTTTTTTTAAAAAAATTTATACATTTGTTCTTTGGCCAAGTTATCTATAATCTTCTATCTAGAATATATATAAAATGCAACGTCTCTCTGTCTGTCTGTCTGTCTGCCTATCTCTCTGCCTGTCTGTGTGTCTGTCCGTTAGTGCACTTATCACTTGAGAACCACTTATCCGATTTACGTGTTTTTTTATAAATTTATACGTATGTTCTATATAATTCGATATAAGCCTAGATAATGGGAGATAAGGTGAGATAATGGGAGATAAGGAGAAATAATGGGAGATAAGTCTCGATAATGGGAGATAAGGTGAGATAATGTTAGATAAGTATAAATAATGGGAGATAAGGAGAAATATTGAGACATAAGTCGAGATAAGCCTAGATAATGGGAGATAAGGAGAAATAATGGGAGATAAGGAGAAATAATGGGAGATGAGAAGAGATAAGCCTACATAATGGAAATTATGTAGAGATAATGGGCGATAAGGAGAAATATTGGGAGATAAGGGGAAATAATGGGAGATATTTTATTACATTGGGTAACATAAGGAATAAACAGTGACGATAGTAGTGAATCAAATCCACGCGAGCGGAGCCACGGGCCCGGCTAGTTATGCCATATGATATATAAATTTATAAAGTTGTGTAAGAAATTACTTACAAAATTTAGCAGTTAATTCATCTCTGGTGAATGAAATAAAATTTGCATTTCGTTGGCCAGGTAAGTATAATCACAGAAAACATAACAAAAGGACACTTAGAGAGTTACACAGGTATCAGAAAATAAAACACTGTAATTAACATTATTTAAAAACACTTTTTTAAACTGAAAACAACTGTGAGAAAGACCATGATGTTGAAATGGTACTCCATTTTAATATTTTTTACATCCTGTTTAGTAACTTTTTAGTAATATTTGAGTCTGAAACGGATATCGTTGGTACTCTATGTCGTCAGAAGGTCAACAAAAAACCCAAAAAGATTAAAGTTATTAATTATTCATATTTATTCTTTAATTTTATAACAAAAGGAGTCATAAAGTAATTTAAAATATTTTTAAAGTGAATGCCATTATTGGAAAAGTTATTTATTATTTATCATATTTAATTTTTAATTTTATAACGAAAGACAAATAAAGGAATTAGAAATATTTAAAGAACAGGAGTAACAGAAAAGGAAACGTCAACTTTACTGGAAAATAATTTGTTCATAAAAATCGTTATTTTTGATTGATTTGGTGTCATTTTGACTTAGCAAATAGGTGTAAATAGAGCTCATTCCTTCTGTCTTTTTTGTGATTGAGATTATTTTTGCAAGTTTTTATGTAACACATTTCCAAGAAACTTCTTCTGAAGTAATTAGTTTCAACATCCAGAGAAAGCTGTTGTTATATTGTACTCTGTGGTCTGTATTATTTACTTGTAAACTCAAACTGGTTGCGTTGGGTTTATGTTTGCTATCACTTTTGTGTGTGTGTGTGTTTTAGAGAGCTTTTGTAACGTTTGTCCGACGTAGACCAAACCACATTGACAGGAAATGCCATAAATTATATTAGATCTTTGTAAAGTATCAGTTTTGTCTTTTAGTTTAGCACAAAAATAATTCATCTTTTGTAAATTATAGCTAGCAATATTTATATTTGTATTTGCAAATCGGTAACACAAGGACTGGGAGAGACCTTCTATATATTGTAACTTTCATACTTTAATGTCGTTGTTGGTAGCGTTAGTGAGACCAGTTGGATTGATTTGAAATATCTTTTTTATAAGAGTTTTTGGAGAGTAATTGTCCAACAAAAATAATCTTAATCACAAAAAAAAATAGTAGGATTGAGCTCTATTTATACCTATTTGCTAACACAAAATCATACCAAACCAATCAAAAATAACGATTTTTTTAAAAAAATTATTTTCCAGTAAAGTTAACGTTTCCTTTTCTGTTACTCCTGTTCTTTAACTATTTCTTATTCCTTTATTTGTCTTTCGTTATAAAATTAAAAATTAAATATGATAAATAATAAATAACTTTTCCAATAATGACATTTACTTTAAATTACTTTATGAGTCCTTTTGTTATAAAATTAAAAAATAAATATGATAAATAATTAATAACTTTTCCAATAATCGCATTCACCAAAACTTGCTAAATCCTTAACTGTTGTTTGGGTTTTTTGTTGACCTTTTGACGACATAGAGTACCAACAATATCCGTTTCAGACTCAAATATTACCAAAAAAATTCTATGTCAAAAATTTTAAAATGGAGTACCATTTCAACATCATGGTCTTTCTCTTAGTTGTTTCAGTCTAAAAAAGTGTAAATAATGTTAATTACAGTATTTTATTTTCTGATCTCTAAGGGTTCTTTCACCTTCACCAGAGATGAATTAACTGCTTAATTTTATAAGTAATTTCTTATACAACTTTATAAATTTATAAATCACATATCATAACGAACGTCTTAACTTTGTTTTTCTGTGACTTGTTTGCATTTCAGCATCCAGAAAAAGCTACCAAATAGGCAGCGAAAGCTTGATAATAAAAATAAAAAGCAGATATATGGTATATATACATATATATATATATAATATATATATATATATATATATATATATATATATATATATATATATATATATATATACCTTGAGAACAATATAAAGAAGTCGTTCAATAAATAGACCATTCGAATCCAAGGGCAAGTTATAAAATGCCACAAGAGTTGACATGTGCGAATGAATATCGTATAGGTAAAGTTAAGTTCTAGAAAGTGCATTAGTCGAGTCACTGCATAGCCCTATCTACGGCTTTTGCTCAGAACTATTGTACCATCAACAAAACAGGGACACACATAATCAAGAAAAGTAAAAATATGTAGGAAGCTAGGTAATAAACTTCTCTGATACAGTGAGTGAATGAACAATATAAGAATTCATACCTATCATACATTCCCAAATACTAATTAAAAAAGAGCAAACAGTGCTAATGCACCTAACTAACAAATACGAATTGTTAGTCAACCCACCACTTAGTCGAAGAAAAATAACCCATAGAAGGAGAATCTACATTCTATCTAAAGATACATTTATTACACCACAAAGATCATCATATCATCATCATCATCATATCATCATCATCATCATATCATCATCATATATATCGTATCATCCTATCATAAAACGTATTTTAATGAAGCTAGATACCAAAAAAATCTTCTGGCGCTGACGGAATACCTGCCATAGTTCGCAAAAACTGTGCAAGGGAACTAACACCAGTTTTGGTAGACTTTTGAATCTATCCGACAGAAAGGGGACTATTTTCTTTCTGCTGGAAATGTGCCACAGTTCAGCCGATACCTAAAAAAGGCAAGAAGACCTTGCCAAACAACTACCAACCAGTCGCACTGCTTTCAATAATATCGAAAGTCATGGAAAAGGCTGTTAATCAGCATCTTCTAAAATACCTTGAAGGATTCAACATTATTAGCTATCACCAATATGGCTTTCGTAAACATAGATCAACAGGAGATCTTCTAACTTATGCAACACATGTTTGGAACAACGCAATTGAACACTTCGGAGAATCTCGAGCGGTTGCTCTTGACATATCCAAGGCACTCGACCGTGTTTGGCACGATGGATTGTTGGCTAAGCTACGCTCTTATGGTATGTTTGAAAAGTTCTATTTGTGGCTCTCATGTTTCCTCAGAGAGCGTTTTTTACGAGTCGCAGTCGACGAATTTCTTTCTAATACCTTTACTGTTAACGCCGGTGTGCCCCAAGACTCCATACTGTCTCCTACTCTCTTTCTCATTTACATTAACGATCTGCTGGAAAGGACCGGGAATCCAGTCTACAGCTTTGCAGATGACAGTACGCTTATCTCTTCATTCACTTTGAACGCTCAGACATCGGCTGCTCAGGCGAATATCAGCAGACAGCAGAAAGTCATTCAACTTAACAAAGATCTGGAAGAAATTCTATCTTAGGGTGACAGTAACCAAGTGGAATTTAACACTACAAAAACCCAGGCGACAGTTTTTTTTTTAAAAAGTTAACGTTGCTGAACCCGACATAGTTATGTCGGGGCACTCCATTCCCCTAGCATCGTCACTCAATTTGTTGGGCGTTAATTTGGGAGCAAATATGTCCTGGCATGAACATGTTGCAGGCATAGCAAGGAGAGCTTCTCAAAAGTGGGGAATATTATTTCGAACCAGAAAGCTTCACACTCCACAACAACTGTTAATTCTTTACAAAGCTCAAATTCAACCAACTGTGGAATACTGCTCCCAAGTTTGGGGCTCTGCTCCCAAACATACACTGCATTTCTTGGATTCTGTTCAGAAAAGGACTGTTCGTCTGATTGGAGACCCAGAACTGACCGGCGGCCTTGATTAGCTGGAACATCGAAGAACGGTTGGCGACTTCTACAAGTATTTTCATGGAGAGTGTTCGAAGGATGTAGCCCGCTTAATTCCTCCCAGAGCGGTGCATGTTAGAAATACACGTCGCGCTGATACTTCACATCCGTATGAGGTTCAGCTTGTTACTCCTCGTACAACACTTTTCAAGCAGTCTTTTATATGGAGAACATCATCCCTTTGGAATGGCGTAAATCGCTTTTTTCACACACTTGTCGCTCCTGTAGGGCTTTAGGGACTTCCCTGCAGCACATGTGCTAGACCCATAAAAAAACCAAAAAAAAAAATACTAAAAATACAGACCTTTACCCCCTGCTCCCTACAAAGCAGTCGCTTTGAAGCGTAAGGCGCACAATTCTAACAACGGAACGAAATTATTTAGTCGACCATAAACGGGGCAATTGCAACAATCATTAAAGATACAAAAAGTTTTGCAACCAAATGACAAGTTCTCTATTGTCCACGAATATCTAGCTAGAATATTTACCACATGACTAAATGAGTGATTTGCTGAAATCCCTGTGGTACTTACGATAAAACAAGGAAGTTTGGCAAATTGCAAATGCTACAGATTCACCACATGGCAAACTCTTACTTCAAAATAATGAAGCCATTTTATACAGTTTACTTAGTGGATTTGAATTAGTTCCCATCCAGAAACGTCCAATTTGCAAGAAAATTCTGCCCAAAAACCATTTAACAGAACATCTTCTTATCTTTCACTTCAAAAAAAAGAATAGAAAACACAACTACAACTACTACTATTACGTAGCTCTACAACACAAGTGTGAATCTTGGCTGACTGCACTATATTCCTCAAGACCTTCTGGTCTTCTATTAAATTCAGATCCAGAGGTATTCATTCAACATCAGGGCGGATCCCTGACGTTATCCTTCCGTTTTCTCAACCGTATATTCTCCCATATCAGCCTCGCCAGTCTGTCATCCGGCTCTGTGATTAAGTCCATATCCTCTTAAACGCTGGGGCTTTATTCCTTTAAAAATATCACCGTCGCCATATAGCTGGTAGATCTCGGCATTGGTTCTAATGCGATATTTGTTGGTATTAAAATCGTGATGGACTCCGAGGGTTTTTCTTAATATTTTCCTTTCAAAACGTCTGAGCTACTCCTCGTTAGATTTAATCAATGTCCATGTCTCGCTTGCATAAGTGACTATTACTTACAACAGTTTTATAAACTTTTACCTTTGAGGTTCTAAATATACTTTCGACTTCGGAAAGTTGCTCAATAAGAAGAGACATCGATTTGCGAATTGAATTCGGCCCTTTATTTTCTCTCTGATGTCATTATCAGCTCTAAATGTAGCCTCTAGATATTTGAATCGCTCCACCCTTTCGAAATTATATGCATCTATTGTTATATTTTGCCTTATTTTATATCTGCCTCCCCGTTTATTTCTGCACATAACATATATTTAGTTTGTAGTCACAAGACTCTCTGTTTCAGCCCAGTGCGTATTTCAAAATTATCAGAGAGATTATTACCTATTCGACTCTGGATCTTACTCCATACAAGTAAATCATAGATTGTTCAGTTGAATTCTCAGTCCTCCTCTAACAGATATCTAAGCATGAAGAGTTGATCGATGATAGATCTGAACTTGGTATTCTCCTAGATTATTCTCTGAGTATGGGACAAGTCTGTCCAGTTCAATATTAGCTAGGATTTTATAGATCCAATTAATAAGTAAGGTTCCCAGACAGTTCGAGCACTCTGACTTATCGCCCTTTTTGTGGATGGATACTTACTTACTTACTTTCCGTGTCCGGTATTTTCGGTAATTTGCAGCAAATATACATTCGCTAGCACAATGTCTTCTTCTGTGCAAGGTTAGTCCAAATTTGAAAAAGTCAAATGATGTTGTGGGCTCCGAACATAACCGCACCCACACAGGAGATCTGCTCCAGCTGGTAAAAGCCTCCATTTCTGCAGGTTAATCTTGCATCGTGAAGAGACGGGCGTAGTAAGAAGAAGAAGAAAAAGGATGGGTTCTATAATGTTTTCCTGTCATTTTGTTGGTATTTCCTCCTCTTTTCATATAAGAGTGATTTCATATAAGTGTAATTGTCTATATAGTGTCTCACCTTCGCACTTTAGCTATTCTGATAGTATATTATCCCATCCAAGTGCTTTTGAATTTTTTAATTTTTGTACTATTTTTCGAATTTCTTCTATATATGGCTCCTACAATTAAGTCTGCTGTGTGTTCAACGATTCTTTCTTCAGTTCTATGTTCTCTTCTCTCTTCAAAATAGTTTTTTCATGTTTTCAACTGTTCTTTATCGTTGATTATCACGTCTCCGTTATTGGTTTTGAACATTGACGTTCATAGACTCGTCTCTTCTTTTTATGAACTTCCCAGTTTCTTTAAGACAGTTAGCATATTTTCCTCGGTTTTCAGGCGTAACATGTTGCATCATGATTTTTCTTGTATTTTCTTTTTCTCTAGCCTTTGTTTGACATTCTTTATTAAACCATGATTTAACTTTTTTTCCTTTGGGTTCCTCGACAACTATTTCTACTGCCTCTGCAATCGTTTGTTCATTCCAAAGACCTTCAACTTCCATTATGTAATTTTCATTCACACTGAATTTTTTGTTCCAGCTCTTGTTTATACTTTTATTATTCTTCTTTGGGGGTAGCTTCTCTATATCCTATTGCGAAGCTTTCCCGGTTTTTTTTATTTTTCCGTGTCGACATTTTGATATTAGGTCTGGCTTTCACTAGAAAATGGTCTGTGTTAACGTCCACTCCTCGGAAGCATCTTACATCTAGGATATTGCTTCCATGCCCGGCATCCACGTCAATATGATTGATTTGATTTAGGGTGAGGTATTCGTTGGAGACCCAGGTTTGTTTGTGGTGTGTGGATGACTCTATAGGTGAACATTGTGAATTTTATCAGAATATTTTTAGCTGATCAACCTTTGTGCATTATCATTAGATGTATTGTGGAGGCTATATTGACCTATTGTAAGCCCTAGATTAAGTCCTCACATACCATTCACATGTCCTATTTGGGCAGGCTTCCTATTGTTCTTTCAAATAAGTCTATAGGAGCATGTACTGATATCAAGAATGTGCTATACCACTATCCTTTAACCTAATGTAGCAAAGCCTGTTACTCATGGGCCCGAAACGCAGGATGTTCTGAGCAAGCTGATCCTTGATAACAAAAACTGTTCCAATTTCGTGTTGTCCGTTCTGATTTCCGCTGTAGAATATCATTGATTTACTGATTTTCAGGCTTCCGCTATTAAGCCACCATCGTCGCTTGTACTTCCACTATATGCATTCCTAATTTTTCTATTTGTTCTATGGCATGGGTAGCATCTCCCATTCTATATCAGCTCTGGCCGTTCCATGTTCCAATATTCACACTCCTTTTTTATTGAAGGTTTCGTTTTCTGAATTCAGTGGTCTGATTCCCAGGCCTACCTGCAGTTTCCAAAACTGATTCTTATTCTACGAGCGTAAATAGTCAACCTTCCACTTAACCATCATCTCCAAGGCCAAAATTTTCTGTTAGATTTTATTCCCTTACTTGAAAGAGCTCCAGTTTTTATTTACAGAAGATTTACCTTGCACCCTCTTCCGTCAGCCCCAAAACGCACATCCATCCTATGCGAGATATGCCTTCTAGCACGTGAAAGAAGGATTTGACGGAACGTCTTTTGTAGACTGTGAGTGTTTCTCAAAGTTTTATTGCCATGAAGACACCCTCATCACCTCTGAGACCCTACATCCACTATTTAATCTCCATTAAAACAACACACTCACAATTTAGTTGTCTTCTCTTAATATATTTCGGTCTACACGGCCATTGTCGAAGAGAAATTATATTTAAAACAAAATATTTTGCTTCTATTTAAGCGTAAAATTTATTACACTGCCAAAGCCAAGAATTTTTCTGAAATCTAATTGAGGTTTTGTTGCCTGTTTATTATAACATGTAGATTGAAAAGTTTTTGTTCTGACTCATAGATGTCACCCTTTTCAAGCAAGGCAATGGCTTGATAAGTATAACGAGAACTCTGCCCCTGAAAAATCACTCATCATTTACTGGTATGCTCAATTTAAACGCGGTAGTACAGACACAAACGATGCTGAACGCTCTGGACGCCCACATGAGGTGGTTACACCGGAAAACATCAAAAAACTCCACAAAATTATTTTGGATGACTGTAAAGTGATATTGCGTGAGATAGCTTACACCCTATAGCAAAAGAACGTGTTGGTCATATTTTGCATGAACATTTGGGCATGGGAAAGCTCTGTTCAAAATGGGTACCGCGTTTGCCCATAGTGGACCAAAAGCAACAACGTGTTGATGATTCTGAACGCTGTTTGGACCCGTTTAAGTGCAACAAAAAGAATTTTTTCATGTGATGGATGAAACATGGATCAACCACTAAACACCGGAATTAAATCGGCAGTCAGCTGAGTGGACAGCAGATGAAAGATTTTGGCCTCTGTATTGTGGGTTGCGCATGGAATAATTTTCATCGACTATGCTGAGAAGGGAAAAACCATCAATAGCAAATATTATATAAAGTTATTGGTGCGTTTTTAAAGGCAGAAATCGCAAAGAAACGGACCCCAATGAACAAGAAAGTCCGTGTCACAATGGGTACGATGGTAAAAATTGCATGGATTGAAGTTCGCATTGCTTCCTCATCCATCGTATTCTCCACATTTGGCCCCTAGCGACTATTATCTATTCACAGACCTCAAATGCTCGAAGTTATCGCCGAAACTGAGACCTATTTTGAAGACAAATCTTTCTACAAGAAAAGTATAGAAATCTTAGAATAACGTTGACTGATTTTGTCGCTCTTGAAGGAATTTTGCAAAAAAATGTGTTTTAAGTAGCTAGACCAAAAACTTTTCAGCCTACTTGTTATATCCAATTCCATCCAAAAACCTCTGAAAAGGGCATATTAGACATCCTCTTCCTCCCCACCTCATCTACTCCCTATATATTTGACAATAAATCATTAAGAATAATAAAAAAATAATTTTAAAATCATTCTAACCCAAGAAATCGGAAAAGGGGATATATAAAGTTTATACGATGCAGCAACTCTATCTAGCACACTCCTCAAACCCCTTAACCCTATATGTTTGACTATAAATAACTATGCTTAAAATTTATCAAACCCGTGATACCTCTCAAGAATTACAGGCTTCACTGGCATTTTAAGTATTATATCGGTAGCCAATTTGGAATCAACATCTCATTTCGATAATGATATACGCCCTCTGCCAATAACGAGAAAATCACGCCTTTGTGATAAAACGGCAGCAGGATCAAATATTCATCAAGTACGAGTTACGAATGTTTATATAATTAAAACCAGATACCGCATCCTACATCTAATATTAACTAAAGCTGAACATGACTACAACTAAAGAAAATTAAACACATGGGACATGTAGAAATTCAGGGGGAAAAAAGAAATTAAAAAAAAAAGAAATTGGTTTGTTACAATGTAGAAGATGCAGTACATGGATCCATGTGCTAAGAAACTATTGTATCTTTAGCTTCAATAAATGAATATTGCAATGAAGTGTGCCAATTTTCAATGAGTCATATTATGCTTCGTCGACCGATTACCTGGTTTACATCTATAAAACTTATCAATCAAAGAAACAAAATCAACAACAACAGCAAAGCAGAAAAAGTACCAAATGGCAAAACCACGAGAAAGAACGCAAGAACAATACAGAAGTAGCATTTCCGGTTCCGACCGCTTAATAATTATATAAATAAACAAGCATTAAGATTATTCTATTACAATGTTTAAATTGAAAAATCAAAAATTGGAAAATCCGTTAATATTTAGTGTTAATTTAAATGTTATTTCTAGTAGTATACATTGCAGCATTGCCGTTCCGTCAATATCTACAACGTATAATAAAGCAGGCACCCTATATAACAAAAAAACATACAATTCATTTTCGAACAAGCATTTCATTCCATTACGGTCCATATTATACGACAAGAAAAACTTTATGTGTCACGCCACAACAACCACCAAATTTTATTTTTTCTGTAATGAGGTTCAACGTTTCACAAAGCTAAATTTTAAATAGAAACGTCCCAGAAAAAAAGAAAATTGGCAAATAACACCAAGTACAGTAAAGGGAGATTTGCATATCTTCAAATATGTTGTGGTCTAAGCAATTACATCATAATTTGAGAAAGGCCCCTCGAGGACGAACAAGTTGTTTCCCTTATTTTGAGAGGACTTTCGTTGGTCACCGCAAAATACGTGCCTACAAAAATATTCAAAATACTAAGGTGAAAGGGATCGTTACTGAATATGGTAAATAATAGAAAGTGAAAATGTTTCTTAACGGCCCTTTCATTAGTTCTGGCGAAGTTGGAAAAAGTCATGTATTAATTATCAAAGAACACTAATAGTTGAAAAACTGTCAAATTTCTAGCTCAAAAAGTTAGGGAGCTGCCTCACAAATAACTTAATAATCTTTACTTTAGAATTAAACATGTCAGTTTGCTTAATTGCATCAGCCCTATGTATGCGTTTGAGCAGCTAGAATAATCATAAATAAGCTCTTTCCCTAAGGACTAGCCAAAGGGGAAAAGTTACTAAAGCCAGTGAACCATACATACAGTATCAACCATAAAACCAGGCCCTTATGTACCTTAATAGAGAGTGCAGCATCCTCAGTTGCACACCTGAATTTATTGCGTACTATAAGGAGCGAGCGAGAATGTTGTAAATAAGCTTTTTGTAAAGGCTGATTATAATGATTTAGAACGTGAAAAATGATAGATACAACACAACTAAAGATCAGAATACAAAATCAAATGAGTATATACGTAACTTTGAAGAATAAAAGGGGACAGCTCATCTCCTAAACGAAACTGTTAGAAAAATCGTTCAGCATATCGTAGTCTGCGTCAGAAGTAGTCGCTCTCAAAGAATTATTGAAAAATAAACGCTCTCAAAAGAAACGGTTAACCTAATAGAAAAACAAAAAATACATGAAACAATATACGGTACGCATATGAAAATAAGTTACAGACTTTGAATAAAGATCTAAGAAAATGTATTAGAAGAAATATAAGAAAACTATAACGATGACAAAATTGAAGAAAATTATGACAGTTTACAACTGGGCCGAATACATCTCTAGAATCTCTGATAATCTATGAACCCATAGAGTAATCAACTGGAGGACCCTGGAATGAAAAAAGTTTAGGGGATGCTCTTAAACCCGATGGTCTGACGACATCAAAAGACCAGCTTAATAGACTGGATAAACAAGGCGCCCAAGATCCCGAAGAAGATGGACGTTACTTAGGGATAGGCTTATGTCCGATATTTTTTTTTTTTTTCACTGCATAGCCTGAAATATATATAATATATATATATATAATATATAATATATATATATATATGGTAATCAATATATATATATAAATTCATAAATACCCCGGCCACAAAATCGATTTTTGAAAAAAGCCAGAACCCTACAAAATCAAAGTGAAAAAAACCTATTTACTATGATTGATCACGAAAAAGCTCATAGAAATAGAGAAGAGGCCCAGTAGAGTTAAATAATCGGGATGATACAGCCAACGTTTTTACCAAACCTTTGGGAACATATCCACGCCAAGAGACATCGTCATGTGATCAACGCATTGAGAAAAAGTTGGGTGAGATTCCATCAAAATGTCAGCGAAACCGCCCATCAAGGGACTTTAAGCTTTGGGTGTTATTATTAATGGTCGCAATCCTTCGACATATTTTAGAAGATACTGAATTAATCGCCTTTTCCATAGTTTTCGATATTATTGAAAGCAGGGCTACTTGATTGGTAGTTGTTTAGCAAGGTTTTTTCTCGTATTTTTTTGGGTATCGACCGAACTACAGCGCAGTTCCAGCAAGAAGGAAATACTACCTTTCCTGTAGGATAGGTTAAGAAGTCTACAGAAAACTGTCGTTAGTTTCGCTCGCGCATTTTTTGCGTATCTATAGCAGTAGTATTCTATCAGCATCAGAAACTTTCATTAAATGGATTTTATGATACGTTGTCGTCTGAAGACTATATCAGACATCCTTAACTGAAACTTTGGAAATAGTGGTCCTTGGAAGTCGACCAGCAGAATCTAAGATTATAAATATTATATAAGTTTAAAATAGTAGTATGAAAATTTTGTCCTAATTTTTCAGGGTTCTTGTAGTCAAGGAATTATTTTCGAAGTTAATAAGAAAAGAGAGTCAAAAATGTCGAAAAATTTCCAGCTTTAACGGAAAAATACTGGGTAAATCTTTAAAAAAAAAAAATGTTTAATGCTTTTCCATTGTTAGAGGTTAGAAGGCTGGAGGGGTGGATTAGAAGTAGCTTTGTCAAGCATAGATGGTTTTTATACATCATATTATGTATTCTTAGAATTTCTAAACTCGAAAATGTAATTTGTTTTGTCCTTATTTTATAGGCAAAAACATAATAAAAGATTAAAAAGATTAGGTGAGAGGGTTTAGAAGGAGTTCGTTTCGATGTTATACTATATGTAAATATACATAATTTTCTTCCGGATTTCTCAGAGTAGAGAGATCTAACAAAAATCCGTTTATTCTTTAAAAATTATATTCAATTATTTTAGTCAAGGCTATCATGGGTAGCGAAAGGTTTTAGAGACAGTTAACGCCAATCTATCTAGAGAAGGGGGGATGGGACAGAGACAGAATGAAAGGGGAAGGGAAGGGAGGAAAGAAGTGGACACGCTTTTAAATCTCATACTTGATAGACATAATAAATCATAATAGCCTCTTATACAAATTATTAGTAGCTACCTCCGATTTTTATTTTATTTAATAATATTTTCTTTCAATAAACAATTACATCCTCTAGAAAATTTCTAATCAATTATGTGTGTTTTTTTAGTTTACCTCGATACACCCCATTTCTAAATGATGTGATTGTTAAAAATTATAGAAAAAAAAAACATAAAGAAAGAACAGTGCAACTATAAACTCAAGTGTATTAAAAATATAAAAATGCATCATTTATGGCTATAAAATTCCTTTTTTATAAAATACTTACCAAAAAGGTAAACCAAGAGAAATAGAAATCCGACGTCAGAAACTAATGGTGAGTTGGAATTCTTCGGCATTCTTTATAAGGTTATAAATAATATTACCTAAGGAAACTCTTTAGTTCAGTACCACAACAGTGTTATTAAGTTTTTTTTATCCTCTCCCACAACTCCAGCCTCTTTGTATGTTTGATTACGATTAATAATAATTCTTGAAGTTTGTTTACTGTCACAACACTGCATTACGAAGAACAAAATTCACACAAATGTGTCTTGTGATTTGGGGCCCCCTTAAAACGTATAGAGATGCAAAATGTCGAAGGACTACTAGAAATTACCACCACAAAGTAAAAATGATTTGTGGAGGAGGATCCAAGAAAACGTGGATAAGTATTAGCTAAAAGTATTGCCAATGAATAATATTATTCAATTAGATGATAACAAATTGTATTGGGATATTAAAAGTTCTCGTTAAGCGTTATTTTTTTTCACACCTTTTTTTTTAGGAAATTTAGGCATCTATGTTATTAATTAGTTAGAGCTTTCTCCGCATACAAAATTTAATGTTTCATATTATCATCTGGTAGCAAAATCGTATATGTTTTACTGTAGTTCCGACTCTTGATAACCAGACATATAATTGGACCATGAGAAAAAACATTTCCTGTCTCAAATTGATTCCCACGAGTTTGAGAGATTGTCCCTTGGGACATGTTTATTGTGAGAAGCAAACGATCCTTCCACCGGAAACTGCAACCGACTTAAAACGAATCATAAAAGTAACGCAGTCTCCGAGTTGGGAATCATAGGGAATATGAGGAATAGAGGCTACTGTTCTTATATTTTGCCTGTCAAGCCTCCGTGGAGCGTTGAGAGCGTAGACTCTCCAATTCGACAAGCGATTCCAGCCCCGCCCTCACCTCAGACGTATTCTAGACAAGTTTGTGATATTTCATTTAGGCATAATGTTATCTTTAGATAACTTCTTAATCTTTAATAGCAGCTACACATGCACAGTTTCCTAAAAGTAAAAAAACCGCGTCAAGTGCAAGATTGTGATTTGCGCAATTAGTATTCCGTACCATAATTGTCTTTAAAATATAAAAGAAAACCCTTGCCTAGACTAAGTTATAGATGGGTCCCTGACATATATATATCTTAAGATCTAATGTATATTTTCATTTCACGTTTTTTTTCTTAGTCAATAATGATATAATAGTTATAGCATCTAGTGCGAGACGACCTAATACCAATAAATCAATCTAGCTCAATATAGAAATCTAGCCAGTAAAAGTGTAAAACAAATATTTACTAAGTTAATATTTGGTTTAATTATATAACAAATAAAATAAAATTACTTTGTGGCATTAATAGAGCGACGCGCTCGATGCGTAGCAGTAATGTACTGAGGACTATGTTTAAAAAAAACCTCCTCCATATTGCCATGCAATATATTTTTTTTTTATACACAGATAAATTATTAAACGTAATGCACTCGTGATAATTTTCGCTCAATAATACACTGTATGAAGACGATTCCAGAATTTTTTAAAATTTTTTGATCAGTACTTTTCGAATAGGTGGTGGATAATGATTTTTGGCCATTTTTTTTTTAAATAATACAAAGAAAAGTGTGCCCAAGTATTTCATCATATATATTTTTGTTGTTTCACAAGCTTTCATTTGACATTCCTACTCGATAACCTGGTAATTTTTTTTTTCGATTTGGATTTCACCAGTCAAACTAACACTCTTAAGTGAAAAATTGACTTTCAAAACTGAAAGGTTTCTAAGTGCTCCATGAATTCCTATAATTTGTGCCAAATTTCAAATTTTCGGTGTCAAATAGTGTTAAGTGAAATTTACTACGTATTAATTTTGTATGACAAAAGGAAAACAAAATGCAATAATTCCACAACAATTTTTAGTAGGTAAGGAGGGTTTTTAGAACTCGTTTTCTTAATAGACAGAGAACTCAAAACTAAATGAAGTAGGTAGGTATACTAAATTAAGGAAAATTACTAAAATAATATTTGTTTGTCCTAAATGAATCACACACTATTAGGTACTTTTATTGAACAAAAATACAACAATAACAATAAAAAAACTGTAGATAAATATTTTTATTGTTATTTTAGTACCTATTCACACCAACAACGTACCTACGACGGGCCTACAGAAAGAATGAAAGAATCTTAAGAAGCTACAAATAACAAAATAACAACCCTTTTTCGTTTTGAAAAACATAACATCAGGTCATCGTATCATTTAAATTTTGAAAAAAATCAGATTATAGAACTGGAACTGCGAATGCAAGACAAAATAAATAACACCCCGCGAGCACATTGGCTGGTCTGTCGGATTGCCTAGTGCGCGACGTCGGTCCTGCCACCCCGCCCCAAAAGTTAATATACGAATAAAAAAATTTTAAAATAGGATTTGGTAATTTTTCGGAGATTAGCTCGAACAAATACAAACAAACAAAGACTACATATAGGACGTTCACGACAACAAGGACACCCGTTGTGGCCAGAACAAAGAGAGATCCCATGTATGTGTAATGGCTCAAAATTTTTTTAAAGTGTCTCTACTTTCGAATGCTACAGTGGCCGTTTAAAAAAATTCAATATGGCGGGACGCAAGATAGCTCCAACTAAAAATTTTTACAAATTCGGATAATTAGTTACCCCCAAAAACTCCCTGTTTTTTATCCGGAAGCAAGAATTT
This sequence comes from Pachyrhynchus sulphureomaculatus, assembly GCA_019049505.1. Taxonomy (NCBI): domain Eukaryota; kingdom Metazoa; phylum Arthropoda; class Insecta; order Coleoptera; family Curculionidae; genus Pachyrhynchus; species Pachyrhynchus sulphureomaculatus. The sequence continues at coordinate 148,536,483 of CM032446.1, read as the reverse complement.
CATCAAATTTTTTTTCACATTATTCGTTTTTAAGATACAAAAATACGATTTTTTTTTGTTGAACAATATGAGTTTTAGCACCCCATATTGGGTCCCACCATGGAGAATGAATTTTTTAAAAGGCCATGTAGCCATTCAAAAGTAGACACTTAACAAAAATTTTGAGCCATTACACATATGTGTCTCTGCTCAGTTTCTGTTCACAGCGGGTGTGAAAGAAAACCGTTGTGCCCGCGTTATCGTGAATGAAATGTCCAATATATATATATATAATATATATATATATATATATATATTTTATATAATATATATATATATATATATAATATATATAATATATATATATATATACTATATATATTAATTATATAATATATAATATATTATATATATATATATATATATATATATATAAATATATATTATATACATATATATTAGCTATATATATATATATATATATATAATATATATATATATATATATATATATACATATATATATATATATATAATATATATATATATATCAACTTATATATACGAGGCTGGTTTGAAAAGTCCGTGCAAAAATAAAAACTACTTATGTTGTTTGGGGTAAACCTTTTTTATTTTTCGACATAGTCTCCTTTTAGGCTTATACACTTCGTCCAACGATGTTCTAGTTTGTTGATCCCTTCCGAATAATAGGATTTGTCCAAGTCTGCAAAATATCCATTAGTGTCTGCAATCACCTCCTCGTTTGAATAAAATCTTTGTCCCGCCAGCCATTTCTTCAAATTGGGGAACAAATATAGTCCGAGGGAGCCAAGTCTGGAGAATAGGGGGGATGTGAAACG
>CM032446.1:148528145-148530645 GCA_019049505.1 Pachyrhynchus sulphureomaculatus | reverse complement strand
TGCCAATCTGCGAGGTTTGTGTGCTATATTGCATATAGAGCCGTAGGACCTACATTTTCTAATATATATTTAAATGAGGTAACATACCTGGAAATAATAATAGAACTTGTTGAAAATTTGATACTACATAATAATAGGCAAATAATTTGGCAGCAGAACGGCGCCGGCGCTCCACCACACAACATTTTCGCAGTTACTAATTTTTTTAATTGAAACTTGGTCTTTATGAATTGGCAAAATTTAAAAGATTAAGACGGCGATTAAATAATCCAAATTTAACGGTGTGGATAACTTTTTATAGACTACTTAAAGATAAATTAAAAATGAAAGTAAATTAATGGTAAGTCAACTAAGGTGAAAATTACATAACAGGTTCAAATTTTTAATGATTAAAGACAAGGATTCATTTGACAGCCATAAAAAAACAAAAGCGAATTAAAAAAAATACATTAAACAAAATGAAAGTAGCAATACCATATCAGGATCAAATGAACAAATTTATTTTTTGTTCGGAATTCATGGTAGTTTTCAGCTCCTTGTATTACTATTTGCTTTCATTCAAATATTGTTTCAGTTAAGATGTGGATATTATATTGCATCTGTTCTCTTATTTGTCTATCCTAGGCCGACTGATGAGCCGTGATACGGAGGAATGCGTCTCGGGATAGATTGACAAATAAGAGAACAGTGGTTAGACTGCCGAAATGGGGACTTTGTCTTTTGCATTATACCAATATGCCTGAGGAGAATCCCTCGAAAAACACTCCACCTGCATTGAAATGTTGACTTTATCAATCACTCTGTCGGCTTGTGGCTGCTGTGTCAACCTACGAGGGTGGTTATAGGTGTGCGTATAGGTACAATTCGCTGTATCTTACAGTATGTTCCGTAAGTACCTGGATAAGGATAGTAAATTCATTCTCTTGTTTGTCGATCCTAGCCCGACTGGTGGAGCCGTGATACGGCGAAGCGCTGCTAGGAAGGATTGACAAATAAGAGAACAGTGGGTAGACTGCTGAAATATAGACTTTGTTTTCAGTAGTTATAGCTAAGGTTTTACCAGTTCCTCTTAAAAACTTATAATATATTTTTTGGTCTATAATTTTTACTGTATATTATTACTAATATTAAAGGTAAAATTACTGCCTACAAATTCTGATTTTAGCCATGTTAACATAGCCTGAACCAACTTAGTTTTAAAAAATGTTTTCAAAAATATATAGACATTATGTCTGCCGTTTTTCTTTTAACTTTCATCACATGAAAAACTTTATGTTTACGACGTACTATATGTGCAAACAAGATTTTTCTCATGAGATTAATATTCATTACAAACTTAATTTTACCAAACTCGAAATGACAGTTTTCTTTAAACATATTTAGTTTTGAGATAGTCTTGTAAAGTAAGTAAGTGCAAGAAGTTTACATAAAACTATTCGTATGCAACATAAGCTGCTTTAAAATTTCTGTTACAAGACGGTTTAGCGAAAGGTTAAGTACTACTCTATGCCGTTCTATTAGTTGGTATAAGTAATAATTAACTAAGTAAAGAAGTAACTGGAAGTGTTTTCTGTATAAGTTTATAGTTGTTGGTTCAGATAAATTAATGAAACTAGTAAAAAAAATATGCTTTTAGATTGGGACGAAATAGGTAACCTTGTTCCCGTTGTCAGCATTGTGAAAAGATTACAACCTCACACTGAACTAGTACGAGGACATTTTTTTTTAAATTCTTATGTTTTCACCTTCAAGCGATCCTACAACATTGTCTGAAAAAAATTTTTTGACTCCTTTCAGATATCAGAACAAGAAAATGTCTCAGGGAGCTAAATTACTGCTAGAAGATGCATGTTGTTAACTTGACCAACAGCTTTTTGATAATGACTTAACCTATACAAATCTTATAAAATCTACAGTTGTACAACAGAAGTTTTAATTTTCCATAAATTCGGACGTGTTTGTCTAATGGCCTTTTTCAGGTTTTTAGCTCACATAAACATCATCTACATTAATTGTGGACCATTGTCTACATACTAATATTCTTTTGCAGTGCCAAAAAGAGTCGCCAACTTCCCAAGACGATGAGGCTACTCCTTCTTTAGGGGTAAAGATCCAAATAATACTCCAATTTCGTTGCCTGAGACTTTATCGTTCCTTGATCGGCCAAAGTACCTTTAGAAATGTCATTCCTCGATAGTTTCTTCTCTGGAGTTTATGATCCATAGTGCGAAACTTTGTTCATACCTAAATATTGAGCACAACCTTGAAATCGGTAGTGTTTAGTTATTCCAGATTTTTTAGCAACCACTGGGATTGTCGTTTGTCTATGTGACAGCAGTAAATCTTCAACAAGGGGGGTCATCCTAGATTCAGTCACAACCCCATCAAAATTATTTATTCCAAAAATTTGCTTGATCACTCTGTAACGCTCAGCAACAGTAATTTGATAACCGAACAATTTTTTTTTTTGTTTGCTGTTATTTTCATAGCTGAGCAAAAC
>CM032446.1:148476412-148528045 GCA_019049505.1 Pachyrhynchus sulphureomaculatus | reverse complement strand
TCAGTTTTAATTTTAAATAACTTCAAGCTTTACATATCATGATCTATGTTTTGTTCTTGAACTAGAATATCGTGCACATATATTTGCAATTTATTCTGTATTTTTTGAATATCAGCTGTGCTAAGCTATTTGTTGATATGATAATAATTTTGACATACTAGTATTTACGGACAAAATTAAATTTGAAAATGTACCAATATCATTCAATTAAGTACATGGGTAGGCTAAGCTCCCAAAAATTCGATTTTCACATGGAGTATACAAAAAAAAAACCTGCCAAGTGCAAGTCATAATTAGTGTTCTGTACGGTTATTTCTTTTAAAATAAAATAAAATCCTAGGCTAAGTTAATTAGGTCTCTAACATGTATATATCTTATGCTTCAATATGTATTTTCACGTTTTTTCTTAATCAAAAATAATAGGTGTAGCTTCTTTAGCTACCTCATAGCCAATAAATGAATCTGGCTCAATCTAGAATCTAGTAGTAAAAACTTAAAACAAATATTTACTGCCTAAATATTTGTTTAATTATAAACAAATAATATAAAATTATTTTGTCTCGATATCTATCCGATAGTCACCAGTCATCATTGAAATTTATTTTATCTGTGATTGGTTTAAATGCAGTAATGTACCGAAAAGTATATGAATATACTACTGATTGTACCGAACACGTATTGATATTTTGTAGCTCTTAATTCCGGTTAAATTCACAATTTTTTGATCAGTACTTTTCGAAAATATAGGGGGGACAGCAGTTATTGGCAATATTTTAAAAATAATATGAAGAATAGTTTGCTCGATGACCTTGATCAAATTTTTTTACTTCCGATTTCACCTCCCACCCTCTTAAGTAAAAATTTAACTTTCACCCCTACACGGCTTTGGTTGGGCCATAAATTTCTATATTTGAGCCAAATTTCAACTTTCGATGTCAAATAGTGTCGGAGAGAATCGAGTGTGACAGACAGTGTACAGAACAGTAAAAAATGAACAGAACGGCATCTGTGAGACTACGTCACTGAATGCCGTGTTCCAACTTCAATGGGTAATGAACCTGAAGATGTCTCTCGAAAGCATAAGTGAAAATATCGAAAAGTGAATCCATTTGGACACGATCTAATCCTAAGAATCAAAAAGCCATAAAAGCTCTTGTTTCACGTTAACAATATTAAGTTTATTATGAAGCACTATTCATCTCTCCTTTAATTCCTACAAACCTATTATTTAACTTCGAAATGGATCCTTTTGAAAATGACATAAACTTAACAATAGAGATTGTGTCATTATTATTCAAACTGTAGCAATTCGAAATATTATACAGTATTGATTACCAGCAATAAAACAAAACTACTATAGTAATTCCAGCTATCAGATATTTCATAATTATGTACTGATATTAAACATTCCAATGCTAATTCTAATCACAATAAAATTGAGAGCGTGAGTGTAATACTGAAGCAATCCGCAGTAGCAAATTTTTTTATTTTTTTGTTAAAGTAAAATGTAAAATATATATACAGAGTGTTTTAGAGATTAGGGTAGGTTATACTATTCACTAAATAACAAAATATTATTAAATACATATAGTGTAGTAAAATAAGGTCAAAATAATGATGAGATGCATAGTTTAGACACAGCAATATTATGATTTTATCCTCTCTGGGGTATCACCAGGAGTATTGTCCTGAGTTTTGGACCTCGAAAAACTTGTGCTCTTTTATTTATAAAGAATTTAAGTTTTTAAAACGCGTTTTTTGTGCTTAAAATGTGAATAACTCCACTTATATAAATCGGATCGAGACAAAAAAAGACTAAACTCTTCGTAATGAAATTTTCAACAAATCTTCGTTGGTTTTAAATCGCTTAAGTACGTACACAACCTCCAAAATTGAAAAAAAAACAGGTAAAAACTGTTTTTTTTTTTCATTTTATTGAACAGGCCGACTAAATAAACCGATCGGCTTGACACTCAGAAAATATGTCTTTTATTCTAGCAAAAATATCCTGACATTTTAGTTCAAAAATACTTAAGCCAGTAGGCCAAACTGAATTTGTTATTTAAAATTTGAATTGCCCGCCATTTATGCCATTTGGTCCAAAATGGATCTATATTTTTTCAAAATTTAGGTCTCGACGTCAGCTTTCCGATGACATTAAATTTTTTTTGTAGTCATTTTAGCAGTGTTTTTGACATATATTTTTGCAATTTTTTTCACTTCCGATTTCACCCCTCAAAACTAAACCGTTAAGTCAAAATATAACTTTCAAAACTACAGGGCTCTGATTAGGATATCAATTCCTATATTTGAGCAACTTTTTCTGTCAAATAGTTTCGAAGAAAATCGGGTATGACAGACAGACGAACTGACACCGAAATGACCTCTTCATGTTCCCTATGCAACACTAATAAATGAAAGGATTCAAAACTTTAAATAATCCTTCCTCCTTTGTATAGACACGAACCTATGTCTATTACCATCTTTACCTATATTACACTAAAATAATGGTCTTCAATATTTTCGGAGACTCGCCCTACTTCTCTTTCCCATTGATGAACTATCGCTTGTAATTCTAACCTTTCTATCTTCTATCAATCTATTTATATGTTTCATTTTTTCTTTATATTTAACACTTATTCAATAATATTCTCTATATTACCTGTCTATCTAATATTATTACCTCATACCCTATCCGGTTGGGTATTTCACGCTATTCTGCGTACTATTTGCACTTCTGTTGTTTCGAACATTTGTTTTATTTTTGATGTTTCGGGTGTAGTTTCCAGTGTATCAGTAGTCAATGAGATCGTGTAAATTCAAAGTATTTTTATTCTTATAGCATTGTATTATATGCATGCACTGTTCTTATTTCTTACTTCTGTTGCAAAATTACCAGAACTCCTCTATTTATGTTAAATTATATGCAAATACAGAACTGTCCAACAGTCGGGTTAATTACACGTAAAGTATATGTTTAGTAAATATTTTACTTCGTTCTGTACATAATTAAAAATACACCGAATCTACCTATTACTTTTTGAACTTACAACGATCGTTCAAGTTAGTTCCACCATTCTGCTCAAGGTATGCAGACCTTCAGTAAGAAGAAAAATGGAAATTGTTTTAGATAATATTAAAATTAACTCCATATTATGAAAAATTCTAGTATAAGAAATAATCGGTTCCTCTGGTAGCAAATCTTCCGTATAACTTCAACAATGCAAATATTATGTCTCAGCAGGAAAGACGTAGTGTCTAAGTTGTGGAAAGTGTTTGTTCGTTGTGTAGATATCAGCGGACCCGTTATCTTGTATAAATTGTTTTTAAATGAAATGACTTTTAGAATAATTATAAATAACTATGACGTTGACGATAATTGAGGCGTTGGAAATATGAACGGCAAATTCAACAAATGGTGATTTCGAACTTCACGAAAATGGCATACATATATCCGTTGCTACGGAGCTATTTTGAAAGGGAAAAATGGTGAATTCAGCCATAATATTTTGTAGGAACAATTATGGGATCCTAAAGAATGGAAGGATGAAAAAAAATTTTTTTGTCTGATGTTAACTTCACCCTGCGTATTCTCAACACCTCAATTAACAAAGTGAATCTTTCATTTTACTAAGAAGACTTATGATTTACGCGTAGTTGTCTTTTTTGCCAGGGTTCCTTCCATATAAGTACTCGCTTAGGGTTCAGTTAAAGCTAAAAAAATAACCGGTCAAGTATAAGTTGAACTTGCCCAATTAGTGTTAGGTATGTTGATTACTTTAAAAAAAAAATAATTACGGAGGTATAAAATGATCAGTGACTTCGCAAAATACACCCTAAATGAATTTTCAACAAAGTTTGTTTCCGATCTTTATTGAAAACTGATGACTTTGAAATTTTTTTTTTTCCATATAAATTATTAGAGGTAATGGACTCTTGATAATTTTCGTTCAATCTACATCCTGTGGAGAATATTCCAGAATTTTTTTCAAAATTTTTTGATCGGCACTTTTCGAGATAAGGGGGTGCAGCGATTTTTCGCGATGTTTTAAAAATAATACAAAAAAAAGTGTGCGCAAGTATTACATTATATATTTTTTTACTCATGTTTTACACACTCAATGATCTACTAAATTTTTTTTTTCACTTCTGATATCACCCCCCCCCCCCCTCCCAAAATTAAGCCCTTAAGTCAAAATTTAACTTTCAAAACTACACAGCTCTGATGAGGCAATCAGTTCCAATTTTAGTACTAAATTTCAACTTTCTATGTCAAATAGTTTTCCGAGAAAATCGGAAGTGACTGACTGACAGACGAACGGACCATCAGATCTCGAAGTGATCTTATAAGTATTCCGTACGGAACACTAAAAATGATTTCCAGTTTCTCCAGCAAATGCTATATATAAAATATTGTTTGTAACACCAGAAATCGTTTTCAGAAGGTTTCAGCAGTTCGTAATACACAGCTCCTCTACTATCCCACCAAATACACAACAAAGCTTTCTTTCCCTGTATATTGAGCACTGGTTGTGATGTTGAAGGCTGGCCTGGGTCTACCCAAGTTTTTGTGTTGGAGCATATTTACCATCAGCTTCAACCAACAATCGATAACTTTCAGCAGCCGTTTTCTTCCAATGAAAGAAGGTTAATAAACTTCCCCGCAAAACGTCTTTTTCTGGTACGAAACACGACATATTCAAAGCTATGAAGAACTATGTTTTTTCACACAATGACAATTAATAACGAGCTTTTGATGACGTATGTTTACCTTACAAAACGCCATAGATGTCACTAGCCTATACCAACAAGTGTATTAGTAACGCCATCTCTTAACAAAATCGACATTATTAACCGAAACACCTATGTATAATTAAGCGTCTCTCTGTTTGTCTGTCCGTTAGTGCGGTTGTCACTCGAGAACCACTTATCCGATTTACGTGTTTTTTTTTTTAAATTCATACAAATGTTCTCTAGCCAGGTTATAGGATATATTTTATTACGTTAGGTAACACAAGAAACAAGCAGTGACGATAACAGCCGCAGGCACGGCTAGTTTCATATATAATAAGACAGAGCTGAGTGTTTATTAAATTGGTTACGAGTCTCCAAAGCAAATATTTTTATAGAAAACACTAAATTAAGCCGTTAAAAAACCATAATAGATTAAAAATATTATTAGGCTTAATTTTGGATATAATTTTATTGAAATTTATTAAAACAAAAACCTATTGTAAATAATTTTCTGATAAAATCAATTAATTATATTTATGCATAAAATACTTATTATATATTATAAATAGAAGATACAAAGATATATAATACTTCCATATTTTTTAAGTATGAATGAAAATAATATTCTTTAAAATTAACAACTAAGAACAAGATTATATATATACTCGTATATATAATATATATATATATATATATATATATATATATATATATATATATATATATATATATATATATATATATATATATATATTTATATATATATATATATATATATATATATATATATATATATATATATATATATATACATCGTATCAATACCGCATATGAAAATAAAAGAATTAATTATGTACGCTATAATTTCCGCAAGCGGACTATCATATGTCACATGCCACGGATTGGACATTTCTTGAATCTTATGATAATGTTAATCTAGCCCTCGACGGTTTCTATGAGAAACTATATGACATATTTAATAAGTACATACCTAAAACTAATAATAAATCAAAAAATTATCCTACTTGGTTTAACACAGAAATAATAAATAAACTCAAGTATAAAACAAAATTGAGAAAAAAATATAAAAGGACCAATGATTTACTAGTATTGTTAGAATTTAAAAAAATACGAGCCCAACCGAAAAAGGATATAAGAAGTGCTCAATGTGCGTACTTGATAACACTACAGTACAATATTGAAATAAGCCCTCGTTTATTTTGGTCCTTTATAAATAATAAAAAAGGGTCACCAAATAAAATCTTTTTCAATATAGAGGAGTTTAATGGAGGGGATGAAATATCTAATGCATTTGCTAATTACTTTGAAAGCGTCTACTCTAATGATTTAGGTAGCAGTAATGATAGTGTTGAAAGTGTCAATCATCACAGTGTTCTAATTGACAAAATTGATATAGTTAATGTTGTAGAGACATTGAGGGAGTTAAAGGACGATAGAGCAACAGGCCCAGACGGCATTCCCCCATACATATTTCAAGGCTTTGAGGATATATTATGTTATCCGCTACTGTTTTTGTTTAATTTGAGTCTTAAAACAACCCCCACCTGTGGAAAAGAACAAGAATATGTCCAGTTTTTAAAAAGGGTGACAAAAACGGTATAAAGAGCTATAGACCAATTGCAATACTCTCAACGGCAGCTAAAGTTTCTGAAAAGATTATTTATAACAATATATCAACGTCGGTTCGTCCCAGTATAAGTACTTATCAGCACGGCTTTATGGAGGGTAGTAATTTATTACCGGTAACGCAGGCAACGTCAGATGTCTTAACTCGGCGCGGCCAAATGGATATTGTATATACAGACTTTGAAAAGGCATTCGATAAGGTCTCATTTGCGATATTGTTGAATAAGCTGGAGAAGGATTTTGGATTTAACGTGAATTTAATTGAGTTTTTTAAAATCTTACCTTTATAATCGTGAACATGTAGTAAAGATAAAGGGGTATGAGTCCAAACCTTTTACACCTACATCCGGGATTCCGCAGGGGTCCAACCTAGGACCTCTACTCTTTTTACTCTATATCAACGGCATCACTGGTGTAATTAAAAATGCATTCTGCCTGTTATTTGCTGACGACTTAAAACTTTATTATGAAATCAGATCGCCTGCTGACTGCCGGATTTTGCAGAATGATATAGACAACGTTGCCAAATGGGCAATTGACAATAAGATTTACTTTAGTATAAGTAAGTGTACTGTTGTTTCTTATACTAGAAAACTAAAGCCGATAAAGTTTACATATAGTATTGAGAATGTCCCCACTTTTGTATGAGGATAAGATAAAGGACTTAGGGGTGATTTTTGATTCCAAATTGACGTTTAACTATCATGTAAGTTATACAGCAAGTAAAGCGAACAAAATGTATGGCTTAATTGTCAGAAGCACAAAAGATTTTAGAAGTACAAATTACATAAAACAGCTATACATATCCTATGTTAGAAGTATATTAAAATATGCGAGTATAGTATGGTCACCCTTTTATAATTGTCAGAAGCGAACACTTCAATTGATACAGAATAAAATAATGCGTTACATGCATTATAAACAAACCTGTTCATATAACTCTATGATCTTTTCTACACTGTTGCACGAACGCTATGGGATGGTAACCTTAGAGAAACGTAGAAAACAATATTGCATGCTCTACTTGTACAAAGTAGTGAATAGTCTCATTGATGACTCGGCATTTCTGTCCAACTTATATTTTAGTGTGCCAACGTACACCACAAGACAACATAGTACTTTCCATATATCAGATGTAGCCCATAATAACCATCACCTGGGATCTCCATTGTATAATGCTTGCATGCTATAGAATGGAATCCAGAATAGTGTAGATATATTTAATAAGTGCAGTCTTTTCAAAACTAAATTGCGTACGTTGTTTTAAATGTATGTAGATTATTATGTAATATTATTTAAATTAAGTTAATTTAAGTTCTAGTACTTTGTAATTGGAAAGATCTCTGTGATCAATCTGTAAAGTGAATAAATAAATAAATAAGTAAATATATATATATATATATATATATATATATATATATATATATATATATATATATACATATATATATATATATATATATATATATATATATATATATATATATATATATATATATATATACAGAAATTATTAAGTTCCTGAAACCTTTAGAGCGTACTTATATGCATAACTAAAGTAGAGTAGATCTTAAATATACTTGTTTCACTAGGAAGATTATACAGTACATAATATTCGGTTCAGCAGTTACTACTATAAGCACATCATATAATTAATTAGGAAATTTCATGGTTCTTAACCGAATTTAACATACTGAGTTTCCTTTGAAGGCACTTCACTTACATAATATGTCGAGTTATTTTAATTCGTGTAATCCTTACTTAGACACACTAATTATCAAGTTATCGAATTTTCCAGTTTACCTTAAATATTTTAACTGAAACTGCACACGTATATGACTACTTTAATTTGGGTAACAAGAAGACAACATGGAGAAAGGGCGTAGATCTCACTTTAATATTTTATGTTTCAAAACATTATGGCATAACAGTCTTCCTCGTGACTAATTTAACTTAACAGTTCAACAGCATGTTGGTTGAATTTCTCTTGAACTATAGGAATAAAAATTTTGAATCGTATTTTTTTACAAGATCGCCTCAAGAGCAGGTCGTGCGCAAAAGCAGCATATGTTGGGCTCGAATTACTGCAGGCTGTGCTCAGTGGGCAACAAAGTCTTGGATAATTTATTACACTGAATTGAGGTTCTTTATATAAAAAAATCTTGAAAAGGGTGGTAAGAGGAGTTACAAGTTGAACCTTATATGGATGGGATATATTAACGCAACGTGTATTTCTAGCATACACCACTCTGGGAGAAAGAAGCTGGCTGCATCCATCGAATGCTTCCCATGAACATATTTATAGAATAGACCCAAATCATCAACCATTCTTCAATGTTCCAAAGAATCAAAATCTGACGCGTTCCGGCGTCAGGCCAGTAGCTTTCTTTCTGAATAAAATCAAACAAATGCAGTTTATTTTTAGAAACCTAGCATCAAACATACAAGCAGTATTTCAACAATGGTTCAATATTTTTTTTGCAAAAACAAAAATTTATTTCTCAATGAATTCTTCATTGAGCTCAGTATATTTAATCCAGCGACATTTCAATTTTTTATTCCCTCAGAAAAACAAATTGTTTCGAAATGTACATAACGTGGTTTTGAATGATCATTATTCATGCTACCTCTGATGTTCCTCAAGGGTCTATCCTAGGACCGTTATTAATTAACATATTTATAGCCTTACCTCGTCCGCTTTGCTTTATGCTGACGATCTGAAAATATACCCATGCATAGACTTTCTCCATGATTGGGTAACTCTTCAGAATGATCTAAATACTTTAAATCGTTGGTGTATTCGTAATAACTTATATTTGAACACAAAGAAATGTTTTTCCATGTCATTCAGTCGAAAGAAATTACCAGTACATTTTTTGTATAGTTTAAACCATAATGAACTTGAAAAATGTTGTCGGTTCAAAGATCTTAGTATAACGTTTGATGCTAAACTCAGTTTTGTGGACCATATAAATGAGATCATTGCTTCTTCTTATAAGTGTATGGGTTTCATCATGAGGAATTCTAGAGACCTTTCGAACATTAAAACCCTTATCACTTTATTCAATGCTTTGATTCGTTCTAAACTGGAATAAGGTTCAATTATCTGGTGCCCAACATATGAGATCCACAGTAATCACATTGAAAAAAAATCCAAAGACGATTTGTGAAGTGTAAATTAGATGGTATTTATCCACCACTGGGTTTCCCTAATGCTGTTCTATTGAGAAGATTTAGTATTGTTAGCCCTTTCTCGGCGTAGAGAATATGCTACAATCTTGTTTTTATATAAAATCTTGAACAACAGAATCGAATGCCATTTCACCCCCTCAAGTATTAGGTTCCGTGTACCATCTCAACACGCTCACCTAAGCCATTCCCCTTTTCTACATGCCTGTTCCAAGAACAAACTTGTTGATGTTCTCGTCGCTATACGTTATGTGCATGAATTATGAAAGGGTCAAACATATAGTTGATATTTTCTCTTGCAGTATAACATCTTTACGTAGGTCGTGTTTAACTGTGGATTAGGTCTCTCTCTTTCTTTTGGGTTTTCTTTAGTTTGTAGTGTAGTTATTAGAATTATTAACATACTAATTTTATAGGTACTTATCTATTTGTATTTGTTATATTTGAATGTTCCTATCCTATAATTAGATTGTTCTGTAGCATAGTTGTATTAAATAAATAAATATAATAAATAAATAAATACGCTCATTTACAGTACAGATAACTTCTTCATTAGACGAAAATGCCCCCCCCCCCCAAGCCAATTTTTGAAGTTAAAAAAATAAGAAAGCCACTTCAGGCCGAATCTGGAGTGTAGGGTGGGTGGGGAACTATTTCAAAGCCCAGTTCGTACATCTTAATCGTTACAACGGCTGATGTATGAGCAGGGGCATTATTCTGATGAAGGAGCACTTTTTCTATGCTAATCTTGGTCGCTTCTACTCACTATACAAATTGACCAATAACATTGCATAATAAGAGTCAGTCGCTATGTTACCTTTTTCTAAATGTTATCCCTTTTCCCTGGTATCATTATGATTTCCAATCATGATGATACCCTGTGAGCCCCAAAAAACCGTTGTAAGTGCTTTTCCCGCCAATAAAACTGTTTTCGCTTTTTTCCATTCTCCTTTGGCAACCCACCATTTTGACTACCGTTTTGTCTCCAGAATATAATAGTGGATTACGTTTCGTCTACGGTCACAAGACTATCCGGAAGTCCTTCGGATTACTTTGCAACTTTTCTAAACACGGTTTCGAAATGTTCTTCGTCGTGCGTTTTTGATATGGAGTTAAAAAAACGCAACACCAGTCACGCACTCAGCTTTTTCATTTTTAGAACTTTATGCAGGATACTATGTACTCGTTTAGCGCCAGTACATAGTCTCTATGAACAATCTTCAGTTAAGTTTCCATCTAGGCAGCAGTCTTTTTTAAATAAAAATATTTTTATCACAACACTATACTCGGCTTTATTTATTTCTACGGAACGTCTAACGCCGATCACTTACGATAGCTGCAACAAACAACTGCACGTCGGTTTGAAACCTCGAACACAACCGTTACAAGAATTAAGCCTAAGCGTTTAATAAAATTTCCCGTCATTTCGTAGAGATTTGCTAGAATTATCTATCCATCTACATATATGATTAAAAGATGTGGAGTGTATGGTTCATGCCAAGACATAACACGTAAGCTGAAAAGTTTTTAGTCTGACACATAGATGTCGTCCTTTTCAAAAAATCCATATGATTTTTAGGAAGTACTAACCTTCAAACAATACGTGTCAAAATTTCATGACATTTCGACGATTAGTTTACAAGTTACAGTGGTTTTAGCGACGCTTCTTTTGATATCTTCAAAACGATGGAAAAAATCGAATTTCGTGTGTTGATTAAGCACTGTTTTCTGATGGAAAAAAATACGGTTCAAGCAAAGCAATGGCTTGTTAAGTGTTACGGGGACTCTGCCCCTGGAAAATCACTCATCATTTACTGGTATGGTGAATTTAATCGCGGTGGTACAGGTACAAATGATGCTGAACGCGCTGGACGCCCAAATGAGGTGGCTACACCGAAAAACATAAAAAAAATCCACAAAATTGTTTTGGATGGCCGTAGAGTAAAATTGCGTGAGATAGCTGACACCCTAGAGATATCAAAAGGGTTGGTCTTATTTTGCATGAACATTTGGGCATGAGAAAGCTCGGTTCGGAATGGGTACCGCGTTTACTCACAGTGGGCCAAAAGTAACAACATGTTGATGATTCAGACCTGTTTAAGCGCAATAAAAAGGATTTTTTCATGCGATATGTGACAATGGATGAAACATGGATCCACCACTACTACACACCGGAATCAAGCTGTCAGCTGAGTGGACAGCAGCCGCTAAAAGCCGCCCGAAGCGACCAAAGACACAACAGTCGGCTGGGAAGGTTTTAGCCTTTGTATTTTGGGATGCACATGAAATAATTTCCATGCTGAGAAGGAAAAATCATCACTAGCGAATATTATATAAAAGTATTGATGTGTTGAAGGCAGAAATCGCAAAGAAACAGCCCCAAATGAACAAGAAAAAAGTGCTCTTTCATCAAGACAATACACTGTGTCAATAGCAAAATTGCATGAATTGAAATTCGAATTGCTTCCGCATCCACCCTGTTCTCTAGATTTGGCCCCCAGCGACTATTATCTATTCGCAGACCTCAAAAAAATACTCACGGGAAAGAGATTTGGCTCCAATGAAGAAGTTATCGCCAAAACTGAGGCCTATTTTGAAGGTAAAGACAAGTCCTTCTATAAGAAAGGTATATAAATGTTAGAAAAGCTTTGGATTGATCGTATCGCTCTTGAGGGAGACTATATTGATGAATAAAGTCGCATTTTGAAAAAAATATATTTTAAGTAGCTAGCCAAAAAACTTTTCAGCCAGTGTTATTTGCGTCTGAGTTAACTCTAGCAAGTTAAGTGTCGATGCTAGAGGAATGGAGTGTCCCGACAATTATATCAGGTTTTTTAAAGTTACATTAGCTGCTACCTGGGTATTTGTAGTGTTAAATTTGGTTGATTACTCTCACACCAAGATAACATTTCTTCCAGGCTTTGTTAAGATGTATAACTTCGTGCTAACAACCGATATTCTAACGTTTATGGTAAATGAAGAAACAAACATACTGTCATCGGCAAAGCTATAAATTGAGTTTTAAGTAGAAAGAATGAAGCCCTCGATTACACATCGCTAGGAGTAAAGTAAATTCTCCAAAATCAGCGTAATACTTTTGGATAAATATAGTTGCGTAGATGTTAACGACAAAATGATATTTTTGAATTTTTAACATATTTATAAAAAAATAGTTAGAACACAAATACAAAATCCGCAAATATAAAATCACCATACTTGTTCTCTTTTAAAGCAGTTTTGAGTCAAATATTACAAATGTAGTCCTTAAAATTCCACACCGACCGTTTTAAAATAATGGTCCTTTTTAATGGTTTCATTTAAATACGAAAAAGCTATTACGTATTGCGCCAGTACGCAGCTACAATATAAATATAAAAGGTATTTAATCTATACATTCAGCTTCAATGACTCGTCAAAATTTAATTCTATCAGCGCAATATTTCAAGTTTTATCGTAAATATAAAATAGTTCGTTATTCCCTTAATACCTGTGTTCCATTTTAATCTGGAAATTTATTAAAATGGAAATTTAAATTATTTTAAAGTGCTTCGTTAAAATGAGGATTTATAAATGTAGTATAATGTAGTTATAAATAAATAAAATAGCATAATGAGAAGCAACACTGAATATTTATTTTTCAATATATATTTGTGGCATTCAGACATTTTTTTTTCATAACTTAAGGTAGTCATTTTATCTGTGAGAATTTGACGTCAGTGGCTCTGCCAGAGTTATCATAGTGGGTGAATTTAACCAGCCGGTCGATAAAATGCCTCGGCGAGAGACCTGCATTTGTTCATGTTTTAGGGGTTTCTAAATTATAGAAAACATCAATTCTAACTGCCGTCGATCTATCTGTTGGTCCATCTCAGTCTGTTATTTTATCCGTCTCTCAGTCTGTTGATTTCTTACCGTGATAACATCCGAACGAAATAAAATTCTATTTGATATTAAGTTTTTTGCAGGCGAAGTACTTGAAATTGAGAGAAAACTAATAGTTTTTTTAGTGGTATGGCTTCAAGAAAAGAGGGTTCAAGGTTACCTTAGTTTTATCGAATTTATGAATTTGGAAATAATGTTATACTTCCCTTGGTGGAGAGAATTATATTTGAAAAAAGTAACCCCAAAAAAATACATATATACAGGGTGTTATGAAACGGGTGACTCGTGGGGTCATGTAGCAGCACATTCTTCTTTTTTCAAATTCGAAAATTTTTGAAAAACTGAAACAAAAAAAAGGGCAGGACTGTATTCTTTTACAAAATCAACCCACCCATGAAAGACCGACATTGAAAAGAAATAGTTCCTTGGCAACGCGCGAGAACAACTGGATCATTGCCTCTTAACAGCTGATTTTCAAGCAGAGGAGAGTAGGGCAAATCGACCCTAAGCTCGAAAAAATCTTAGATTAAAATACATTTTCGTCTATAAAAATATTTAACGTTGATTAAACTGGACGTAAAAAACTCTTAGAATTAAAAAGGAAGAAACAAATCGACGCATTAAGAGAGGAGTTAATACGACAACCTTGTATCGTTCCAATGTGGTTGGACAGTTTGTACAGCAAATGTTTATATTCAAAAGAATGAGCCAGAATCCTGAATGGGAGAATGGCACACCTTCTGAGAGTATTGTCACCATTTTAGACACTGACAAACTTTTTTGTAGAATGGATGAAACATTTTATAAGCGTAATAAAGCCAACACCTGAAAATAAAGTGTTACTTCTGCTTGACGGAAATACAATGCATTCGAAGAACCTGGAATCATTGAACATAGCAAGGGCTAACGAAATAGTAATGTTACAACTGCCAGGCCATACTACTTGCCGGCTTCAACCCATGTACGTCTCTTTTTTTTAAACCTATGAGCAGTTATTATATTCAAGCAACAGAAAAATGGTTGAGGACAACTCCATGTCGTCATATAACGCAATATCAAGTTGCAATTTTACTTACCATTACATTGGCACCATTGTAAACGGATTTAAAGCAGCTGGAGTTTAGCCCGTAGACAAAAACGTATTTCCCGAACATTTGTTTAAAGCAGGTGAAAATATAAATGCGCTATCTCAAATTAACTCAAGTAATGAAGGCACATCGATCTTACAAGATGCTTCTATTAGTGAAATTAATTTAAATTATTAAAAAAATTAATGAAAACACACAACGGCACGGCTTAAATATTGAAATACTACCGACGAACAAAGTGGTGAAGCTGAATCATTCTCAATCAGTTGTGGCTTAACTCAGCTTATTGATGAACCAATACGGATCTCTGATGGAGACGGGGTGTTCGCCAGTCTTCTTGATCTGTTTTAACCACCAATCTGGACATTTACACGGTCACCGTAAATCCGCCGTTAGGTTCTTCCGACCATAAACTACTTTCGACATCGGGTATCCTACCAATCAGTGACAGAAAGGCGCCTGAACCGCGCAAGATGTGACACTACAAATCTGCTAAACGGGAAGATCTCAGGGAATATTTTCGAACTATCCCCTGGTTAGACGTTTGTTTTCAATCACCATAAATCCTAACACCTTTGTTCGTGCCCGGAACAGATACAAAGAAATTATCGACGAAACCAAGAAGGCACACAATCAACGAATTAGAAACAAATTTCTCGCTTATCCCGACAATTCCAGGTTCTTTTGGTCAGTCGCTAAGATAGTTAGTCAAAATTTCACCAAATCTATCATACCACCACTCACACGGCCAGATAATTATATTGCAACAACACCTGTTGAGAAAGCGAACTTGTTGACTGAACCCTCTGCTTTACATTCTACTCTCGATTTCCAAGGAAAAACACAACCTACAATTCCCATAATGCAGTCAAAGATGCCCGATATTGTCTTCAGACAGCGTATCATAAAACGTATTTTAATGAAGCTAGACATCAAAAAAAGCCTCTGACGCTGACGGAATATCTGCCATAGTTCTCAAAAACTGTGCGAGGGAACTAACACCAGTTTTCTGTAGACTTTTCATCCTATCCTACAGAAAGGGAATATTTCCCTCCTGCTGAAAATGTGCCACAGTTCAGCTGACACCTAAAAAAGGCAAGAAGAGCAAGAAAACCTTCCCAAAAAACTGCCGACCAGTCGCACTGCTTTCAATAATATCGAAAGTCATTGAAGAGGCTATTAATAAGCATCTTCGAAAATATCTTGAAGGATTCAACATTATTAGCGATCACCAATATGGCTTTCGTAAACATAGATCAACAGGAGATCTTCTGACTTATGTAACACATGTTTGGAACAACGCAATTGAACACTTTGGAGAATCTCGAGCGGTTGCTCTTGACATAACCAAGGCATTCGACCGTGTTTAGCACTATGGACTGTTAGCTAAGCTACGCTCTTCTGGTATGTCTGAAAGGTTCTGTTTGTGGCTCTCATGTTTCCTCAGAGAGCCTTCTTTACGAGTGGCAGTTGACGGATTTCTTTCTGACACCCTTCACTATCATCGCCGGTGTGCCCCAAGGCTCCATACTGTCTCCTACTCTCTTTCTCATTTACATTAACGATCTGCTGGAAAAGACCGGGAATCCCATCTACAGCTTTATAGATGACAGTACGCTTATTTCTTCTTTCACTTTGAACGCTCGAACATCGGCTACTCAGATGAATATCCGCAGACAGTAGGAAGTCATTCAACTTAACAAAGACCTGGAAGAAATTCTATCTTGGTGTTACAGTAACTAAGTGGAATTTAACGCTGCAGAAACCCAGGAGGCAGTTTTTTCTAAAAAGGTTAACGTTACTGAACCCGACATAATTATGTCGAGGCACTCCATTCCTCTAACATCGTCACTCAATTTGTTGGGCGTTAATTTGGGAGCAAATATGTCCTAGCATGAACATGTTGCAGACATAGCAAAGAGAACTTCTCAAAAGTTGAGAATATTATTTCGAACCAGAAAGCTTTACACTCCACAACAACTGTTAATTCTTCACAAAGCTCAAATTCGACCAACTATGGAATACTGCTGCACCACATTTATTGCATTATATTCAGAGAAGAGCTGTTCGTCTGATTGGAGACCCGGAACTGACCGACGGCCTTGATTCGCTGAAACATAGAAGAACGGTTGACTACTTGAGCCTATTCTACAAGTATTTTCATGGAAAGTGTTTGGATGTAGCCCGCTTAATTCTTCCCAGAGTGTCGAATGTTAAAAATACACGTCGCGCTAATACTCCACATCCGTATGAGGTTCAGCTTGTTACTCCTCGTACAACGCTTTTTCAAGCAGTCTTTTATATGGAGAACATCATCCCTTTGGAATAATTTTCCCAGGGCTGTGTTTCCCACAGAGTACAATTTACAGCGATTCAAAAACAACGTGAATCGCTTTTTTCCGCACACATGTCGCTCCTGTAGCGGTTTAGGGACATCCCTGCAGCACGTGTGCTGGACCCATAAAAAAAAAATGTTCAGTAACCTGATGGGTAAAAAGCTATCTTCGCAGTATCTGAATAGATTGCTACATTTAAATAGTGAACCGTCTACTTCGGGGCTGAATGCTAAAGTTTTAAAGATAACTTTAAAATATTTTTACCGTGAACATCAAGTCCTCAGAAAAATATCTTGGCAGAATCATCAAAAGAAAGACACCAAAAATATCGTTGACTTCCCAAGCCTACACTAAAAAAACTCGATAAAGCTACGGCGAGAAGAAATTCTTTATTCTGGGTGTCACACACCGACAAAGGCTTTGTTGTGTGCCGACGGCAAACCCTTTGTCTGTGTCAGAAGCCGTCAACAAACTCTTCGTCGGTTTAAGAAAAATTAAAGTAAAATAAGGGTCGATTTTTTCCTTTATTATTGAGATCCGCCATTTTAGGTGAATCTTCTAGAATCGGTCTTGCTTTGAGGAGGCGCCAGTTCCAATATGAGTAGTGAATATCTTAACACCCTATATATATATATATATATATATATATATATATATATATATTATATATATGTATATATATATATATATATATATATATATATATATATATATATACATATATATGTATATATATATATATATATATATATATATATATATATATATATATATATATATATATATATATATATATATATATATATATATATATATATATATTTATTTATTTATTTACCACATTCTACAGTATTCCAATTACAGAATGGGAAAATAACATAATGAAATGTACTAAACCTAATTAAAATTAAATAGCTTATTAACAACATATTTTAAAACTACATTTTTTTATTTTATCACGCTGCAGTTGAAAATATCAAGCTGGTTCTGCATTTGATTATATTTCTCGCAAATTTGAAAAAGGGGAGAAAATTTTAGGACATTTGTTCTTGGAATTGGTAAATTAAAAGTTTGCAGACTACGTGCCGAGGGTCTAGGTACATGAAAAGGCAGACACTGCAAGATTTTGTTTGCATCAATTTTGTTTGATATTATCTTATGTAAAAATATAATTTGGGCTTTGTTTCGGCGTGCCTCTAAACTTTCCATCGAAAATCTATCCAAGAGACTTTCATAGGGATAACCTATTTCGGGATATACTCCATCGAGTTTAAAACTCTTTAAAAAACGCTTTTGAATTTTTTCAATATTTTGAGTATGCGCTTGATAAAAGGGGCACCAAACGACAACTGAGTATTCAAGCCATGATCTCACGAAACTATTAAAAAGCAATTTTGGAGTATCATATTCAACAAAGTCGGCACTATTACGTATGATGAAACCCAATAGTTTAAAACTCTCCGCCATAATCTTTGCAATATGGCCACGAAAAGACAAGGCAGTATCCAACAAAACAGCCAAATCAGACACCGACTGACATCGCTCTAGGACCTGACCGTTCATACTGTAATTGAATTGTATGGGACTCAATTTTTTTGTAAAGGTGATTACATTGCACTTGGATACATTCAAAAGGAGTTTGTTGTTACTACACCAATTGTTTATAAGATTAAAGCCATCCTGTTGTCTTATGCAGTCGTTCAGGTTTCTGATTCTGCAATATAGCTTTACGTCATCAGCATAAAGTAGATAGTCAACACCTGCTCTCTGAGTAAGATCATTTATAAATATATTGGAAAGGAGTAGTCCCAAATGTGATCCCTGCGGCACTCACGATGTGGTAACAAAGCTAGAAGAATTCTGACCAAGACACTGTTCAAACTACGAGCGGTTTATCAAGTATAATTTAAAAAAAGATAATAACTTACCCAAAGAGCCAATTGCGAACAACTTTTCCAACAGAATCCCATGATCCCTCCGATAAAAGGCGTTAGAGCAATCAGTTTAAATCACATCGGTCTGCTCACCACCATCATGTGATTCCGCAAGGTCTTGCGTAAGACAAAATAAATTTGAAACCGTCGAACGGCCCTTTACAAAACCGTGTTGTTGCAGTGATATCTGCGTGCTAATTGAATTATATAAATAATCATGTAATATGATTTCGAAGACTTTTGAAAAGTTATTAATAATGATTATCGGTCTATAGTTTGTTAGACAACTCTTGTCACCTTTTTTGAAAATAGGAGTAATACGTGATGTTTTGCATGTGTCTGGAAACAGAGATGTGTCAAGTGATAAATTGAATAATATCGTAAGAGGATGAGCAAAAACAGAGGCGCAGTCTTTTAACAAGAAGGCAGGAATTTTATCTGGACCAACAGTAGCTATAGGTTTTAACTTTTTTAATACTTTAAAAACAAGTTGTTCCGTTATATTCTCCATGTTAATAGAATTCTGTGATGGGAATAAATTATTCTCTCCACGTTTCTTTGTTTCTGAGAAGACATTACATAAGAGTCTTGAAAAAAGAATGCAAAACTTTCGGTTATATGTCTAGGATTAATAAGGATGTTGTTATTATAAGACATAGTGGTTGGTATAACATGAGAGTTCTTCTTGTCATTAATATAGCGCCAGAATTTTTTAGGATCAGTTTTTATGTTGTTTTCAATATTTAAAGAGTATGTTTTGTCTGTGTCATGTTTAATGATTAGCCGTTCTTTTTTCCAAGGGCTGTCTTTTGTGTCTTAGCGACGTGTATATCTAAAGTAGTGTAAATTGTTTGATAAAATCTTTCGTAGGCTTTATTTACATCTGTAAATTGAGACAGAAAGTCCCAGTTAATATATGAAAAGTTAAGATATAGGTTTACTAAATTCCCTCTTTTGAAATTATAATAGTTTGAATAATTCTTCTGGTTAGGTTTCTTGGATTCACACTGTACTTTTAAAAAAATATCTAAAGCAGGATGGTGATTATCTTCCGCTGTCAAAATATCCATGGCTCTCTCAACACTGCCATCGTTATTTGTCAGCACGAGATCAAGAAGTCTACCTGAGGTATTTTCTATGACGTTAATTTGAGATAGGCCGGAGAAGTATAGAAAATTTTCAGTTATTGTTTTACTACTGTTACGCAATGTATTCTCAGGTGCATTAAAAGTCACCCATAATTAGCACTTTATTATTCATAACAAACGGTAAAGACAATAAAGTCTCAAATAATATTTCGTATATCTAGATCAATACTCTTGGAGGAATATACAAAACAAAAATATACAGAAGTACGTTACTTAAAAAGATTTTTACGCCAATTATATCAATAATCTCTAGACGGTCAAACATAGACATATCTAATGGAAATACTGAGAATTCAGATCCGAGGGCTAGAACAACACCACCACCCCTCTGCATGTCAACCAAAGGAAACTATCTATCACTTCGGAATATTATAAAATTTGAAGGAAAAATTTCAGAATCACACTATCATTAAGTCATGTTTCTGTAAGGGTAACAATTTGATAATTTCCAGAGCCAGCGGCATTGTAAATCTCGTTAATTTTTGTGTTCATACCACGGGCATTTTGATAATAGACAGATAAATTATTTACCTTGTCAGAAGCCATACTCCTAAGGGGAGCGGAATTTGAGGACCTATTATAAAACTCAGTCGTTGGTTTAATGTTAGAAGCCACGTTTAATTGCTATTGAGGACCCAATAGATGAAATTTAAACCTTTCGAATGCTTGCCTATAGGTATGACAGGATTTATAATTCCAAGCAGCATGATTTGTATCAATTTTGCTATTTTGTTTTTGGATTTACTAATATGCAATTACTACATTTATATTGAGTCGAATTATTAACCGTGCAATCTTTTTTTACCAAATGAGCTTAAGCACAAAGAGGACATTTCAAAATGCTTTAACATGATTTGGAGCTATGGTTAAAACTATTACAATTAAAACATCGGGTTCACTTAAAAGCTTCATAGACAGTACATATATCCAGACCCACCAATACAGAACCTCTAGACATTACCTTCCGAAATACCTCCTCATCCAACTGCAGCGTGACTTGATAAACACTATCATTCCTCTTCGTTGGCCATATTCGTAGAACTTCAATGTTACTGTCTCCAAAAATTTCTTGGTTCTGCTTTCGAATCCAGGAAACTAGGCACTCCTTATCGATATCCTGTGTCATCCCTACAGTTGTAACCCTAGGGTAGAGCTCCTTAAATTGTTGGATTTCATATTTTTCCGCTAATTACTGTTCTGCAATTTCCTTAACTTTTGAAGATTCAGCTTGATTTTCACACCCTAGGAGAATTCCACCATTGTTTAGGTATTTTACCTTGTGAATATTAATATCAATAGGATTGATAGTACTTAAAATATCTTTCTTTGTCTCAGTGTTCTTCTGGTTTTGATTCTTAGGTTTTAAAATTATTCTTGACTTCTCCATGCGTGCGTTTTGGGCGTACGTTTTTGTTTGAGAGACAAAATTTACCTGGTCATTGGACACCATTTGAGACATTTTATTTGATGCCTCTGTTAGCAATGCGGTTTTCAATTCACTGAATTTTTCCATAAAATCATCTACCAGGGTTTGAAATTTTTCTTCTATATTTTTTTGCAGTTGATTCTCTAAACGTCTTATGGAAAGACAAGCATGGCATTTCCAAAATAAACCTTTGATGTTTAAAAATAATAGAATAATGTCCGCTAGTATATTTACACCGGCCGCATGAAAAGATTGATTGCACACTCCAGCACATACGATACTCGGTTTTCGTGCGATCTTATCACTGCACATTCCACACTTCGACATTTTTGCGGTTTTTTGGTTATTATTGATTTTAACAGTTCACTGATATTATTTATAAACATTTGTTTCCTTAGAATATCTATAAATATTTATTACTTTATAAGATCACAACTTATAGCAATATAACAGCACAGTATACATTATATTCAGTTGTTTTTTGTATAACCGTGTGTAACGTCTTCGTTCGATATATATATATATATATATATATATATATATATATATATATATATATATATATATATATATATATATATATATATACATTTTTGCTGGTGTCCACTGCATAACTTTCTTTAATATTTTACTCTCATCCATTCTATTAATGTGTGCGTACCATATTAATTGTTTTTATTGTATGTGTTCTAAAATGGTATTATCTCTGTTCATATGGCGGCTTATTTACTCATTCTGTATTCTTTCTCGTCTAGAAACTCTAGCTACTTTTCGAAGGTAGTCCATTTCTGTAGATAAAAGTTTTCTAGCTATATTTTTGTTGATCTGCCAGATTTTACGTCCATAAGCTAAATTATTTTTTGTAGGGGTATGATATATTCTTAATTTTAATTTCTTTTAAGATATTATTTTGCGTTAGAATTGAGTTAAGCATTCCTATTATCTTTTTTATATTAGTTACTCTGCTCTGGATTGTTTTATAATGCCTACCATCCTTTGCTACGTTAACGCCCAGGTACTCGTATGTATACTCAACGCGTTATTTTATCCAGCTACCTGCCTCTATATCTAATTCTCGAGCTTCTCCTGCTACACAGAGGTGTTCTGCTTTTTTAAGGTTAATTTCTATCCCCCACTTAATATATTCTTGGTATAGCTTTTTTATCATAAATTCCGCGTCTTCATGATCTTGCGCTATCACGATCTAGTCATCTGCATAATAAAGTGTAAACAACATCTCATTGTTAAGGGGTATTCCCATGAATTTAGAATTTTTTTTCCAGTGCTCGAATATGGCATCTAAATAAATATTAAAGAGTAAGGGGTACATGCAGCATCCTTGTCTTAGTCCATTTGTAATTTTAAGGGTATGACTGAGGTTTTTACGTAACTTTACTTGAGATTCTGTTCCTTTATATAAATCGTGTATGGCTTTTACTAGAATGGCATTGATGTTGGTTTTCTGCAGTTCTTTAAATAATCTTTTAATTAATTCTGTATCGTATTCTTTTTCCAAATCAATAAAAACTAAGTGCGTTTCTCTACTAACTGATATTGTTTTTTCAAAGTAGTACAGAAGATATTATCAATGGTGGATCTTCCCGCTGGAAAATCCGATTGCTCTTCTGAGCGACAATGTTGATAGTCATTTAATACCAGCTGATTCAATATATTTCCATACAAACGGCTAACTCAGCAGATTATAGACAAAACTCTATAGTATGAACATTTATCATTTGCCCCTTTCTTATGTGGTGGGTTAATCCATCCATATTAATTTTTGTGAACCATATTTAATTAATCCTGTAGGAATTTCACTCGGGCCTGTAGCTCTTTTATTTTTTAGATTTCTTATGGCTGTCTTTAAAATGTCTTCTTCTAATCGTACTAGTTCCCATGTTATTTGAATATATGTTATTTATTTTCTTCTGTTTTGAACCCTGGTCTTGTTTCTACGAGCACATTCTCAAAGTAAGTTTTCCATCGGTTAATATTTATTGGGTTAATTTTAACTTGACTTTTCCTTGGTGTACTTAAAAATTTTCACGTTTCTGTTTTCCTCCTTCCACCCATATGTGTTTCTAATTCTTGGCATTTTTTTTCTCCCATTGATCGTTTTTCTTATTTCTGATCTACTTTTATCATTTGCCAACTCTTCGTTCCACCAAAAATGTCTTTTTTGTTCTTCTGTTGTTTTTGTACAATATCCTTCGTTAAGTTTTTGATCTAATCTCTTTTAGTATAAGTATCTTATACTGTATTCCTTTAAACTCCTTACCTTAATAAGTTAGTAAATTATGATCAATGCCACATTTAGCACTTTTAGATCATTTACGCGAAAAGCAGTTTGTTGTTTTAATACAAAGTAGTCTATTATCGATTTTTATTCCCCAGTGCATTTATGAATGTCTCTATGTTTAAAGAAAGCGTTCCATGTTTTTAGATTATGCTAATCACAAAATTGATTATTCTCTTGTCCGTATTATCCTACAATATTTTTTATATCATAATTTCCAATTCTCGCGTTCAGGTCACCAATAACTATTCTATCTCTGTTGCTTCCGATTTCACCGAATAGATCATTGAGCTTCTCGTAATGTTGGTCTTTCTCTTCAACAGTCGCATCTTCATTTGGAGCATGTATACCAGTTACTGTCAAGTTGTGTCCAATGTGTTTTATATTTATTTTTGTTACACGCTCATTTATCGGTTCCTAATTAAATATTTGTTGGCTAAATTTTTTTGACACCATCAAAGAAATACCTCTCTTTGCATGCTCATATTTAGGAACTACATATATATATATATATATGTAATCGTATATGATTAAGAAGCGACCTAAAATATTAGCAGCATAATTTTATCCCTTGTTCTTTGTTGCAAAACCTCTAATTTTAACCGTTTTTATTGTGAAGCGCATATATTTCTTTGTAACTATCATTTATAATATTATTGCACAATAATGAAAATGTATATTAACAGAAAGTAATAGTTATTTTACGCACAGATATAATTAATTCAGTTTGTCAGAAGATTATTTACAATAGGTTTTTCTTTTAATAAATTTTAATATAATTAAATTCAAAATTTAGCTTTATGCTATTAATCAATTATGAAACACGAACGGCTTAATTTAATGCTTTCTATAAAATATTGGTTTTGGAAAATCATAATTAATTTATCAAAAACTCGTAGCAAGATTTTATTATGATAAATTAAAAAAAAATGGTAATTTTAATTTTGTTCCAAAATTGTGAAAGAATTTTAAACAGTAGTTAAATTATTAATTGCCATCAATAGCTATTCAAAATAAGTCCCTCTTGACATCTATTTTTAGTAGTTCAATTTTGGAATAATATTGGAGACATTTCACAAAAATAAAATCCCATGTCATTTTTCGGAGACGCAGAGATTAGTTGGTTTTAGTTTTAACTGAGCCCTGTGTTCCAATCACAATTTCAATACAATTTCTTTTAGAGGAACAGGAAATTCAGTTCCTTCATGAACATTAACATCAGTGTTTTCAGCTTGAAATATTAATTTATTTGGAGCATTAGATATAAAAAAGGAAAATACTACTCTAATACCTCCACTTTAATATTCAAAACACTCTGTATTCTGTTTTGTTTGTCATTAAAAGGTTACTGTCATTTTGTTTAAAATTCCAGTATACAAAGTAATTGGCCGTTGGGCTCTACGTAACGGTCGCACAATTTCGTAATTTCTCTCGAAAAAGCGCTACCTGCTTTTAAAGCGTTGACTGTGTCAACCACTCTGTCGGTTTGAAAGCTGCTGTGTCAGCTTTCGATGGAGTAATAGGTATGCGTACTTTTATACGATTCGTTGTATCTTCCCATCGTGCTCCGTAACTTCTGGGATAAGTACCACTTGATACCGTTCTCTTGTTTGTCAATCCTAGCCTGACTGACGAGCCGTGATACGGCGAAACGCGTCTCAGGATGGATTTGACAGACAAGAGAACAGCTAGTAAGCTGCTGGAATATGGACTTTTGTCTATTTTCAGTTGCTTTACAGTAATTTCTCTGCTAAAACGAAACATTCGGCTATTCAAATTGCTTGAAAAGTTTACAACAGAAGTAGAGTGAACTAGTTGTATTTGATACTAGAGTTTTTCATGAACTGGTTTTTTGCAGTGTTTATATATTATACTTGAATTAATCATGATGTCGATTTCACTTAAGCATTAACTAACAAATTCTCCGAGTGGAATTTTTCATCTCACAAACTGGTGCAAAAGATCTGTTGAAATATGATGATATCCTTCTAAACAATCACTATAAGTGGGGCGTTTTTCAAAAAATAATAGGCAAAACTAATTATTAGATCCCTTGCTGAAACGACGTATGGTATTTCTGAAAAAAATCACAGTCTAAGGTTTTTTAAATTCGTTCACATTTCAGGGAGCCCTAGCTTATGGAAAATATTTCTTTTCGGTCAGTCTGCCTGCAGATCGAATCCAAATCCAAAAACTCACGTAATACTTGAAGGGAGATTGGAATTTATAGTTTTTTAGCAATATAGTTTTAGAGGAGTTGAATTTGGTATAATTTCTTCATTATTATGAACATTTTTCTTGGTTTCTGATTAAGATAATGAATAAATCTTTTTCTTTTTCTCCCTCATAAGCAGATTGCTTGTTAGTTTCAAGACCATTCTGACAGTCTTCATTGCTCTTGCGATGCGGACTGCCAGCTATCCCTCCAGCGTTTGGGTGGTCATCCTTGTTCCCGGTGATTTGTGATCTCTGGCCACTTTCACCATTCTATCATCTGGCGTGTAATGTGCTCGTTCCATTCTCTGCGTCTCTAGCGGATCCATCTAACGACGCATTTGGTTTTGGTCTTCTCTCTGATGTAAGTGTTTCTTTTTTTGTCTAGTAGTGTGTACCCTGCGATGGTTTTTAATATTTGCATCTCTGTAGTCCTCATCATTCTTTTAGTTTTTACTGTATCGGCTCTTGTTTCACCTGCATATGTCATTGGGGGTCGTATGCAAGTTATTCCATATGCTGTGCTTCAGACCACCTGATATTCTTGCTGCTTTGTTAATCAGTTGCCTTACGTCGTTGGTTAAATCGCCGTAGCTTTACTTGTTCAATAGGTTTGTTATTGATGGCTATTTCGTATCTTAATGGTTGTCTAGATATAGTCATGCACTTTGTTTTTGTTACAGATATCTCCATGTTAGTTGCGGCAGCCATTTGTTCAAATGCGTATGCTAGTCTCTGCAGATCATCTTCAGAGTCAGCAATGACGACGGCGTCGTCTGCGTAGCATATTATTTTGATCTTTTGATCATCCAGCCTATAACCTTATTTTCTGTCTAGTACAGCGTTTATTAATAATTCCATTATTTTGTTGAAAAGTATAGGGCTGAAACTGTCCCTGCCGAATGCCCGAGTTCGTCGGGATTTCTCTGGTGATCTTCGTGTGCGTTTTTATCTTTGTACTGGTGTTCATATTTAATTTTTGTATTATCTTTATGATGTTTTTAAGTATATCTTTTCTTATTCTCATAAATCTTCAAATTTTTTACTTAATCTCTTAATCTAACACTACACTCTGCTTTATTTCTAGTCCCTCTCGTTCACAATCTCATTTGCAATCGAAAAAATAATTACATAGATCGAAATACTACCGTAATAATGCTCGTTGAACGAGCTGACTATTGCCGGGCGTTCGATGCACATGTACACACATCGCGATCCGAAACTCAACTCTGAATAAATACTAAGCGTAATTATTTGTAGTTAAAGGTGTAACTGGTTAAAAAGAGTGAAGTTAGATATCTTATATAAGTCGTTTTTGGGGTTCTTAAAGTTGGGAAATTTGAAAATTGGGTTAATTTTTCATTGTTTTCAAATATTTATAGTCAAAGAGTTTCAGGAGTGGGGAAGGGAAATAAAGAGTTGCTCCATATATGTGGTATCGTATATCCATTTTAAAGTTCTTGAAGTCGACAAAGAAGATATTTATGTGTTCCATATATGTTATGTTATACATCCTTTTCAGGGTTTTGGGCGAGGAATTTAAAAATTGAATTATTCTTTTATTATTAATGTGTTACCAGGATGGGAAAATGAGCTGAAAAGGTTGTTTCCAATGGCATAGCCACGTTCAAGAGGTGGTGGGGCATATGGATAAAATGATCTCCTTGATGAAGCAGTCCTCTTACACTGGAACTCTAAAAGTTTAAGCTAAAATCGATAACCGTAGAGTTTCACAAAAATACTCTTCTACATTAGAACCTACACCCAATTAAAGAATGAATGACGGGAAGGGGGAGATATTTTAGAAAATAAACCTGGTCCTAAACTGGAACTTTAAAAACTTATATCCAGTTTATAAATCAAGGAACACAAGGAAGCAGGATTTTCACAGAAAAGAACCCTGTTATACAGTACTCTAAAAAACTTTATCACCAAAAGGAACACCTACCTAAAAAAAGTCCTATATCTAAGGGTGCGTCGTTTTCTAGATATAATATAAATATGCTCCTGATCCCCCCTTGGCAACACCACAAGTTGCTTTATATATATTAAGTTATATTTCCTTTTGAAATTTTTTAATCATGAAATCGGGAAAAATTGTGTTTTATCATATTCTTATTTTTTAGTAAGTATATATATTGTGTTCTAGGTCTTTGGAGTCGAGGAATATTAAAACTGTATTAATTATTCATTATTTTCGATTTTAATAGAAATAATATCTAGAAAAGACTGAGATGTGATTACAAGTGACTTTACTACTTTTTACTGCTTTTTCATTAGAGACAGCAGGTAATTTTAAATATATTAATTACTTACATATAGGGAAGGTTTTGGAGGTAGACTCACACATTTTATAATCATTGTAAAATATCCTTCCCTTTTCTGAAAAATTAGGCAGTAATAATTGTTCTTTAGTGTTGAAAAGCGAACTACTATATTTATTTTAGTCTCGTATTTGCAAGCGAAGTACTAGGTAAATAATTTAACCATTTTTTTAATTATGTACATAATTTATTAAAATATTGTCTAAATAATAATTGCATGTAATTAAGTCTCTATCTGCATAATATTTTACAATAATAGTGATTTCTAAACATTATATTTATTCATCTGCAAGCTTTTTAGCGGGAAGAAATAATGGTGTTTCATAATGGCAGTTTCACTGTTAAAATTATCAATAAAATTCCACAATACTTTCCCACTAAGTTAACTGATTCCCAATGAACATTAAGAAGTGAAAAACTTACGTAAATATTAATTTCATTTTAAAATTTTATATAAAATTTAATTGTGAATTAAAAAACTTTTATTTGACGATGCTGGAAAAACATCTAAAAATAGTTGATGAAAAACTTGTATGGAATCCCAATTACCAAATTTGACAAAAAAGAAATATTCTTATTGAAAATTTCATTAACATTTATGGATTTTTAAATATATGTGGCGATAGCTTGTTGTTGCTTTCGTTGGTGGTAAACTATTTGGGTAGTGACGAAATATAATTCGTAATTTTGTATTAATAAATGTTTGTTTATGAAGAAAATATGCCTACGTGACATTAAAGTGTAGTCTCGTTTAATATGAACTATTTCCCTTACATTAGATTTGTCACTTATATTTAAAATAGTTGTTGCAAAATTTTGAAAAAAAGATTTAATAAAACTTGGTAATGGATCTAACGGCGGCAGAATGACGTTCTGTCGTTGACATGTTTTGTTTTACCGGATTTAAAGCTAATGAACGAGTCTTTGTTTTTATATAATATTAAAATGTTACAGAAAAAACCTTTTTTGATGTCAGAACCAATCGGCTAATTGAAATGAAGAAAGGTGAAGAAGTAGGTCGGCCCGAATATAGACATATTTTTTTTTGTTTTTTTCAAAGTCGCCGATAGCAGTTTCATCAGGCTATTTTTTACATTAATAATTTCGTTTGTTGACACTGCGTATTGAATGACTGCTTGACTTTAACATGACTACGGCCTACTTCTGAGATTCGAACTATGTCATCTTCCACGACTCAATACTTCGCTACCAAATGGTGCCTTTACCATGTTGCATAAGTGGAGAGTCAATAATCATGTGGATATGCAAAAGTTATTATTGAGAAGGGGAAAAGATTCCATAAAAAAAAAACTAAGATAAATGTGATTTTTTTTTTTATTTTTTATTAATAACTTTTTATAGAAACTAAAAATTGATGCACCCTGTATACACACACAAAACTTTATGCTACCATTTGGCTAAAATGCAGATATTTTTCTATGATTTATAATCAACCATGTAGGTAGTTGTTGCTCGGACCATTTCGAATGCATATTTTAAATTTTAATATTACTATCGATATTATAAATAATAAACCTACACAATTTTCTACACCCAATACACGAAAATCATTTTGCAGTAATATAAATTTAAAACGTATTCATTGTGAATACGTTTTACCGAAATGCAATGGGTTTAAAATCAATAAATTTTATTTTTAGTGGATTTAAAGCAAAACCGTTAAAGGGAATATTCAGAGAGTTTAATATTCAAATGTAATATTTAATCGATGTCCAGAACCGTAGCTAGGGAGGGAAAATAAAATGTGCTCCGGTTCTGGACGCCCGCCAGATGCAGGAGAACGCCGCGTAGCAAACCACTGTATGAAATTAGCTTTAAAATTTTTAAGACATAACAATAAATTAAGTATTAGAGAATTAATTAGCTTGTAGGTTGCTAAGATTTCTTGATTTTTTATTACTTTTATTCGTAAGGGAAATATTACAATCGTGAAAAGGTCACACTACATAACTCCTCCACTTCTTTAAGTTTCGGAGTTTCTGTATCACAACATAGTTTCGAATTTCTGTAGCTCTGTCTTTTTATATATGTATTACCTAAATTAAGTTATCATTTAGTGTGAGAAAATCAAATTCAACATTTATTTTAAAACTGTGTGTTTTCAAGGGAAATACTAAGAAAATCACTTAACAATTTTTTTGTCACATTTTTAACATTTAAAATTTCATAGTGCATTATAAACCATTTGAATCATAATGAGGACTGAGACAAGAGACGGGAGATGGAAGGATTTCTCCAGACTAGGTTTTTTCAGTAGAACGGGGTTTCCTGAGACGGATCCTTATCGATTAGTTGCCCCTTTCTGGTGCCCTTAACTGTTTTGTATTGTTCTGAGGGATTTATTTTTTTGGGGCGCTTGACGGATTCTTTCGAGAAAAAATTATCTCTACTCATTTTTTTTAAGTAAAGATAAGTAAAGTTTTATGATTAGAGGATCTTTTTTATTTTAGAGGCGTCTCTCGGATTATCGATTTTTTGTTGCTACCCTGGGATGGGTCTAAATTTTTCAGTAGACCAAATTTTTTTTCAGAGAGGCTTCTACTTGTCCTTCGCCTAAGGTCTACTGAAATAGCACAAAAATTAAAGCCTCCGGATTATAAACTTGGAAAACATAAAGATTTGAAAAAGCTTAATGTGATATATTACGTACGTTTGTTATTTTATTATATAGTAACACAAACTTTTCAATTTGCACCAAATCCAATAAGTAATTTATTAGTTTAAAGTATTAGTCAATTAAAAAACGTTTCTATGTTAATAAATTTGTCTAAGTGGCACCTGATTGTTATTTTTCACTATATGCGGATGACACGTCTGTCATCTTCTTAGATCAGTCGAAATTTATATTATGAGATAACTGTAACCATTCAGTTTCAGACTTGACGAAATGGTTTACTTAAAATCATCTTTAGTTAGTTCATCAAGAACTCGTAATATAAGACTTCACAAGAGACAGAAAGTACGTGATAAAGTAACTCTTACAATAAATGACACATCCATATAAGTAAATAACCAAACTGAAATTTTAGGACTATGTTGAATATTTGACTCCATAATTGTTCCTGATGAGGCTAACGTGATTAAGAAAACACACGTCGAGCATAAAATGTTAGTTGTCGAGGTGATAACTGTCATGTCTTAGCAATTCAAATAGACTAAAATTTGTGCTGGAAAACTCGCTGTACTCTAATATACTCACACAAAATTAGCATTGCGATACGGTACATGTCTAAGAGGAAATTCTACTCTTTTACATGAAATACTTGTAGCTCAATAAAGAATAATATATTTTTTATATTTCTAAAAGAACCTCTTCTAGAACATTATTTAAAACCTTAAATTTTAGCCATAATAAATCTGCATAATTAAAGTTGTTTTTTTTTAAATTATATGAATATACTCGTATCTCATCTTTCATATTATTTAATAAAAAAACATAACCTTATTTATAGAAGTAAATACGATGACTTCCGTTTGACATTTCGAAGCACGAGGACATGTTTCCGGTTAAGGCTTCTAAGGGCAAAGTTAGCGCGTTTTGGGGCTTCGGAGTGTAGAACGGTGGTCCACAAACTGCTTGGTAGGAGTTCTAATCGCATAGGGTTGCTAAGCGCTGTGCGGAGTGATTCCTAGAACGAGGTTATGTGAGCAGTGGTCAAGCACGTGTGGCTATGCTTTTGTGAAAGTTGCTCAATCGACCTGACAGAAAGCGGTTATATCCAAAACTAGTAGCAGTTTCTCCAGGGGAACCTTCATTAGAGCCCATGAAGTATATGAAAAACTTAAGCTAAATATTTATGAAATATGGTTACGGACATAGTATCCAGATTCACTTTGTTGTGAACCTTGTTGGGAATCATTTAATATAACAGAAAAAGAAGAGTTTGCAAATATAAACTGACATTCGGCCGAATAGTCCTGGCGGTTGTGGCCGTAAAATTTATTGAGAGAGAGAAAGTAAATACGATAGCGTTAATACTATCCATGGTGCTAATTTTCGAGTATCTTTTACCTGGCAAAGACTGTGAAGTCTCCAAAAAAAAACTTGGTTTGACATTGTATAATAAATTACTAAATAATATTAAAAATATAAAAAGGATTGGACTGTCAAAAAAAAATGAAACAAAATTTACTAGATCAGTATTCGTACAACATAAAAGATTTGTTGCATTAACTTTAAGTTTTCAGTATTTTTAACTTTTCAGTTTACCCATTGATGATCTCTATACCATGGTAAACCTGTCTAGAAGGAAAATATATATTTTTTATTTATATTTTTATAAAATAATATTTTTAAAAAATAATTTATTTCCAAGTTAAATTATATGCTATAGTACTTGCTATTACCTATTTTCTTACGTCCGAATATATAGATATACATCAGTGGCAAAACCAGGTGCAATAGGCGGGGATAGTGGTATATGGATACAATGGGGTTTCTTTAAGCAAACACTAAAGAGAGAGCACTAAAAACGGAGTTGCTTAGGGAAGGGGTCGCCAATCGACAAACGAGAGGCCAGAGAATAATAGGATGAAATAAAAAAAAATCTTTTAACGGAACTCTTAAAGATCAATAACCGGGAGGTTGAGATTTTTCACAAAAAGGCACCTTTTTACACAGTGCTAAACCTCAAAAACTTATGTCAAATTTAAAAATTGGTGACCTCGAAGGAGAGGAAACCGATTTTTAAAATCGAAAAAAGGGCAAAATTGTTCACAAAAAACCCTTACATATACTGGAACTTTAAAAATTAAAAAATAGATGGCCCTGAAGCTTTCTCGCAAAAAAACAATCCCCCAACAAAAACAAGCCCTCTTTCTTTTTTTCCAAGTAAGGGGACATAGGCCACAATTTTATGATTTTTGATATGAAGAATTCTGAAAAGAATCTGTATCAGGATATATAAGGAGTAATATATCTAATACGCCTCCTCACCCATTTATCTTCATATATTTTTCATATAAAAAATTATATTTGAAATTTATTGGTTATTTAAAACTAGAAAAAATTTCCATAATGATATTTAAAAAATACAAAATTCAAGTAGGAAATACGTACCGAATTTGAAATCGGTATATAATTTTGTGTCAAGACTTATTTTCACCAACCGACAGATAGACAGACAGACCAACAGAAATGGGGAACTATAATTTTCATAATTTAAGAATCTCGAAGCTTGGGGAGTAATAATAAATTAATAGTTATTTGTTGAAATCATTTCGATAAATACAAAAAGTGGACAAAGGCAACCTATTTTAATTATTTTTTTTACTGTCTTATCTTATGGACTGTCGCTGCCTGTTCGAATCGTCCACACTATTTTCCAGAGGTTTTTTTTTGGTCACAAAGCGTGTGTTTTTTTAAGTCTTCAGAGTTAGTGACGCATTCGAAAATTTACATTTGCTTCTTTTTTCAGATCTTACCGTTCGAAAAAATGACTAAAAAATAGGGATCAGAGAGTGGTAAAATATTTTATAGTCTCTTATATTTAATTCTCACTCTAGCCCTGTAACAGGCAGAACGGTTATAACAACACTCGTTTTCAGTAAAAAAACTGTTAAGAAAAAAGAATTTTCCCAATGAATACACAAGAAGTAATATAACTAACCAAGTAGTATAACTAACATAAAATTTAATAAACCTTATACTCCTTAAAAAATTTGTTCAGTGATATGAGTTACTTTTCGTAACTTTGTTTCAGGAAATTTCTGTTGATATACCTAAATTAGTATAGACGATCCTAAATGAATTCTCCAATCAAGCTTTTAAAGCAGTTTATTCAACTACTAAATATAATTCTGTAATCGAAACTTTCCAGCTAAGTAGCAAAATAAAACTCAAAATTGTTGTTGGGTATGGTCACAGCTGCCAGCTACGGCACTGTCGATATTCAGCTTTTGGAAAAGCCAGATCAGCCACAACTAAAACGATAATACTGCTAAATCCGTTAAAGTAATATCCCATTACGACTATGCAAATGGTAACCTGCTAAATTATTGCCGCTCTGGACATTATAAGCTCAAGTCAAATATTTCGTTGTATCCATCAGAGGTAGGTGTGATTAATTTTCAATTTAATTATATCTTCAAGACTATTGTTTTAAGATATCATTTTTGCTAAAAAATTTTGTTATTTTGTTTATTTGTTGATTTAGACGTGTGAAAAAAAATTATTGTTCTGTTTAAAGCAAAGGAATCGCTATATATAAAAAACTGGGATGCTCCACGGTGCTCAATATTATTTTCTTATATAACACTAGCCGTACCCGCGGCTTCGCTAGCGTGGACTTGATTCACTACTATCGTCACTGCTTATTCCTTATGTTACTTAACGTAATAAAATATCTGTCATTATTTCCCCTTATCTCCCATTATTTCTCCTTATCTCCCATTTTCTCTACATAATTTCCATTATCTAGACTTATCTCTGCTCTTCTCATATTATTTCTCCTTATCTCCCATTATTTCTCCCATTATCTCACCTTATCTCCCATTATCTCACCTTATCTCCCATTATCTAGGCTTATCTCGCTTATCTCACAATATTTGTCCCTATCATCTCCCAATATTTCTCCTTACCTCCCATTATCTCACTATAACTCCCATTATCTAGACTTATCTCTGCTTATCTCCCATTATTTCTCCTTATCTCTCATTATTTATACTTATCTCCCATTATCTCACCTTATCTCCAATTATCTAGGCTTATATCGAATTATATAGAACATATGTATAAATTTATAAAAACACGTAAATCGGATTAGTGTTCTCAAATGATAAGCGCACTAACGGACAGACAGACAGACAGACAGAGAGACGTTGCATTTTATATATATATTATAATATGATATTGTTCCATATTTAATGGTTTGGGCAGTGTATTGCAAGAGAACGCGCTAACGGTAACCTATTTTCCGACTTGATTCACTATTATCGTCACTGCTTATTCTTTATGTTCCCTAACGCAATAAAATATATCCTATAACCTGGCCAGAGAACATATGTATGTTTTTAAAAAAAAAGCACGTAACGCACTAACGGACAGACAGACAGAGAGGGGTTACATGTTATATATATTATAGATAGATAACCTGGCCAGAGCAAATATGTATGTTAAAAAAAAGCACGTAAATCGGATAAGTGTTTCTCCAGTGATAAGCGCACTAACGGACAGACAGACAGACAGATAGACGCTGCATTTTATATATTATAGATATAGATTATTATTATTATATAACCTGGCCAAAGAATACATGTATGAATTTAAAAAAAGACACGTAAATCGGATAAGTGGTTCTCGCGTGATAAACGCACTAGTGGACAGACAGACAGAGAAACATTGCATTTTATATATATTATAGATTATAGATATTCTCTGCTACATAAAATTGTTCCATATTTAATGATTTAGGCTGTATATTGCAAGAGAACTTTTTTCCGACTTCATTCACTATTATCGTCACTGCTCATTCCTTATGCTACCTATCGTAATAAAATATAGCCTATAACCTGGCCAGAGAACATATGTATGTTTTTAAAAAAAAGTACCTAAATCGGATAAGTGGTTCTCCAGTGATAAGCGCACTAACGGACAGACAGACAGAGATACGTTACATTTTATGTATATTATAGATGTAATAAAACATATATCTATAACCTGGTCAGAGAACATATGTATGAATTTAAAAAATCACGTAAATCGATAAGGGGTTCTCGAAGGATAAGCGCACTAACGGACAGATAAACAGACAGAGAGACGTTGCATTTTATATATATCATAGATATAGATAATTATTATTATTATATAACCTGGTCAAAGATATATATATATATATATATATATATATATATATATATATATATATATATATATATATGAATTTAAA
Organism: Pachyrhynchus sulphureomaculatus; assembly: GCA_019049505.1. Taxonomy (NCBI): domain Eukaryota; kingdom Metazoa; phylum Arthropoda; class Insecta; order Coleoptera; family Curculionidae; genus Pachyrhynchus; species Pachyrhynchus sulphureomaculatus. Next base: position 148,491,920 of record CM032446.1, on the reverse strand, counting down.
AAAATACACGTAAATCGGATAAGTGATTCTCACGTGATAAAACGCACTAATGGACAGAATTGCATTTTATATATATTATAGATTATAGATTATAGATATTCTCTGCTATATAATATTGTTCCATATTTAATGGTTTAGGCTATGTATTGCAAGGGATCGCGCTAGCGGCAAACTTTTTTCTGACTTCTTTCACTATTATCGTCACTGCTCATTCCTTACGCTACCTATCGTAATAAAATGTAGCCTATAACCTGGCCAGAGAACATATGTATGTTTTTTAAAAAAAAAGTACGTAAATCGGATAAGTGGTTCTCCACTGATAAGCGCACTAACGGACAGACAGACAGGCAAACAAACAGACAGATAGACGGACAGAGAGACGTTGCATTTTATATATATTATAGATGCGTTTACAGTAGATCATACTGATAGTCATCATATCAAGAGATCTCCTGCCAAAGATTACAAAATTCCATGGCACAAATACCATACGGATTTGAACAGATCAGTAAGAAATTGACTACCATTCATTAAATCATGTGGTAAATATTCTAGCTAGATATTCGTATAGAGAATTTTATCTACCCAAAATTATTAATGGCGTCTCTTCCTATGGTTGCAAAACTTTCTGTATCTTTAATGACCGTTGCAATTGCCTACTTCATAGTTGGCTGAATAATTTTGTTCCGTTCTTAGAACCGTGCGCAGTAAGCGAAAATGTATGATAGGTATGAAGAAGCTTTCGAGCTATTTCCCTCACTTCTGTTGTAAATCGCTGTTCAATTCTTATAGTATTCATTCACGCACTGGAACCGAAAAGTTTGCTGTCTAGTCTCCTGAATATTTCTTGAGAACAGACCTACATGTTTTTATTTTTCTTAATTATATTATATGTATCACTGTTTTGTTGATGTTACAATAATTACGAGAAAAAGCCATAGACAGCGTATTTAGTGACCCGACTAATACATTTTCTAGAATTTTACTTCCACTATGTCCATTAGCATTTGTCAAATCTTATGGACATTTTATAATTTACTTATGAATTCTTTTAACTTCCTCAAAACGGTCTATTTATTAAACTACTTCATTAGATTGTTCTTTAGTCGCTCAAATACAACTGGACTTGCTATGTATGTATGTATATATATATATATATATATATATATATATATATATATATATATATATATGGTATATGTATATATATATGTATATATATATGTATATATATATATATATATATATATATATATATATATATATATATATATATATATATATATATATATATATGTATATATATATATATATATATATATATAAAGAAGAAGGACTGTAATAGGGCACTGGCAACAAACAATCTGGATTTTCACTACTGGGAAACGCCCTTATAAGGAGAAGAGATGAACAATCAAAGATCTACAGGCTCTAGTATCTGCTTTTCATTTTTATTATCAATTCGCTGCCTATTTAGTAGCTTCTTCTGGATACTGAAATGCAAACAACGTACAGAAAAACAAGGTTAAGACGTTCGTCTATAATATATATAAAATGCAACGTCTCTCTGTCTGTCTGTCTGTCTGTCTGTCTGTCTGTTGTCCGTTGCGCTTATCACTGGAGAACCACTTATACGATTTACGTACTTTTTTTTTAAAACATACATATGTTCTCTGGCCAGGTTATAGGCTATATTTTATAACGATAGGTAGCATAAGAAATGAGCAGTGACGTAATATAGTGAATGAAGTCGGAAAAAAGTTTGCCGCTAGCGTGTTCCCTTGCAATACACAGCCTAAACCATAAATATGGAACAATATTATGTAGCAGAGAATATCTATAATCTATAATATATATAAAATGCAATGTCTCTCTGTCTGTCTGTCCATTAGTGCGTTTATCACGCGAGAACCACTTAGCCGATTTACGTGTTTTTTTTTTTAATTCATACATATATTCTTTGGCCAGGTTATATAATAATAATAATCTACATCTATAATATATATAAAATGCAACGTCTCTTTGTCTGTCTGTCTGTCCGTTAGTGCGCTTATCCCTCCACAACCACTTATCCGATTTACGTGATTTTTTAAATTCATACATATGTTCTCTGACCAGGTTATAGATATATATTTTATTACATCTATAATATGTATAAAATGCAACGTATATCTGTCTGTCTGTCAGTCTGTTCATTAGTGCGCTTATCACTGGAGAACCACTTATCCAATTTACGGACTTTTTTTTTTAAACATACTAAACCATTAAATATGGAACAATATCATGTAGCAAAGAATATCTGTAATATATATAAAATGCAACGTCTCTCTGTCTGTCTGTCCGTTAGTGCGCTTATCACTGGAGAACCACTTATCCGATTTACGTGCTTTTTTTTAAAACATACATATGTTCTCTAGCCAGGTTATAGGATATATTTTATGACGTTAGGTGACATAAGGAATAAGCAGTAACGATAATAGTGAATCAAGTCGGAGAAAATTTTGCCGCTAGCGCGTTCTCTTGCAATACACTGCCTAAAGCATTAAATATGGAACAATATCATGTAGCAAAGAATATAAGATATATATAAAATGCAACGTCTCTCTGTCTATCTGTCTGTCCGTTAGTACGCTTATCACTCGACAACCACTTATCCGATTTACGTGTTTTTTTTTTAAAAAAATTTATACATTTGTTCTTTGGCCAAGTTATCTATAATCTTCTATCTAGAATATATATAAAATGCAACGTCTCTCTGTCTGTCTGTCTGTCTGCCTATCTCTCTGCCTGTCTGTGTGTCTGTCCGTTAGTGCACTTATCACTTGAGAACCACTTATCCGATTTACGTGTTTTTATAAATTTATACGTATGTTCTATATAATTCGATATAAGCCTAGATAATGGGAGATAAGGTGAGATAATGGGAGATAAGGAGAAATAATGGGAGATAAGTCTCGATAATGGGAATAAGGTGAGATAATGTTGATAAGTATAAATAATGGGAGATAAGGAGAAATATTGAGACATAAGTCGAGATAAGCCTAGATAATGGGAGATAAGGAGAAATAATGGGAGATAAGGAGAAATAATGGGAGATGAGAAGAGATAAGCCTACATAATGGAAATTATGTAGAGATAATGGGCGATAAGGAGAAATATTGGGAGATAAGGGGAAATAATGGGAGATATTTTATTACATTGGGTAACATAAGGAATAAACAGTGACGATAGTAGTGAATCAAATCCACGCGAGCGGAGCCACGGGCCCGGCTAGTTATGCCATATGATATATAAATTTATAAAGTTGTGTAAGAAATTACTTACAAAATTTAGCAGTTAATTCATCTCTGGTGAATGAAATAAAATTTGCATTTCGTTGGCCAGGTAAGTATAATCACAGAAAACATAACAAAAGGACACTTAGAGAGTTACACAGGTATCAGAAAATAAAACACTGTAATTAACATTATTTAAAAACACTTTTTTAAACTGAAACAACTGTGAGAAAGACCATGATGTTGAAATGGTACTCCATTTTAATATTTTTTACATCCTGTTTAGTAACTTTTTAGTAATATTTGAGTCTGAAACGGATATCGTTGGTACTCTATGTCGTCAGAAGGTCAACAAAAAACCCAAAAACATTAAAGTTATTAATTATTCATATTTATTCTTTAATTTTATAACAAAAGGAGTCATAAAGTAATTTAAAGTATTTTTAAAGTGAATGCCATTATTGGAAAAGTTATTTATTATTTATCATATTTAATTTTTAATTTTATAACGAAAGACAAATAAAGGAATTAGAAATATTTAAAGAACAGGAGTAACAGAAAAGGAAACGTCAACTTTACTGGAAAATAATTTGTTCATAAAAATCGTTATTTTTGATTGATTTGGTGTCATTTTGACTTAGCAAATAGGTGTAAATAGAGCTCATTCCTTCTGTCTTTTTTGTGATTGAGATTATTTTTGCAAGTTTTTATGTAACACATTTCCAAGAAACTTCTTCTGAAGTAATTAGTTTCAACATCCAGAGAAAGCTGTTGTTATATTGTACTCTGTGGTCTGTATTATTTACTTGTAAACTCAAACTGGTTACGTTGGGTTTATGTTTGCTATCACTTTTGTGTGTGTGTGTGTTTTAGAGAGCTTTTGTAACGTTTGTCCGACGTAGACCAAACCACATTGACAGGAAATGCCATAAATTATATTAGATCTTTGTAAAGTATCAGTTTTGTCTTTTAGTTTAGCACAAAAATAATTCATCTTTTGTAAATTATAGCTAGCAATATTTATATTTGTATTTGCAAATCGGTAACACAAGGACTGGGAGAGACCTTCTATATATTGTAACTTTCATACTTTAATGTCGTTGTTGGTAGCGTTAGTGAGACCAGTTGGATTGATTTGAAATATCTTTTTTATAAGAGTTTTTGGAGAGTAATTGTCCAACAAAAATAATCTCAGTCACAAAAAAAATAGTAGGATTGAGCTCTATTTATACCTATTTGCTAACACAAAATCATACCAAACCAATCAAAAATAACGATTTTTTTTTTAAAAAAATTATTTTCCAGTAAAGTTAACGTTTCCTTTTCTGTTACTCCTGTTCTTTAACTATTTCTTATTCCTTTATTTGTCTTTCGTTATAAAATTAAAAATTAAATATGATAAATAATAAATAACTTTTCCAATAATGACATTTACTTTAAATTACTTTATGAGTCCTTTTGTTATAAAATTAAAAAATAAATATGATAAATAATTAATAACTTTTCCAATAATCGCATTCACCAAAACTTGCTAAATCCTTAACTGTTGTTTGGGTTTTTTGTTGACCTTTTGACGACATAGAGTACCAACAATATCCGTTTCAGACTCAAATATTACCAAAAAAATTCTATGTCAAAAATTTTAAAATGGAGTACCATTTCAACATCATGGTCTTTCTCTTAGTTGTTTCAGTCTAAAAAAGTGTAAATAATGTTAATTACAGTATTTTATTTTCTGATCTCTAAGGGTTCTTTCACCTTCACCAGAGATGAATTAACTGCTTAATTTTATAAGTAATTTCTTATACAACTTTATAAATTTATAAATCACATATCATAACGAACGTCTTAACTTTGTTTTTCTGTGACTTGTTTGCATTTCAGCATCCAGAAAAAGCTACCAAATAGGCAGCGAAAGCTTGATAATAAAAATAAAAAGCAGATATATGGTATATATACATATATATATATATATATATATATATATATATATATATATATATATATATATATATATATATATATATATACCTTGAGAACAATATAAAGAAGTCGTTCAATAAATAGACCATTCGAATCCAAGGGCAAGTTATAAAATGCCACAAGAGTTGACATGTGTGAATGAATATCGTATAGGTAAAGTTAAGTTCTAGAAAGTGCATTAGTCGAGTCACTGCATAGCCCTATCTACGGCTTTTGCTCAGAACTATTGTACCATCAACAAAACAGGGACACACATAATCAAGAAAAGTAAAAATATGTAGGAAGCTAGGTAATAAACTTCTCTGATACAGTGAGTGAATGAACAATATAAGAATTCATACCTATCATACATTCCCAAATACTAATTAAAAAAGAGCAAACAGTGCTAATGCACCTAACTAACAAATACGAATTGTTAGTCAACCCACCACTTAGTCGAAGAAAAATAACCCATAGAAGGAGAATCTACATTCTATCTAAAGATACATTTATTACACCACAAAGATCATCATATCATCATCATCATCATATCATCATCATCATCATATCATCATCATATATATCGTATCATCCTATCATAAAACGTATTTTAATGAAGCTAGATACCAAAAAATCTTCTGGCGCTGACGGAATACCTGCCATAGTTCGCAAAAACTGTGCAAGGGAACTAACACCAGTTTTGGTAGACTTTTCAACCTATCCGACAGAAAGGGACTATTTCTTTCTGCTGGAAATGTGCCACAGTTCAGCCGATACCTAAAAAAGGCAAGAAGACCTTGCCAAACAACTACCAACCAGTCGCACTGCTTTCAATAATATCGAAAGTCATGGAAAAGGCTGTTAATCAGCATCTTCTAAAATACCTTGAAGGATTCAACATTATTAGCTATCACCAATATGGCTTTCGTAAACATAGATCAACAGGAGATCTTCTAACTTATGCAACACATGTTTGGAACAACGCAATTGAACACTTCGGAGAATCTCGAGCGGTTGCTCTTGACATATCCAAGGCACTCGACCGTGTTTGGCACGATGGATTGTTGGCTAAGCTACGCTCTTATGGTATGTCTGAAAAGTTCTATTTGTGGCTCTCATGTTTCCTCAGAGAGCGTTTTTTACGAGTCGCAGTCGACGAATTTCTTTCTAATACCTTTACTGTTAATGCCGGTGTGCCCCAAGACTCCATACTGTCTCCTACTCTCTTTCTCATTTACATTAACGATCTGCTGGAAAGGACCGGGAATCCAGTCTACAGCTTTGCAGATGACAGTACGCTTATCTCTTCATTCACTTTGAACGCTCGGACATCGGCTGCTCAGGCGAATATCAGCAGACAGCAGAAAGTCATTCAACTTAACAAAGATCTGGAAGAAATTCTATCTTGGGGTGACAGTAACCAAGTGGAATTTAACACTACAAAAACCCAGGCGACAGTTTTTTTTTAAAAAGTTAACGTTGCTGAACCCGACATAGTTATGTCGGGGCACTCCATTCCCTAGCATCGTCACTCAATTTGTTGGGCGTTAATTTGGGAGCAAATATGTCCTGGCATGAACATGTTGCAGGCATAGCAAGGAGAGCTTCTCAAAAGTGGGGGAATATTATTTCGAACCAGAAAGCTTCACACTCCACAACAACTGTTAATTCTTTACAAAGCTCAAATTCAACCAACTGTGGAATACTGCTCCCAAGTTTGGGGCTCTGCTCCCAAACATACACTGCATTTCTTGGATTCTGTTCAGAAAAGGACTGTTCGTCTGATTGGAGACCCAGAACTGACCGGCGGCCTTGATTAGCTGGAACATCGAAGAACGGTTGGCGACTTGTACAAGTATTTTCATGGAGAGTGTTCGAAGGATGTAGCCCGCTTAATTCCTCCCAGAGCGGTGCATGTTAGAAATACACGTCGCGCTGATACTTCACATCCGTATGAGGTTCAGCTTGTTACTCCTCGTACAACACTTTTCAAGCAGTCTTTTATATGGAGAACATCATCCCTTTGGAATGGCGTAAATCGCTTTTTTCACACACTTGTCGCTCCTGTAGGGCTTTAGGGACTTCCCTGCAGCACATGTGCTAGACCCATAAAAAAACCAAAAAAAAAATACTAAAAATACAGACCTTTACCCCCTGCTCCCTACAAAGCAGTCGCTTTGAAGCGTAAGGCGCACAATTCTAACAACGGAACGAAATTATTTAGTCGACCATAAACGGGGCAATTGCAACAATCATTAAAGATACAAAAAGTTTTGCAACCAAATGACAAGTTCTCTATTGTCCACGAATATCTAGCTAGAATATTTACCACATGACTAAATGAGTGATTTGCTGAAATCCCTGTGGTACTTACGATAAAACAAGGAAGTTTGGCAAATTGCAAATGCTACAGATTCACCACATGGCAAACTCTTACTTCAAAATAATGAAGCCATTTTATACAGTTTACTTAGTGGATTTGAATTAGTTCCCATCCAGAAACGTCCAATTTGCAAGAAAATTCTGCCCAAAAACCATTTAACAGAACATCTTCTTATCTTTCACTTCAAAAAAAAGAATAGAAACACAACTACAACTACTACTATTACGTAGCTCTACAACACAATGTGAATCTTGGCTGACTGCACTATATTCCTCAAGACCTTCTGGTCTTCTATTAAATTCAGATCCAGAGGTATTCATTCAACATCAGGGCGGATCCCTGACGTTATCCTTCCGTTTTCTCAACCGTATATTCTCCCATATCAGCCTCGCCAGTCTGTCATCCGGCTCTGTGATTAAGTCCATATCCTCTTAAACGCTGGGGCTTTATTCCTTTAAAAATATCACCGTCGCCATATAGCTGGTAGATCTCGGCATTGGTTCTAATGCGATATTTGTTGGTATTAAAATCGTGATGGAACTCCGAGGGTTTTTCTTAATATTTTCCTTTCAAAACGTCTGAGCTACTCCTCGTTAGATTTAATCAATGTCCATGTCTCGCTTGCATAAGTGACTATTACTTACAACAGTTTTTATAAACTTTTACCTTTGAGGTTCTAAATATACTTTCGACTTCGGAAAGTTGCTCAATAAGAAGAGACATCGATTTGCGAATTGAATTCGGCCCTTTATTTTCTCTCTGATGTCATTATCAGCTCTAAACGTAGCCTCTAGATATTTGAATCGCTCCACCCTTTCGAAATTATATGCATCTATTGTTATATTTTGCCTTATTTTATATCTGCCTCCCCGTCTATTTCTGCACATAACATATATTTAGTTTGTAGTGACAAGACTCTCTGTTTCAGCCCAGTGCGTATTTCAAAATTATCAGAGAGATTATTACCTATACAAGTAAATCATAGATTGTTCAGTTGAATTCTCAGTCCTCCTCTAACAGATATCTAAGCATGAAGAGTTGATCGATGATAGATCTGAACTTGGTATTCTCCTAGATTATTCTCTGAGTATGGGACAAGTCTGTCCAGTTCAATATTAGCTAGGATTTTATAGATCCAATTAATAAGTAAGGTTCCCAGACAGTTCGAGCACTCTGACTTATCGCCCTTTTTGTGGATGGATACTTACTTACTTACTTTCCGTGTCCGGTATTTTCGGTAATTTGCAGCAAATACCGCTCTGTCATTCGCTAGCACAATGTCTTCTTCTGTGCAAGGTTAGTCCAAATTTGAAAAAGTCAAATGATGTTGTGGGCTCCGAACATAACCGCACCCACACAGGAGATCTGCTCCAGCTGGTAAAAGCCTCCATTTCTGCAGGTTAATCTTGCATCGTGAAGAGACGGCGTAGTAAGAAGAAGAAGAAAAAGGATGGGTTCTATAATGTTTTCCTGTCATTTTGTTGGTATTTCCTCCTCTTTTCATATAAGAGTGATTTCATATAAGTGTAATTGTCTATATAGTGTCTCACCTTCGCACTTTAGCTATTCTGATAGTATATTATCCCATCCAAGTGCTTTTGAATTTTTTAATTTTTGTACTATTTTTCGAATTTCTCCTATATATGGCTCCTACAATTAAGTCTGCTGTGTGTTCAACGATTCTTTCTTCAGTTCTATGTTCTCTTCTCTCTTCAAAATAGTTTTTCCATGTTTTCAACTGTTCTTTATCGTTGATTATCACGTCTCCGTTATTGGTTTTGAACATTGACGTTCATAGACTCGTCTCTTCTTTTTATGAACTTCCCTGTTTCTTTAAGACAGTTAGCATATTTTCCTCGGTTTTCAGGCGTAACATGTTGCATCATGATTTTTCTTGTATTTTCTTTTTCTCTAGCCTTTGTTGACATTCTTTATTAAACCATGATTTAACTTTTTTTCTTTTGGGTTCCTCGACAACTATTTCTACTGCCTCTGCAATCGTTTGTTCATTCCAAAGACCTTCAACTTCCATTATGTAATTTTCATTCACACTGAATTTTTGTTCCAGCTCTTGTTTATACTTTTGTTATTCTTCTTTGGGGGTAGCTTCTCTATATCCTATTGCGAAGCTTTCCCGGTTTTTTTATTTTTCCGTGTCGACATTTTGATATTAGGTCTGGCTTTCACTAGAAAATGGTCTGTGTTAACGTCCACTCCTCGGAAGCATCTTACATCTAGGATATTGCTTCCATGCCCGGCATCCACGTCAATATGATTGATTTGATTTAGGGTGAGGTATTCGTTGGAGACCCAGGTTTGTTTGTGGTGTGTGGATGACTCTATAGGTGAACATTGTGAATTTTATCAGAATATTTTTAGCTGATCAACCTTTGTGCATTATCATTAGATGTATTGTGGAGGCTATATTGACCTATTGTAAGCCTTAGATTAAGTCCTCACATACCATTCACATGTCCTATTTGGGCAGGCTTCCTATTGTTCTTTCAAATAAGTCTATAGGAGCATGTACTGATATCAAGAATGTGCTATACCACTATCCTTTAACCTAATGTAGCAAAGCCTGTTACTCATGGGCCCGAAACGCAGGATGTTCTGAGCAAGCTGATCCTTGATAACAAAAACTGTTCCAATTTCGTGTTGTCCGTTCTGATTTCCGCTGTAGAATATCATTGATTTACTGATTTTCAGGCTTCCGCTATTAAGCCACCATCGTCGCTTGTACTTCCACTATATGCATTCCTAATTTTTCTATTTGTTCTATGGCATGGGTAGCATCTCCCATTCTATATCAGCTCTGGCCGTTCCATGTTCCAATATTCACACTCCTTTTTTATTGAAGGTTTCGTTTTCTGAATTCAGTGGTCTGATTCCCAGGCCTATCTGCAGTTTCCAAAACTGATTCTTATTCTACGAGCGTAAATAGTCAACCTTCCACTTAACCATCATGTCCAAGGCCAAAATTTTCTGTTAGATTTTATTCCCTTACTTGAAAGAGCTCCAGTTTTTATTTACAGAAGATTTACCTTGCACCCTCTTCCGTCAGCCCCAAAACGCACATCCATCCTATGCGAGATATGCCTTCTAGCACGTGGAAGAATGATTTGACGGAACGTCTTTTGTAGACTGTGAGTGTTTCTCAAAGTTTTATTGCCACGAAGACACCCTCATCACCTCTGAGACCCTACATCCACTATTTAATCTCCATTAAAACAACACACTCACAATTTAGTTGTCTTCTCTTAATATGTTTCGGTCTACACGGCCATTGTCGAAGAGAAATTATATTTAAAAACAAAATATTTTGCTTCTATTTAAGCGTAAAATTTATTACACTGCCAAAGCCAAGAATTTTTCTGAAATCTAATTGAGGTTTTGTTGCCTGTTTATTATAACATGTAGATTGAAAAGTTTTTGTTCTGACTCATAGATGTCACCCTTTTCAAGCAAGGCAATGGCTTGATAAGTATAACGAGAACTTTGCCCCTGAAAAATCACTCATCATTTACTGGTATGCTCAATTTAAACGCGGTAGTACAGACACAAACGATGCTGAACGCTCTGGACGCCCACATGAGGTGGTTACACCGGAAAACATCAAAAAACTCCACAAAATTATTTTGGATGACTGTAAAGTGATATTGCGTGAGATAGCTTACACCCTATAGCAAAAGAACGTGTTGGTCATATTTTGCATGAACATTTGGGCATGGGAAAGCTCTGTTCAAAATGGGTACCGCGTTTGCCCATAGTGGACCAAAAGCAACAACGTGTTGATGATTCTGAACGCTGTTTGGACCCGTTTAAGTGCAACAAAAAGAATTTTTTCATGTGATGGATGAAACATGGATCAACCACTAAACACCGGAATTAAATCGGCAGTCAGCTGAGTGGACAGCAGATGAAAGATTTTGGCCTCTGTATTGTGGGTTGCGCATGGAATAATTTTCATCGACTATGCTGAGAAGGGAAAAACCATCAATAGCAAATATTATATAAAGTTATTGGTGCGTTTAAAGGCAGAAATCGCAAAGAAACGGACCCCAATGAACAAGAAAGTCCGTGTCACAATGGGTACGATGGTAAAATTGCATGGATTGAAGTTCGCATTGCTTCCTCATCCATCGTATTCTCCACATTTGGCCCCTAGCGACTATTATCTATTCACAGACCTCAAATGCTCGAAGTTATCGCCGAAACTGAGACCTATTTTGAAGACAAATCTTTCTACAAGAAAAGTATAGAAATCTTAGAATAACGTTGAACTGATTGTGTCGCTCTTGAAGGAATTTTGCAAAAAAAATGTGTTTTAAGTAGCTAGACCAAAAAAAACTTTTCAGCCTACTTGTTATTTCCAATTCCATCCAAAAACCTCTGAAAAGGGCATATTAGACATCTCTTCCTCCACCTAATCTACTCCCTATATATTTGACAATAAATCATTAAGAATAATAAAAAAAAATAATTTTAAAATCATTCTAACCCAAGAAATCGGAAAAGGGGATATATCAAGTTATACGATGCAGCAACTCTATCTAGCACACTCCTCAAACCCCTTAACCCTATATGTTTGACTATAAATAATTATGCTTAAAATTTATCAACCCGTGATACCTCTCAAGAATTACAGGCTTCACTGGCATTTTAAGTATTATATCGGTAGCCAATTTGGAATCAACATCTCATTTCGATAATGATATACGCCCTCTGCCAATAACGAGAAAATCACGCCTTTGTGATAAAACGGCAGCAGGATCAAATATTCATCAAGTACGAGTTACGAATGTTTATATAATTAAAACCAGATACCGCATCCTACATCTAATATTAACTAAAGCTGAACATGACTACAACTAAAGAAAATTAAACACATGGGACATGTAGAAATTCAGGGGGAAAAAAGAAATTAAAAAAAAAGAAATTGGTTTGTTACAATGTAGAAGATGCAGTACATGGATCCATGTGCTAAGAAACTATTGTATCTTTAGCTTCAATAAATGAATATTGCAATGAAGTGTGCCAATTTCAATGAGTCATATTATGCTTCGTCGACCGATTACCTGGTTTACATCTATAAAACTTATCAATCAAAGAAACAAAATCAACAACAACAGCAAAGCAGAAAAAGTACCAAATGGCAAAACCACGAGAAAGAACGCAAGAACAATACAGAAGTAGCATTTCCGGTTCCGACCGCTTAATAATATATAAATAAACAAGCATTAAGATTATTCTATTACATGTTTAAATTGAAAAATCAAAATTGGAAAATCCGTTAATTTTAGTGTTAATTTAAATGTATTTCTAGTAGTATACATTGCAGCATTGCGTTCCGTCAATATCTACAACGTATAATAAAGCAGCACCCTATATACAAAAAAACACACAATTCATTTTCAACAATTATTCATTACAGTCCATATTATACGACAAGAAAAAAAACTTATGTGTCACGCCACACAACCACAAATTTTATTTTTGCTGTAATGAGGTTCAACGTTTCACAAAGCTAATTTAAATAGAACGTCCCAGAAAAAAGAAAATTGCAATTAACACAAGTACAGTAAAGGGAGATTTGCATATTCAAATATTGTGGTCTAAGCAATTACATCATAATTGAAAAGGCCCTCGAGGACGACAAGTTTCCCTTTTGCTTTTCGTTGGTCCGCAAAATACGTGCCTAGCAAATATTCAAAATACTAAGTGAATAGGGATCGTTACTGAATATGGTAAATAATAGAAAGTGAAAATGTTTCTTAACGGCCCTTTCATTAGTTCTGGCGAGTTGGAAGTTAATTATCAAGAACACTAATAGTTGAAAAACTGTCAAATTTTCTAGCTCAAAAGTTAGAGCTGCCTCACAATAACTTAATATCTTTACTTTAGAATTAAACATGTCAGTTTGCTTAATTGCATCAGCCTATGTATGCGTTTGAGCAACTAGAATAATATAAATAAGCTCTTTCCTAAGGACTAGCCAAAAGAAAGTTACTAAAGCCAGTGAACCATACATACAGTATCAACCATAAAACCAGGCCCTTATGGTACCTTAATAGAGAGTGCAGGCCTCAGTTGCACCTGAATTTATTGCGTCTAAGGAGCGAGAATGTTGTAAATAAGCTTTTTGTAAAGGCTGATTATAATGATTTAGAACGTGAAAATGATAGATACAACACAAACTAAAACAGAATAAAAATGAGTATATACGTAACTTTGAAGAATATAAAAGGGGACAGCTCATTCCTAAACGAAACTGTTAGAAAAATCGTTCAGCATATCGTAGTCTGCGTCAGAAGTAGCTCTCAAAAGAATTATTGAAAATAAACGCTCTCAAAAGAAACGGTTAACCTAATAGAAAAACAAAAATACATGAAACAAGATACGGTAGCATATGAAAATAAGTTACAGACTTTGAATAAAGATCTAAGAAAATGTATTAGAAGAAATATAAGAAACTATAACGATGAGAAAATTGAAGAAAATTGAAGTACAACTGGGCCGAATACATCTCTAGAATCTCTGATAATCTATGAACCCATAGAGTAATCAACTGGAGGCCCTGGAATGAAAAAAGTGTAGGGGATGCTCTTAAACCCGATGGTCTGACGACATCAAAAGACCAGCTTAATAGAACTGGATAAACAAGGCCCAAGATCGAAGAAGATGGACGTACTTAGGGTTAGGCTTATGTCCGATAATTCACTGCATAGCTGAATATATATATATATATATATATATATATATATATATATATATATATATATATATATATATATATATATATATTCAATACCGGCCACAAAATCGATTTTGAAAAAGCCAGAACCCTACAAAAAAGTGAAAAAAACCTATTTACTAAGATGATCGAAAAAGCCATAGAAATAGAGAAGAGGCCCAGTAAGTTAAATAATCGGGATGATAGCCAACGTTTACCAAACCTTTGGGAACATATCCACGCCAAGACATCGTCATGTGATCAACGCTTTGAAAAAGTTGGGTGAGATTCCATCAAAATGTCAGCGAAACCGCCCATCAAGGGACTTTAAGCTTTGGGTGTTATATTAATGGTCGCAATCCTTCGACATATTTTAGAAGATACTGATTAATCGCCTTTTCCATAGTTTTCGATATTATTGAAAGCAGGGCTACTGATTGGTAGTTGTTTAGCAAGGTTTTCTCGTATTTTTTTGGGTATCGACCGAACTACAGCGCAGTTCCAGCAAGAAGGAAATACTCCCTTTCTGTAGGATAGGTTAAGAAGTCTACAGAAAACTGTCGTTAGTTCGCTCGCGCATTTTTTTGCGTTCTATAGCAGGTATTCTATCAGCATCAGAAACTTTCATTAAAATGGATTTTATGATACGTTGTCTGAAGACGATATCAGACATCCTTAACTAAACTTTGGAAATAGTGGTCCTTGGAAGTCGACAGCAGAATCTAAAGATTATTAAATATTATATAGTTTAAATAGTAGTATGAAAATTTTGTCCTAATTTTTCAGGGTTCTTGTAGTCAAGGAATTATTTTCGAAGTTAATAAGAAAAGAGAGTCAAAAATGTCGAAAAATTTCCAGCTTTAAGAAAATACTGGGTAAATCTTTAAAAAAAAAAATTTAATGCTTTCCATTGTTAGAGGTTAGAAGGCTGATGGGGTGGATTAGAAGGTTTGTCAAGCATATATGGTTTTATACATCATATTAGTTTCTTAGAATTTCTAAACTCGAAAATTATGTTGTTTTGTCATTATTTATAGGCAAACATATAAAAGATTAAAAAGATTAGTGAGAGGGTTAGAAGGGTTGTTTCGTGTTATACTATATGTATATACATAATTTTCCGGATTCTCAGAGTAGAGAGATCTAAAAATTCTG
>CM032446.1:148455834-148476312 GCA_019049505.1 Pachyrhynchus sulphureomaculatus | reverse complement strand
AACATGTAACATGTAAATAGTATTTTACAGCTAGAAATTAACTGGGTCTGCCATGTTCAGATTTTTTTTTAAACGAAGCGGACCACTTAGTTCCACAATATCTTAATTTTCTAGTTAGATCTTCGAGGAAAACAGGGGTAATACAGTATTTAAATGTGACAGGATAAACTTTGCACCATATTTTTTTAAATTTATCTGCATGATACTAATCAATCCGATGAACCTATTGAATTGTTTCTGGGCTTATTTTGTGGATAATTCTATTTACAACCGAATTACAAGATAATTATGTAATCAAGAAAAAAAATTGATTTTTGATAAGGAAGATAAAATTTAGGTTACTTAAACCACATTTTAAATCGTTAGTTTAAGTGAAAAAATCTAAATCAAAATTAAGCTTCCCGTTTAAGGGTTGTTTTTTTTTTTAATTTTTACTGTGCCGGTGTGTTTTATTATATACCTTTTAGATCAATACCAAAAAAATTACACAACACAGTTTAAACATATTGTTTAGTGTTTTAATGCCTACAGTAAAGATTCCAGAACATTAATTTTGTATAAATTAATTTCCGTTAAATTAAATAAAATATAAAATTCCTAATATAGCTAATTGTGGATCATCATAAAATATAATAAATAATGATATTTTTATGTTCAATGTAAATACTTTTTCCGACACAAGCTTAGTAGATTTTTGCATTTGTCAAAAAATAATTACTATAGTCGTTATATATTGTTAGTTGCCAATAAATAACACGTTACACTGGTGATTCCAACTATAAAAAAATAAAATAAAATAAAATATTTTATTAATAAATAACGTAAATAGTAGCTGACAGTCCCTAATTAAAGTTTAATGAATATTTTTTCGAGCTCTCTCAAGATGGCCTGTTATTGAAATATTATTACTTTATACTTTTTTTCGCCTCTGAAAGGAACTGCGACAGTTTCATTGTATTTTATGCGCAAGGAAACATTTTCAAATTGAGCTTTTTCTTTCATTATATCAACCTTCAGATAGTTACCATTTGAGTGTTAGAAGCTACTTACACTTAGACATTGTGGCAATAAAATTACGTGTTACCATGAACTTGTAACTTTTTTCTACTTGGTATAACCTGAACCAAAGCACGTTATATGCTCCAAATTGTACGTGTGGCTCTCCAAATTAATACCCCTCTTTAATAATCCATTTGAAATGATGGCTAAATAACTTTCTTTGCATATTTTGCATTAATTAAAATCTTTAGGTTTTTGCGAGTGTAAATTTTAATGGCGTATCGAGGATTGGTGTGTGAACAGTAATAATTTATAACTGAAAATTGCATCTCCAAATTTGATGAAAAATCTTGATACTCAAAATAAAAGAAAACTAATATTAAATTGTCATTATGAAAACATCAGCTCTCTATCTTTATTTAGTTATAGTAAAAGAACCGATAATTGAAAATTAGCAGAAAGTTTACTGTATGTAAATAAATATAATAAGTAAAATTAATTTTAAACATAGCCATCGTTAAAAATGCCGTTTAGTTCATTAAAATTAATTAAAAATGTTTTATAAAATAAAAATGTTTAAAATCTGTTTGACATGAGCTAAAACTAAAGGTTTTTTTTTTAAATTTATGCATATATACGTACCGCCTTAATTTAATTTAATTTCCTTTTTGCCTTACAGTACAAACTATTTTATTCAATTAATTATTTAGGAACTCTAAAAATGGAGAAAACATCTGTTGTAGCATTTTATATATTTACTACTTCGTCGAGTGAGCTACACATTTTACTTAACTTAAAACAAACCTACTAAAAATACAATGTAATGTCATAATACAACTTTTAGTTAACACTGTAAATACCTTATTTGTTTAACTGTCAGTTACTATTTCGTAAATTCTACACTAACATTTTTGATCGTATAAGTAAAGACATCGTTTCATATAAGATGATGCTTAGTATTCGAAACTCCGCAAAAATGACGAAGGTAAAATCTCTGGCTATTAATTAGGGTTTTGTAATTTTAAGCTCAATTTTCTGTCATTAAAAGTATTTTGCACTTTTAAGTAAACTATAAAATCAGATAGACACGTACAACACAACAATATTTGAAAACTGTTACACAGACTTCATCAAAAGATATGTGAAATATTTTGAAAGCATTCTACAAGGTATTGTTCATTAAACCATACCTAATTTTTTGATATATCAGATTAAGGCACTACATATACCTAAGGGTATTTAATATTTTCGATAAATATAAGTAAAAAACAAATGGTATAATATCTAACTATAGGTTTATTATAAAAATAAAATAAAATTTTGTCTTTAAATCCGTCTTACACCGCTTGTTTTTACAGTTATTTGAAACGTATATAAACATGTATGTACCAGAATAGAAAAACAAATATTCATATTGTCTATTTGTCAGTCTTATTTTGTAATTAGTAGTATAGGCCTTATTAGTATATTTTTTTTCATTCATTTTTCTTTTTCCACAATGTTACCTATTCGAAAAACTATTGTGAATCTGGTCAAAGAGTTACTTCAGAGTAGCGAATCTACGTAAAGTATTGCATAAAACCTTCAGATACGTCGATCTACAGTTTGTACTGTAAATGAAGTTGTCCTATTTCAAGGAAGGGTGGAAGTTTATTAAAGTATATCTGGCAAAGATTTGAAAGAATTTACACAGTCTCTGAGTTCAGGCAAAGCATCTTCAGCTTCTACAGCGACTACACTTTTTAAGAGAGTGATTAATAAAATCGTTAAGACTTTGCACCGAACACTAGATTCCTTAAAATTTTCCGAAAAAAATTTTCCGACTCAATGGCTTAGTAGATTAAGAGCCTGCATAGTAACCGGATGGTCGCCGGTTTGATTTCGGCTATCGGTTAAATGTTGTGTGGTAGCACTGCCGTGTTATATAAAATTGAAGTGAAATACAAATGTATGTTTCGGTATTTGGGTAGCGTTGACGGATATTACGACTTCACTGTCAATATATCTTAATAGAATTAAGTACAAATGGTAAAAATCCCTATCAAGACAGAGAGGTAAGCAATTAAAATAGAAATAGAAACCATTTGTTACGAAAAATTTTATATAAAACATTGCTTTGAACTGATGACTGGATGAAAGTTAGTTGGTACGATGAAACTAAAATTAATAGATATCTCGCTGATGGGGCAGTGCAGCGGGAAATGTTAGAGAAATTACCGCAGACAAAGGATTTTATCCAGACTATGCAGCATATATTCCTGAGATGTATCCTCAAGAGGCTGCTCAAAATATACAATATATCTTAA
This sequence comes from Pachyrhynchus sulphureomaculatus, assembly GCA_019049505.1. Taxonomy (NCBI): domain Eukaryota; kingdom Metazoa; phylum Arthropoda; class Insecta; order Coleoptera; family Curculionidae; genus Pachyrhynchus; species Pachyrhynchus sulphureomaculatus. The sequence goes on along the minus strand of CM032446.1, from coordinate 148,473,007 downwards.
AGATACACCAAAGTTAATTGACAAGTATTTCTGGTTTTATAGAGGCCTGTTCAAAGCCTTAACTTGAATCGAATAGAAAATTTGTCATCTTTGTTAATAAATAAACTACTGAAAGAGTCGAAATCTCGATGTTTTATGGAATCTTGTAAAGGAACAATGAGACAAAATACCATTTTAATATCATGAAAAGCTTGCCCAGAGCTGCTGGGAATTTTTTTTAATATTATATATATATTTTCTAATTAGTAAAAATTTTAACACATGTAATTCGCTAAAATTTTATTTGCATGGTTGTGTTAAAATATTTAAAAATAAATTGCTGACCTAAGCCAAAAGAGTCGATTTTCGTTTGTTCTCAACAAAAAAGCCCGCTGAAGCTTCAAAGCATTTTTTTTGCATGCCGCATACCGGCTGAGTGTGGTTTTATACCGAAGGTTTGTAGGGGAGGTTTAGGCATATCGTTTTTTCGATTATTTTTGATATTGGTGGTGATTTTGATATTGGTGAATGACCTATAAAAAAAACTTTTTTTTTGATTTATTACAATTTTTGTTTATTAATATTGTAAGGACTTGAAGTAATTTCCATAGTTTTTTGTACGGTATTTTTTGTAGTATTGGCAATAAAGATTTGACTTTTTTTTAAAGCTTTCGCGATAAATCCCGAAGTAGACGGTTCACTATTTAAATGTGGTTCGATAGTAACAGAAGAGCCTTATAAGATCGATGTGCTTTTATTACTTTGTTTGAGAAAAAGAACATTTATATTTTCAACTGCTTTAAACAAATGCTCGGGAAAGACGTTTTTGTCCACTGGCCAAACTCCAGCCGTTCACAATGGTGCCAGTTGTTACTTCTTTGGTAAATTTCTATAATTAAACTTGCAACAATATTGCGTTACTTGACAACTGTCCTCAACTATTTTTCTGTTGCTTGAATATAATAATTGCTCATAGGTTTAAAAAAAGATTTCAGTAGCTGAAGGCCTGGTAGTTGTAACATTAGACTTCGCTATGGTTAACGCCTCCAGGTTCTTCGAATGCGTAGTATTTCCTACAGTAGTAACACTATGTTTTCAGGGGTTGGCTTTCTGACGCTTGTATAATGTTTCATCCATTTTACAAATAAGTTTCAGTTAATACAGCCTCAGAAGGTGTGCCATTGCCCAATTCAGGATTTTGTCTCATTCTTTTGAATATAGACATACTGTCCAAGCACACTGGCACAACACAAGGCCTATTTTTCCGCTTGTGATTGCGCCGATTTGTTTCTTCCTATTTAATCCTAAAACTTCTTGCATTTTTTTCTGAACGATGGTAAATCTACTTTCATGATCTTTAAATATTTTTGTAAACGAAAATGTAATTTAGTGGGTCGATTTCCTTACTCTCCTCTACTTTAAAAAATCATCTGTTAAGGGGAAATGATCAGCTGTTCTTCGGCCTTCCAAGGAATTATTTCTTTTCAATATCAGTATTTCATAGGCGGGTTAAATTTATAAATAATTCGGTAAAAGGGAGTTTTCCCCTTTTTTTAATTTTTCGAAAATTTGCGAATTTAAAAAAAAAAGTATTGAATGTGCTTCTACATGACCCCGCGAGTCACCCATTTCAATATATGCAGTGAATTTAATAACACCCTGACATAAATATTAATCATATCTCTAGATGACAAGTGTAATCATACTTTATTAAATTGTGCAGTTTCCGGAGTTTTACGAAATTTATATGATAATTCCAACAACTCATATTATTTTGTCATGAAAATAAGCAGAAAATTACTCAACTAACTGACATACCTGTCTTAATATGTTTCTGAATACTTAGCACTGAATTGTTAAGGCTTAGTGTAGATAGGTGTACATGTAAAAATCAGAGTAGTATTTTTAAAATAGCTAAGGACTCTTTAATAAATCATTTCTATAACTATATAATTTAAGATATTTTTTATTGTTTTAATTAAATGTATATACCTATGTATCTATAATACATAATTTAATTTAATAAACCAACTTGAAGTTCGTACCACAGTAGCATTGAAAAGACCATTTGAAAGTAAGAACTGAAGTAATTTTTTACATGCACCAGTTGAGTAGCCACTAAATTCGTAATATTATTATTTATCAGTATTAAAGTAAAATAATTTTAGTCTTCATTGTATTGTTATTTGATTCAATATATTCATACATATTTATTAACATAATAAAATGTTACGATCCCAGCTTTAATTATAAGAAAGAGAGCTTTACTCATTTAACTTTAAAAGTGTAAAAACTGAACATACCTAATGTGTAAATTGTAAAATAATTCTAGACCATTATTGTTAGAAAATTATTGTTAATATTCGCCTAAACCAATTATTGGCTGAAAAACCATGTTCTATTTACATAAGAAATTGTCAATACATAAAATGTATTTTAAAAAAATTAGCAGAAAACTTAATTTTTATGTGGTATGTAAGTGTAAAGTTAAGTATTAAAATAAATTATAAAGATAATTAACAATATTACTAATGTATATTAAAACAAATGCTTTTGTTTTTTATTCGGATAGGTGTTAATTAAAAGACAATAGAAACTTTTGTAAATGAAGATATGAAAATATTGATTAAACAAAATTGCGAAATAAAAGTATTTATTGTTGACATTTTTGACATATTCTATAATTTGTGAAAATTCGAAATGTTTTAGAATAATTATAAACAATGCAAGTCGGTGAATGATAGGGAAAGATACAATAAATCTATTGTACTTTGGCTAAACCAATTCAAAATATGGTATAACAATGGTATAACATTTTGATTAACACTTGTCCTGTTTATTTCAATATATAATGATTTATATAATACAGTTTCACAAAACATTATTTTATTCTTACATTTATATACTTACTATGGACTTCCTAAAATTATTAAATTTAATTTGGTAATTATGAATACAGTATCATAACTTATAAAGTAATGATACATCCATAAGCAAACTAAAAAGTATTAAATACAAATGTGTACCTCAGAGGTAAGTCGTAACTACAAAATTTGTGATTTCAGGTTATCGTTACATATATCATGCAAATGTTCACGTTCTCTAGTGGTAAACCGGAAAATGTCAAAACATTGAATATAGAAACCCTTTTATCTTATATAAAAATGCCGGTTAGTTTACATCATATAAGAAAAAAGTAGTGTAATAACTAAGGAAACCCAAATATGCAAGTGAAAAACTTTAAAATATGCGCATAAATATGCAAATAATTTTCTCAAAATATGCACATACATGTTGTAAATATGGAGTAAAAATATCGAAATAGACTTGAAAAATGTAAATTTATTGTTTCACATTACATGATACGAGTACTATACAAATGTAGCAATAAAAAACCCATTTTAAATTTTCAACATACAGGGCGAATGAACTAAATCTAAATATAATATTATACAAAAGTAAAAAATAAATATAAATAATAATGTATTTTATTACTTTACTTAAAGATGAACATATAATAATAATAATAATGTAGGTACATATTATAAAAATTTATACACGTAGTAAACAGCATTATAAAACATACATTTTAAATTTGATACATACAGGGCGATGCAACTAAGTAAGCGGAAATATGCAAATATTGCAAAAGACAGGATCGCCGTTAGTTATAAAAACAATAAACTACTAAATGTTTCTCAAAATTCTCCATTAAAAAGTTTTGTCTTCTATCGTTGTATAAAAATTTATAAATTGAGAAACTCCTTTCCACATCGACTGATGTAATAGGGGCGTTTTTAAAATTATTTAATAGCATAGAATCTAAATGAATGGAATCAGTAAAATACCCCTTTAAAACATTAGCTACTTGGCTAACAAATTGAAATCCACTATTTTTTTTCCATAACATTCCGAAATTTTTGAAAAATTTTGCTCCCAATTTTACTTGCGACATTTTCAAAAGCGACCTCACATTGTTTTATTAGTTGAACACTTCGGGTTAATGGCAAATTAGATTCCTCCATTTGAGTTATGGTTTTAGAAACAAAGCTATAATTTGTTTTAAGAAAGGAAAGTTGTTGTTTTATCTCCTTGTTTTTGAATAATCGTTTAAGTTCTGTAAGGGATTGGGAAGATTCGTCTGATAATTCTGCAATTAGACCATCTAGTTGACAGAAGTTGTCGCAATAAAAAAAATGTTGCTTCCAACCAAGTGCCCCATCTTGTAATAACAGGCTGAGGTGGAAGAGGAGTGTTTGGTAGTTTTTCTTTGTAGAACTGAATCCTTAAAGGCGCTTTAAGGAAGATTTTCTTCATGTTAGAAATTAAGCTATTCACAAGCGGAAAATGATTCCTAATTTCCTCAGCAACCCTATTTAAAGCATGAGCGAGACATGTATTGTATTAAGTTTGGATAAAAAAAATTTCAAATTTTGCCCGGCCTTTATCATGTACGGTGCTGCATCTGACAAAATAAGCAAAAAATTATCTCCTGGAACAGGCATAGGAAGAAAAAAACTTCGATAGTTCCTCTTGAACAAATCTCGCCACTGTCAATGCATTTGTTTTTTCTAACTATTTGGAAGCAATCAGATAAGATTTTGGCAAAATATCGTCGCTAAGAACTCCAATCAATAAATGCGCAATATACCGCCCTCTTGAATCGGTGGTTTCATCAATACGTATGTAAAAATGTTCGTTGCGAATTTTACCTTTAATTTCCTCAATTACCTGTGATTACAAGGAGCTTACGTCGTTTCTCCGTATTGTTGTTTCACCTAGGATATTAAATTTGCAATACTTCTGAAGGAAGGAAGTAAAGTTTTGATTACGTAGCTTCGATAACGGAAAGTTTGATGTCATCATTGCACGGCATAGATCTCGGTTAAAGATGTCTTGTTCATTTAGCTCTTCATTTTTGTACGTTGGTTGGAAACATTGCATTAATGTGTGTTGTGGCCTATCTCCAGGTTTCGTCTTACTCAATTTGGCAATATGGCAAGCAGTGTTGCTCTATTTGAAATTTTTTATCGCATGGGATCTGCAATAAAAAAAAGAAAATTTAATTAAAATCCCAAGGAAAAAAATTCGTTAAATAGAAATTTCGTTAAATAGAAAACTAGGTGCTTAGGGCAGGCAAAAATTAAAAATCTGCTTTGTACCATTTTTTATTAGATTACCTAGAAATACATATGTTTACGTATGTATTTCTATTTCGTGGTTTTGTTAAATAGACATTTTGTTCGTTAAATGGAACAAAAATAACTTACATATAGGGCGATGCAACTAAGTAAGCGGAAATATGAAAATTTATATATACATCAAAATAGCAAAAATCCTGACAAAAATTTCGTTATGTTTAAATATTAAACGAAAATGAAATACCCTGTATATTCAATAGGTATTCAAAAATTATACTTACAATTTTAACACATGCAGAACAGTAGATTTTTCCCATATCTATTCTTAGTTCTTTGTATGGTTTAATCCACACTGACACCCTACTGGCTTTGGGCATTTCACTGTAGTAAAATACGACTCACAAGATAAAAAGCACGAATCGACGTGACCACTTTAAAAGCACAACCAAAAATGAAATCTAATAAATTAATAATACAAGTATGCTCTGATGGCCGTCTGGTGTTTACTGACTGGTTTTTACTGACCATAAAATAATAAAATTTATTTGGGGAAAACCACCGGCGCGGCGGTGGCCTAAACATTAACCCTTATTCCGAAAAATGAATGAAAACGCCTGCCAAAGACCTACATTATTATAAATTCCTTCAAATATGCACATATATGCTATTTTTAAAGCATTTATGCAAATATTTAGAAAAATGCATATAATATGCAAAATATGCAATATATGCGCTTTGCATATTTGGGTGTCCTTAGTAATAACAATTTTAAAAATTCATTCCTGTAAAATTACACACATGCAATTACGACATTTTACCTCTGGGGTATAGAAATAAGAGTGATTCAAAAACCTTCTTGATTTGATTTTTGTTACTTAACATACTTATATAAAAATCACTTATACAATATAGGTCAGTTTTATGGGTATTTCTAGTTTCAAGTTTATATTTATTTTTTATGTATAGTTCTATCGCCAAAAAAATCTCTCTATATAAAAATAAATATAAAAGTGTTGGAAATAAAATAATGCTATATTTTTAGTAGGAAGCTATGCTGCAAAATTAAACGATATTAAGTAGTTTTTAAAATGCTTTTTATAATATTGCTTGACTAAAAAAATAAAATATATTATTTTAAATAAGCTTTATTCAAACAGCATTTTAAATTAAATCGTATATTATTTTAACCAATTATGATAAGTCTAATAAAATTGAAGGAAAATAGGAAAGTCTATTATATTAAAATAAATTTGTTCAAAGCACTGAAAAAGTACTTTGTGAAATAAATTACACTATTAATACGTTAATTAATTCAAACTCTTTATTTTTGTTCTAAAAGGTATTTTTGTGTATAAAACGGGAGTTCTATGATGCGTAGTAGCGTAATAAAAAATCTATATGAACATAATTTTTAAGATGGAAGTTTATTATATTAAAAGCAAGAAAAAAATGTAAAAAATACTTTATTATTGTGTTAGAATACACTTCACGATAATTTACGAGATTCGAATGACATAGTTCTAAATGTATTAAACAGAATCTGAAATATAATTTCGCCATATTATATTCGGTGTTTCAAAAATAAATACGAAGTTAAATGGGATTTAATTTATAAAACTAAATTTGAAATTACTATAAATATGCAATATTTATTGGCATATCTTATTGCAATTTTTTAATTTGTGTAAATACTAATATGGCTACCTATGTTAATTATGTACAACCTGTCTTAAATTTCTGGTTCTATAATTGGAAAAGAAAACACTAGCAGTTTTTGAGTGCATACACCTTAAATATACCGTTTTTTTATAATTTTATGCCAAGACTTTGATATCGGGTTGGTAAAAATTTCTTTTGTTTTGTTGATGAAGGTTCTAGCTTAAAATGGATTCAGTATAACCTTAAATATACTGTTTTTTATAGTTTTATACAGATTAATACCAAGATTTTGATATCGGGTTGATAAAAAAACCTTTTGTTTAGTTGTTAAAGGTTCCGGCTTAAAATGGAGTCGCTATAATATAATCATAACATTAAAACAATATATTATATTGATACATAAAAAAATGCTTAAAGAAATATCGTTAAATTGATTAAAATATAAAAAAATTAAAAGGAACTACTAAATTTCGAGATGCAAAAAATTCAAATAATTCAGAAAAAGTTAGGTTATAAGACTCAAAAAATTTGTATGGAAGACAAAGAAAATTTTTTTATAAACTTAGAATATGTAACGCCGATAATGTTACCAAAGAAACACGAAATGCGGTTAATAATATTCTACGTAAGAAAATGGGTCAACACTGCAGCAAACATTTAAATATAAATGGAATAATTTTTTCTGAAAGTAAATCATTAGCAAATGAGTTTGATCGCTATTTCTCCACCGTAGCGCAAGAAAAATGTGAAAGTGTCTTTGGCTCAAACATGTCTCTTCCTCACACAACGTGTCAAAACTGTGGGAATTAAATATTTAATATTAACATCACAAAAAATGAGCCAGTTTTTGATTATTCAAAAACTTAAAAATAAAAATTCTTATGGTTTTGATAGCATGTCACCCAAATATTTTAAAAAATTGGCTTAACTCTTACTGATCAACTCCTCCATCTAATTAATCAATCCCTATTAAGTGACTCTTTCCCAGAGCTGCTAAGCACAACAGTAGTTATCTCCATTTATAAGAATGGAGATACAAATAATTTTGTAAATTTCACACTAATATATGTGGTTAGCGTTTTTTTTTCTAACATTTTCAAAAAATAATGTATTAGAAAACAATTCGGTTCTTCAAAACATATAATATTTTTTTCAATGTACAACATGGTTTTCGTTCAGGGCGTTCTGTACAGAGTGGTCCAAATTGGACACTTTTAAAGGTAAACCTCTTTATCTAAAGGAGACGAAAACTGATATCGGTGTCTGAAGCTCAATTTTTATGATGAAAATGGTGAAAACCGCATATCGATACCATTTCAGATATACAGGGTGTTTTTCAAAAAATCTGCATTTTGGAAAAATGTTTGTAATTCTTTTCCTACCGAAAATTTTTCATTTCTGTAAAAACATTCTCAAAGCACTTTTTCACGTGGATTTCAACAGTTTTTTTTTTTTACAACTAATATTTTAATAGTTATTTACGCAAAAATATATTTTTTAAATGGAATACCCTGTATATTTTTCCTTATCCGAATAGAGCTTTAAATTACCATTCTAAAAATATAGCACAATTTATATTTCGCTTAAATCTACTTCAAAATATCATATAAAGGTTTTCAGTTTTTACGCGAGTTTCAAATACACATTTTGTGAAATAGGCTTTGGACGTAGCGGCAATATCAATTGTTTACCGATAGCAGTCAAATCGTAAAAAAAATTCCCAAAAGTAACTCTAAGAGTTAACTACAATGAAATTTACTAAATGCTATACTTTAAACTACGTAGAAAATAAAACAAAACAACAATAAAACAATTTATTCCCAGTAGAGCAAACTAAAACAATTTTCTAAGGTCCATTAACGGCAGTTCATCAACAAGAAGTTCTATTTGCTGCCTTAAAATTTCTAAATGTCTCTGAGAGGTGAATGTTCCTTCGTAAATAAATACGACCTATAACCCTGCCTCTAAAAATTTCCTGCCAACACATTAAATCCAAATCTGCCTTGATTTCTTTGCTCCACAACTAAATGAGGATTTTCTTGTGCCCACGTATAAGAATTGTAACGGTTAAAAATACCTGCATTGCTTACATAAGCTTCGTCTGTCCAAATGCAATTTAATGAAAAATTCGGAACATGGTTACAATTCTCCACAAACCATTGGCAAAAATCCATACGCCGTTGAAAATCTCCGTCTCTAAGGTGATAAACTTTTCTTGTCCTATATGGCCTGAATTTGTGCTTCTTCAAAGTACGTTTTACGATAGTTCTTGGTAGTCCAGTGGATTCTTTTAACTGTCGGGTTAAAGTGTTGGGATTATTTCCGATAGTTCCTAAAACTACTATTTCTTCAAACTTCTTATCCCTGTTTGATGCATAAGTTTTGAGTCGCTGGCCACTATTAACTAGTTTATGTCGCAATCGAGCGAATATATCCTTGAAGGGTTGACGCCTCTCTGGATACCGTTCGTAGTACAAATTACTTGCCGCTTCTAAATTTTCTCCGGTTTGTATGAAACACACTATCATATCCCATTTTTCGTAATTTTAAAACTTCATTGTGATTTATTTGACAATTCAATATATGATCCTGAAGTAAAATTTTACAAACTACAAGTAAACAATTGAATTAAACCATATGGCCGCTCCGTCTAAAACCTACTTCACAAAATGTGCATTTAAAACTCGCGTAAAAACTGAAAACCTTTATATTTTGAAGTAGATTTAAGCAAAATATAAAGTGTGCTATATTTTTAGATTGATAATTTAAAGCTCTATTCGGATAAGGAAAAATATACAGAGTAACCCATTTAAAAAATATATTTTTGCGTTAATAACTATTAAAATATTAATTGTAAAAAAATGTAACTTACACTGTTGAAATCCACGTGAAAAAGTGTTTTGAGAATGTTTTTACAGAAATCAAAAATTCTCAATAGGAAAAGAATTACAAACATTTTTCCAAAATGCAGATTTTTGAAAAACACCCTGTATATCTGAAATGGTCCTAGTTATCGATATGCGGTTTTCACCATTGAGTTTATCATAAAAATTGAGCCTCAGACACCGACATCAATCCTCGTCTATCTCTTTTAGATAAAAGGGTTTACCTTTGAAAGTATCCAATTTGGACCACCCTGTACAGATTGCATGAGCTAGTTTTTCTAAATACGTGTTTAAATAGGTTGACAAAGGAAATTATGTTGGCCCTACTAAGGCATTCAATTTTGTAAATAAAAAGATCCTAGTAGACAAACTGGAAATTGTGGGTAAAAATGAAAAGGTGTGTTAAATATTTTATGACTAGCCGTTCACTTATTTTGAAATGTAATGGAAAAGGATCAGAAAAATTTGATCTACGTTTAGTAGCTCCTCAGGGATCTATTTTGGTGCCTCCTGTATTCCTCGTATACATCAATGATTTACCAGATTATATTAGGGATAGTGACGTTACGATGTATGCTGACGATACATCCATAATAGTATCTGCTGCTACACCACAGGAAGTCAATGAAAATGTAAGCCTAGCAATGGGTAAGATGATTAGTTGGTGTGAGAGAAAAAAGTTTTTATTGTAAAAAAAAACAATGTATTTGAATTTCAGCCTCTGAAAATATTTGCACCACAGTCGAATGTTAGTGCAACGTTTCTAGGTATTTATATAAATTTTTAATGGGAAGCAAATAGTGATTTTCTCTACAAAAACTAAATAGTGCTTACAATGCCATCCTTCAATTGAAAAGAATGCCTGATAAAAAAGCTTTACTCAATATTTACAATGCATTAGTATATGCCTATATTTTCCATAGTGAAGCGCCTAGAACTTATACTTTAAAGGAGACACTTATGGCCGTTTTTTAATCTGTGTCCTCGTGAATCAAATGTTTTCGTCAATTTTAAAATTTTAACTGTACCATCTATTTACATTTATAACTGTCGAGCATACATTAAATTCTTATAAAAATATAGCCTTCTAACCACAAATCATAACCATCAAACTCTAAACAGGAATATTTTAAAGGTTTCGAAATACAGAACTAGTATTTTGGAAAACTCATGGGATAGTGCCATAATACTATATAATAAATTACCAATAGGCATCTTAAACTTAAGCATGAACCAATTTAGGACCAAAATCAAATACCATTTGATAGATAAGGATACTATTCCATTAATGAATTCACGAAATAACTGAAAATACTGACATGAATGTCTCAGGAATAGGTTAAAAGGCAAAATCTGAAGTAAATGTTGCCATCCTTGATATTACCTTTGTACTTTGCAATTTTTAAGTATGTTTTTTTTTTGTTTTATCCTTTCTGTTTATTTACAATTCTTCGTTTTTGTTTGTCATATTATGCTACTGTTGTTTTGTTATATTTGTTTTCTTTTTTTAATTATAAACTTAAGCTTTAGGATAATTTAATTGACAAGAGATACGAAGAACTCTTAGTATTACTCGCTTTTGTTTTTTATATTCTTTTTGTTTTACTTTACTATTGTTTTTGCTACTATATTTTATTTTCTCTTTTTTTTAATATTACATGTAAATTGTATAATAAATGTCAAAAAAAAAGTTGGAATTTCAGATATTGTGCAAATGGAGAAGTATATTGACAAAACACTTTTGTCCGTTTGTCCGTCTCCAGGTATTCCAAACTCTTAAACCCTGGAGTAAATTGTCTGGAATTTTGAATTTGTAGTTGGTTCAATTAATTTGTTATTCCAAAATATGATTTTAAAGAATAAAATTTTGCGTCGTATATACAGGAATAGTGGTATATAGGGAAACGGTCAGCGTAAAATAATATCAGAAAGTTTAAAGAATTATAAGAATCTATACAACAAAAAAAATCAATTTTAATTATATGATGCTTGTCAAAAATTGTAGGTCAACTTTATCTCATAGAACACTTGCTAGATTTTCCTCTAGAACTTTTTGGTGCAAATTTAGAGGTATAAGATTTCACAAATAAGACTTCTTTCAAATACTGTAAAAACTGTGTCTTAAACGTGGTGTTCTAATGGAAAAATATTTTTAATTTTATATGATTATTTGTATAACACATTCTTCTTATATCACATACCAAATTCTACCATATATTGTGCAATTTCAATTACCTTTATTTATTATTTATATAGACCCAACTTATTATATTATTATTTTATATTTTTCGTCACTTCTTATCTTTTACAGCATAAGTAAAATCCAGATGCTAGATGAAATTCAAAATCCTATTGACATTAGCTGATACTGTTCGGTGTATGGCCGCTTCGACTTGGCATCAGGCGATAATCAATGTCAATCTGTATCGACTTCAGTTAGTACTTGAATAAGAGACCCGCTTGAGAAAGTCAAGTATTATCCTAATTTGTCCTAACAAATAGTAATTGTAGAACTACAATAACATCCTTATATTCACTCCCGCGTTGTCTAAACAGATGATGGGTATTATGGCATCCGTGATATAAAACAAATATTGTTCATTTCTGTTCATTCGGAAAGATTGACGATAAACAAAAATTTGGCTAATATTTATTTACTAATATTGAAAATATATTTAGGTACCTCCACTTTACAATCCGGAGATTCTATTTTTTTGTAAATTTGTTTTAATTAATTATTTTTACCTTTCATCATAAACACTTTTAATAAAATGATAATCTTTTTATATCTTTTATAACACAAAATATGTTTTAAGTTTTCTAGTTAACCATTAATTTAGTATATTTGTTTGTACATTTTTATAAATAGTTAAATAAAAGTTTAAATCCAAAATAGTATTTTTTATTTACTTACCCTTCTATTTTAGCATTTCGTTTGAAACTTAAATTCAAACGCTCAAAGCTAAAATAACTTCGGGCAGTTGTACAAAGCCACACTATGTGAGAGATAGACATGGCCATTCATTTATAGACAGCCAGATATCTTGTCTCATAGGCCATAGAACGATACACATCAATTGTGAATAACTGACGGACAAATATGTAAACGAAACACAGTCATGAATGAATTGCAGACAATTCATAACCACAATGACGGCTAAATTTCGACTGCTACATTGGCATGGCACGTGGGGATGAACAATCCCCTTTTTTCATAAAATAAGTGTTTTGAACAAGTGTTTGTTGATTAACGTTAGCATATATTAATTATGTTAATAATGAACGCTTTATGTGTAGAAGAAGGTTCATATTGTTTCCAAAGATGATAATGATAGATAAGGAGATATAAGCCTCTGTAATATGGGAGAATCGAGATTATGGGAGATAAGGCGAAATAATTGGAGATAAGGCGGAATAATGATAGATAAAGCGATATAAGCATTTATAATATGGGAGAACTGGAGATTCTGGGAGATAAGACGAAATATTTGGAGACAAGGCGGAATAAGATAGAGCTAACAAGAAAATTATCCTATATAATACAGTGTGGCTGCATATTGCGTTTCTTCTTTTTTCATTAATCATTTTGTATTTTCTTTATTATTTTTAGTGTAGTGACAATTTACTTCTATTCTTTTTATAAGAATAATAATAGGGAAAATAAACTATTGCATGAAATAATCTTATACGATAAAATTTATTTAATAACGAATTAATAAATCTGGTATGAAAAATAAATATTGTGTCCAGTCTATTAGCAAAGCAAGGAAAAAATAACGTTTCCATAAAAATTTTCTCTATATTTTTCAGAGTTTGTAGGCTATTTCTCTTAATACTGTTTAAACTCTTTTCGTTGAGTTACCCTAAATATGATTTTCTTAAGATTTATAGATATTAATGCAACTTGAGGCAAAGGTTGACTTCAGCTCACCAATCACTGACTACCAAATGCACTTAAAGTGTATTAAAGTTAGACCCGATCCAGTTACCATAAAAGGTAAAACAACATTTAGTGTAGTTCAACTAAACATCAAGAAAAAATTTAAAATACAAAACGAAATAGGATGTTAGAAGAGGTAGGAAAGATAATAATATTTAGAATTTTAAAATAATTTTTTTTATTGTTTTAATTACAAGTAAAAATTAATTTTCTGACCTCTACAGCATCATGACTGAAGTTTGCTTACTAGTGCTCTTGTCAATATAAATCCGAAATTCTCAAAACTGGGTTGGTTTTAAATTTAGACCTTTACAGTGAATATGAATGATGAACTGAGCGCTAGCTGCCATGCAATGATCGTACTTGAATTATTATCATAACAACGTATTATTTTAAAGCATTTTACTAAAGTAGCGTAGGCGATTAGTTGCATCGACTTACATTAATGTCTGAAGACCATTACAAGCATGTATCAAAGCTGTGTCAAAATACAATAGCAATAAAAAGAAACCGTTTGGAATGATTGATGAAATTTATGCTATAAAAATAAAACTTATTCACTGGTTAATGGTAAAAAAAACGTATTTTCAGAACTCCATTATCATTTATGATGGAAACACAATAAGTAACATATAAAAAATATAAACACATTACGAACTGCAACAAAAAAATTTTTTACTTCACATACTCCTTATGTGGACTTCACAGTGTATCTATTTCATAAATATAGAATTAAAGTAAAATTAAATTAAATATTTTACATTTTACAATTCACAGAACACAATTTTTATAACAATAAAGCTATTAACCCTAAAATCCTACTCTAAAGAATATATATATATATATATATATATATATATATATATATATATATATATATATATATATATATATATATATATATATATATATATATATATATATATATATATATATATATATATATATATATAGTAGAATCTCGATTATCCGAAATAATATGGACCGAAGTGATTTCAGATAATCGAAATTTCGGTTAATCCGAATTTTTTTTATAAAATAGAAATTTAGAATGAATACAACATTGCAGATTAACTTAAAAGCATTTATACGATATGCTATTACGTACATAGGTATTTATTAAAACAAAGAATAGAACAATTAGTTTACTTATTTTATGTATATGTACGGAAAATCGAAAATAAAACAGTTTCATTCTTAACGTTAATGTCTTAAAAATGAGGTAATTTTTAACTGCACTCGTTTGGCGTTAGTTCTGTTTTTGGCTGCAATGTCTCTCCAACGTTTGATAAGCAAAACGTCAGCGGCGGTTGCATTTTCTTGTTGTTCCACATAAGTTAACGCTTTTTCTATGGCCTCTAGTCCTTCTGAATGTGACATTTTTACTGGAATATTGTCACTGTCTATTTTATTAGCATTTTTGCATACACTTTTAATTAACTCTTGGTCAGTCATTTCATCTTCCACACTATCACTGTTTAACCATTCACAAACATCGGTTTCCGAAACACTTTCACATCCTGATATTCTTGTAATAATTTGATGTAAACTTTCATTATCTTCTGTTTCTGCTCTAAGTAACGTCTCTCCTCTTGTGGAATCAATTTTGACCAAGATTTTTCCAGAGTACTACTCTTTACTTGATTCTAGGCTGAAGCTATCCAATATATAACATTTTTCAAATTTATCTTTTTTAGACAATCAGTAAGAATGCCTCTACTTCTTCTAAAATATGCTCCAATAATATACGCCTGTAATTGCGTTTTAAATTTTCCAGTACATCCATAGGCTCAATGAGAGAAGTTACCGCAAGAGGCAAAAACATTGCTTTTATTTCCCCACTTTCAAGTTGCTCCGCACTTGGGTGAGTGGGAGCGTTATTTAGCAACAGAATACATTTTCTAGGATATCCATGTTCTTTTTAAAAAAGTTCCACTTTGGGAACAAAATCTCCAAAAAAAACCAGTCTTTAAATAGCGTCGCGTTTATCCAGGCATTGTTTTGATTTTTAAACAAAACAGGAAAAGCATTGCGACGAATATTCTTAAAGGTTCGTGGATTTGCTAACTTACCAATACATAATAATGGGAGTTTGTTGAGAACAGTAATACGTTCTTTGCTACGTTTGTAACCAGATGCTCCAGCTTCCGTTTTTGAAGCTAAGGTATTTGACGGCAACATTTTGTAGTTCAAACCTGTTTCATCACAATTATAGATTTGGTCTGGTTGTAAACCATGTTCTTTCATAAGCTGCTTAAAATTCTCTGCAAATTTTTTTGCAGCAGATACATCAGCCGACAATCTTTCTCCACAAACTTTCAGTTGACGTACGCCATGTCTTTTTTCCACCTGTCTAGCCGTCCATCACTTGCAGAAAAAATTTACAGGCGCTTCAATAACCTATAATTCTTCGCTTAAAACTCACTACCTTATGTTTTAAAATTGTTCCTGAAATTGGTATTCCACTTTTTCGATTCTGTGTAAACCATAAAAATGAAGAATCATACACTTTTTGGTATTCACCGCTTTTCATACTTTTTCGTGCCTGTGTGGGCGAACACTACACCATTTTTCAAGTTTTCGCGATTTTTTCTCCACTGTGAAACAATACTCACGGCTACATCTAAATCCTTCGCTACATTTTTAAGAAGTTCACCATTATCTAAACGTTGAATTGAATTGCTTCAAGGTAATAACAACACGTTTACGCTTATTATTGTGACGCTCCATTTTGTAAAATTTCTATTAAATCGAAACTATTACCTCTGCGATAATAATAGACGTAATGAGTAACTTATAACACTCGTCGACTAACCAAAACATAGACAGCAGTGAAATTCTAGACGTCGGGGAGTACCCGACGCGTTAAGGAACCAATCATCGTCTGTGGATTTTTTCGTTTAATGGGAATACAATTTTCTTTTTAACAGTTTGTTTCGGATAAGCCGGATTTCAGATAATCGCGATTCGGATAATCGGGATTGTACTGGATATATATATATATATATATATATATATATATATATATATATATATATATATATATATATATATACATACATACATATATATAAATATATATATATATATATATATATATATATATATATATATATATATATTATATATATATATATATATATATATATATATATATATATATATATATATATATATATATATATATATATATATATATATATATATATAAAATGCAACATCTCTCTGTCTGTCTATCCGTTAGTGCGCTTATCACTGGAGAACCACTTATCCGATTTACGTACTTTTTTTTTTAAAAACATACATATGTTCTCTGGCCAGGTTATAGGCTATATTTTATTACGATAGATAGCATAACGAATGAGCAGTGACGACAATAGTGAATGGTGTCGGAAAAAAGTTTGCCGCTAGCGCGGTCCTTTGCAATACACAGCCTAAACCATTAAATATGGAACAATATTATGTAGCAGAGAATATTTATAATCTAAATATAAATAAAATGCAACGTCTTTCTATCTGTCTATCTATCTATCTGTCTGTCCGTTAGTGCGCTTATCACTGGAGAACCA
>CM032446.1:148433739-148455734 GCA_019049505.1 Pachyrhynchus sulphureomaculatus | reverse complement strand
TAAATACCGCTGTCCTATAAGATTTCCATCAATAAAAAAGCGATCAATGATGTGACGTCCACAAATCCCTTCCCACACGTTTATCTTTTGTGGACTGTCGATTATCCAGTGGAGATTCTCAGTAGACCAGTAGAGGCAGTTATGCCTGTTAACTCTTCCGTTAAGACAAAATGTGGCCTCGTCAGAAAAAAACAATATTATGAATTAGGTTAGGATCATTATTGATTCGTTCCATCATGATCTCGCAAAATTTAACGAGTCTATCATAGTCATTTTTAGATAATTCTTGCAATAGAATGATGTATGGATGCAATTTTTGTTCATTCAGTATACGACTTAAGCTACCTTTACTTATGTTGTGGTCTAGGCAAAGCTGATGAGTGGATGTATGAAGATTTTCTGTAATTTCCAAAAAAAACATCTAACTTTTTATCATTGCTTGTTTTAACTTTTGGAGGTCCAGATTTAGAACGATCCTTAATATGACCTGATTGTCTAAATCGCTTTAATGTTTTGCTAACTACGGATTGGGTAATAGGTTCTCGATTCGGATATTCTGCGTTAAAAAGATCACACACCTCCTGTTGTGTTCTCCTACGGTCTCCGTAACCATCCATCATTAACAAAGTGATTCCTTCGGTTTCTGTTAAATATAACATTATGATATTACGGTCAAAATGCAGTTTCACAAAATGCAGCAATAAGCCTTTTCTTTAATCCGATTACAAGTGGCCAATAGATACACGTGCGGTTGTGAGCTCTGTGTTTATTGCTTTTTTATCCAGTATTTTGCTGAAAAAATTGTCAAAAACATATTAGTGAAGCAAAACTGGTGCTAGTGCGTAATTGTAGAGTGGAATGATCCTAGTTCGTCGCCCTGATCGTCTTATGTCGGCACGCCTTGATTGATCAGCTTGACTTTAACCTTTGGTTAATTGATAATCTGTAGTGTATATACCGGCCTTTAAGTTTTTTTTTTCTGCTGTGTGATCCCAGTGTATTTTGTTGTTTGACCTAGTCTACAGGATCGGACTTGGACTTAAGTATGGTGAATAGACGAACTATTGGTCTGTTCTGTATGTAGGCATAATATTACTAAACTACATCATAGGATTCAATGTGCTGGTAACTGTGGCGAGTGGTTTCACAAGGATTGTTCAGGGTTGAGCAATGAGGAGTTTTCTGCATATGAACTCTGTAAAACGTCGCAAAAATGGACCCGTTCAGAGTGCCTGATGCATGATGAAGTGAGAAGGGAGCCCAGAAACATTGCGAGTATTGGCAGGGGAAGCAGTATTGGCGTAAGGAACTCTCCTGTGGTGATGGTGGAGGAGAGTTTACGTCTGTTGGAGAGTTTTTTTCATATCTCCCATCCAACTAATCTAGATATAATGAAAGCAATAGAAAAAATGTTTAATGAATTGAAGCAACCAGTTACTTTTAATGGTTCCTTGATAGAACAAATGCAGGAAACCATGCAAACGCTTTCTAACGAAAATAAAACTTTGAGAAAGTAGCATGAACTACTTAAGAATAGGGTGACTGAGCTTGAAAATGAAATAGTTCATGCCAAGGGTTCGAGTAACGTGATAAATAGCGAGAAGAACAAAAATGTGGTCATTGTCGGGATTAACGGCGATGAACATAGTAAGGTCGAAGTTATGAAAACTTAGACGCTTTAAATATAAACATCTCGGAAGGCGAATTCAGCGTAAAAGTTTTGCCTAGTAAAAATCCTTGAAGCCTGTCTTGGTTCATTTCAATGACGAAAATATGAGAAACAGAATTTTACAACAGCGTAAAATAACTGCCCTTGATACTGAACTGTGCCGTATTACTACTGCTTCAAAACGAAACATATATATAAATCCTGACCTGCCTAAGTTCACTCGCTCTCTCTTTCTTAAGGCAAAGGAACCGAAATCTTGTGGTTTCAAATACGTTTGGTGCAAGGACGAAAAAGTTTTGGCCAGAAGAAACGATGGCGAGCCTGTGCTTATAATTATTACTTCCGCACAAGTCGAGGGTATAAAAAGGGATCTGTAAATAGTTCTATTCATATACATATGCTTTTAAGATTTAATATTTACAAACATTGTAGCTCAATCGCCTTTCATGTAAACAAAAATAACAATTTAAAAATAGGACATATAAAGGTCTATTGTTGCCAAAATAAATAGGATTAGGGATTGCATTATGTCCAACAGATTTGATATTTTAGCTGTGTCTGAGACTTGGTTAACACGTGATATTGATGGTGTCTATTGATGGCTATGAATTGGTAAGAATGGATCATGTGCGGGGACGTGGGGGAGGAGTTTTTTTATATGTACGTAATTCTATTGAATTTAATATTTTGAGTAATTTAAAATCTGATATTTCTGAGTAAACCTGGATAGAATTTAATATTAATGCTATAAAAAGTGTTTTAGGCGTTGTGTATAGACCTCCTGGCTTTAAGGGAATTAACGATTTCTTTGGTGAATTCGAACATAATATGTCTAAATTTTTGTTGCAGTGCGAGAATTTGATTTGCCTTGGCGATTTCAATATCAATTTGCTTAATCTTGACTGTGTGTACACTCGGCAGTTTCTTGTATTACTGCATGCATACGGTTTGAAGCAGGTTATCGATGAACCTACCAGGTGTGGACTTACTAACGCATCACTTATTGACCTTGTAATATGTTCTAATAGTGACGTTGTTTTGAACAGTAATGTTGACACATGCTTTGACGTATCTGATCATTTCCTTGTTAGGTGCGAGCTGAGACTGCGGGTGACAAAGTCTGAAAAATTTTTGATAGCATATAGAGACTTTAAAAATTTCGATGAAGGAAAATTCTACAGCGATCTTTTGGACATACCTTTTGATAATATATTCTATATACAAAATATAAACGAAAAACTATGCACATTTAATGCATATATACTTAACTTATTCAATGTTCATGCTCCTTTGAGAAGTGCACGTATCACTAAGAAGAAAGCCCCGTGGCTAAATCAGGGCTTAAGGCATGCCATACGTCTTCGTAACAAAGCCTTAACCAAATATAAGAAAAATAAATTACTGGAGAATTGGGAAAGTTATAGACGACTAAGGAATTATGTTACACTAGCAACGGAAAATGAAAAGAAGTTGTATTTAGAAAGTAATTTTCGGTCTAGTAATCCAAAAAATAATTGGAAATTGTTGAGGGATTTCGATATTTCTTCTAAAGCAGAGGTGTCAAACTCAATTTTCCAGAGGGCCATATATTAAATTTAGAATGTGTAGGCGGGTCAGATTCAAATAAAAAAAAATGTACTGAATTATTTAATTATGTAGTATATAATATACGGCTCTAAAAAACATGATTCTTCTTTCTGTGACACATTGCGATCGCGGGCCTTATTGATACGTCCCGGGGGCCGGATGCGGCCCGCGGGCCGTATCTTTGACATCCCTGTTCTAAAATATCTAGTTGTGTTCCTGAACATTTGGGGAATGTAGAAGATATTAACACATTTTTTGTTACTGCTGCTGTCTCTTCGGCTCCAGATCCAGATCCAGAAACCTTAAACTTTTATTTACAAAATAACAAACAGGCCACAAGTACATTTCATTTTAGAGTGGCAACAACTGGTGAGATTGAGCAGGCACTTTTTTCTATTAGCTCTAGGGCGGTGGGTACTGATGGAATTGGTATAACTATGTTGTTGAACTGTTGTCCACGCATAATTCCTTTTATTGTGTATTTAGTTAACTCATGTATAGAAACTAACTGTTTCCCCGACATTTGGAAAAGTTCCTTTATAATTCCGTTTCCGAAGGTGACCTCCCCTAAGGATCTGAAGGATCTTAGGCCCATAAGCATATTGCCAACGCTGTCGAAGGTCATTGAGAGAGTGATGGAGCGGCAAATGCGGGAGCATATTAAGCGGTACGGGCTCCTACCAGATTTCCAATCTGGTTTTCGCAAGGATCACAGTTGTGCTACTGCACTTCTCAAAGTTACAGATGATATTCTATCGGCGGCGGACCGTGGTGAGCTCACTGCCTTGGTGCTTTTGGACTACTCGAAAGCTTTTGATCGAATAAATCATACTTTGCTTTTGGCCATTCTCGGTTTTCTTGATTTTGGGGGAGATGCTTGTGGGCTTATTAAGAGCTATCTCGAGAACAGAACACAGTGTGTAAAACTTAATCGTAAACAATCCAGTCAAGGAGTCGCTAAGTGTGGTGTACCTCAGGGGTCAATCCTTGGGCCTCTACTTTTCACACTGTACACTTCTCAACTTACTGTCAACCTGAATAACGTCTCAACGCACCTATATGCAGATGACACGCAGATTTATATGTCATTTCGACCCGAACAAATTCTGGAGGCGAATGATAAACTTTCGAATGAGCTTGAGCATCTTCGGAAAGTTTCGCTAAACCATTGTCTTGAATTGAATCCTAAAAAAAGTCAGTTACTTTTATTTGGACGAGAGCAATGTAGGGATCAATATCAGGATCTGATGCATGTCAATATAAATAATGACACAGTACAGGTTTCTAGTGTTGCCAGAAACTTAGGATTATTGCTGGACGTTAAATTGAGATTCTCAGAACATATTAGCCGCTGTATCAGGAAAGCATTTGCAAATTTAAAACTTATTTTTAACCATCGACACGTTTTGAATGCCGCTCTGAAAAAATCCTTGTGCGAATCATTGGTGCTGTCGCACTTTGCTTTCTGCGACACTGTGTATGGACCCTGTCTTGTGGAGCGAGATGTCAGACGAATACAGCGTATGCAGAACTGTTGTGTGCGTCTAATTGGTGGCATAAGAAAGTATGAGAGGGGACTGAGTGCTGGAATGAAAGAGATTGGGTGGCTAATTATGCGCGAAACAAGGCATTTACATAGTTTGGTTCTATTTAATAAGATAATTTTCAAAAAAATTCCCAATTATTTGTATCAGAAAGTTAAATTTAGATATGATGCTCATGCTTTAGATTTGAGGCATAAATTTACCATCACTCCTCCTTATCATAGAACAACTTTATTCGAACGATCATTTAGCTATCAGATATCAATGTCTTACAATAAGTTGCCTGCAGACTTAAGACAATTAAAACCCACCGCGTTTAAACAGAGGGCACGCAACATGTTGATAACATTGCCTCCCGTGCATGATTTGCCTTCTGTTTTGATCTGGTCTCTTATGTCACCGTTGCGTCGACATGTAGTATTATTGTGTTTTTACCATGTCTCAAACAACATTTGTGTCACAGTTATATTTATGTATTAGTTTTTAGTTCACATATACAAATTTAGTTATTATTATATATATGTATAGGTTAAATGAGGAAGCCTGGCTTCAATTTCGCCTTTTGTAATTTTACCCTGTAAATTACAATAAAGACATTATTATTATTTATTATTATTATAATAAATCATTTTTTGATGCGTTAAGTCGTTACCTGACAGTAAATGTTTTTTAATTTGATCTCCTTAATTTTGAATATCAATAATTCCAAAACAGTTTAATTTAGACATATGGTATGTTAGACAAATAATATCTAGAATTTTTAGTAAGACTCAAAAATAAAATAATATATAGGGATTTCCATTTAAAAAAATTTAAGATGAGGAGTAGTTTCTTTGAACTGACAGTTCAAAACATTTTATTGTCAATGTCAGCATGTGCGCCGTTTACCTTAACTTTTATTTAAACATTTTTTTGATACACCGGTTAATAAATGCAGTGGAATCATTATTCCATACATACGGGGCACCCTGTATTAAATAACGTAGCATGTGTAATAATTGTAATTTAAAAACAAGAAAGACGATTATTAATTTAATGAATAATTAATAAGTTCTATAATAAACAATAATGAACCTCTTAAGAAAGAAAAATAACCGGCCAAGTGCAAGTCGGACTTGCACAATTAGTGTTTGGTACGTTGATGGCTTTTGAAATAAAAATTTTTATTTCGGAGGTATAAAATAATTACTAATTTCACAAAACACCCCCCAAATGAGTTTTCAACATAGTTTTTTCCGATCTTTACTGAAAACTGAGGACCTTGAAATTTTTTTTTTTTTTATATACAAGATAAATTATTAAAGGTAATGTTTTCGTTATAATTTTCGTGCAATCTACACCCTGTGGAGAATATTCCAGAATTTTTTGATTAGTTCTTTTTGAGATAAGGGGAGGGGGGCGATTTTTTGCAATTCTTAAAAAATAATACAAAGAAAAGTGTGCCCAAGTATTACAATATATACGTATATATATATATATATATATATATATATATATATATATATATATATATATATATATATATTTATTTATTTGACACCTTACTCGATGACCTAATAATTTTTTTTTTCACTTCCGATTTCACCCCCCAAAACTAACCCCTTAAGTCAAAATTAAATTTTCAAAACTACATTGGTCTGATGAGGCCATCAGTTTTTATATAAGTGGCAAATTTTAACTTTCTATGTCAAATACATAGTTTCGGAGAAAATCGGGTGTGACAGACCGACAGACAGACGGACAGACACCGAAGTGATCTTATAAGTATTCCATACGGAACACTAACAAGAGAGATGATTATTAATTTAATTAATAATCAAAAAGTTCTTTGATGAAGAATAATAAACCCCTTAGGAAAGAAAAATAACCGGTCAAGTGCATGTCGGACTTGCGCAATTAGTGTTTCGTACGCTGATTGCTTTTAAAATAAACAGTTTTGTTATGGAGGTATAAAATGACCAGTGACTTCACAAAGTACACCCTCAATGAGTTTTTAACAAAGTTTTTTCCGATCTTTACTGAAAACTGATGACCTTGAATTTTTTTTTTTATATACCAGATAAATTATTAAAAGTAATGCACTCGTGATAATTTTCGTTCAATCTACATCCTGTGGAGAATATTCCATAATTTTTTCAAAATTTTCTGATCAGTACTTTTCGAGGTAAGGGGGGAGACAGCGATTTTTTGCAATTTTTTAAAAATAATACAAAGGACAAGTGTGCGCAAGTATTACATTATATATATATTTTTAAATTCGTGTTTTTACATGCTTTCATTTGACACTCCACTCGATGACCTGGTAATTTTTTTTTTTTTTCATTTTTGATTTTACTCCCCAAAACTAACCCCTTAATTCAAAACTTAACTTTCAAAGGCTTTTAATGAGGCCATCCATTCCTCTGTTAGTGCCAAATTTCAACTTTCTATGTCAAGCAATTTCAGAGAAAATCGGCTGTGACAGACAGACACCGAAGTAATGTTATAAGTGTTCCATACAGAACACTAAAAAAGATAAGAAATATCTATAGAGATAGCCATTGAGTTTCTTTTTGAATTATCTCTATTAGTTATGAAGTTATGAATGTTTAAAACTGGGTTATATTTTACCTATTGGGACTTTTAGAAACCGGTAAAATATGATATTAGAGTTTAAAAAATAATGTAGACATATAAGCTTCCCACAATCAGTTAACGCCTCCAAAAAGGTTCTTAGAGGGTAGCTAGGTTTATTTTATTTTTAAATATCCTGAATAAAATCTTTTGGGGCCAAAAGAGTACCTTTCATTACGGTTTGTATTTCTATTTATCTTTTCAGACTCCATTAATACCACGGTTATTAATATTTAAAAAAGTGTTCTCTTGAATTGTGGATAAAATCTTCTATGATCTTCTATGTCTGCAAATGTTCAATTTGTTACTAGTTTGTTTGTAAACCTTAGAATCATTAGCAAAGATAGTCTCAATTCTACCATTTCCTCCGTTTTGAGTCGAAGATATATTATAAACTTGATAACATTTGTTATTTTTACAACAAATAAAATTTAATATTTATATATATATATATATATATATATATATATATATATATATATATATATATATATATATATATATATATATATAAGAGACGTATTTAATCTAGAATAATTTATACAATGAAAACATTACAAGAAAATACGTAGGAGATACTTTAGGTTGAATGCTAATTAATTTACTGTAGTTTGTTGGGACAAGAATTAAAAATGTAATTAATGATAACAAAAAGTATTATTCACTAACCTGTAGAATTTTCACATGGACCGCCCTTGCAAGGCTTTTTTGTTAGAGGTTTCTGAAGATTTCTACATGCGTTGCCAGCTGGCTTTTTGGTACCATGTAAAATGCATTGTAATATGCGATACTTTTCTCCTACTTCTTCACATTCTGCTGAACACTAAAAAAATAAGTATATCAAATTTGGCAGGAATTTTCAATCATATAAATATCATTCCCATAACTATAGGGCGAAACGTTAAATAAAAATAACTTTTTAAAGAAACTTATAAAAATAAAATATCTATATAATATATATATATATATATATATATATATATATATAAAACTCTAAAAAAATTACTAGGATTTTCTAATAGGTGTCTTTTTGCCCCCTTCCCACCCAAGAAGCATAAGTGAATTTTAATACTTGATAGTAATAACAGAATTTAAATGGACACACAAACAATATACTCAGTAGAGAAGTATAATACTTGAATGTAATACGAAACACCATTATTTACATTGTTCACAATTAAATTTAGTATGATATGCATAAAAATATTGAGTGCATTTTTCCAGTTCATTCTTATACATTTGAGTTAGATTAATAATTTTCATATAATTAAAAACGATTTCTAAATATATCAAGAGTAATTAATAAATAGAAATTACGTTTTTTTTACCTTTGACCAACTACCAGCTTTCCATTTTCCTACACATTTATCGTTGTAGCACTCCTGACGCTGGCCTGGCTTTTCGGTGGGATCACATTTATTCACGTCAACAGTTAGATTGCCTCCTATTTGACATTTAACCACTCGTTTTTGGACAGCTAAATTTAAAAAAAAATTCTTGTGTACATGTATATAAACATATACATAATTATTAAATGGCTTGAATGGAAATCATTTTACTTTATTTAAGCCTTCTAAGTAAGAGTCTAGAATCTTTTAAAATATTATTATTTTTGGTACATCTATAAAAATGCGTTTTAAAATAATTAGATCAACATCGCTGACCATACAAGCAAGTCAAAGTTACAAGAACTATCATCAACATGGGCCTAAGTCCATTTTTCAGTTTTACCACGTTACAATTTTCTATAAAAAGCAACTAAATTTACAGGTGTCATAATAACAGTGCTTACAAAAATTAGTAGTTACCTGTATGTAATGCTATACACTTAGAATTATTGCAACTACTCCACTCTGTAGTGGTCCATTGAGGACATTCGTCAAATCCACATTTTCTACTCGTTGTTGGTATCGATAGACCAGCATCTTCACATAGATTTTTGTTTGCATCTTCAGTTGTATTGTGCAGTTTAACGACACACCTAAGAAAAAAAATATCAAATTATAAGCTGATAACATATTTATTTTCAAGTTTTATTCGTATTTTTCTTTTCTAAACTATACAGATTGTAAAACATCCACTTATCGTTCTAATTTTGCATTGTCTGGTTAGCTGTAAAAATAAACTCTTTCTCAAAAAAACAGACAAAGCGTATTTTTCAAGAACCTTTCCGATTTTTTAAGGCTTGTTTTCTTTTGTTTTCATCAGTTAAATACCCTTATTTCTGTTGAATGTTATGTAGGGTAATTATTGGAAGATGAAACTTGATAGAAAACAGATTTAGTTTTTTACTTAAATTTTTCAACACCCAGTACAAAGTAACAGATCTCTTTGTATTTAAAGTTCTTTTAACAATATATAGCAAATTTGTTGACAGTCATATCTCTCTCTCCCTTTCTCTTTATGCATCTCGCCCTCCATAATGCTTAAAGCTGAGAATAAAAAATATGTGGATGATGTTTTCAGTTATAAGGCAGATCGATAAGAAAAGATCAACACGCCTGTCAATATTAATATAATTCAAAGTTAAATATCGTGAATAAAGAATTACTAATTGAGCGTACGATTTATTCTCTCTCTGTACAATTTCTCATCTCATTAATAAGAATTGATAAAATTTGCATTAGTGTATAAATTAGCCATTAGCCCAACTTACTTTACTGTTCTTTTCTGACATCCATTTCCTCCACATGTCTCCGAACACTTCGACCATTCCGATAGAACCCATTCAAACTTTAAATTTTCCTTTGTCCCTTTGCCTAATACAACTTCATTGACTTCATCTGATGACGTAGCTAACATAGCTACATCTGTAGCTACAATTTGATCTTGATTTTCTGGAAATGTTACCATTCGATGTCCTCTGGACGTCTGTGGTTTAAATCCGAGAATCTGGAATGGCCAAAAGTCCTACTTTTCTTATTAATATTGAAGTGACACAAGATTTAAAATTTTGGCTGCATTTGCATATAAATTTAAAATCTATTAAATTATAGAATTAAAAAATATAAAAAGAAAGCGGCTGATGAAACATCACTATAAGAGACCCCAGATAAAGAGTGTTTGTCTGGGGTCTCTTGTTTTACAGTTTAAATGTCTAAGCAGACAGAGAGAGAGAGAGAGATTTAGTTTTCAAGAATAGCTGTCAATAAAAATATTCGTAGTGAATTAAATTATAAACATTGAAAAGATCTTTTCGTGATGTAAAGTTTAATAACAATAAACAGGAATAAACTAATGTCATCCCATCATGTCATACTTTTACGTCATGGTTCAAATATTAATAATACAAGACTGGACGGGTTACTAGTAGTGACTAATCATCAGTGCATGTGATGTTAAATCAATAAAAAGCCTAACTTAAAATTTATAAATTATTTTAGCGCAACAATCATTACTACGTTTTTAAGTTAAGTAGTTAATCTAACTAATTTATAACCGTCATACATTTTACACAGATGCAGAGATGATCTGCAAATCTTCAACTAATCGAAACTAACAACAACGTCAGTGTTTGCCAAATATTATGAATATCTGAAAATTCATTGTTGTGAATAAATGCAGCTTTATCTTTCATTGCTTGTGTATATCTAAACCAAGCTTATCTTACTACATTTGATTACTTGTGAACTAGCATTACTAAGAGTTGTTTCTTTAATACAGAACTCTATAATCTTTAATTTAATAGATAAATTCTTTTTCCGTTTTTCGGCGTAAGAATAAGCGGTGTTTGATAATCAGAGAAAGCTTGAAGGTGGACGGTTTTCCTGTACTGTGAGATTGTGATTCATTTTCACGATCAGAAGTTCTTCATGAATTAAATTTCTAAATTAACCAGGGATTTTATCTTAATTTGTAATTCTACATTTAGCTATTCTTCACTATATATACAATATATTAATTCCCCATGATCTTCATGTTTGAATACTGTCTTACGAGTATATATGTATGTACTTTATATACTGATGTTTCGATGAACCTATCACTAAGTTTCTTGACATTATCATTCTAAATAATGAGGAGCTAAATTTTGGGTTTTATTTTAGTAGTTTTAATTACTTCTGTTTGAATCCATTTCTTGTATGGTTCTGGTTACCCTGGTGAAAGTGTTGAACCTAATAGTGTCGTCCTGAGCGCAAAACCGAACATAACTTGAAAGTAGCAGTTACGAAGACAGCACCCGCCTCATTTAGGTCTAGAGTGTATCTCTCTAATACTTTTATCATAGTCCAGTTTCTCTCTAATTATATTTCACCACTCTCACGAGCCAAGAAAATAGTCAATTGATTCTATTAAATCGACTCAGTGAAATGGTTTTAATCTTCTAGATAGAATAAATTATATATTTATTTTAAACTAACTGATGGTAGCATTTCCATTCTATAGGAATAAAATAGTATCCACTATTTTATGTTACTTATTGTTAATTTAATTCAAGGCACTTCAAGTAGTCATTTCTGATTTTTAATATGGGATATTTTATGGAATATGGGATATATTATTTTAATAGTTAAGATGTGAGTAGGGGCTCGCGGTAGTTATGGCAGTGTAGAAAGTTGGATCTACATTTTATACAGTTATATGTAAGGTGAATTGAGGGCCGTGTAAGAGATCTTTAAAGAAGTGAAGTGGATATATCTGTAATATAATATAGTTGCGTAGAATATGAGTTCTGTGAAAAATAATATTGTAACGCATTTGAAAAGTAATTTTTCCGGTCACGTCATCTACTATAACTTTGTTTTTTATGAATGTGAAGCAATTAAATTGTTGACGTAAAATTACTTAAAACGTTAGTGAGAATGATGATTATTACCAGGATAACCGTAATTGAGGAAGCTTGTTTATACTAACAGGTCCAGCATATGACTGTTGGTATAAACAAAGGAAGGCTGTGTAGGGAGTCGTTAAAAAAAATATAATCAGTCCTATGAAATCGTATAATGCTTGAGGACAATAAGACAAGTTTAGAATAATGTAAAAATGATGTAAAAAAAAATACGCTCTATTCCTTTTTCTTTCATTTACAAAAATATTCTAAACCTAACTAACCTGAACTAACCTGAACTAAAATAATTTTGACAGTTTTAATTTGAGTTGTTTTAATTTTAGAATTGTTGTCTGGTTGTTGCGTTACTCCGTTACAACCTTTTGAATATATCGGATATACGAGGATGGTTTAAAAAGTTCGCGGCCTATATAATGATTATAATATTTTTATTACAGTACCCTCAAAATTTCATACTTTCTTTGGTTGTCACGGGGGTAAAATTTCGTTGCTGTAGAATTTGTGGTTTTTTTGGTTAGAACGAGTTTAGTGAGACCAAGTGCAGCGTTTTTGGAAAAAAAAAAAAATGGAAAAAAATTGAACAACGTGCCGTCATCAAGTACCTGTTTAAAAAAAGATTAACACCTAAGGAGATCCACGATGATATGAAAACAACACTAGGGAATCTGCTCCGTCATGTACCACTGTGGAAAAATGGGTTGCAGAACTCTACGACTGAAGAAAACATCGGCAAAGTTGAAAGACCGTAGGTTAACTATCAGGGAGATTGCAGACACTATAGGCATCTCGTATGAACGAACAAAAAACATCAATGTCAACGGTTTTCGCTAGATGGATCCTCAGATTGCTTTCAGTTGAACAAAAACGAATTCGACTCACGATTTCTCGCGACTATTTAGAGATGTTTAAGGCTGATCCGCAAGATTTTCTTAACAGGTTTGTGACAATGGACGAAACCTGGGTTCACCACTATACTCCAGAGTCAAAACAACAATCCAAGCAGTGGAAAAAATCTAGTGAACCGACCCCAAAGAAAGCGAAGGCAATTCTGTCGGCTGGAAAAGTGATGGCGTCAGTTTTTTAGGATGCTATAGATATTATTATGATGGACTCCCTTCCGAAAGGCCAAACAATAAACTCGACTTACTATTGCATCCTTTTGCATCGTTTACGTCAAGAAATTAAAGAGAAATGCCCAGGATTACTGAGAAAGAAAGTTTTGTTCCATCAGGACAATGCTCGCGTTCACACGTCTGTTCAGTCTATGGCTTAAATTCGTGATTGTGGTTTCGAATTGCTGCCCCATCCGGCTTATTCTCCTGATTTGGCACCTTCGGATTTTCATCTGTTCCTAAATCTAAAAAAACACCTCGGTGGCCAGAAATCAAATGAAGAAGTCGATGCTGCAGTTAACCAGTATTTTGAAGATCTTGAGAAATCTTTTTTTCAAACAGGTGGAAGAAGTGCATAAAACTAGATGGAGATTACGTCGAAAAATAAGAATATTTTTGTACGTATTTTATTTTGTTTTCTCGACTAGGCCTGGAACTTTTCAATCTATCCTCGTATATGTTTGTTTAAAAGAAGGTGACAATAAAACTGCATTATTAAATGATATTCTCTAAATTCTAGGTAATATTCTTATGTCATAAAAATAATTTGATCCTAAAATTAATAATTTCTAAGAAAAATAAAAATTTCCATAATTTTTAATAGATCACCATGAAAATCTATAACCTATAAACTAAATTTGTTAATATTTTTAGGCGTGTTACAAAAATGTTATTATAATGGAACAATTGCCCGTAATTAAAAAGAAAACAAATTAATATAGTGAGTTGTTTCGTATACTGCCAGATATGCAGTATAATTCTGGCCTTTATTGAAAACAGTAGGGATGTGGTCACAAATGCATAACACTAATACCATTACGTGAATGTCTTTTCGTTTGAAATCTTCGAAGTTTTATATAGCGCATAATACAAGTTTCTTTTTTATATCATAACGGGTTAATATGCTTTACTCCAAATTTTAAATTCTTAATTATATTTAAAGAGACTCAAAAAATAATAAAGTAAATGCCTTAGGAACACTTATTATCCTTGCATTTTTCTTCTATGTTACATTACTTATTTTTTTAGTTTTTGTCAATGCCATAAAATTGGAACGCAACTAGAAAGTTATTAACTATTCTCTAGGCGAGTAGAACTTTTAAGTGTCGTATACCAAAAATTTATTTAAATTAAAAATATATAACTTGAGTTGACATGATAATTTCATAGTAAGATAATTCCCGAAAAGTTTAGATCTTGAATCTATTATGTATTTTGAAGCATTAAATATAATATTTAAAATCATTTTAACATATTTCAAGGAACCTTGAAATCGAGAATATTTCGATTTTTAGAATCATTGGTATATTAGAAATTAGTTGAAACAGAGAGAAACTCAATCATTAACGAGTAATAGTTAATTAGCCTTTATATTAACATTTTTAGCGGCTAAATAATATCGGAAATAAATACTCTTTTAAATAAAAGAGTTTTTACCTATGTAGAAAGTTTTTTGTGTTTTAAAATAATGCCTGCCATTGGCGTTGTTTTTTTTTATTAAAAATAGCAAAATGTACACAAAAAACTTATTTTTAAATATGACTTCCAAAATTCCTAGTATTCCTGCAGATTAACATTTGCAGCCATTTTTGTTAGGTAGGAAATGCCGCGTCAGAAAGACTCTCGAAATAGATTATAGCTGGAATATTTTAAATTCATTATTTACCAACAAAAATAGCCTAAATAAGGGGCCAACGTAGCTGTAATCATCTGAACAGTTAATTTGTATCAACATCGTGCTATTGATACTCGTACTGTGCTTAACACTAGAGGATAATTAAGGAACTGAAAAATTCATCTATATCTTAAGGAATATGTGGTGGCAACTATTAAAATTTCTATAATTTTTTAAGATCGTTATTGGAATCTTACAACTGCTTCTTAAGCAGTTGAAACTAAATAATATTTCTCTGGTGGTTACCTGCCGCGCACGATATTTGTGTTTGGCTACTTTCTTTAACGCAGCCCCCCCGACACTTACTTTCCATCGTCACATAATTTTCAAGGTCTGCTTCGAACTTACTTGGAAATGAAATTTATATTTATTTTGAAAACCAGTGTGTGACTCTGTGTGTGGTAAGTATTTGGTGTGGTAATCATTGTATGTGAATGCTTTAAAAGATGGCGTGCAAGTGTTGACGTTTCGCATAAACTTTTAATTATTATATTATATTTTTAAAAAAGAACTTTGCAATAAAATTACAGCATTTTAGAATATTTAGTTGTTCTAAAAATGTAAAAAATGGCCTCAATAATTTGTGAAAAAGTAGGACGATTATTTATTTTTTTTATGTGTTTATTTTGTTATTTAATTATTTTTCTTTAGTGATTATCTTAAAATGGAAGGCGTTGAGTTTACTAAAAGGATACGATTCGTTTGTTTGGTCAAAGTCTATAAAATTCTATGTTTGGATGGTAAGATGTATATAGAGGAACTGAAAGACCAGAATTAAAGAACATGCATGAATTATCAGAAAGAAACAAATTGTATAATCAGCTGTAACTGAAATTAACATTCTACAGGTCCTACTAACAATGTAAGCGAAACCAAATTTCCCTATTATATGTGGAAAATGATCATTACATTGAAACATGGTTCGGTGAACCCCAATCAGGTGTAAATATTTGACTTGTGCTTCCTTGAGCTAATACAGTGTAATAATTTCGAAAAATAAAAATCCCTGAAAGCATCATGTGCAATCGTAGGTGAAACGTCGGAAAGTTACTCTAATTTTATACGGTCTAATCTCGAGAATCACGATTTTTTATGTTGCTTTAAGTGTGACCGTGTACTTTGGAGCTGTATTTTTACTTATTTATTTATTGTTATTTTACCCTGAACAGTGAACAATACCGTGAATGGACTTTGTTCTTTAAATTTTACACTATACTACAATAGGTACCTAAGTTTTAATATAACACTATACATTCTAAAAAGTTAACGCTTGCATTACCGAATGAATTAGTTGTTTCGGCAAAAAAATCAAAATTTTCGAGGACGACTTGAAATTCGTGAAATATAAAATGTCCACGAAAAAAAAAAAGTAAATGATCTTGCAACGTGATCTATGTTTTAGTTTCAAAATAGGCAGTTCAGTGTATTTATTTAATTAAGTTCATTTGGCTACGCACACATATACACACATTACGTCATGCTGCCTCGTAGTGCCAAACTCTCAAGCCGACATTGCTGCAGTGGTATGTTGTTGGTGAGAGGCCACTTGGACCAGAGAAGACCGACGATAGAGACAGTGTCCCTCTCGTTTTCGGTTGGACTATATATCTGAAGCCGACTGGATGGATTGAAAGGGATCACCAATAAAGTATATATTGCCACAATGTTACGAAGACGCTTCTAGGTAGTAGGCTGTGCCTCGTCGAGGTTCGTCCTACGAAGTATAGAACCAGATTGTAGAGACAGCGGATTGAGAACACCATCTGCCGAGCTTCTAATTCGGATCACACGGTGAATTACCATAATAGTTTAAAACAGAAATCACAACATCAGATATTAAAAAAAACAGCCAAGTGCAAGTCGGACTTGCTCAATTAGTGTTCCATAGCGTGATTGCTTTTAACATTTTGTTTATATGTATCAGATAAATTATAAAAGGTAATGCACTCGTGATAATTCTCATTTAAACTACATATTATGGAAAATATTCCAAAAGTTTTTGGAAATTTATTAATCAGTACTTCTAGAGACGGGGTAGAGGGACAGCGATTTTTGACAATTTTTTTAAAACTCGTAATATAAAGAAGAGTTTGCGTGAGTATAATCATATAAATTTTTGAACACGTGTTTTAACAAGCGTTCATTTGATACACCACACGATGATCTTTAAAAAAAAATTTTCACTTCCGATTCCCCCCCCCAACAAGTTAAAATTTAACTTTTAAAACTACACGGCTGTGATTTTATAAGTTCCGTTTTCAATTTGATATGGAACACTAAAATATACATTATTCAAGATAAAATGGAACATGGACAATTTTAAAAAATAAAATTTCTGCAGATTACGCTCTGGATTTAAATTTTCTTAAGAAAGGACTATTTTGACGTTTTGTGTTGTTATGAGCTTCTGATGTTATTCCAGCCTAAACCATTAGTGCTAGTCTCTCAAAATGTCACTTCTCAATGTTTTATTTTAATTAAGTATATGTATAGTCACAAGTCTATATTTTATATTTAAAAACATACCAGGAGTCCTATTGGTATGACACGCACAAATAAACAGTATTTTTTAAATGTGCACCTCTGTTATTATAACTTTTGTACTAAAAATGTTTTGTTTTATTAGTCACTGGAAAAGACATATGAGACTTTATCGCATCATTGGTCACCCGATGCTATTCTACAATCTTGCAATATGTCATATTATATTACAATCGATACTTTAAAATTAATGCTATAAGTAGCAGTAAATGATCTGACTTTGCAAAACTTTACTCTATCTATTCCAAACTTTCCAGACTTTCATACTCGTAAGTGTATTACAGTAATATTTTTTAGACAATGAAGACTTTGTGCTGGAAGATATAAGGGTAAAATACTCATTAAATACATTTTTATGACGTTGTGTAAGAACGGTTGAAAAATAGAATAATGTTAAAGAAACAAGTTGGTTTTCAGGTTTTATAACGGGGCAAAATTGCTGCAGAGCTTTTCGAAATTCTTAAGTTTCATGGAGAATTCATGACATAAAATGATAGAACTGTCTTGAAGGCCATCCGAATCATAGTTTTTTTAGATTTCTTTGAGCACTATAATATAATATAGTGATCTTTGGGCTTAGAGTCTCAATTCTTTCAAATAAATTTCTATCCTGTGCTCCACGAAGAAATACACATAGATCTTTCTGAAAGTTCTCTACAATTACGTCATATTTGTAATATACACAGGTCTATTATTTCCACAATTATAGGGATCTTAGTATAGAGTATATTTCGGTGAACGACATATAGACTGTTTATTCTCGAACGTACGAATTACAAGAAATGCTGATGGAATTAAATAAGAGGTCTCGAGGAATAGGTCTAAAAATAAACTTCACCAAAACCAAATGTTTAAACAACGAAAGTGAAGATAACAGCCAGGAACTATTAATAGAAGACGAAAGAATAGGAAAGGTACAAACATTAATATATTTAGGACAAAAAAATCGAAATATCAAAAAATAATTTAAAGGCTGACTGGGATAGAAGAGTCTCGTTAGCTTGGTTTGCGTTCGGAAGGTTACAACCTACATTTAAATTGGACATCCCAAATACAATAAAAGCCAGAGTATTCGATCAATATATACTGCCGGTATTAACATATGGCACTGAAACGTAGGCTTTAAATGAAAGTATAATAAATAAACTCCAGGTAACCCAAAGAGCAATGGAGAAGAGAATGCTAAATATTAGATCACAAGATCGTATTCCTAATATCGGAACGAATTATATACATTTATTATTCAAAATATAAGTAAAGTTATTTATCAAGTAGAGTCTCTGCAAATCCAAGCTATGAAGTTAATATATTCCTCAGAGAGCGCAAACAGCAGGAGGTCATTCAACTTAACAAAGACCTGGAAGAAATTCTATCTTGGGGTGACATTAACCAAGTGGAATTTAATGCTACAAAAACCCAGTTTATTCTAAAGTGGTTAACGTGGTTGAACCCCTACAGAGTCATGTCGGGGCACTTCATTCCCCTAGCATAATCACTCAATTTGTTGGGCGTTAATTTGGGAGCAAATATGTCCTGGCATGAACATGTTGCAGGCATAGCAAGGAGAGCTTCTCAAAAGTTGGGAATATTATTTCGAAGCAGAAAGCTTTACACTCCACAACAACTGTTAATTCTTTACAAAGCTCAAATTCGACCATCTATGGAATACTGCTCCCATGTTTGGGGCTCCGCTCCCAAACGCACACTGCATTTGTTGGATTCTGTTCAGAGAAGAGCTGTTCGTCTGATTGGAAACCCGGAACTGACCGGCGGCCTTGATTCGCTGGAATATTGAAGAACGGTTGGAGACTTGAGTCTGTTCTACAAGTATTTTCATGGAGGGTGTTTGAGGGATGTGGCCCGCTTAATTCCTCCCAGAGCGGTGCATGTTAGAAATACACGTCGCGCTAACACCTCACATCCGTATGGGGTTCAGCTTGTTACTCCGCGTACAACGCTTTGCAAGCAGTTTGTTATATGGAGAAAGGGATGATCCCTTTGGAATAATTTGCCCAGCGCTGTGTTTCCCATCGAGGACAATTTACAGCGATTCAAGAACAACGTGAATCGCTTTTTCCGCACACATACCGCTTCTGGACCGGTTTAGGGACTTCCCTGTAGCACGTGTGCTAGACCGACTATATATATATATATATATATATATATATATATATATATATATATATATATAAAATATATATATATATATATATACATATATACATATATATATATATATATATATATATATATATATATATATATATATATATATATATATATATATATATATATATATATATATATGTATATATATATATATATATATATATATATATATATATACATATATACATATATACATATATATATATATATATATATATATATATATATATATATATATATATATATATATATATATATATATATTTTGAGATTACTCTGTAATGACATTTACATTCTCTGTTAAATAAACTAATAATGAAAAATTCAAGACCTCTTATTTGTTTGAGTATAAATACAAAAGTTTAGTCACTATCGCAATGAAAAATCACTAAAAATTTCCATAATATTATTGAAACTACAAACAAAAATTATAAATCCCACTCCTTTTACTCGCTGATTCCACTCAAAAACTATAGATTCCATTACTACTGCAAGTATTTATATATTAATTATATATAAATATTTTACTTTGTTCGAAATTTATCAAGTCATCACATAGAGAGACAGGCAGACATGGAAGTAAATGGAAATCTATGTTTTTCGTGATCTAAGGACCTTAAAATGTGAAAAATGCAAAATTCTCGGAGGATCAATTTTTCACGTCAATAGTTTCTCTTGGCAAGAGAAGTAAAAAACTGTATTCTACTACACCTAAAATAAACTAACAATTCATTGTAGTAGTAGTTGTACACTTAAACAAACTGTTAATTGAACAGTTTAGGTTCGTAGTTAAATATAACAGCAATCCGTTTCTTTTTGATTTAATAAATTACACTTTTAATAATTAAATAGAAAAATACCACTCCTTTGAAACAAACAAACCAGCTTTATAAAAATAAAAGTATTTTTCGTAAGCTTGCATTAAATGCACATAAGCGGGAAAACAATAACATATTCTCTTTTTTTCCAAAATTATAATTTATTTTATGTTTGTTTGATGGGATGACCAGGGTACGCATCAGAGTTATCTATATAGTAAGGGTAAGGCTAAGTTCACTAAGACAGTCCCAGTGCCCTCAAATTTTGACAAATCCTTAATCTCTTTGTTTCAAATATCATTTATAGGTCATTTAAAATTTAAGGAAGCTCAGAGCCTTCACATTGTAACGGCGAATTTAGTCTAAAACAGCATTGATCTGAATTAATATTCCTAAAGAAAAATGTTGTTTTAGGAAGAACTGCCGTCTGTGTTTGTGTAGCGGTAAATTCTACTTAGTTATTATCATCCCCCTACTTCTTCCAGGTCTTTTTTACGTTGGACGACCTCTGGCAATTTGCGAATTACGGTCTTTCTGGTTCTGGTTGATAATTTTTTTTTTATGGGTCTAGCACACGTGCTGCAGGGAGGTCCCTAAAGCGCTATAGGAGCGACAGTGTGCGGAAAAAAAGCGATTCACGTTGTTCTTGAATCGCTGTAAATTGTACTCGGTGGGAAACACAGTCCTGGGTAAATTATTCGAAAGGGATGATGTTCTCCATATAAAAGACTGCTC
Source organism: Pachyrhynchus sulphureomaculatus (assembly GCA_019049505.1). Classification (NCBI taxonomy): domain Eukaryota; kingdom Metazoa; phylum Arthropoda; class Insecta; order Coleoptera; family Curculionidae; genus Pachyrhynchus; species Pachyrhynchus sulphureomaculatus. The sequence goes on along the minus strand of CM032446.1, from coordinate 148,434,482 downwards.
GAAAAGCGTTGTACAAGAAGTAATAAGCTGAACCTCATACGGATGTGAAGTTTCAGCGCGACGTGTATTTTCTAACATGCATCGCTCTGGAAGGAATTAAGCGGGCTACATCCTTCGAATACTTTCCATGAAAATACTTGTAGAATAGGCTCAAGTCGTCAACCGTTCTTCGATGTTCCAGCGAATCGAGGCCGCCGGTCAGTTCCGGGTTTCCAATCAGACGAACAGCTCTTCTCTGAATAGAATCCAACAGATGCAGTGTATGTTTGGGAGCGGAGCCCAAACATGGGAACAGTATTCCATAGTTGGTCGAATTTGAGTTTTGTAAAGAATTAACAGTTGTTGTGGCGTGTAAAGCTTTCTGGTTCGAAAAAATATTCCCAACCTTTGAGAAGCTCTCCTTGCTATGCTTGCAACATGCTCATGCCAGGAAATATTTACTCCCAAATTAACGCCCAATAAATTAAGTGACGATGTTAGGGGAATGGAGTGCCCCGTCTTAACTATGTCGGGTTCAGCAATGTTAAGTTTTTTAGAAAAAAAACTGCCGCATGGGCTTTTGTAGCGTTAAATTCCACTTGCTTACTGTCACCCCAATATAGAATTTCTTCCAGGTCTTTGTTAAATTGAACGACTCCCCGCTGTCTGCGGACACTCGCCTGAGCAGCCGATGTCCGAGCGTTCAAAGTGAATGAAGAGATAAACGTACTGTCATTTGCAAAGCTGTAGACTGGATTTCCGGT
>CM032446.1:148430386-148433639 GCA_019049505.1 Pachyrhynchus sulphureomaculatus | reverse complement strand
CATAACCTGCTACTAAAACTACAGTAGATCTTGAAAGAGCAGACACTATGCAAAAAATATTGCCCACAGAACACTTACATTAAAAGGAATATGATCCTTAGTAAGAGAAAAAAGACGAGCCAGAAGAAAATTGTTATAATCTCGGGATCCATTAAATAAAACTATAATAAACAATAAAATATAACAGTTGAAAAGAGAAATCCAAATAATAAAAGAAGATTCTATTAAGAATTATTTAATAAATTTAACAGCTGACAAAGGCTCTAAGTACTAATTAAGAAAAATCACCAGAAAACTGAAAAGACCTATCATCCATAAAAAAACTAGACAGAACATGAGCAAACGACAACAAACAAACCGTTTTTTTAAAATACATTCTAACGAGAATAACACAATCAACAGTTACAAAATACTCATCATCAAAAAGAATCTTGACCTTAAGAAAGCACAAGCATATGACTTAACTACTGAAGGAATCCTGGCACAATTACCCAAGAAATGTATGTATATTAACATATATTTTTAGCGCAGCTATCAGATTGAAATATATACCAAATGCATGAAAGATTGTAGATATAATAATAATACAAAAGGCAGGCAAGTCACTCCACGAAATGATATCATACAGACCAATTTCACTGTTACCAGTTACCTATAAACTTTTGCTGAAAAGGATAGGTCTCATTATTGAACGACAGTTCCTAAATCATCAATTTAGTTTCCAATATAGATATTCAATAATTGATCAGATAGATCGGATAGATCAGTGATGTAATTGAAAAGATAAAGTCTTCCTAGATGTAGCGTTTGATAGGGTTTGATACGAGCGAAAGTCGAATCTAGAAACGGAACAACATACTACCAAGTTCATATGCGGAAATATTAAAATATTCAACAGATTCTATAAAATTAAAATAAAGGAAGAATATTTAGACTTAAAAAAATCAGAGCTGGAGTTCAACAAGGAAGTGTCCTTGGCCCACGCAACCGATATTTCAGTATTCGAAAATACTACTTTTGCTGACAAAATGAGAATCTTAGCTGTGTGCAATGATATAGAAACAACGAATATGTGAAAAGATGTAACAATGAACATGCAGTTGGAAAATAAGATTTAACAAGGCAAAATCACCCCACATAAACTTTACTAACAGAAACAGAAAGCACAGAGTCATCCCATCATTATAATGGCAATATTGTCCCTTATGAGAATGTAGCCAAGTGTATGACGTCAAATTAAAATAAAAATAACACGTTAAGAAGAAAGAGGATGAAGTAGATCTAGAATATAAAAAATTACATGGATGATAGGGTGTAGTTCCCATGCATCAGTACACGATAAAGTTATGATGTACAATCAAATCTTAAAACCACTGTGGGTGTATGGCATTCAGCTTTGGCGATGTGCTAATTCGCGTCAAATTAGAAGGATTGCAATATTGTTAACGCACCTTGGTTTATTCGAAATAGCAACATCAATAAAGACCTAGGAAGCAAAGAAGTAGCCAGGAAAATTCTAGGATTTGCAGTTAAACACACAGCAAGGGTTAATCAACATATTAACCTTACAGTATGAAAACTTCTTTATCACTACAATATGAAGAAAAGACTGAAAAGGACCAAGACATACTAGTTAATATAGTGTAGTAAAAAGTTCCGAGAAATCATAGTGCATAATTGCAAACTATATGAACAGAAAAATCTAAGAGAGGTAAATTTACAAAAAATGAGTATCAACAATTGTCTCACGAAATGCAGACTATATGGTGAAGGGAAAGAAAGCTCTATGCATACCCTATATGAACGTGTGTCTTTTTTTAGAAAAGATATAAAACTGTTTGGAGATCTACATATTAGTGATAAATTACCACATGAGGGGCTTGGAAGGAAGCTAATAAACCTTCATAAAGGGACGATGCTCACGTAACCAAGAGAGGGGAATACAATAAGCCAAGAGGCTGCAGTGCAGAAACAGGCACAGCATCAAGCAGGGCTGAAATTTAAATACTTACTCTTTACTGTTTAAACTTAAATATTCTGGCTACTTTAGCATTTTTAATAATAAATAACTTGTGTTTAGTGTGTTTATAAGTCTTATCTCAGAGACCTTTCCTAGTACGAGCTATAGACTGCTAATGTTTAGTGATTTTTAATAACCGGTCCCAAGGGGCTAATCGGAGACGTTGTATTTTTTCCCTTTCATAGATTTTTTATTTCGGTTTATGATTTAGTAGTCAGACTCACATAAAAAAACGGGAGGCTATTTTACCTTCGCAATCTTTTGATTCTAGGAGCTTTATCATGCTATACCTTTTCCTCACAAAATCCGGGGATATCGGCACAGCTACGAAACGTTAAGCTACTTTACGCAGCCTAAGCAGATGCTGGGCGATGCCTCGTACGATTTGAGCAATTATCATCTGGTTTGTTCTCTTGGTCGGTTTTTGCGACAGGCAGAATGTACCGGAGTTGATATTCTATCTTGCACCCTCATGTATATATATATATATATATATATATATATATATATATATATATATATATATATATATATATATATATATATATATATATACGACAAAATAGATGCCTATACTGCACTCTGTCGGTGATTTATTTAAAGTCTTTCCAAACAAAGCATCCAGCACGGCTGACACTTAATTGCAGAAGCACACCTTCTGGTGCTTCTCTCTCGAAGACATAGATGGCGTTGGTGAAGCAACCAAAGGCGAATCGAAAGATCCGCACTTCAGTGCTGAACCTAGCCTAACTGATGAGCCGGAAATACAAAGAATATTTTGAGGAACTTCTGAAGTGCGGATCTTTCGATTCACCTTTAGTTGCTTCACCAATGCTATATATATATATATATATATATATATATATATATATATATATATATATATATATATACTAGCCGTGCCGCGGCTCCGCTCGCGTGGACTTGATTCACTTCTATCGTCACTGCTTATTCCTTATGTTACCTAACGTAATAAAATATCTGCCATTAATTCCCCTTATCTCCCATTATTTCTCCTTATCTCTCATTATCTAGGCTTATCTCTGCTCATCTCCTATTATTTCTCCTTCTTTTTATGGGTCTAGCACACGTGTTGCAGGGAAGTCCCTAAAGCGCTACAGGAGCGGGACGTGTGCGGAAAAAGTGATTCACGTTGTTCTTGAATCGCTGTAAATTGTACTCGGTGGGAAACACAGTCCTGGGACTCTCCTTATCTCCCATTATTTCTCCTTA
>CM032446.1:148337886-148427886 GCA_019049505.1 Pachyrhynchus sulphureomaculatus | reverse complement strand
AAAAGAAAATTGTATTCCCATTAAACGAAAAATCCACAGACGATGATTGGTTCCTTAACGCGTCGGGGACTCCCCGACGTCTAGAATTTCACTGCTGTCTATGTTTTGGTTAGTCGACGAGTGTTATAAGTTACTCATTACGTCTATTATTATCGCAGAGGTAATAGTTTCGATTTAATAGAAATTTTACAAAATGGAGCGTCACAATAATAAGCGTAAACGTGTTGTTATTACCTTAAAAGAGAAACTTGAAGCAATTCAACGTTTAGATAATGGTGAACTTCTTAAAAATATAGCGAAGGATTTAGATGTAGCCGTTGTACTGTTTCACAGTGGAGAAAAAAATCGCGAAAAACTTGAAAAATGGTGTAGTGTTCGCCCACACAGGCACGAAAAAGTATGAAAAGCGGTGAATACCAAAAAGTGTATGATTCTTCATTTTTATGGTTTACACAGAATCGAAAAAGTGGAATACCAATTTCAGGAACAATTTTAAAACATAAGGTAGTGAGTTTAAGCGAAGAATTATAGGTTATTGAAGCGCCTGTAAATTTTTCTGCAAGTGATGGACGGCTAGACAGGTGGAAAAAAAGACATGGCGTACGTCAACTGAAAGTTTGTGGAGAAAGATTGTCGGCTGATGTATCTGCTGCAAAAAAATTTGCAGAGAATTTTAAGCAGCTTATGAAAGAACATGGTTTACAACCAGACCAAATCTATAATTGTGATGAAACAGGCTTGAACTACAAAATGTTGCCGTCAAATACCTTAGCTTCAAAAAACGGAAGCTGGAGCATCTGGTTGCAAACGTAGCAAAGAACGTATTACTGTTCTCAACAAACTCCCATTATTATGTATTGGTAAGTTAGCAAATCCACGAACCTTTAAGAATATTCGTCGCAATGCTTTTCCTGTTTTGTTTAAAAATCAAAACAATGCCTGGATAAACGCGACGCTATTTAAAGACTGGTTTTTTTTGGAGATTTTGTTTCCAAAGTGGAACTTTTTTAAAAAGAACATGGATATCCTAGAAAATGTATTCTGTTGCTAAATAACGCTCCCACTCACCCAAGTGCGGAGCAACTTGAAAGTGGGGAAATAAAAGCAATGTTTTTGCCTCTTGCGGTAACTTCTCTCATTGAGCCTATGGATGTACTGGAAAATTTAAAACGCAATTACAGGCGTATGTTATTGGAGCATATTTTAGAAGAAGTAGAGGCATTCTTACTGATTGTCTAAAAAAGATAAATTTGAAAAATGTTATATATTGGATAGCTTCAGCCTAGAATCAAGTAAAGAGTAGTACTCTGGAAAAATCTTGGTCAAAATTGATTCCACAAGAGAAGAGACGTTACTTAGAGGCAGAAACAGAAGATAATGAAAGTTTACATCAAATTATTACAAGAATATCAGGATGTGAAAGTGTTTCGGAAACCGATGTTTGTGAATGGTTAAACAGTGATAGTGTGGAAGATGAAATGACTGACCAAGAGTTAATTAAAAGTGTATGCAAAAATGCTAATAAAATAGACAGTGACAATATTCCAGTAAAAATGTCACATTCAGAAGGACTAGAGGCCATAGAAAAAGCGTTAACTTATGTAGAACAACAAGAAAATGCAACCGCCGCTGACGTTTTGCTTATCAAACGTTGGAGAGACATTGCAGCCAAAAACAGAACTAACGCAAAACGAGTGCAGTTAAAAATTACCTCATTTTTAAGACATTAATGTTAAGAATGAAACTGTTTTTTATTTTCGATTTTCCGTACATATACATAAAATAAGTAAACTAATTGTTCTATTCTTTGTTTTAATAAATACCTATGTACGTAATAGCATATCGTATAAATGCTTTTAAGTTAATCTGCAATGTTGTATTCATTCTAAATTTCTATTTTATAAAAAAAATTCGGATTAACCGAAATTTCGATTATCTGAAATCACTTCGGTCCATATTATTTCGGATAATCGAGATTCTACTATATATATATATATATATATATATATATATATATATATATATATATATATATATATATATATATATATATATATATTCTTTAGAGTAGGATTTTAGGGTTAATAGCTTTATTGTTATAAAAATTGTGTTCTGTGAGTTGTAAAATGTAAAATATTTAATTTAATTTTACTTTAATTCTATATTTATGAAATAGATACACTGTGAAGTCCACATAAGGAGTATGTGAAGTAAAAAATTTTTTTGTTGCAGTTCGTAATGTGTTCATATTTTTTTGTATGTTACTTATTGTGTTTCCATCATAAATGATAATGGAGTTCTGAAAATACGTTTTTTTTACCATTAACCAGTGAATAAGTTTTATTTTTATAGCATAAATTTCATCAATCATTCCAAACGGTTTCTTTTTATTGCTATTGTATTTTGACACAGCTTTGATACATGCTTGTAATGGTCTTCAGACATTGATGTAAGTCGATGCAACTAATCGCCTACGCTACTTTAGTAAAATGCTTTAAAATAATACGTTGTTATGATAATAATTCAAGTACGATCATTGCATGGCAACTAGCGCCCAGTTCATCATTCATATTCACTGTAAAGGTCTAAATTTAAAACCAACCCAGTTTGAGAATTTCGGATTTATATTGACAAGAGCACTAGTAAGCAAACTTCAGTCATGATGCTGTAGAGGTCAGAAAATTAATTTTTACTTGTAATTAAAACAATAAAAAAAAAATGATTTTTAAAATTCTAAATATTATTATCTTTCCTACCTCTTCTAACATCCTATTTCGTTTTGTATTTTAAATTTTTTCTTGATGTTTAGTTAAACTACACTAAATGTTGTTTTACCTTTTATGGTAACTAGATCGGGTCTAACTTTAATACACTTTAAGTGCATTTGGTAGTCAGTGATTGGTGTGCTGAAGTCAACCTTTGCCTCAAGTTGCATTAATATCTATAAATCTTAAGAAAATCATATTTAGGGTAACTCAACGAAAAGAGTTTAAACAGTATTAAGAGAAATAGCCTACAAACTCTGAAAAATATAGAGAAAATTTTTATGTAAACGTTATTTCTTCCTTGCTTTGCTAATAGACTGGACACAATATTTATTTTTCATACCAGATTTATTAATTCGTTATTAAATAAATTTTATCGTATAAGATTATTTCATGCAATAGTTTATTTTCCCTATTATTATTCTTATAAAAAGAATAGAAGTAAATTGTCACTACACTAAAAATAATAAAGAAAAATACAAAATGATTAATGAAAAAAAAGAAGAAACGCAATATGCAGCCACACTGTATTATATAGGATAATTTTCTTGTTAGCTCTATCTTATTCCGCCTTGTCTCCAAATATTTCGTCTTATCTCCCAGAATCTCCAGTTCTCCCATATTATAAATGCTTATATCGCTTTATCTATCATTATTCCGCCTTATCTCCAATTATTTCGCCTTATCTCCCATAATCTCGATTCTCCCATATTACAGAGGCTTATATCTCCTTATCTATCATTATCATCTTTGGAAACAATATGAACCTTCTTCTACACATAAAGCGTTCATTATTAACATAATTAATATATGCTAACGTTAATCAACAAACACTTGTTCAAAACACTTATTTTATGAAAAAAGGGGATTGTTCATCCCCACGTGCCATGCCAATGTAGCAGTCGAAATTTAGCCGTCATTGTGGTTATGAATTGTCTGCAATTCATTCATGACTGTGTTTCGTTTACATATTTGTCCGTCAGTTATTCACAATTGATGTGTATCGTTCTATGGCCTATGAGACAAGATATCTGGCTGTCTATAAATGAATGGCCATGTCTATCTCTCACATAGTGTGGCTTTGTACAACTGCCCGAAGTTATTTTAGCTTTGAGCGTTTGAATTTAAGTTTCAACGAAATGCTAAAATAGAAGGGTAAGTAAATAAAAAATACTATTTTGGATTTAAAACTTTTATTTAACTATTTATAAAAATGTACAAACAAATATACTAAATTAATGGTTAACTAGAAAACTTAAAACATATTTTGTGTTATAAAAGATATAAAAAGATTATCATTTTATTAAAAGTGTTTATGATGAAAGGTAAAAATAATTAATTAAAACAAATTTACAAAAAAATAGAATCTCCGGATTGTAAAGTGGAGGTACCTAAATATATTTTCAATATTAGTAAATAAATATTAGCCAAATTTTTGTTTATCGTCAATCTTTCCGAATGAACAGAAATGAACAATATTTGTTTTATATCACGGATGCCATAATACCCATCATCTGTTTAGACAACGCGGGAGTGAATATAAGGATGTTATTGTAGTTCTACAATTACTATTTGTTAGGACAAATTAGGATAATACTTGACTTTCTCAAGCGGGTCTCTTATTCAAGTACTAACTGAAGTCGATACAGATTGACATTGATTATCGCCTGATGCCAAGTCGAAGCGGCCATACACCGAACAGTATCAGCTAATGTCAATAGGATTTTGAATTTCATCTAGCATCTGGATTTTACTTATGCTGTAAAAGATAAGAAGTGACGAAAAATATAAAATAATAATATAATAAGTTGGGTCTATATAAATAATAAATAAAGGTAATTGAAATTGCACAATATATGGTAGAATTTGGTATGTGATATAAGAAGAATGTGTTATACAAATAATCATATAAAATTAAAAATATTTTTCCATTAGAACACCACGTTTAAGACACAGTTTTTACAGTATTTGAAAGAAGTCTTATTTGTGAAATCTTATACCTCTAAATTTGCACCAAAAAGTTCTAGAGGAAAATCTAGCAAGTGTTCTATGAGATAAAGTTGACCTACAATTTTTGACAAGCATCATATAATTAAAATTGATTTTGTTGTATAGATTCTTATAATTCTTTAAACTTTCTGATATTATTTTACGCTGACCGTTTCCCTATATACCACTATTCCTGTATATACGACGCAAAATTTTATTCTTTAAAATCATATTTTGGAATAACAAATTAATTGAACCAACTACAAATTCAAAATTCCAGACAATTTACTCCAGGGTTTAAGAGTTTGGAATACCTGGAGACGGACAAAACGGACAAAAGTGTTTTGTCAATATACTTCTCCATTTGCACAATATCTGAAATTCCAACTTTTTTTTTGACATTTACAATTTACATGTAATATTAAAAAAAAGAGAAAATAAAATATAGTAGCAAAAACAATAGTAAAGTAAAACTAAAAGAATATAAAAAACAAAAGCGAGTAATACTAAGAGTTCTTCGTATCTCTTGTCAATTAAATTATCCTAAAGCTTAAGTTTATAACTAAAAAAGAAAACAAATATAACAAAACAACAGTAGCATAATATGACAAACAAAAACGAAGAATTGTAAATAAACAGAAAGGATAAAACAAAAAAAAAAACATACTTAAAAATTGCGAAGTACAAAGGTAATATCAAGGATGGGCAACATTTACTTCAGATTTTGCCTTTTAAACCTATTCCTGAGACATTCATGTCAGTATTTTCAGTTATTTCGTGAATTCATTAATGGAATAGTATCCTTATCTATCAAATGGTATTTGATTTTTGTCCTAAATTGGTTCATGCTTAAGTTTAAGATACCTATTGGTAATTTATTATATAGTATTATGGCACTATCCCATGAGTTTTCCAAAATACTAGTTCTGTATTTCGAAACCTTTAAAATATTCCTGTTTAGAGTTTGATGGTTATGATTTGTGGTTAGAAGGCTATATTTTTATAAGAATTTAATGTATGCTCGACAGTCATAAATGTAAATAGATGGTACAGTTAAAATTTTAAAATTGACGAAAACATTTGATTCACGAGGACACAGATTAAAAAACGGCCATAAGTGTCTCCTTTAAAGTATAAGTTCTAGGCGCTTCACTATGGAAAATATAGGCATATACTAATGCATTGTAAATATTGAGTAAAGCTTTTTTATCAACCATTCTTTTCAATTGAAGGATGGCATTGTAAGCACTATTTAGTTTTTGTAGAGAAAATCACTATTTGCTTCCCATTAAAAAATTTATATAAATACCTAGAAACTTTGCACTAACATTCGACTGTGGTGCAAATATTTTCAGAGGCTGAAATTCAAATACATTGTTTTTTTTTACAATAAAAACTTTTTTCTCTCACACCAACTAATCATCTTACCCATTGCTAGGCTTACTTTTTCATTGACTTCTTGTGGTGTAACAGCAGATACTATTATGGATGTATCGTCAGCATACATCGTAACATCACTATCCCTAATATAATCTGGTAAATCATTGATGTATACGAGGAATACAGGAGGCACCAAAATAGATCCCTGAGGAGCTACTAAACGTAGATCAAATTTTTCTGACCCTTTTCCATTACATTTCAAAATAAGTGAACGGCTAGTCATAAAATATTTAACACACCTTCTCATTTTTACCCACAATTTCCAGTTTGTCTACTAGGATCTTTTTATTTACAAAATTGAATGCCTTAGTAGGGCCAACATAATTTCCTTTGTCAACCTATTTAAACACGTATTTAGAAAAACTAGCTCATGCAATCTGTACAGGGTGGTCCAAATTGGACACTTTCAAAGGTTTTTATCTAAAAGAGATAGACGAGGATTGATGTCGGTGTCTGAGGCTCAATTTTTATGATAAACTCAATGGTGAAAACCGCATATCGATAACTAGGACCATTTCAGATATACAGGGTGTTTTTCAAAAATCTGCATTTTGGAAAAATGTTTGTAATTCTTTTCCTACTGAGAATTTTTGATTTCTGTAAAAACATTCTCAAAACACTTTTTCACGTGGATTTCAACAGTGTAAGTTACATTTTTTTACAATTAATATTTTAATAGTTATTAACGCAAAAATATATTTTTTAAATGGGTTACTCTGTATATTTTTCCTTATCCGAATAGAGCTTTAAATTATCAATCTAAAAATATAGCACACTTTATATTTTGCTTAAATCTACTTCAAAATATAAAGGTTTTCAGTTTTTACGCGAGTTTTAAATGCACATTTTGTGAAGTAGGTTTTAGACGGAGCGGCCATATGGTTTAATTCAATTGTTTACTTGTAGTTGTAAAATTTTACTTCAGGATCATATATTGAATTGTCAAATAAATCACAATGAAGTTTTAAAATTACGAAAAATGGGATATGATAGTGTGTTTCATACAAACCGGAGAAAATTTAGAAGCGGCAAGTAATTTGTACTACGAACGGTATCCAGAGAGGCGTCAACCCTTCAAGGATATATTCGCTCGATTGCGACATAAACTAGTTAATAGTGGCCAGCGACTCAAAACTTATGCATCAAACAGGGATAAGAAGTTTGAAGAAATAGTAGTTTTAGGAACTATCGGAAATAATCCCAACACTTTAACCCGACAGTTAAAAGAATCCACTAGACTACCAAGAACTATCGTAAAACGTACTTCGAAGAAGCACAAATTCAGGCCATATAGGACAAGAAAAGTTTATCACCTTAGAGACGGAGATTTTCAACGGCGTATGGATTTTTGCCAATGGTTTGTGGAGAATTGTAACCATGTTCCGAATTTTTCATTAAATTGCATTTGGACAGACGAAGCTTATGTAAGCAATGCAGGTATTTTTAACCGTTACAATTCTTATACGTGGGCACAAGAAAATCCTCATTTAGTTGTGGAGCAAAGAAATCAAGGCAGATTTGGATTTAATGTGTTGGCAGAAATTTTTAGAGGCAGGGTTATAGGTCGTAGGTATTTACGAAGGAACATTCACCTCTCAGAGACATTTAGAAATTTTAAGGCAGCAAATAGAACCTCTTGTTGATGAATTGCCGTTAATGGACCTTAGAAAATTGTTTTAGTTTGCTTTACTCGGAATAAATTGTTTTATTGTTGTTTTGTTTTATTTTCTACGTAGTTTAAAGTATAGCATTTAGTAAATTTCATTGTAGTTAACTATTAGAGTTACTTTTGGGAATTTTTTTTACGATTTGACTGCTATCGGTAAACAATTGATATTGCCGCTACGTCCAAAGCCTACTTCACAAAATGTGTATTTGAAACTCGCGTAAAAACTGAAAACCTTTATATGATATTTTGAAGTAGATTTAAGCGAAATATAAATTGTGCTATATTTTTAGAATGGTAATTTAAAGCTCTATTCGGATAAGGAAAAATATACAGGGTATTCCATTTAAAAAATATATTTTTGCGTAAAATAACTATTAAAATATTAGTTGTAAAAAAATGTAACTTAAACTGTTGAAATCCACGTGAAAAAGTGCTTTGAGAATGTTTTTACAGAAATGAAAAATTTTCAATAGGAAAAGAATTACAAACATTTTTCCAAAATGCAGATTTTTTGAAAAACACCCTGTATATCTGAAATGGTATCGATATGCGGTTTTCACCATTGAGTTTATCATAAAAATTGAGCTTCAGACACCGATATCAGTTTTCGTCTCCTTTAGATAAAGAGGTTTACCTTTAAAAGTGTCCAATTTGGACCACTCTGTACAGAACGCCCTGAACGAAAACCATGTTGTACATTGAAAAAAATATTATATGTTTTGAAGAACCGAATTGTTTTCTAATACATTATTTTTTGAAAATGTTAGAAAAAAAAAAAAAAACGCTAACCACATATATTAGTGTGAAATTTACAAAATTATTTGTATCTCCATTCTTATAAATGGAGATAACTACTGTTGTGCTTAGCAGCTCTGGGAAAGAGTCACTTAATCGGGATTGATTAATTAGATGGAGGAGTTGATCAGTAAGAGTTAAGCCAATTTTTTAAAATATTTGGGTGACATGCTATCAAAACCATAAGAATTTTTATTTTTAAGTTTTTGAATAATCAAAACTGGCTCATTTTTTGTGATGTTAATATTAAATATTTAATTCCCACAGTTTTGACACGTTGTGTGAGGAAGAGACATGTTTGAGCCAAAGACACTTTCACATTTTTCTTGCGCTACGGTGGAGAAATAGCGATCAAACTCATTTGCTAATGATTTACTTTCAGAAAAAATTATTCCATTTATATTTAAATGTTTGCTGCAGTGTTGACCCATTTTCTTACGTAGAATATTATTAACCGCATTTCGTGTTTCTTTGGTAACATTATCGGCGTTACATATTCTAAGTTTTATAAAAAATTTTCTTTGTCTTCCATACAAATTTTTTAAGTCTTATAACCTAACTTTTTCTGAATTATTTGAATTTTTTGCATCTCGAAATTTAGTAGTTCCTTTTAATTTTTTTATATTTTAATCAATTTAACGATATTTCTTTAAGCATTTTTTTATGTATCAATATAATATATTGTTTTAATGTTATGATTATATTATAGCGACTCCATTTTAAGCCGGAACCTTTAACAACTAAACAAAAGGTTTTTTTTATCAACCCGATATCAAAATCTTGGTATTAATCTGTATAAAACTATAAAAAACAGTATATTTAAGGTTATACTGACTCCATTTTAAGCTAGAACCTTCATCAACAAAACAAAAGAAATTTTTACCAACCCGATATCAAAGTCTTGGCATAAAATTATAAAAAAACGGTATATTTAAGGTGTATGCACTCAAAAACTGCTAGTGTTTTCTTTTCCAATTATAGAACCAGAAATTTAAGACAGGTTGTACATAATTAACATAGGTAGCCATATTAGTATTTACACAAATTAAAAAATTGCAATAAGATATGCCAATAAATATTGCATATTTATAGTAATTTCAAATTTAGTTTTATAAATTAAATCCCATTTAACTTCGTATTTATTTTTGAAACACCGAATATAATATGGCGAAATTATATTTCAGATTCTGTTTAATACATTTAGAACTATGTCATTCGAATCTCGTAAATTATCGTGAAGTGTATTCTAACACAATAATAAAGTATTTTTTACATTTTTTTCTTGCTTTTAATATAATAAACTTCCATCTTAAAAATTATGTTCATATAGATTTTTTTATTACGCTACTACGCATCATAGAACTCCCGTTTTATACACAAAAATACCTTTTAGAACAAAAATAAAGAGTTTGAATTAATTAACGTATTAATAGTGTAATTTATTTCACAAAGTACTTTTTCAGTGCTTTGAACAAATTTATTTTAATATAATAGACTTTCCTATTTTCCTTCAATTTTATTAGACTTATCATAATTGGTTAAAATAATATACGATTTAATTTAAAATGCTGTTTGAATAAAGCTTATTTAAAATAATATATTTTATTTTTTTAGTCAAGCAATATTATAAAAAGCATTTTAAAAACTACTTAATATCGTTTAATTTTGCAGCATAGCTTCCTACTAAAAAATATAGCATTATTTTATTTCCAACACTTTTATATTTATTTTTATATAGAGAGATTTTTTGGCGATAGAACTATACAATAAAAATAACTATAAACTTGAAACTTGAAATACCCATAAAACTGACCTATATTGTATAAGTGATTTTTATATAAGTATGTTAAGTAACAAAAATCAAATCAAGAAGGTTTTTGAATAACTCTTATTTCTATACCCCAGAGGTAAAATGTCGTAATTGCATGTGTGTAATTTTACAGGAATGAATTTTTAAAATTGTTATTACTAAGGACACCCAAATATGCAAAGCGCATATATTGCATATTTTTGCATATTATATGCATTTTTCTAAATATTTGCATAAATGCTTTAAAAATACCATATATGTGCATATTTGAAGGAATTTATAATAATGTAGGTCTTTGGCAGGCGTTTTCATTCATTTTTCGGAATAAGGGTTAATGTTTAGGCCACCGCCGCGCCGGTGGTTTTCCCCAAATAAATTTTATTATTTTATGGTCAGTAAAAACCAGTCAGTAAACACCAGACGGCCATCAGAGCATACTTGTATTATTAATTTATTAGATTTCATTTTTGGTTGTGCTTTTAAAGTGGTCACGTCGATTCGTGCTTTTTATCTTGTGAGTCGTATTTTACTACAGTGAAATGCCCAAAGCCAGTAGGGTGTCAGTGTGGATTAAACCATACAAAGAACTAAGAATAGATATGGGAAAAATCTACTGTTCTGCATGTGTTAAATTGTAAGTATAATTTTTGAACCTATTGAATATACAGGGTATTTCATTTTCGTTTAATATTTGAACATAACGAAATTTTTGTCAGGATTTGCCGTTAATGCTATTTTCAATGTATATATAAATATTTGCATATTTCCGCTTACTTAGTTGCATCGCCCTATATGTAAGTTATTTTTGTTCCATTTAACGAACAAAATGTCTATTTAACAAAACCACGAAATAGAAATACATACGTAAACATATGTATTTCTAGGTAATCTAATAAAAAAGGTACCAAGCAGATTTTTAATTTTTGCCTGCCCTAAGCACCTAGTTTTCTATTTAACGAAATTTCTATTTAACGAATTTTTTTCCTTGGGATTTTAATTAAATTTTCTTTTTTTTATTGCAGATCCCATGCGATAAAAAATTTCAAATAGAGCAACACTGCTTGCCATATTGCCAAATTGAGTAAGACGAAACCTGGAGATAGGCCACAACACACATTAATGCAATGTTTCCAACCAACGTACAAAAATAAAGAGCTAAATGAACAAGACATCTTTAACCGAGATCTATGCCGTGATGACATCAAACTTTCCGTTATCGAAGCTACGTAATCAAAACTTTACTTCCTTCCTTCAGAAGTATTGCAAATTTAATATCCTAGGTGAAACAACAATACGGAGAAACGACATAAGCTCCTTGTAATCACAGGTAATTGAGGAAATTAAAGGTAAAATTCGCAACGAACATTTTTTACATACGTATTGATGAAACCACCGATTCAAGAAAACGGTATATTGCGCATTTATTGATTGAAGTTCTTAGCGACGATATTTTGCCAAAATCTTATCTGATTGCTTCCAAACAGTTAGAAAAAACAAATGCATTGACAGTGGCGAGATTTGTTCAAGAGGAACTATCGAAGTTTTTTCTTCCTATGCCTGTTCCAGGAGATAATTTTTTGCTTATTTTGTCAGATGCAGCACCGTACATGATAAAGGCCGGTCAAAATTTGAAATTTTTTTTTATCCAAACTTAATACATATAACATGTCTCGCTCATGCTTTAAATAGGGTTGCTGAGGAAATTAGGAATCATTTTCCGCTTGTGAATAGCTTAATTTCTAACATGAAGAAAATCTTCCTTAAAGCGCCTTTAAGGATTCAGTTCTACAAAGAAAAACTACCAAACACTCCTCTCCCACCTCAGCCTGTTATTACAAGATGGGGCACTTGGTTGGAAGCAACATTTTTTTATTGCGACAACTTCTGTCAACTAGATGGTCTAATTGCAGAATTATCAGACGAATCTTCCCAATCCCTTACAGAACTTAAACGATTATTCAAAAACAAGGAGATAAAACAACAACTTTCCTTTCTTAAAACAAATTATAGCTTTGTTTCTAAAACCATAACTCAAATGGAGGAATCTAATTTGCCATTAAACCGAAGTGTTCAATTAATAAAACAATATGAGGTCGCTTTTGAAAATGTCGCAAGTAAAATTGGGAGCAAAATTTTTCAAAAATTTCGGAATGTTATGGAAAAAAAAAGTGGATTTCAATTTGTTAGCCACGTAGCTAATGTTTTAAAGGGGGATTTTACTGATTATATTCATTTAGATTCTATGCTATTAAATAATTTTAAAAATGCCCCTATTACATCAGTCGATGTGGAAAGGAGTTTCTCAATTTATAAATTTTTATACAACGATAGAAGACAAAACTTTTTAATGGAGAATTTTGAGAAACATTTAGTAGTTTATTGTTTTTATAACTAACGGCGATCCTGTCTTTTGCAATATTTGCATATTTCCGCTTACTTAGTTGCATCGCCCTGTATGTATCAAATTTAAAATGTATGTTTTATAATGCTGTTTACTACGTGTATAAATTTTTATAATATGTACCTACATTATTATTATTATTATATGTTCATCTTTAAGTAAAGTAATAAAATACATTATTATTTTATATTTATTTTTTACTTTGTATAATATTATATTTAGATTTAGTTCATTCGCCCTGTATGTTGAAAATTTAAAATGGGTTTTTTATTGCTACATTTGTATAGTACTCGTATCATGTAATATGAAACAATAAATTTACATTTTTCAAGTCTATTTCGATATTTTTACTCCATATTTACAACATGTATGTGCATATTTTGAGAAAATTATTTGCATATTTATGCGCATATTTTAAAGTTTTTTCACTTGCATATTTGGGTTTCCTTAGTTATTACACTACTTTTTCTTATATGATGTAAACTAACGGCATTTTTATATAAGATAAAAGGGTTTCTATATTCAATGTTTTGACATTTTCCGGTTTACCACTAGAGAACGTGAACATTTGCATGATATATGTAACGATAACCTGAAATCACAAATTTTGTAGTTACGACTTACCTCTGAGGTACACATTTGTATTTAATACTTTTTAGTTTGCTTATGGATGTATCATTACTTTATAAGTTATGATACTGTATTCATAATTACCAAATTAAATTTAATAATTTTAGGAAGTCCATAGTAAGTATATAAATGTAAGAATAAAATAATGTTTTGTGAAACTGTATTATATAAATCATTATATATTGAAATAAACAGGACAAGTGTTAATTAAAATGTTATACCATTGTTATACCATATTTTGAATGGGTTTCAGCCAAAGTACAATAGATTTATTGTATCTTTCCCTATCATTCACCGACTTGCATTGTTTATAATTATTCTAAAACATTTCGAATTTTCACAAATTATAGAATATGTCAAAAATGTCAACAATAAATACTTTTATTTCGCAATTTTGTTTAATCAATATTTTCATATCTTCATTTACAAAAGTTTCTATTGTCTTTTTTAATTAACACCTATCCGAATAAAAAACAAAAGCATTTGTTTTAATATACATTAGTAATAATGTTAATTATCTTTATAATTTATTTTAATACTTAACTTTACACTTACATACCACATAAAAATTAAGTTTTCTGCTAATTTTTTTTAAAATACATTTTATGTATTGACAATTTCTTATGTAAATAGAACATGGTTTTTCAGCCAATAATTGGTTTAGGCGAATATTAACAATAATTTTCTAACAATAATGGTCTAGAATTATTTTACAATTTACACATTAGGTATGTTCAGTTTTTACACTTTTAAAGTTAAATGAGTAAAGCTCTCTTTCTTATAATTAAAGCTGGGATCGTAACATTTTATTATGTTAATAAATATGTATGAATATATTGAATCAAATAACAATACAATGAAGACTAAAATTATTTTACTTTAATACTGATAAATAATAATATTACGAATTTAGTGGCTACTCAACTGGTGCATGTAAAAAATTACTTCAGTTCTTACTTTCAAATGGTCTTTTCAAAGCTACTGTGGTACGAACTTCAAGTTGGTTTATTAAATTAAATTATGTATTGTAGATACATAGGTATATACATTTAATTAAAACAATAAAAAATATCTTAAACTATATAGTTATAGAAATGATTTATTAAAGAGTCCTTAGCTATTTTAAAAATACTACTCTGATTTTTACATGTACACCTATCTACACTAAGCCTTAACAATTCAGTGCTAAGTATTCAGAAACATATTAAGACAGGTATGTCAGTTAGTTGAGTAATTTTCTGCTTATTTTCATGACAAAATAATATGAGTTGTTGGAATTATCATATAAATTTCGTAAAACTCCGGAAACTGCACAATTTAATAAAGTATGATACACTTGTCATCTAGAGATATGATTAATATTTATGTCAGGGTGTTATTAAATTCACTGCATATATTGAAATGGGTGACTCGCGGGGTCATGTAGAAGCACATTCAATACTTTTTTTTTTCAAATTCGCAAATTTTCGAAAAATTAAAAAAAGGGGGGGGAAAACTCCCTTTTACCGAATTATTTATAAATTTAACCCGCCTATGAAATACTGATATTGAAAAGAAATAATTCCTTGGAAGGCCGAAGAACAGCTGATCATTTCCCCTTAACAGATGATTTTTCAAAGTAGAGGAGAGTAAGGAAATCGACCCACTAAATTACATTTTCGTTTACAAAAATATTTAAAGATCATGAAAGTAGATTTACCACCGTTCAGAAAAAAAAATGCAAGAAGTTTTAGGATTAAATAGGACGAAACAAATCGGCGCAATCACAAGCGGAAAAATAGGCCTTGTGTTGTGCCAGTGTGCTTGGACAGTATGTCTATATTCAAAAGAATGAGACAAAATCCTGAATTGGGGAATGGCACACCTTCTGAGGCTGTATTAACTGAAACTTATTTGTAAAATGGATGAAACATTATACAAGCGTCAGAAAGCCAACCCCTGAAAACATAGTGTTACTACTGTAGGAAATACTACGCATTCAAAGAACCTGGAGGCGTTAACCATAGCGAAGTCTAATGTTACAACTGCCAGGCCTTCAGCTACTGAAATCTTTTTTTAAACCTATGAGCAATTATTATATTCAAGCAACAGTTAAAAATAGTAGAGGACAGGTTGTTGCAAGTTTAATTATAGAAATTTACCAAAGAAGTAACAACTGGCACCATTGTGAACGGCTGGAGTTTGGCCAGTGGACAAAAACGTCTTTCCCGAGCATTTGTTTAAAGCAGTTGAAAATATAAATGTTCTTTTTCTCAAACAAAGTAATAAAAGCACATCGATCTTATAAGGCTCTTCTGTTACTATCGAACCACATTTAAATAGTGAACCGTCTACTTCGGGATTTATCGCGAAAGCTTTAAAAAAAGTCAAATCTTTATTGCCAATACTACAAAAAAATACCGTACAAAAAACTATGGAAATTACTTCAAGTCCTTACAATATTAATAAACAATAATTGTAATAAATCAAAAAAAAAGTTTTTTTTATAGGTCATTCACCAATATCAAAATCACCACCAATATCAAAAATAATCGAAAAACGATATGCCTAAACCTCCCCTACAAACCTTCGGTATAAAACCACACTCAGCCGGTATGCGGCATGCAAAAAAATGCTTTGAAGCTTCAGCGGGCTTTTTTGTTGAGAACAAACGAAAACGAAGAAAAGGTGAACGACTCTTTTGGCTTAGGTCAGCAATTTATTTTTAAATATTTTAACACAACCATGCAAATAAAATTTTAGCGAATTACATGTGTTAAAATTTTTACTAATTAGAAAATATATATATAATATTAAAAAAAATTCCCAGCAGCTCTGGGCAAGCTTTTCATGATATTAAAATGGTATTTTGTCTCATTGTTCCTTTACAAGATTCCATAAAACATCGAGATTTCGACTCTTTCAGTAGTTTATTTATTAAAAAAGATGACAAATTTTCTATTCGATTCAAGTTAAGGCTTTGAACAGGCCTCTATAAAACCAGAAATACTTGTCAATTAACTTTGATGTATCTTTAAGATATATTGTATATTTTGAGCAGCCTCTTGAGGATACATCTCAGGAATATATGCTGCATAGTCTGGATAAAATCCTTTGTCTGTGGTAATTTCTCTAACATTTCCCGCTGCACTGCCCCATCAGCGAGATATCTATTAATTTTAGTTTCATCGTACCAACTAACTTTCATCCAGTCATCAGTTCAAAGCAATGTTTTATATAAAATTTTTCGCAACAAATGGTTTCTATTTCTATTTTAATTGCTTACCTCTCTGTCTTGATAGGGATTTTTACCATTTGTACTTAATTCTATTAAGATATATTGACAGTGAAGTCGTAATATCCGTCAACGCTACCCAAATACCGAAACATACATTTGTATTTCACTTCAATTTTATATAACACGGCAGTGCTACCACACAACATTTAACCGATAGCCGAAATCAAACCGGCGACCATCCGGTTACTATGCAGGCTCTTAATCTACTAAGCCATTGATGTCGGAAAATTTTAAGGAATCTAGTGTTCGGTGCAAAGTCTTAACGATTTTATTAATCACTCTCTTAAAAAGTGTAGTCGCTGTAGAAGCTGAAGATGCTTTGCCTGAACTCAGAGACTGTGTAAATTCTTTCAAATCTTTGCCAGATATACTTTAATAAACTTCCACCCTTCCTTGAAATAGGACAACTTCATTTACAGTACAAACTGTAGATCGACGTATCTGAAGGTTTTATGCAATACTTTACGTAGATTCGCTACTCTGAAGTAACTCTTTGACCAGATTCACAATAGTTTTTCGAATAGGTATCATTGTGGAAAAAGAAAAATGAATGAAAAAAAATATACTAATAAGGCCTATACTACTAATTACAACATAAGACTGACAAATAGACAATATGAATATTTGTTTTTCTATTCTGGTACATACATGTTTATATACGTTTCAAATAACTGTAAACAAGCGGTGTAAGACGGATTTAAAGACAAAATTTTATTTTATTTTTATAATAAACCTATAGTTAGATATTATACCATTTGTTTTTTACTTATATTTATCGAAAATATTAAATACCCTTAGGTATATGTAGTGCCTTAATCTGATATATCAAAAAATTAGGTATGGTTTAATGAACAATACCTTGTAGAATGCTTTCAAAATATTTCACATATCTTTTGATGAAGTCTGTGTAACAGTTCTCAAATATTGTTGTGTTGTACGTGTCTATCTGATTTTATAGTTTACTTAAAAGTGCAAAATACTTTTAATGACAGAAAATTGAGCTTAAAATTACAAAACCCTAATTAATAGCCGAGATTTTACCTTCGTCATTTTTGCGGAGTTTCGAATACTAAGCATCATCTTATATGAAACGATGTCTTTACTTATACGATCAAAAATGTTAGTGTAGAATTTACGAAATAGTAACTGACAGTTAAACAAATAAGGTATTTACAGTGTTAACTAAAAGTTGTATTATGACATTACATTGTATTTTTAGTAGGTTTGTTTGAAGTTAAGTAAAATGTGTAGCTCACTCGACGAAGTAGTAAATATATAAAATGCTACAACAGATGTTTTCTCCATTTTTAGAGTTCCTAAATAATTAATTGAATAAAATAGTTTGTACTGTAAGGCAAAAAGGAAATTAAATTAAATTAAGGCGGTACGTATATATGCATAAATTTAAAAAAAAAACCTTTAGTTTTAGCTCATGTCAAACAGATTTTAAACATTTTTATTTTATAAAACATTTTTAATTAATTTTAATGAACTAAACGGCATTTTTAACGATGGCTATGTTTAAAATTAATTTTACTTATTATATTTATTTACATACAGTAAACTTTCTGCTAATTTTCAATTATCGGTTCTTTTACTATAACTAAATAAAGATAGAGAGCTGATGTTTTCATAATGACAATTTAATATTAGTTTTCTTTTATTTTGAGTATCAAGATTTTTCATCAAATTTGGAGATGCAATTTTCAGTTATAAATTATTACTGTTCACACACCAATCCTCGATACGCCATTAAAATTTACACTCGCAAAAACCTAAAGATTTTAATTAATGCAAAATATGCAAAGAAAGTTATTTAGCCATCATTTCAAATGGATTATTAAAGAGGGGTATTAATTTGGAGAGCCACACGTACAATTTGGAGCATATAACGTGCTTTGGTTCAGGTTATACCAAGTAGAAAAAAGTTACAAGTTCATGGTAACACGTAATTTTATTGCCACAATGTCTAAGTGTAAGTAGCTTCTAACACTCAAATGGTAACTATCTGAAGGTTGATATAATGAAAGAAAAAGCTCAATTTGAAAATGTTTCCTTGCGCATAAAATACAATGAAACTGTCGCAGTTCCTTTCAGAGGCGAAAAAAAGTATAAAGTAATAATATTTCAATAACAGGCCATCTTGAGAGAGCTCGAAAAAATATTCATTAAACTTTAATTAGGGACTGTCAGCTACTATTTACGTTATTTATTAATAAAATATTTTATTTTATTTTATTTTTTTATAGTTGGAATCACCAGTGTAACGTGTTATTTATTGGCAACTAACAATATATAACGACTATAGTAATTATTTTTTGACAAATGCAAAAATCTACTAAGCTTGTGTCGGAAAAAGTATTTACATTGAACATAAAAATATCATTATTTATTATATTTTATGATGATCCCACAATTAGCTATATTAGGAATTTTATATTTTATTTAATTTAACGGAAATTAATTTATACAAAATTAATGTTCTGGAATCTTTACTGTAGGCATTAAAACACTAAACAATATGTTTAAACTGTGTTGTGTAATTTTTTTTGGTATTGATCTAAAAGGTATATAATAAAACACACCGGCACAGTAAAAATTAAAAAAAAAACAACCCTTAAACGGGAAGCTTAATTTTGATTTAGATTTTTTCACTTAAACTAACGATTTAAAATGTGGTTTAAGTAACCTAAATTTTATCTTCCTTATCAAAAATCAATTTTTTTTCTTGATTACATAATTATCTTGTAATTCGGTTGTAAATAGAATTATCCACAAAATAAGCCCAGAAACAATTCAATAGGTTCATCGGATTGATTAGTATCATGCAGATAAATTTAAAAAAATATGGTGCAAAGTTTATCCTGTCACATTTAAATACTGTATTACCCCTGTTTTCCTCGAAGATCTAACTAGAAAATTAAGATATTGTGGAACTAAGTGGTCCGCTTCGTTTAAAAAAAAATCTGAACATGGCAGACCCAGTTAATTTCTAGCTGTAAAATACTATTTACATGTTACATGTTTACATATGGATAAACGCTTTCTTATTTCCAATTAGATATTGAGGGGCGAATAGAAACAAACAGAAATGAATTTTTTTAAATTTTAGTTTTTATAAAATTCAATTTTTTTTATTAACTATCTAAATATTTTGACAAAAATCTTAATACATTTCATTTTGTAAGTATCATGACCGAAAAGTTTCATTATAACAGGAATCCTTTTCAAACTTGCTTGCTGATCCTGAAAACTATTATTCGTTCTGCCTCCCACCCTCTATCTCTCTCCCCCCTCTCTATCTCTATATCTCCATCCAGTGTTCATCATCCCTGAGAGAACGTACACCTCCTCCATTTCTCTCCATCTGTTTCTGTTCTGTGCTACATTCGTCTATTCCCTCCCAGTTAGTTTCCTAATGTGTTCATACCATCTTATTATGAGTCGTCCTGGTTTTTTTTTCTCCTTATGATTCCCTTTCCGTAGTTTTTCATGACCATCTTAACTATGTTAGGAATGTCGAATCTTTGGCACAATGACTACTTAGTATATATCACTACACCAAATACTTTATTTTTGCGCTCGATACGCGCTTCGTTAACCATGTTAGCTTCATCATGAGCAAAGACTGTCATGATGATGAGTCAATTATCGCTCCTAATGAAGATAACATGGTTAGCGAAAGCGCGTCGAGCGCAAAAATAAAGTATTTGCTATAGTGGCGATATATACTGAATAATAACCATCTTACTTTCGCCACTTTTGCTTTTAGTATTGTGTTTTTGTTATCTTCCATTTGGGTATGTTCTTTAATAAATTTTATATATTTTTGTTTTGCTTATATTTATACTTAACTCTATTTCTCGTGATCATGTTTTAGGTTTCTTATCATTTCCTGCAATTCCAAGTGATCCTTCATAAGAAAGACTACATCGCTTGTTTATTTAAATGGTTTTATTTTTGTTTTTCAATGTGTATGCTATAATTTGCTCAGTTTAGATTTTTGAATATATCTTACATTGATAACGCGAAAAGCTTCGGTGATATGCCTTATTCCTCCATGAATTTTAATTTTTTCTCCTTCTGAATGTCGTTTTATTGTAGTAATGGCTTTTTTTATATCTTAAATCTACACAGGACTTAGGAAACGCATTTATAATTGCCCATATTTTGATGGGGCGTTGTTATAATTTATTAACGTTATTAAGTTATATTCTAAGGTCTTTTTGGTGATGTTTCGAATTGAATATGTGTGATGTGTGTACTGTATACTTTTCTGAAACCTGCTAATTCAATATTTTAATATAACTCGAATTTGTTTGTTAGTTTTGCAGTTATTATTTTCAAGAATAACTTACATGTTGAACACGGAGACCCATTGGCGTATAATTGCTCAGCTCTGCCTTGTCAGCAACATGATAATAGCATTGGTTCAGTCTGCGGTATTTTCTCTAATCAGTTCTTTAGGTTATCTTAAACTTTTTTATTAAAGGCTGTCCTCGGTATTTTACAAGTTCAGAAATTATTCCGTCTTCTCCTCAAGTACGATTTAAATTCGTTGCTCTAATTGCTTTTCTTACGTCGTCTACTTGTATTTCAGGTATCTATGCGGAACCGGTATTTAAAATGTGTTTTTTTTTTGTTTTTGGTCTCTCCCTGTGCCTGTGATATCTAGTAATGGATGGACTGATAGTAAGTTAACTGAATTCAACTTCTATGCCCAGGCATATGTAGACGATGGGCTCATTTTCAGAATGGAAAAATTTGTAAAGATTGATAGTCTGCAACAGAATGTAGAGCGCATGCTGTATCGTAGAGAATTGGTACGATGAGAACGGCTTGTCTAGCCACCCTGATAAGATTTCTTAACAGTAGGAAAAAGCTGGATGACTTCAAGGCGCCAAGAATATTTGGAAACCACTCACCTTAATGCTCGGTCATAAATATTTAGGTATTACAGTAGGTCAAAAAATTGAGCTGGGATTCCCATGTCGGCGCTGTAGTCAGAAAGTCGACCGGGACATTTTGGCTGCTACGACACATAGTTGTGGTTTGCTGGGGACTCATTTATCGAATCCATACATTGGCTCCACAGAGCGTTGGTCAGGCCGACATCAGTTATGTTTCATTGGTATAGGAGCTTGTCATTTATTATTGTTTCGTCTTCGCTTTTCAGGTGATTAATAAAACTTTTGTGTTTTATTTTCTTCGTTGTACTTTTATTTTCAGCAGTTGCCTCTTTTACTATACCTATATTGTGTGTTTTTTATGATGTCCTCTTTTATTACCTTGACTGTATATCTAACTAATGTTTGACCCTTTCTACTTTTTTGAACTTGTTCCTCTTCATATCTCTTAAAGATCTATAATATCAGATATGCTACTCTCAGTGAAATATGTCGTAATTCTCTTATATTTTGTTCTAACCATTTATGTATTATAACTCAAAATGTATTATAAATTCAAACCATTGCTGTCCTACCTTTACCTTAACTAATGATGTTACGTATGTTACTTTATTTTACTTAAGTTGTTTTGTCACATAAACTTCATAAAATTATTTTTTTTAAAGAGCAAACTTATAACTTGCCGGTTATGTTTTACTATACACATTTTATGTTAAACGTTAAACTGCTTTAAAAAAACAATTCTTGGTTCATTTCGTCACAACATATGCACAGTTTTGGAATATATATTAGCATAAACATGTACAGTGTGAACATAAAGTTTTTTTTTTATATTTTAGGAATTTTTTTTTCCTTTCGTTAAGTTATAATCTTATTTTCACTAAGAATATAGTTTAATACAATTTAAACATATTTTTCTTCGAGTGACAATAATTATAGTAGTATTCACCGATAACAATTTTTATATTAATTTTTTTTTAATAATTTCATTTGTTATTATGGAAAGTTTAATTTATAATTTTGCAAAATAAAAGAAATCAACAGGAATATTTAAGGCCACCTTCAATACTTATCATAGTAGATTAGACGAGACTACGACATTTAACCATCCTTACCCTATATGGTATAGATAGATAACTCCATCGTCTTCATTATTGCTTTCTCTTGAATTAATTTTATCTCTAATACATTATATTTTCCATCTTTCATTTCGTACAATTTTTACAATAACATACATTTATGATCACACTGTAAAATTTTTGAAATAAATTATAACTAAGCTTAAGAACCTAAATATCAGTCTTAAACGTTGGAGAGTGTACTAAAAAACGAAAGAAATTAAAAATATACAATCTTTGATACTGAAAATAAGATTAAAATTGTACTTGATCTTAAATAGAAAAAAATTAGAAACAGGCTTCACGTCTCCGTTTAAACAAAAAAAATAACTATAGTTTATTTTAAAAGCTTATTGCTAAACCAACAGGATTCACACAAGTAAGTTAAGAGTAGAATTTGTTGTTAACAGTTTTTTCGAACACTTTTGTGTGACTTTCTTGGTTCTAAACTTTAGTCCTGGTGACGGTCACTGCAGGTTTCACAACACTGTTGTTTGTATCTAACTATTTTACACATGTTGAGTGATTTTACATTAGCGCAGAACACTGAACTATCTTTGCATTCTTCTACTGAAATAAAACAGAAAACCGTTAGATTTTTGACTAATTATCAATATTCTTTTGTAACTTTAAACAAAGTAACAAGGATTGAAGTATGTATGTTTAATAATTTTTGATACAATAGGAAAACTGTAACAACATATTGAAAAAAGGGAGGAGATATTTCAGAAGTAAATAGCCACAGAAAGAAATAAAATCAGAAAGGGACTAATATTCTGTAAATAGATCTGTAAAAAATATGTATACCGGGTGCCCCATATGTATGGAATAATGATTTCACAGCATTATGTATCAAAAAATGTTTAAATACAGGGTGTTATACGGCGCACATGCTGATGTTGACAATAAAATGCTTTGAACTGTCAGTTCAGTCGAACTTCTTTTAAATGGAAAGCCCTGTATAATTTTTTATTTTTGATTCCTACTAAAAATTCTAGATATTATTTGTCTAACATATCATATGTCTAAATTGAACTGTTTTGGAATTATTGTCATTTGAAATTTAAAATAATAAAAGACAAAAAAACTATATTTATAAATACCTAGGTTTATTTTTAAGGTAACGATTGCTCAAAATATCTACCGTTAACAGCCAGGCAGTGGCTCAATCTGTCATAAACAGCCTGAACAGAGTTTTGCAGAGAATCTGGGGTGATCTGTGCTACTTAACATTGAATTCTTTGTTGTAAGTCTTCTACAGTTTCAGGTCGACTTCGGTAAACTTTGGTTTTCAAATGACCCCATAAAAAAAAATCAAATGGCGTAAGGTCGGGACTCCTTGCAGGCCATTCTACAGCACCTCTTCTGCCTATCCATCGATTAGGAAAAATCGCATCCAAATATCTACGAACATTTATTTCATAGTGAGGAGGTGCTCCGTCCTGTTGATACCACAGATTGCTGTTAGGGGTATTCAAATTATTTTTATCGGGAAAAAGACCTGTACAAATTGGAATAACTTGCTCTTGAAGTAACTGTAAATACCGCTGTCCTATAAGATTTCCATCAATAAAAAAGCGATCAATGATGTGACGTCCACAAATCCCTTCCCACACGTTTATCTTTTGTGGACTGTCGATTATCCAGTGGAGATTCTCAGTAGACCAGTAGAGGCAGTTATGCCTGTTAACTCTTCCGTTAAGACAAAATGTGGCCTCGTCAGAAAAAAACAATATTATGAATTAGGTTAGGATCATTATTGATTCGTTCCATCATGATCTCGCAAAATTTAACGAGTCTATCATAGTCATTTTTAGATAATTCTTGCAATAGAATGATGTATGGATGCAATTTTTGTTCATTCAGTATACGACTTAAGCTACCTTTACTTATGTTGTGGTCTAGGCAAAGCTGATGAGTGGATGTATGAAGATTTTCTGTAATTTCCAATAAAACATCTAACTTTTTATCATTGCTTGTTTTAACTTTTGGAGGTCCAGATTTAGAACGATCCTTAATATGACCTGATTGTCTAAATCGCTTTAATGTTTTGCTAACTACGGATTGGGTAATAGGTTCTCGATTCGGATATTCTGCGTTAAAAAGATCACACACCTCCTGTTGTGTTCTCCTACGGTCTCCGTAACCATCCATCATTAACAAAGTGATTCCTTCGGTTTCTGTTAAATATAACATTATGATATTACGGTCAAAATGCAGTTTCACAAAATGCAGCAATAAGCCGTTTTCTTTAATCCGATTACAAGTGGCCAATAGATACACGTGCGGTTGTGAGCTCTGTGTTTATTGCTTTTTATCCAGTATTTTGCTGAAAAAATTGTCAAAAACATATTAGTGAAGCAAAACTGGTGCTAGTGCGTAATTGTAGAGTGGAATGATCCTAGTTCGTCGCCCTGATCGTCTTATGTCGGCACGCCTTGATTGATCAGCTTGACTTTAACCTTTGGTTAATTGATAATCTGTAGTGTATATACCGGCCTTTAAGTTTTTTTTTTTCTGCTGTGTGATCCCAGTGTATTTTGTTGTTTGACCTAGTCTACAGGATCGGACTTGGACTTAAGTATGGTGAATAGACGAACTATTGGTCTGTTCTGTATGTAGGCATAATATTACTAAACTACATCATAGGATTCAATGTGCTGGTAACTGTGGCGAGTGGTTTCACAAGGATTGTTCAGGGTTGAGCAATGAGGAGTTTTCTGCATATGAACTCTGTAAAACGTCGCAAAAATGGACCCGTTCAGAGTGCCTGATGCATGATGAAGTGAGAAGGGAGCCCAGAAACATTGCGAGTATTGGCAGGGGAAGCAGTATTGGCGTAAGGAACTCTCCTGTAGCGATGGTGGAGGACAATTCACGTCTGTTGGAGAGTTTTTTCATATCTCCAATCCAACTAATCTAGATATAATGAAAGCAATAGAAAAAATGTTTAATGAATTGAAGCAACCAGTTACTTTTAATGGTTCCTTGATAGAACAAATGCAGGAAACCATGCAAACGCTTTCTAACGAAAATAAAACTTTGAGAAAGTAGCATGAACTACTTAAGAATAGGGTGACTGAGCTTGAAAATGAAATAGTTCATGCCAAGGGTTCGAGTAACGTGATAAATAGCGAGAAGAACAAAAATGTGGTCATTGTCGGGATTAACGGCGATGAACATAGTAAGGTCGAAGTTATGAAAACTTAGACGCTTTAAATATAAACATCTCGGAAGGCGAATTCAGCGTAAAAGTTTTGCCTAGTAAAAATCCTTGAAGCCTGTCTTGGTTCATTTCAATGACGAAAATATGAGAAACAGAATTTTACAACAGCGTAAAATAACTGCCCTTGATACTGAACTGTGCCGTATTACTACTGCTTCAAAACGAAACATATATATAAATCCTGACCTGCCTAAGTTCACTCGCTCTCTCTTTCTTAAGGCAAAGGAACCGAAATCTTGTGGTTTCAAATACGTTTGGTGCAAGGACGAAAAAGTTTTGGCCAGAAGAAACGATGGCGAGCCTGTGCTTATAATTATTACTTCCGCACAAGTCGAGGGTATAAAAAGGGATCTGTAAATAGTTCTATTCATATACATATGCTTTTAAGATTTAATATTTACAAACATTGTAGCTCAATCGCCTTTCATGTAAACAAAAATAACAATTTAAAAATAGGACATATAAAGGTCTATTGTTGCCAAAATAAATAGGATTAGGGATTGCATTATGTCCAACAGATTTGATATTTTAGCTGTGTCTGAGACTTGGTTAACACGTGATATTGATGGTGTCTATTGATGGCTATGAATTGGTAAGAATGGATCATGTGCGGGGACGTGGGGGAGGAGTTTTTTTATATGTACGTAATTCTATTGAATTTAATATTTTGAGTAATTTAAAATCTGATATTTCTGAGTAAACCTGGATAGAATTTAATATTAATGCTATAAAAAGTGTTTTAGGCGTTGTGTATAGACCTCCTGGCTTTAAGGGAATTAACGATTTCTTTGGTGAATTCGAACATAATATGTCTAAATTTTTGTTGCAGTGCGAGAATTTGATTTGCCTTGGCGATTTCAATATCAATTTGCTTAATCTTGACTGTGTGTACACTCGGCAGTTTCTTGTATTACTGCATGCATACGGTTTGAAGCAGGTTATCGATGAACCTACCAGGTGTGGACTTACTAACGCATCACTTATTGACCTTGTAATATGTTCTAATAGTGACGTTGTTTTGAACAGTAATGTTGACACATGCTTTGACGTATCTGATCATTTCCTTGTTAGGTGCGAGCTGAGACTGCGGGTGACAAAGTCTGAAAAATTTTTGATAGCATATAGAGACTTTAAAAATTTCGATGAAGGAAAATTCTACAGCGATCTTTTGGACATACCTTTTGATAATATATTCTATATACAAAATATAAACGAAAAACTATGCACATTTAATGCATATATACTTAACTTATTCAATGTTCATGCTCCTTTGAGAAGTGCACGTATCACTAAGAAGAAAGCCCCGTGGCTAAATCAGGGCTTAAGGCATGCCATACGTCTTCGTAACAAAGCCTTAACCAAATATAAGAAAAATAAATTACTGGAGAATTGGGAAAGTTATAGACGACTAAGGAATTATGTTACACTAGCAACGGAAAATGAAAAGAAGTTGTATTTAGAAAGTAATTTTCGGTCTAGTAATCCAAAAAATAATTGGAAATTGTTGAGGGATTTCGATATTTCTTCTAAAGCAGAGGTGTCAAACTCAATTTTGCAGAGGGCCATATATTAAATTTAGAATGTGTAGGCGGGTCAGATTCAAATAAAAAAAATGTACTGAATTATTTAATTATGTAGTATATAATATACGGCTCTAAAAAACATGATTCTTCTTTCTGTGACACATTGCGATCGCGGGCCTTATTGATACGTCCCGGGGGCCGGATGCGGCCCGCGGGCCGTATCTTTGACATCCCTGTTCTAAAATATCTAGTTGTGTTCCTGAACATTTGGGGAATGTAGAAGATATTAACACATTTTTTGTTACTGCTGCTGTCTCTTCGGCTCCAGATCCAGATCCAGAAACCTTAAACTTTTATTTACAAAATAACAAACAGGCCACAAGTACATTTCATTTTAGAGTGGCAACAACTGGTGAGATTGAGCAGGCACTTTTTTCTATTAGCTCTAGGGCGGTGGGTACTGATGGAATTGGTATAACTATGTTGTTGAACTGTTGTCCACGCATAATTCCTTTTATTGTGTATTTAGTTAACTCATGTATAGAAACTAACTGTTTCCCCGACATTTGGAAAAGTTCCTTTATAATTCCGTTTCCGAAGGTGACCTCCCCTAAGGATCTGAAGGATCTTAGGCCCATAAGCATATTGCCAACGCTGTCGAAGGTCATTGAGAGAGTGATGGAGCGGCAAATGCGGGAGCATATTAAGCGGTACGGGCTCCTACCAGATTTCCAATCTGGTTTTCGCAAGGATCACAGTTGTGCTACTGCACTTCTCAAAGTTACAGATGATATTCTATCGGCGGCGGACCGTGGTGAGCTCACTGCCTTGGTGCTTTTGGACTACTCGAAAGCTTTTGATCGAATAAATCATACTTTGCTTTTGGCCATTCTCGGTTTTCTTGATTTTGGGGGAGATGCTTGTGGGCTTATTAAGAGCTATCTCGAGAACAGAACACAGTGTGTAAAACTTAATCGTAAACAATCCAGTCAAGGAGTCGCTAAGTGTGGTGTGCCTCAGGGGTCAATCCTTGGGCCTCTACTTTTCACACTGTACACTTCTCAACTTACTGTCAACCTGAAGAACGTCTCAACGCACCTATATGCAGATGACACGCAGATTTATATGTCATTTCGACCCGAACAAATTCTGGAGGCGAATGATAAACTTTCGAATGAGCTTGAGCATCTTCGGAAAGTTTCGCTAAACCATTGTCTTGAATTGAATCCTAAAAAAAGTCAGTTACTTTTATTTGGACGAGAGCAATGTAGGGATCAATATCAGGATCTGATGCATGTCAATATAAATAATGACACAGTACAGGTTTCTAGTGTTGCCAGAAACTTAGGATTATTGCTGGACGTTAAATTGAGATTCTCAGAACATATTAGCCGCTGTATCAGGAAAGCATTTGCAAATTTAAAACTTATTTTTAACCATCGACACGTTTTGAATGCCGCTCTGAAAAAATCCTTGTGCGAATCATTGGTGCTGTCGCACTTTGCTTTCTGCGACACTGTGTATGGACCCTGTCTTGTGGAGCGAGATGTCAGACGAATACAGCGTATGCAGAACTGTTGTGTGCGTCTAATTGGTGGCATAAGAAAGTATGAGAGGGGACTGAGTGCTGGAATGAAAGAGATTGGGTGGCTAATTATGAGCGAAACAAGGCATTTACATAGTTTGGTTCTATTTAATAAGATAATTTTCAAAAAAATTCCCAATTATTTGTATCAGAAAGTTAAATTTAGATATGATGCTCATGCTTTAGATTTGAGGCATAAATTTACCATCACTACTCCTTATCATAGAACAACTTTATTCGAACGATCATTTAGCTATCAGATATCAATGTCTTACAATAAGTTGCCTGCAGACTTAAGACAATTAAAACCCACCGCGTTTAAACAGAGGGCACGCAACATGTTGATAACATTGCCTCCCGTGCATGATTTGCCTTCTGTTTTGATCTGGTCTCTTATGTCACCGTTGCGTCGACATGTAGTATTATTGTGTTTTTACCATGTCTCAAACAACATTTGTGTCACAGTTATATTTATGTATTAGTTTTTAGTTCACATATACAAATTTAGTTATTATTATATATATGTATAGGTTAAATGAGGAAGCCTGGCTTCAATTTCGCCTTTTGTAATTTTACCCTGTAAATTACAATAAAGACATTATTATTATTTATTATTATTATAATAAATCATTTTTTGATGCGTTAAGTCGTTACCTGACAGTAAATGTTTTTTAATTTGATCTCCTTAATTTTGAATATCAATAATTCCAAAACAGTTTAATTTAGACATATGGTATGTTAGACAAATAATATCTAGAATTTTTAGTAAGACTCAAAAATAAAATAATATATAGGGATTTCCATTTAAAAAAATTTAAGATGGAGTAGTTTCTTTGAACTGACAGTTCAAAACATTTTATTGTCAATGTCAGCATGTGCGCCGTTTACCTTAACTTTTATTTAAACATTTTTTTGATACACCGGTTAATAAATGCAGTGGAATCATTATTCCATACATACGGGGCACCCTGTATTAAATAACGTAGCATGTGTAATAATTGTAATTTAAAAACAAGAAAGACGATTATTAATTTAATGAATAATTAATAAGTTTTATAATAAACAATAATGAACCTCTTAAGAAAGAAAAATAACCGGCCAAGTGCAAGTCGGACTTGCACAATTAGTGTTTGGTACGTTGATGGCTTTTGAAATAAAATTTTTTATTTCGGAGGTATAAAATAATTACTAATTTCACAAAACACCCCCCAAATGAGTTTTCAACATAGTTTTTTTCCGATCTTTACTGAAAACTGAGGACCTTGAAATTTTTTTTTTTTTTATATACAAGATAAATTATTAAAGGTAATGTTTTCGTTATAATTTTCGTGCAATCTACACCCTGTGGAGAATATTCCAGAATTTTTTGATTAGTTCTTTTTGAGATAAGGGGAGGGGGGCGATTTTTTGCAATTCTTAAAAAATAATACAAAGAAAAGTGTGCCCAAGTATTACAATATATACGTATATATATATATATATATATATATATATATATATATATATATATATATATATATATATTTATTTATTTGACACCTTACTCGATGACCTAATAATTTCTTTTTTCACTTCCGATTTCACCCCCCAAAACTAACCCCTTAAGTCAAAATTAAATTTTCAAAACTACATTGGTCTGATGAGGCCATCAGTTTTTATATAAGTGGCAAATTTTAACTTTCTATGTCAAATACATAGTTTCGGAGAAAATCGGGTGTGACAGACCGACAGACAGACGGACAGACACCGAAGTGATCTTATAAGTATTCCATACGGAACACTAACAAGAGAGATGATTATTAATTTAATTAATAATCAAAAAGTTCTTTGATGAAGAATAATAAACCCCTTAGGAAAGAAAAATAACCGGTCAAGTGCATGTCGGACTTGCGCAATTAGTGTTTCGTACGCTGATTGCTTTTAAAATAAACAGTTTTGTTATGGAGGTATAAAATGACCAGTGACTTCACAAAGTACACCCTCAATGAGTTTTTAACAAAGTTTTTTCCGATCTTTACTGAAAACTGATGACCTTGAATTTTTTTTTTTATATACCAGATAAATTATTAAAAGTAATGCACTCGTGATAATTTTCGTTCAATCTACATCCTGTGGAGAATATTCCATAATTTTTTTCAAAATTTTCTGATCAGTACTTTTCGAGGTAAGGGGGGAGACAGCGATTTTTTGCAATTTTTTAAAAATAATACAAAGGACAAGTGTGCGCAAGTATTACATTATATATATTTTTAAATTCGTGTTTTTACATGCTTTCATTTGACACTCCACTCGATGACCTGGTAATTTTTTTTTTTTTTCATTTTTGATTTTACTCCCCAAAACTAACCCCTTAATTCAAAACTTAACTTTCAAAGGCTTTAATGAGGCCATCCATTCCTCTGTTAGTGCCAAATTTCAACTTTCTATGTCAAGCAATTTCAGAGAAAATCGGCTGTGACAGACAGACACCGAAGTAATGTTATAAGTGTTCCATACAGAACACTAAAAAAGATAAGAAATATCTATAGAGATAGCCATTGAGTTTCTTTTTGAATTATCTCTATTAGTTATGAAGTTATGAATGTTTAAAACTGGGTTATATTTTACCTATTGGGACTTTTAGAAACCGGTAAAATATGATATTAGAGTTTAAAAAATAATGTAGACATATAAGCTTCCCACAATCAGTTAACGCCTCCAAAAAGGTTCTTAGAGGGTAGCTAGGTTTATTTATTTTTAAATATCCTGAATAAAATCTTTTGGGGCCAAAAGAGTACCTTTCATTACGGTTTGTATTTCTATTTATCTTTTCAGACGCCATTAATACCACGGTTATTAATATTTAAAAAAGTGTTCTCTTGAATTGTGGTTAAAATCTTCTATGATCTTCTATGTCTGCAAATGTTCAATTTGTTACTAGTTTGTTTGTAAACCTTAGAATCATTAGCAAAGATAGTCTCAATTCTACCATTTCCTCCGTTTTGAGTCGAAGATATATTATAAACTTGATAACATTTGTTATTTTACAACAAATAAAATTTAATATATATATATATATATATATATATATATATATACATATATATATATATATATATATATATATATATATATATATATATATACATATATATATATATATATATATATATATATATATATATATATATATATATATATATGTATGTATATGTATATATATATATATATATATATATATATATATATATATATATATATATATATATATATATATATATATATATATATATATATATAAGAGACGTATTTAATCTAGAATAATTTATACAATGAAAACATTACAAGAAAATACGTAGGAGATACTTTAGGTTGAATGCTAATTAATTTACTGCAGTTTGTTGGGACAAGAATTAAAAATGTAATTAATGATAACAAAAAGTATTATTCACTAACCTGTAGAATTTTCACATGGACCGCCCTTGCAAGGCTTTTTTGTTAGAGGTTTCTGAAGATTTCTGCATGCGTTGCCAGCTGGCTTTTTGGTACCATATAAAATGCATTGTAATATGCGATACTTTTCTCCTACTTCTTCACATTCTGCTGAACACTAAAAAATAAGTATATCAAATTTGGCAGGAATTTTCAATCATATAAATATCATTCCCATAACTATAGGGCGAAACTTCAAATAAAAATAACTTTTTAAGAAACTTATAAAAATAAAATATCTATATATATATATATATATATATATATATATATATATATATATATATATATAAACTCTAAAAATTACCAATTACTTCTTATTAAAAAAAAATTACTAGGATTTTCTAATAGGTGTCTTTTTGCCCCCTTCCCACCCAAGAAGTATAAGTGAATTTTAATACTTGATAGTAATAACAGAATTTAAATGGACACACAAACAATATACTCAGTAGAGAAGTATAATACTTGAATGTAATACCAAACACCATTATTTACGTTGTTCACAATTAAATTTAGTATGATACACATAAAAATATTGAGTGCATTTTCCAGTTCATTCTTATACATTAGTTTGATTAATAATTATCATATAATTAAAAACGTTTTTTAAATATATCAAGAATAATTAATAAATAGAAATTACGTTTTTTTACCTTTGACCAACTACCAGCTTTCCATTTTCCTACACATTTATCGTTGTAGCACTCCTGACGCTGGCCTGGCTTTTCGGTGGGATCACATTTATTCACGTCAACAGTTAGATTGCCTCCTGTTTGACATTTAACCACTCGTTTTTGGACAGCTAAATTTAAAAAAAAATTCTTGTGTACATGTATATAAACATATACATAATTATTAAATGGCTTGAATGGAACCATTTTACTTTATTTAAGCCTTCTAAGTAAGAGTCTAGAATCTTTTAAAATATTATTATTTTTGGTACATCTATAAAAATGCGTTTAAAATAATTAGATCAACATCGCTGACCATACAAGCAAGTCAAAGTTACAAGAACTATCATCAACATGGGCCTAAGTCCATTTTTCAGTTTTACCACGTTACAATTTTCTATAAAAAGCAACTAAATTTACAGGTGTCACAATAACAGTACTTACAAAAATTAGTAGTTACCTGTATGTAATGCTATACACTTAGAATTATTGCAACTACTCCAATCTGTAGTGGTCCATTGAGGACATTCGTCAAATCCACATTTTCTACTCGTTGTTGGTATCGATAGACCAGCATCTTCACATAGATTTTTGTTTGCATCTTCAGTTGTATTGTGAAGTTTAACGACACACCTAAGAAAAAAATATCAAATTATAAGCTGATAACATATTTATTTTCAAGTTTTATTCGTATTTTTCTTTTCTAAACTATACAGATTGTAAAACATCCACTTAGCGTTCTAATTTTGCATGTTGTAAAAATAAACTGTTTCTCAAAAAAACAGATAAAGCGTATTTTTCAAGAACTTTTCCGATTTTTTAAGGCTTGTTTTCTTTTGTTTTCATCAGTTAAATACTCTTATTTCTGTTGAATGTTATGTAGGGTAATTATTAGAAGATGAAACTTGATAGAAAACAGATTTAGTTTTTTACTTAAATTTTTCAACACCCAGTACAAAGTAACAGATTTCTTTGTATTTAAAGTTCTTTTAACAATATATAGCAAATTTGTTGACAGTCATATTTCTCTCTCTCCCTTTCTCTCTATGCATCTCGCTCTCCTTAATGCTTAAAGCTTAGAATAAAAAATGTGTGGATGATGTTTTCAGTTATAAGGCAGATCGATAAGAAAAGATCAACACGCCTGTCAATATTAATATAATTCAAAGTTAAATATCGTGAATAAAGAATTGCTAATTGAGCGTACAATTTATTCTCTCTCTGTACAATTTCTCATCTCATTAATAAGAATTGATAAAATTTGCATTAGTGTATAAATTAGCCATTAGCCCAACTTACTTTACTGTTCTTTTCTGACATCCATTTCCTCCACATGTCTCCGAACACTTCGACCATTCCGATAGAACCCATTCAAACTTTAAATTTTCCTTTGTCCCTTTGCCTAATACAACTTCGTTGACTTCATCTGATGACGTAGCTAACATAGCTACATCTGTAGCTACAATTTGATCTTGATTTTCTGGAAATGTTACCATTCGATGTCCTCTGGACGTCTGTGGTTTAAATCCGAGAATCTGGAATGGCCAAAAGTCCTACTTTTCTTATTAATATTGAAGTGACACAAGATTTAAAATTTTAGCTGCATTTGCATATAAATTTAGAATCTATTAAATTATAAAATTAAAAATATAAAAAGAAAGCGGCTGATGAAACATCACTATAAGAGACCCCAGATAAAGAGTGTTTGCCTGGGGTCTCTTGTTTTACAGTTTAAATGTCTAAGCAGACCATATTATTTGAGATTTAGTTTTCGAGAATAGCCGTCAATAAAAATATTCGTAGTGAATTAAATTACAAACATTGAAAAGATCTTTTCGTGATGTAAAGTTTAATAACAATAAACAGAAATAAACTAATGTCATCCCATCATGTCATACTTTTACGTCATGGTTCAAATTTTAATAATACAAGACTGGACGGGTTACTAGTAGTGACTAACCATCAGTGCATGTGATGTTAAATCAATAAAAAGCCTAACTTAAAATTTATAAATTATTTTAGCGCAACAATCATTACTACGTTTTTAAGTTAAGTAGTTAATCTAACTAATTTATAACCGTTATACATTTTACACAGATGCAGAGATGTTCTGCAAATCTTCAACTAATCGAAACTAACAACAACGTCAGTGCTTGCCAAATATTATGAATATCTGAAAATTCATTGTTGTGAATAAATGCAGCTTTATCTTTCATTGCTTGTGTATATCTAAACCAAGCTTATGTTACTACATTTGATTACTTGTGAACTAGCATTACTAAGAGTTGTTTCTTTATATAGAACTCTAGAATCTTTAATTTAATAGATAAATTCTTTTTCCGTTTTTTCGGTGTAAGAATAAGAGGTGTTTGATAATCAGAGAAAGTTTGAAGGTGGACGGTTTTCCTGTACTGTGAGATTGTGATTCATTTTCACGATCAGAAGTTCTTCATGAATTAAATTTCTAAATTAACCAGGGATTTTATCTTAATTTGTAATTCTACATTTAGCTATTCTTCACTATATATAAAATATATTAATTCCCCATGATCTTCATGTTTGAATACTGTCTTATATATGTATGTACTTTATATACTGATGTTTCGATGAACCTATCACTAAGTTTCTTGACATTATCATTCTAAATAATGAGGAGCTAAATTTTGGGTTTTATTTTAGTAGTTTTAATTACTTCTGTTTGAATCCATTTCTTGTATGGTTCTGGTTACCCTGGTGAAAGTGTTGAACCTAATCGTGTCGTCCTGAGCGCAAAACCGAACATAACTTGAAAGTAGCAGTTACGAAGACAGCACCCGCCTCATTTAGGTCTAGAGTGTGTCTCTCTAATACTTTTATCATAGTCCAGTTTCTCCCTAATTATATTTCACCACTCTCACGAGCCAAGAAAATAGTCAATTGATTCTATTTACTCGACTCAGTGAAATGGTTTTAATCTTTTAGATAGAATAAATTATATATTTATTTTAAACTAACTGAAGGTAGCATTTCCGTTCTATAGGAATAAAATAGTATCCACTATTTTATATCACTTATTGTTAATTTAATTCAAGGCACTTCAAGTAGTCATTTCTGATTTTTAATATGGGATATTTTATGGAATATGGGATATATTATTTTAATAGTTAAGATGTGAGTAGGGGCTCGCGGTAGTTATGCAAGTGTAGAAAGTTCGATCTACATTTTATACAGTTATATGTAAGGTGAATTGAGGGCCGTGTAACAGATCTTTAAAGAAGCGAAGTGGATATATCTGTAATATAATATAGTTGCGTAGAATATGAGTTCTGTGAAAAATAATATTGTAACGCATTTGAAAAGTAATTTTTCCGGTCACGTCATCTACTATAACTGTTTTTTATGAATGTGAAGCAATTAAATTGTTGACGTAAAATTATTTAAAACGTTAGTGAGAATGATGTTTATTACCAGGATAACCGTAATTGCAGAAGCTTGTTTATATTAACAGGTCCAGCATATGACTGTTGGTATAAACAAAGGAAGGCTGTGTAGGGAGTCGTTAAAAAAATATAATCAGTCCTATAAAATCGTATAATGCTTGAGGACAACAAGACAAGTTTAGAATAATGTAAAAATAATGTAAAAAAAAATACGCTCTATTCCTTTTTCTTTCATTTACAAAAATATTCTAAATCTAACATAAACTAAAATAATTTTGACAGTTTTAATTTGAGTTGTTTTAATTTTAGAATTGTTGTCTGGTTGTTTCGTTACTCCGTTACAACCTTTTGAATATATCGGATATACGAGGATGGATTAAAAAGTTCGCGGCCTCACCATAAAATAAGTATAATATTTTTATTACAGTACCCTCAAAATTTCATACTTTCTTTGGTTGTCACGGGGTAAAATTTCGTTGCTGTAGAATTTGTGGTTTTTTGGTTAGAACGAGTTTAGTGAGACCAAGTGCAGCGTTTTTGGAAAAATGGAAAAATTGAACAATGTGCCGTCATCACGTACCTGTTTAAAAAAAGATTAACAGCAAAGGAGATCCACGATGATATGAAAACGACACTAGGGAATCTGCTCCGTCATGTACCACTGTGAAAAAATGGGTTGCAGAACTCTACGACTGAAGAAAACATCGGCAAAGTTGAAAGACCGTAGGTTAACTATCAGGGAGATTGCACACTATAGGCATCTCGTATGAACGAACAAAAAACATCATTGTCAACGGTTTTCGCTAGATGGATCCCCAGATTGCTTTCAGTTGAATAAAAACGAATTCGACTCACGATTTCTCGCGACTGTTTAGAGATGTTTGAGGCTGATCCGCAAGATTTTCTTAACAGGTTTGTGACAATGGACGAAACCTGGGTTCACCACTATACTCCAGAGTCAAAACAACAATCCAAGCAGTAGAAAAAAATCTAGTGAACCGACCCCAAAGAAAGCGAAGGCAATTCTGTCGGCTGGAAAAGTGATGGCGTCAGTTTTTTAGGATGCTATAGATATTATTATGGTGGACTCCCTTCCGAAAGGGCAAACAATAAACTCGACTTACTATTGCATCCTTTTGCATCGTTTACGTCAAGAAATTAAAGAGAAATGCCCAGGATTACTGAGAAAGAAAGTTTTGTTCCATCAGGACAACGCTCGCGTTCACACGTCTGTTCAGTCTATGGCTCAAATTCGTGATTGTGGTTTCGAATTGCTGTCCCATCCGGCTTATTCTCCTGATTTGACACCTTCGGATTTTCATCTGTACCTAAATCTAAAAAAACATCTCGGTGGCCAGAAATCAAATGAAGAAGTCGAAGCTGCAGTTAACCAGTATTTTGAAGATCTTGAGAAATCTTTTTTTCAAACAGGTGTGGAAGCTTTGGAAAGCAGGTGGAAGAAGTGCATACGAGGCTGGTTTGAAAAGTCCGTGCAAAGTCCGAGAGATGGCACCACCGGCGCGTATCGAGGTCATGTTTAGTTGGTAGCATCTCTTGAATGAACGCACACCAAGTTTCAGCCATATTGGTCTATTTCTTTGTGTTTGGCATTTGTGTGAATCAAAGAAGTCGAGTGATTTTCAAGAAATGGACGAAAAAGAATTTCGTGTGGTGATTAAACATTACTTTATGAAAGGCAAAACGCCTCAGGAGACTAAAGAGAAGCTTGATAAACATTATGGTGACTCTGCACCTTCGATTAGAACAGTTTATAAGTGGTTTCAAAATTTTTGGACTGGCCATATGGGCACAAGTGACGCTGAACGTTCTGGACGGCCTGTGGAGGTTACGACTCCAGAAATCATTGATCAAATCCATGATATGGTGATGGATGACAGAAGAGTTAAGGTGCGTGAGATTGCTAGTGCTGTGGGCATCTCGACTGAACGGGTACATAATATTTTGCATAAACATTTGGACATGAGAAAGCTATCCGCAAGATGGGTGCCGCGATTGCCCACGCTTGACCAAAAACGGAATCGTGCGAAGCGTCGTTTCGTCACTGTGGATGAAACATGGATACATTACTATACTCCTGAGACCAAACAACAATCTAAACAATGGGTTACCAAGGGGGAATCTGCACCAAAAAAGGCGAAGACCGTTCCTTCGGCCGGAAAGGTTATGGCGACTGTCTTTTGGGATTCGCAAGGGATAATCCTCAGCGACTATCTGGAAAAGGGTAAAACTATTACAGGTGAATATTATTCATCGTTATTGGACCGTTTGAAAACCGAGCTGCCCGCGATTGGCCCACAAGAAAGTCCTTTTCCATCACGACAACGCACCAGCACACACCTCAGCAGTTGTGGTCGCAAAATTAATGAAAATAGGATTCCAACTCGTTTCACATCCCCCCTATTCTCCAGACTTGGCTCCCTCGGACTACTATTTGTTCCCCAATTTGAAGAAATGACAAAGATTTTATTCAAACGAGGAGGTGATTGCAGACACTAATGGATATTAGGATAATATTTTGCAGACTTGGACAAATCCTATTATTCGGAAGGAATCAACAAACTAGAACATCATTGGACGAAGTGTATAAGCCTAAAAGGAGACTATGTCGAAAAATAAAAAAGGTTTACCCCAAACACATAAGTAGTTTTTATTTTTGCACGGACTTTTCAAACCAGCCTCGTAAAACTAGATGGAGATTACGTCAAAAAATAAGAATACGTATTTTATTTTGTTTTCTCGACTAGGCCTGGAACTTTTCAATCTATCCTCGTATAAGTTTGTTTGAAAGAAGGTGACAATAAAATTGCATTATTAAATGATATACAGTAATACCCCGCTTAGCGCGACCCCGTTACGCGCGGTTTCACTATAACGCGAATTTCAAATTTCGCGCTCATGTAGTCATTAACTTCTCTATGGTCGCGGGGGGATCCCCGCTTTCTCTGAATATTCTCTTTGAAGAATTGGGAATTCCCTGTCCTTCGACTTTGTTCTATGGGGATTTCCTCGTTCGTTTCGTGTGTTCATTTGTTCCGTAATGTTAGTTCGGTCGGCTGGCAGTTTTGTTTTAATATTTATTGGAGATACATACATACATAATTTAACCCTACGTTAAAAATGCCGCCTGTAAAGAAAAAAGAGCGTAAAAGCGTCACTTTGGAATTGAAGATGAAAGTGTTAAGAAGAATGGAAAATGGAGGCAAAGCAACAATTGTTGGGAGAGATTTTGGACTCTCAGAATCGACTGTGAGAACGATTTATAAAAATTGGGAAAAAATTAAAATCTCCAGCGAAGGTTCAACACCTATAAGTGCAACAAAACTTTCTCGTTCGAGATCATCTATCTTAGAAAGAATGGAGAAATTACTGTCAGTCTGGATCGAAGATTTGAATAAGAAGAACACACCACTAAGTCAAGATCTCATATGCACAAAAGCAAAATCTTTGTATGAGATGCTGAAAACAAAAGAAGGAGAAGGGAGTGCCACTCCGACTTTTGCTGCCAGCAGAGGCTGGTTCCATCGGTTCAAGCAGCGTTCTCTAATCTTCACAATATCCACATAACAGGCGAGGCGGCCAGCGCGGACATTCAAGCTGCAGCTGAGTTTCCAGACAAGTTTCAAGACTTCGTTAGACGAGAGAAAATTCCTGCTTGTCTCATCTTCAATGTTGATGAGACCGCACTTTACTGGAAAAAAATGCCATCTCGAACATTCATTTCTAAGGAAGAACGTCAAGCCAGTGGTTTCAAAGCTGCGAAAGATCGACTAACACTTCTGCTGGGTGGTAATGCCACTGGTGATTTCAAACTGAAACCTTTACTAGTGTACCATTCAGAAACACCCCGTGCAATGCGAGGCACAGACAAGACAAGTCTACCAGTTGTGTGGCGATC
The DNA here is from genome assembly GCA_019049505.1 of Pachyrhynchus sulphureomaculatus. NCBI lineage: Eukaryota > Metazoa > Arthropoda > Insecta > Coleoptera > Curculionidae > Pachyrhynchus > Pachyrhynchus sulphureomaculatus. The sequence continues at coordinate 148,387,274 of CM032446.1, read as the reverse complement.
AAACAGAAAGGCGTGGGTTACACGGGAAATTTTTCAAGAATGGTATTCTAATAGTTTTTGCCCATCAGTCAAATCATACTGTGACAGAAATGGGCTTGAACCTAAAGTTATATTACTCTTAGACAATGCCCCAGGACATCCAACCTCACTTGATACGCCCAGAGACTTAAAAGTGTACGTAAAGTTCCTTCCACCAAACACTACGTCAATATTACAACCTATGGACCAGGGAGCAATAGCAAACTTCAAAGCTTATTACCATCGCCGCACTTTTAGCCAACTAATTCATGAAACTGACGGGGAAGGAAGACAGTCTATGCGAGAGTGGTGGAAGTCATACAACATTATGAAGTCTATTCACAACATAGAAGAGGCTTGGAAGGAAGTTAAAATGAGTTGTATGAATGGGGTGTGGCGTAATCTTTGGCCAGATGTAGTGGAAGCACCTAGAAGAATTGTCCAGATGCAGAGACAAGTGCTTGAAGACATTGCTGCAATGATTGAGGGGTCTGAACTTGAAGATGTCACGGTAGAAGATCTCGTAGAACTTGTAGCAACGCACGACGATCCTATTAGCAATGAAGATCTGATCGAGTTACAGAATAATCCTATCTACGATGAGGAAGAACAAGTAGAAGAGAAAGTTTTATCTTCAGGGGAAATACAAAATGCACTTTCAAAAATTTATTCAGGTTTGGACATATTGCAGAGTATAGACAATAATGATGACCGTGTCTTGACCGTGTGTCAAACAATTAAAAACAGTGTTGGGTGTTATGAACGTATTTTACAAGAACGTAAACAAAACGTTACCCAAAAGACAATAGATGTATTTTTCCGTAAAAAATAAGAGTATGTATTGCATAAAGTGTTCTTAGAATTAAAGTGATTGATTAAAATGATTTGTATTTTTTTGTATTAAATTTTGACTATGTTTAATCATAAACCTCGATATACGCGAATTTCAGTTAACGCGATTTTTTTTCGGAACGTATCCCTCGCGTAAAGCGGGGTATTACTGTACTCTAAATTCTAGGTAATATTCCTATGCCATAAAAATAATTTGATCCTAAAATTAATAATTTCTAAGAAAAATAAAAATTTCCATAATTTTTAATAGATCACCATGAAAATCTATAACCTATAAACAAAATTTGTTAATATTTTTAGGCGTGTTACAAAAATGTTATTATAATGGAACAATTGCCCGTAATTAAAAAAAAAACGAATTAATATAGTGAGTTGCTTCGTATACTGCCAAATATGCAGTTTAATCGTGGTCTTTATTGAAAACAGTAGGGATGTGGTCACAAATGCATAACACTAATACCATTACGTGAATGTCTTTTCGTTTGAAATCTTCGAAGTTTTATATAGCGCATAATACAAGTTTCTTTTTTTTATATAATAACGGGTTAATATGCTTTACTCCAAATTTTAAATTCTTAATTATATTTAAAGAGACTCAAAAAATAATAAAGTAAATGCCTTAGGAACACTTATTATCCTTGCATTTTTCTTCTATGTTACATTATTTATTTTTTTAGTTTTTGTCAATGCCATAAAATTGGAACGCAACTAGAAAGTTATTAACTATTCTCTAGGCGAGTAGAACTTTTAAGTGTCGTATACCAAAAATTTATTTAAATTAAAAATATATAACTTGAGTTGACATGATAATTTCATAGTAAGATAATTCCCGAAAAGTTTAGATCTTGAATCTATTATGTATTTTGAAGCATTAAATATAATATTTAAAAGCATTTTAACATATTTCAAGGAACCTTGAAATCGAGAATATTTCGATTTTTAGAATCATTGGTATATTAGAAATTAGTTGAAACAGAGAAACTCAATCATTAACGAGTAATAGTTAATTAGCCTTTATATTAACATTTTTAGCGGCTAAATAATATCGGAAATAAATACTCTTTTAAATAAAAGAGTTTTTACCTATGTAGAAAGTTTTTTGTGTTTTAAAATAATGCCTGCCATTGGCGTTGTTTTTTTTTATTAAAAATAGCAAAATGTACACAAAAAACTTATTTTTAAATATGACTTCCAAAATTCCTAGTATTCCTGCAGATTAACATTTGCAGCCATTTTTGTTAGGTAGGAAATGCCGCGTCAGAAAGACTCTCGAAATAGATTATAGCTGGAATATTTTAAATTCATTATTTACCAACAAAAATAGCCTAAATAAGGGGCCAACGTAGCTGTAATCATCTGAACAGTTAATTTGTATCAACATCGTGCTATTGATACTCGTACTGTGCTTAACACTAGAGGATAATTAAGGAACTGAAAAATTCATCTATATCTTAAGGAATATGTGGTGGCAACTATTAAAATTTCTATAATTTTTTAAGATCGTTATTGGAATCTTACAACTGCTTCTTAAGCAGTTGAAACTAAAATAATATTTCTCTGGTGGTTACCTGCCGCGCACGATATTTGTGTTTGGCTACTTTCTTTAACGCAGCCCCCCGACACTTACTTTCCATCGTCACATAATTTTCAAGGTCTGCTTCGAACTTACTTGGAAATGAAATTTATATTTATTTTGAAAACCAGTGTGTGACTCTGTGTGTGGTAAGTATTTGGTGTGGTAATCATTGTATGTGAATGCTTTAAAAGATGGCGCGGCAAGTGTTGACGTTTCGCATAAACTTTTAATTATTATATTATATTTTTAAAAAAGAACTTTGCAATAAAATTACAGCATTTTAGAATATTTAGTTGTTCTAAAAATGTAAAAAATGGCCTCAATAATTTGTGAAAAAGTAGGACGATTATTTATTTTTTTTATGTGTTTATTTTGTTATTTAATTATTTTTCTTTAGTGATTATCTTAAAATGGAAGGCGTTGAGTTTACTAAAAGGATACGATTCGTTTGTTTGGTCAAAGTCTATAAAATTCTATGTTTGGATGGTAAGATGTATATAGAGGAACTGAAAGACCAGAATTAAAGAACATGCATGAATTATCAGAAAGAAACAAATTGTATAATCAGCTGTAACTGAAATTAACATTCTACAGGTCCTACTAACAATGTAAGCGAAACCAAATTTCCCTATTATATGTGGAAAATGATCATTACATTGAAACATGGTTCGGTGAACCCCAATCAGGTGTAAATATTTGACTTGTGCTTCCTTGAGCTAATACAGTGTAATAATTTCGAAAAATAAAAATCCCTGAAAGCATCATGTGCAATCGTAGGTGAAACGTCGGAAAGTTACTCTAATTTTATACGGTCTAATCTCGAGAATCACGATTTTTTATGTTGCTTTAAGTGTGACCGTGTACTTTGGAGCTGTATTTTTACTTATTTATTTATTGTTATTTTACCTGAACAGTGAACAATACCGTGAATGGACTTTGTTCTTTAAATTTTACACTATACTACAATAGGTACCTAAGTTTTAATATAACACTATACATTCTAAAAAGTTAACGCTTGCATTAACGAATGAATTAGTTGTTTCGGCAAAAAAATCAAAATTTTCGAGGACGACTTGAAATTCGTGAAATATAAAATGTTCACGAAAAAAAAAAAGTAAATGATCTTGCAACGTGATCTATGTTTTAGTTTCAAAATAGGCAGTTCAGTGTATTTATTTAATTAAGTTCATTTGGCTACGCACACATATACACACATTACGTCATGCTGCCTCGTAGTGCCAAACTCTCAAGCCGACATTGCTGCAGTGGTATGTTGTTGGTGAGAGGCCACTTGGACCAGAGAAGACCGACGATAGAGACAGTGTCCCTCTCGTTTTCGGTTGGACTATATATCTGAAGCCGACTGGATGGATTGAAAGGGATCACCAATAAAGTATATATTGCCACAATGTTACGAAGACGCTTCTAGGTAGTAGGCTGTGCCTCGTCGAGGTTCGTCCTAAGTACGAAGTATAGAACCAGATTGTAGAGACAGCGGATTGAGAACACCATCTGCCGAGCTTCTAATTCGGATCACACGGTGAATTATAGATCCTGTCTAGTGAAGATTATCCAAACGTTAAATGTGGTTGGTAACCATAATAGTTTAAAACAGAAATCACAACATCAGATATTAAAAAAAACAGCCAAGTGCAAGTCGGACTTGCTCAATTAGTGTTCCATAGCGTGATTGCTTTTAACATTTTGTTTATATGTATCAGATAAATTATCAAAGGTAATGCACTCGTGATAATTCTCATTTAAACTACATATTATGGAAAATATTCCAAAAGTTTTTGGAAATTTATTCATCAGTACTTCTAGAGACGGGGTAGAGGGACAGCGATTTTTGACAATTTTTTAAAACTCGTAATATAAGGAAGAGTTTGCGTGAGTATAATCATATAAATTTTTGAACACGTGTTTTAACAAGCGTTCATTTGATACCCCACACGATGATCTTTAAAAAAAATAAGTTCCGTTTTTCAATTTTGATATGGAACACTAAAATATACATTATTCAAGATAAAATGGAACACGGACAATTTTAAAAAATAAAATTTCTGCAGATTACGCTCTGGATTTAAATTTTCTTAAGAAAGGACTATTTTGACGTTTTGTGTTGTTATGAGCTTCTAATGTTATTCCAGCCTAAACCATTAGTGCTAGTCTCTCAAAATGTCACTTCTCAATGTTTTATTTTAATTAAGTATATGTATAGTCACAAGTCTATATTCGTCAAAAAAATTTTATATTTAAAAACATACCAGGAGTCCTATTGGTATGACACGCACAAATAAACAGTATTTTTTAAATGTGCACCTCTGTTATTATAACTTTTGTACTAAAAATGTTTTGTTTTATTAGTCACTGGAAAAGACATATGAGACTTTATCGCATCATTGGATCACCCGATGCTATTCTACAATCTTGCAATATGTCATATTATATTACAATCAATACTTTAAAATTAATGCTATAAGTAGCAGTAAATGATCTGACTTTGCAAAACTTTACTCTATCTATTCCAAACTTTCCAGACTTTCATACTCGTAAGTGTATTACAGTAATATTTTTTAGACAATGAAGACTTTGTGCTGGAAGATATAAGGGTAAAATACTCATTAAATACATTTTTATGACGTTGTGTAAGAACGGTTGAAAAATAGAATAATGTTAAAGAAACATGTTGGTTTTCAGGTTTTATAACGGGGCAAAATTGCTGCAGAGCTTTTCGAAATCCTTAAGTTTCATGGAGAATTCATGACATAAAATGATAGAACTGTCTTGAAGGCCATCCGAATCATAGTTTTTTTTAGATTTCTTTGAGCACTATAATATAATATATTGATCTTTGGGCTTAGAGTCTCAATTCTTTCAAATAAATTTCTATCCTGTGCTCCACGAAGAAATACACATAGATCTTTCTGAAAGTTCTCTACAATTACGTCATATTTGTAATATACACAGGTCTATTATTTCCGTATATGACAATTATAGGGATCTTAGTATAGAGTATATTTCGGTGAACGACATATAGACTGTTTATTCTCGAACGTACGAATTACAAGAAATGCTGATGGAATTAAATAAGAGGTCTCGAGGAATAGGCCTAAAAATAAACTTCACCAAAACCAAATGTTTAAACAACGAAAGTGAAGATAACAGCCAGGAACTATTAATAGAAGACGAAAGAATAGGAAAGGTACAAACATTAATATATTTAGGACAAAAAATCGAAATATCAAAAAATAATTTAAAGGCTGACTTGGATAGAAGAGTCTCGTTAGCTTGGTTTGCGTTCGGAAGGTTACAACCTACATTTAAATTGGACATCCCAAATACAATATATACTGCCGGTATTAACATATGGCACTGAAACGTAGGCTTTAAATGAAAGTATGATAAATAAACTCCAGGTAACCCAAAGAGCAATGGAGAAGAGAATGCTAAATATTAGATCACAAGATCGTATTCCTAATATCGGAACGAATTATATACATTTATTATTCAAAACATAAGTAAAGTTATTTATCAAGTAGAGTCTTTGCAAATCCAAGTTATGAAGTCAATATATTCCTCAGAGAGCGCAAACAGCAGGAGGTCATTCAACTTAACAAAGACCTGGAAGAAATTCTATCTTGGGGTGACAGTAACCAAGTGGAATTTAATGCTACAAAAACCCAGTTTATTCTAAAGTGGTTACCGTGGCTGAACCCCTACAGAGTCATGTCGGGGCACTTCATTCCCCTAGCATAATCACTCAATTTGTTGGGCGTTAATTTGGGAGCAAATATGTCCTGGCATGAACATGTTGTAGGCATAGCAAGGAGAGCTTCTCAAAAGTTGGGAATATTATTTCGAAGCAGAAAGCTTTACACTCCACAACAACTGTTAATTCTTTACAAAGCTCAAATTCGACCAACTATGGAATACTGCTCCCATGTTTGGGGCTCCGCTCCCAAATGCACACTGCATTTGTTGGATTCTGTTCAGAGAAGAGCTGTTCGTCTGATTGGAAACCCGGAACTGACCGGCGGCCTTGATTCGCTGGAATACTGAAGAACGGTTGGAGACTTGAGTCTGTTCTACAAGTATTTTCATGGAGGGTGTTTGAGGGATGTGGCCCGCTTAATTCCTCCCAGAGCGGTGCATGTTAGAAATACACGTCGCGCTAACACCTCACATCCGTATGGGGTTCAGCTTGTTACTCCGCGTACAACGCTTTGCAAGCAGTTTGTTATATGGAGAAAGGGATGATCCCTTTGGAATAATTTGCCCAGCGCTGTGTTTCCCATCGAGGACAATTTACAGCGATTCAAGAACAACGTGAATCGCTTTTTCCGCACACATACCGCTTCTGGACCGGTTTAGGGACTTCCTTGTAGCACGTGTGCTAGACCGACTATATATATATATATATATATATATATATATATATGTATATATATATATATATATATATATATATATATATATATATATATATATATATATATATATATACATATATACATATATACATATATACATATATATATATATATATATATATATATATATATATATATATATATATATATTTTGAGATTACTCTGTAATGACATTTACATTCTCTGTTAAATAAACTAATAATGAAAAATTCAAGACCTCTTATTTGTTTGAGTATAAATACAAAAGTTTAGTCACTATCGCAATGAAAAATCACTAAAAATTTCCATAATATTATTGAAACTACAAACAAAAATTATAAATCCCACTCCTTTTACTCGCTGATTCCACTCAAAAACTATAGATTCCATTACTACTGCAAGTATTTATATATTAATTATATATAAATATTTTACTTTGTTCGAAATTTATCAAGTCATCACATAGAGAGACAGGCAGACATGGAAGTAAATGGAAATCTATGTTTTTCGTGATCTAAGGACCTTAAAATGTGAAAAATGCAAAATTCTCGGAGGATCAATTTTTCACGTCAATAGTTTCTCTTGGCAAGAGAAGTAAAAAACTGTATTCTACTACACCTAAAATAAACTAACAATTCATTGTAGTAGTAGTTGTACACTTAAACAAACTGTTAATTGAACAGTTTAGGTTCGTAGTTAAATATAACAGCAATCCGTTTCTTTTTGATTTAATAAATTACACTTTTAATAATTAAATAGAAAAATACCACTCCTTTGAAACAAACAAACCAGCTTTATAAAAATAAAAGTATTTTTCGTAAGCTTGCATTAAATGCACATAAGCGGGAAAACAATAACATATTCTCTTTTTTTCCAAAATTATAATTTATTTTATGTTTGTTTGATGGGATGACCAGGGTACGCATCAGAGTTATCTATATAGTAAGGGTAAGGCTAAGTTTCACTAAGACAGTCCCAGTGCCCTCAAATTTTGACAAATCCTTAATCTCTTTGTTTCAAATATCATTTATAGGTCATTTAAAATTTAAGGAAGCTCAGAGCCTTCACATTGTAACGGCGAATTTAGTCTAAAACAGCATTGATCTGAATTAATATTCCTAAAGAAAAATGTTGTTTTAGGAAGAACTGCCGTCTGTGTTTGTGTAGCGGTAAATTCTACTTAGTTATTATCATCCCCCTACTTCTTCCAGGTCTTTTTTACGTTGGACGACCTCTGGCAATTTGCGAATTACGGTCTTTCTGGTTCTGGTTGATAATTTTTTTTTATGGGTCTAGCACACGTGCTGCAGGGAGGTCCCTAAAGCGCTATAGGAGCGACACGTGTGCGGAAAAAGCGATTCACGTTGTTCTTGAATCGCTGTAAATTGTACTCGGTGGGAAACACAGTCCTGGGTAAATTATTCCAAAGGGATGATGTTCTCCATATAAAAGACTGCTCGAAAAGCGTTGTACAAGAAGTAATAAGCTGAACCTCATACGGATGTGAAGTTTCAGCGCGACGTGTATTTCTAACATGCATCGCTCTGGGAGGAATTAAGCGGGCTACATCCTTCGAATACTTTCCATGAAAATACTTGTAGAATAGGCTCAAGTCGTCAACCGTTCTTCGATGTTCCAGCGAATCAAGGCCGCCGGTCAGTTCCGGTTTCCAATCAGACGAACAGCTCTTCTCTGAATAGAATCCAACAGATGCAGTGTATGTTTGGGAGCGGAGCCCAAACATGGGAACAGTATTCCATAGTTGGTCGAATTTGAGTTTTGTAAAGAATTAACAGTTGTTGTGGCGTGTAAAGCTTTCTGGTTCGAAAAAATATTCCCAACCTTTGAGAAGCTCTCCTTGCTATGCTTGCAACATGCTCATGCCAGGAAATATTTACTCCCAAATTAACGCCCAATAAATTAAGTGACGATGTTAGGGGAATGGAGTGCCCCGTCTTAAATATGTCGGGTTCAGCAATGTTAAGTTTTTTAGAAAAAACTGCCGCATGGGCTTTTGTAGCGTTAAATTCCACTTGCTTACTGTCACCCCAATATAGAATTTCTTCCAGGTCTTTGTTAAATTGAACGACTCCCCGCTGTCTGCGGACACTCGCCTGAGCAGCCGATGTCCGAGCGTTCAAAGTGAATGAAGAGATAAACGTACTGTCATTTGCAAAGCTGTAGACTGGATTTCCGGTGTTTTCCAGCAGATCGTTAATGTAAATGAGAAAGAGAGTAGGAGATAGTATGGAGCCTTGGGGCACACGGCGTTGATAGTGAAGGTGTTAGAAAGAAATCCGTCGACCGCCACTCGTAAAGAACGCTCACTGAGGACACATGAGAGCTACAAACAGAACTTTTCAGACATACCATAAGAGCGTAGCTTAGCCAACAGTCCATCGTGCCAAACACGATCGAATGCCTTGGATATGTCAAGAGCATCCGCTCGGGATTCTCCAAAGTGTTCAATTGCGTTGTTCCAAACATGTGTTACATAAGTTAGAAGATCGCCTGTTGATCTATGTTTACGAAAGCCATATTGGTGATCGCTAATAATGTTGAATTCTTCAAGATTGGTGGTTAAAAACAGATCAAGAAGACTGGCGAACTTCCTGTCTCGATCAGGGATCCGTGTTGGTTGGTCAATAAGCTGAGTTAAGCCGCAACTGATTGAGAATGATTCAGCTTCACGACCTTGTTCGTCGGTAGTATTTGAATATTTAGGCCAGCTGATGTTGTGGACATTAAAGTTGCCCAGGATGGCAATTGCGGTATTTGGATAGTTAATTTGTAAATGATCGATGGTGTCCGCAAGAGAAGCGAAAAGTGTTCTAAAGTTAGTATCACTGGGTGGTGGATAGAGGATGCAGATGAACCTTGTGGCTTGTTGAGTTGTTATTTTTAACCACATAACATCAAAGTTTGGGGGCTCCAGAGCCTCTTCTCGTTGGCAAGAGAGGTCGCTTTTGACAAAAAGACAGATTCCAAAGTTACGCCTAAATCGGGAATAGAAGTCGTACCCAGGATAAAGAGTTTGTTATTTTTAACAGATGTGTCTCTAGTGTCCTAAATCAGGCAAACATCTTTTGTAAATCGATATTTAACTAAGAAATAGAAAACAAAAATTTTGTTTGAAAATGTCACGAGACGTGGTGTGTGAAAAACCCGTTTACTGAAGTCTGTCGCTCTTTATGTGTTTCCTGAACAAGTAATGTGCAGGATGAATATATATCCAAAATGTATAGTATTTACTCAATCAGATTATGCAATTTAATGAAAATCCGATTATTAATGGTGATTTTACAACTTAGTTTGTTTTGTGATAAAAAAATCTGTCAAGAATATGGTGGTTTCCCACAATTCTGCCAATAACTTTATATGGAATTGAAATAAATATACTGGCAACACTGATCGAAAAAAAAAACGTTTAGGCCATTTGCATTGTGGCTTCACGCGAGGACAAGACTTCAAACAGGGTATGATTTTTTTTTGTTCCTAGCATTAAAAATGTAAACCATAACACGTCAAAGCAGTGGCTGTAACTATTTGTTTATGAATAATGTTTTTACTGACAATATTCATATATTTGGTGGGAAATGTAGTCCAAATGGCTTATACTTATCTGCATGTCAATTGTGACATGCAGATAAGTGGTCGGCTGCCACCTGTAGAGAACGCTCTCTGGGGAAACATTTCAGTCATATGACAAGAGCGTAACTTAATCAAAAATTCATCATCACAACACGATCCAATACCAGTATCAAATGCAACCGCTCTCCAAAATGTTCAGTTTCTTTGTTCCAAACATGTGTTACAGTGAGAAGATCTTCTGTTGAATTTTCCTTACGAAAGCCATATTGATGGCCGCTGCTAATAATGTTAAATCTTTCTACATATTTTAAAAGATGCTTTTCTATAACTTTCGACATTACTGAAAGCAGTGCGACTGGTCAGTAGTTTTTTGGCAAGGTCTTTTTGCTTTTTTTGGGTAACCCCCGAACTGTAGCGCATTTCCAACAGGAAGAAAATATTCTCTTTCTCTAGGATAGGTTCAAAAGTCTGCAGAAAACTAGAGTTAGTTCGCTTACGCAGTTTTTGAATACTATGGTAGGTATTCCATTAGCACTTTTTTGGTGTCTAGCTTCATTAAAATACGTTTTATAATACGCTGTATGACCTCGTCATTATGACGTTAGAATTTTCCCGCCATTATCGGTAGGCAAGATGTTTAGAAGTAATAGCATCTTTATATTTTCGGTAGAACCAAGGTTTGTCGTTGAAAGGATATTTCTTCGAAAAAGGAATGTAAGCTTCCATACCAGCCAAAATGATATCGAAAACCTCCTTAGCGCAGTCAGACGGGTAGTACCAGTTTGTAGTGCCAACCGTTGCACGGTTTAGGCACCTGTCTGCCACTAATCGCTAGAATACTCGATGACAAAAGCAGTTTATAGTCAAAATAACCTAAAGGCTTACGGTGACAGTGTAAATCTCTGGATTGGTGGTTTAAAGCAGGTCAAGAAGACTTGGAAACTCTCCGTCTCGATCAGAAATTCGTGTTGGTTCATCGATAAACAGTAAAATCACAACTAATTAACGCTTTTCAAGCAGTCTTTTATATGGAGAACATCATCCCTTTGGAATAATTTGCTCAGGACTGTGTTTTCCACCGAGTACAATTTACAGCGATTCAAGAACAACGTGAATCGTTTTTTCCGCACACATGTCGCTCCTGTTGCGCTTTAAGGACCTCCCTGCAGCACGTGGGCTAGACCCATAAAAAAAAAAATAATTAAGAATGATTTAGCTTTAGGACATTGTTCGTCGGATCTCTAAATAATCGATGGGGTCTGCAAGAGAAGCGAAAAGTGTTCTACAGTTAGTATTACTGGGTATTCGATAGAGGCAGCAGATAAACCGTGTAATTTGTAGAATCGTTATTTTTAAATACATAACAACATATCGACTAATTTAGATATAAACAATTAGCTTTTAGCCCCTTTTTCCAAAATTCTTACGCATTTGTGCATATGATATTGCTGCATCAAACGTTACTGAAAAACTTTATGACTATACATTTTCTTCTTCTTACCCACGAAATGTTTTATAAATTGGATTGCAAATTTGGAATAGGAACCCTTAGCCTTTGTCCAACTGATATTGTTGCATCAGACGTTACATATTTTCTCTTCGTCTTCTTCCTCCTCTGTATAGGCGTTATGCGTGTTTATTATCACCTTCGCCCATCATACATCCTGAGGATTATCGCGTCAATGTTTCTGGCGTTTCCTTCCTACTGGTGACCTCTTTTGTGATTATTATTCCATTTATATTTATTATATCTATGTGCTTCTTCCATCCTATCTTTTGGCTTAACACCCAGTTATATTTATTATCTACTTCGCATGATTGTCTAATGTCATGGTTCTTTTCTCCATCCAATAGAGTTTCTTCCGCTATTTCGTACTATTTTGATTTCTGTCCTTTTGAGTACTTTTTTGTTTCTAGTGTTTCCGGTTGGATGTCGCTGTGTACGTTTATGTATAAGTTCCAAAGTTTATTTCAATTCCTAGGCAATTTATTCTACCATATTGTATTGTTTAAGCATGTGGCTTTTTTGTTGCCTATGCAGCCGGGTTTCTCACATCTATGTCGATATCATCGAAAATCGATATATCTCTGCACAAATATTCAAACTTTCTGTTTGTTCTGTAATTATTTCGTCCACAACAAGCTTACATCTTAAGGGCGATATTCTTATGGACTTGTATTTTTTTTTGTTGTTTGGTTGAATTGATAAAGTAGTCTGAGTATTACTTTCATTCTAAATTATTACCATGTTATCCCCAGCGTCGCTAGTAAAACATGGTAATAATTATTCCTTTATCTCCTACTCTATAAGCCCTCGGTTTATGAATTTATTACAAATATATAACAAATTATCTCATTTATTATTATATTAAAAAGAGCGTATACCAGTCCCTAGTTCAGATAAAAAAGGAAAAGTTTTTTAGACTAGATTAGTCTTCTACTTCAGTAAAAATAAATTTGTAGTTTAAGAAACTAGCATTTCATCTCGGTAAATTTTTGTGAAGGAAAATCCTTATACCGCAAAGTCCGCTTCTGGAATTGATGTCATGTCTTCAAAGTTACCGAGGTATAATAATTACAAATTATTTTGTAAACGTGACTTTTTAAAGAATAAAATTATTTAAAACTGGATTAAAATTGTATGCATGTATTTCTAACCTTTTGTAGTACAGGTTTTTCATTATTTTATTATTCCAAACTATAACTAAATATATACAATTTAGGTAAACTTTCAAACTTGTATTTTAGAGATTAATGACTTGACTTAAAGTTAGGCATAACATGACTTGCAGAACTTGGGAAATCCCTAGGATTTGGAGTACTCGACAACTCGAATAGTTTGCAGGAAAATTTAAAATCTTTAGAATTTCACAAAAAATTTACTGGTATACTTTACCTGTAGAAAAGTCAGGGTAATATATAGGAAAAAATTTTATATAAATTTTTATTATTAGTAAATGGGTATGTAATAAGTAATAAATAAATACTATATTACGGTACATCACTTTGCTAAATACAAAATTAAGTATTTAATAATTGAAAAAATCACCCCAGAAAAATAAAAATAAAATTTGCGATTGTTTATATAAAGAGCTATCTAGAAGCTAAAAACGCATTAAATGTAAAAACAAAAAAAAAATTTAAACTAAAATAATGCTGATTGGGGTATAGAAACTGTTTAAGTATTTTCCCTCAATATTCATCAAATTGTGGATTTAAAAAAGATCGTATTTACTATCACTTCAAGACTGTATTTTACGTAGCCTTAAAAAATATTGTTTCTATTGGCTAATTGCTGGTTACTAATATGTTTGAAGAAATGGTTCGTAAATCTTTTCTGCTGCCGTGATTGCAATGCGAGAGCCGATGATTATTATCTTCACTTTAGACTAACTGATGATTTCTAAATGGAGCAAAATATGTCATGTGTTAGTTTGAGCAGTAGACGATTACGCTCGGGTTGTTCATTGTTTTGGATCTTCCGTAACTTTACTCGTAACTACTACATATTTTTTAGCGTATTTTCTACGTATGCTACTTCTCTAGTTTTTATATAAAACGTTGTTGTTACGTAGGTATAAAATACTATACATCACGGTTTTTATTTTTAATTTTTCAGATTTTTAATCTTATATATTAAAAGAAAGGACAACAAAAAAAAAGAAAAACAAATTGAAAACAATAGATAATATGGTCGATTTAGTCATCTAATAGTATGTTGTTCAATGAACAGTAATAATGCCAAATGAATAATAGTAATTACTTGAATTAAATACTATAATTTTACTGCATGTTTTTAAACTAAAGTATACTATGGTGGCCTCCGACGAAAATTAATTTTAGGTAATCCTAGACACATATTTATATGAAATTTCCGAAAATTAAGTGTTTTTTAACAAAGATGATTTGACCGAAGAGGCACAGTAACTAACGCCAAAACGATTGGGTGCAAAAAGATGAGAAATTTATCACAACTGCAGTCGTAGTTTTTAGTCTTGTTTTTAATTAGCCATAAAACGTTTAACAAAGAAAATTTAGTATGATATCCTTAAATAGTCGTTTAAGACCGGAAAAGACCGAGAATCCAATCTACAGCTTTGCAGATGACAGTACACTTATCTCTTCATTCAATTTGAACGCTCGGACATCGGCTACTCAGACGAATATCCGCAGACAGCAAGAAGTCATTCAACTTAACAAAGACCTGGAAGAAATTCTATCTTGGGGTGACGGTAACCAAGTGGAATTTAACGCTACAATAACCCAGGCGGCAGTTTTCTCTAAAAAAGTTAACGTTGCTGAACCCGACATAGTTATATCGGGGCACTGCATCCCTCTAACATCGTCACTCAATTTGTTGGGCGTTAATTTGGGAGCAAATATGTCCTGGCATGAACATGTTGCAGGCATAGCAAGGAGAGCTTCTCAAAAGTTGGGAATATTATTTCGAACCAGAAAGCTTTACACTCCACAAAAACTGTTAATTCTTTACAAAGCTCAAATTCGACTAACTATGGAATACTGCTCCTATGTTTGGAGCTCCGCTCCCAAACATACACTGCATTTGTTGGATTCTATTCAGAGAAGGGCTGTTCGTCTGATTGGAGACCCGGAACTGACCGACGGCCTTGATTCGCTGGAATATCGAAGAACGGTTGGCGACTTGAGCTTATTCTACAAGTACTTTCATGGAAAGTGTTCAAAAAAAAAAAAAAAATAAAGAAGGATGTGGCCCGCTTAATTCCTCCCAGAGCGGTGCATGTTAGAAGTACACGTCGCGCTAATTCTTCACATCCGTATGAGGTTCAGCTTGTAACTCTTCGTACAACGCTCTTCAAGCAGTCTTTTATATGAAGAACATCATCCCTTTGGAATAATTTGCCCAGGACTGAGTTTCCCACCGAGTACAATCTACAGCGATTCAAGAACAACGTGAATCGCTTTTTCCGCACACGTGTCGCTCCTGTAGCGCTTTAGGGACTTCCCTGTAGCACGTGTGCTAGACCCATAAATATATATATATATATATATATATATATATATATATATATATATATATATATATATATATATATATCATCCTTCAAAAATTATATAACGATGATGAATGTATTATTAAATAATTCTAGGAAAATGTGTTATTTTCTAAAACATATTGCCTTAATAAATTTGAAATTGGTTTAAAAATAAAGCTTATTAATTTTTTTATGGATAATAGTATCTGTCCGAATAACTTGAAGATTACAGATTTTTTTGTATTTCATACTACAGTCGTTGGAAGTAGTTCTTAAAAAATGTAAACCGTTACGTCACTGGCACTCGTCGTCTTCCATGGAGCGAGGATTGGTTCTTTCCTTATTTTAGTTTTGAGATATTTTTACGAGAAATCAAGGTGTTATATATCAGTTATTCCATCTCACTCAACGATACAGAACAATCAAACCCTTAAATTACATCTGAAAAATAAATCTCTCATCGGCAGCATTTGAAAAGCTACGTCATATATTTAAATCAGATATACCAGTATGTTTTAAAAGAATAACCTTTGATCAATGTGTGCTACCCGTTCTTCCATTTTTTTTTTATCGTTCACCTCCCCGCCTGAGTGGGAATTTTAGCCTTTTCCATATCATAAGGATATCGGCGAGGATGTCGTAGTACCCGTCAACCTTCATTTTTGTATTTCACATCACCTTTTAGAGAACGCGGTAGTGCTGCCACGGACGTTATTGCATTTCTGTAAACAACTACTACCTATGTACGTGGTCAGGCTAAATATACTTAAATAAATTAATAAATAAGTAACCAACCCGCCGGTATTGGACCCCAAGACCTTCTGCACCGTAACTAAGTACTACGCCACGGAGCCACGGACCGCCACGAAATATATGGAGCCAAGACACTAACACTAACCAAAATATCGATAAATCAAATAAGGGTAGCACAAAGAGCCACGAAACCTTCCACCCTGGGCATATTAGTCAGAGATAAAATTCCCGTCGAAGTCGAACTAAAATAACCGATGCAGTGGACCGGATAATTTTTTAAATGACTAGCGATGTGTTTGAAATGTCTCATACCTCATCCTACTAAAACCAGGTTCTCTATTTATAACCAGTAACATGTTTCTAAAACAGGTGTGAAAATCTAAATTATCTCTACATATCATTCTGAGTTAACAGCTGTAGTGATGTCTCTGTCATCCTTAAAGTTTGTCTAACTCATCATTTGGCGCGGGGGGGGGGGGGGGGAATGTAAAGGTTGTTGATATTTTGGTTTTGGATTTGACCAACTTCAATAATTCTAACGCGACCGGTAAGCTTAAAATAGGGCTCATCCGACAATAAAATCTTTAAAAAGAATGCGTTGTAATGATTTTCTGGGCACATATATTACAATTGTCCATTTGCGTAACGAAAAGTAGCAAATTGACACGCGACCGCACATCATGCTTCCATTGCTTCTTGATGAACTTGAACGTCCTGTTCGATTAACTTAAAATTGAAACAGTTTCTTTAAATTTCTGTACCCATTTTTTAATCCGTTGAATAGTCGGGATTTTACTTACACTGTGTAAATGATATTGAAGGTTAAATTTTCGCGGTGCGATAATCATAGATGTATTGTTTTTTGCAAAATCTTGGCACGCTCCTCTTCGGTGAAACGTTCCGTAACAATTCAATTTCCAAGAACCGCCACCTTGCCACCCTCCCGTTTGTTGCGTTTACATAATAAGCTAAACAAATTTGAACTTATTTATGGGACACGTTAATTTTATAGGAAAGCCTAGTATGCACACCTACTTTCTACTTATGGTAACTGGAAATATACTCATTTTAAAGAATCACGGGCGTAATTAGAGAGGCGCTGATGGTCCACCAGAGTACATTAAAATGGAATAGTGATTAGATGAATAACTGATAAAAAAGGCTTGAAGTAGGGGATAAACTGGTAAGGACTGGAGAAATACGAGGTAAAAGATTTACTCTCGTTTGATTCACACAAACTTAGGCCCTCATCTTATTCAATTAATATTCTAGTTACGAAATGGATACAGAGAGAAATACTACACCTTTTTTCTAGTTATTTTTCTAGGGATTATTTGACTTAAACTGAATCAGATCTCGGAAATAGTAAAGAAATCATAAACCTCAATATGGTTTCTTTATAAAAGTGTTAAAATAAAACTCCATAGGCTTTTTTGTGTGTGTGTGTGTTTTTTTATTTCTTTTTTAAATTTAAATCCTGGAACTTTTAACACAAAATAGATATATGTTACAAGACTTTTATTCGTAAAACAGCTGTTTTTAAATTGGATAAAAATGACTGTTTGCGACTTGAAGCTAGCTAAAGAAATCATTCACGACAAAGTTGAAATGTTGATAAATTGATCAACATGACAAACGAGCTGAACAAAAACACTTATAACATATTTTAATGCATTAGAACCAGAATTTCATAGTTGAAAATATGAATCTTAGTAGCAGCAACAATTTACTGTAGGTTTTTTCACCTACATGTACCCACAAAAGAACCAGAAAACCAGGAAACCATGAAAATACCTCCTTCTGTAGAAGGACTTTTTTTAATTGCCTTACCTTATTCACTATATATATATATATATATATATATATATATATATATATATATTTTACATACCAAAAAAAAAAAAAATCTTTCAGTACTAAAATTAGTTTTTTATGAGGTAGCCTAATATGATAACAAAAAATGTATCACTTGTCAAATTTTACAGAATACAAAGCCAACTAGGATTTTTTAAATGGCACCCTTTACGGATGAGTAAACCACTAAATAGCCTATTTTCAGTCGTTACTGATATACAGGGCATTCAAGTTATTGAATTGAATTTTATCTTTTAAGTGGCTCATTTTCTTTTTTGAAATATAAAAAAAAAATTAACAACAAATTTAGTTTTTTTTAAGGAAGCCAAATATGATAACATAAGATTGTCCAATTTGACAGTTTACAAACCCAACTAGGATTTTTTTTAAATGAACTTTACATATGAGCAAACCATTAAATAATTATTTTTAGTCTGTTAATAAAAATATTAATAGTCAAATTAAATGGGCATTCAACCGTGCATTTTGGGTAGGATGCGATTTTTTTTTTTTTTTTATGAAGTGGGGGGGTGTCCAACGTAAGTTAAAATTTGAGATTTCAGGATCGAGGGCCGCCATATTGAAAATAGTTAGTAGTAAATGGTTCTTTTCATAAGTCTCGGTAACTGCCAGTCTGACAAAAATTTTGTTAAAAACGTTTTTTATAGAATCTACAATAATATACAACTTTTCTTAATAACTTCTTATTGTTACTTCAATAACTAAGAAGTTATAAATAAAAAATATTGAAAATTTAGGAAACTATTATTTCTAATAATTTTTATCCATCAATTTTATAAAAAAAGCTTTAGAGCTGTTTAATACAGGATTTTATTACTACTTATTATATATCACCACTACACCAAACATTTTATTTTTGCGCTCGACGCGCGTTTCGCTAACCATGTTAGCTTCATCAGGAGCGATGATTGACTCACCTCTCTAACATGGTTAGCGAAAGGCGCGTCGAGTGCAAAAATAAAGTGTGTTGTAGTGGTGACATATACTAAGTAGTGTCATTGTGCCAAAGATTCCACGTTCCCAACTTAACAAGATTTTATATAAAAAATTGACTCTTTTTTAGGATTTTGATTATTTTTAAGGGGGTTTCTTAGCGCTGCAAGGGAGATCACAGTTAGGTGAGGTTAAGGTGGTAGAAAAAAATTATTGTTCCTTTATTTTTACATACATATTTTATTATTACATTTTATGTTTTTTTTTTATTTAATTTATCACTTTTCCAATCATATATAAAGGATACTACTTAAAAAAATCTAGTTGACTTTCTTATCTGTCAAATTTCAAGGGACAAATTTTTTGGTATTATATTTAACGTTCCCTGAAAAAAAAACAGTGAAAGAAGTTTTTTGTTATGTTAAATAAGGCAATAGTAAATCGGATGAACGATTTAAAAGTTAAAATTCGAGTCAATAAATATCGAATGTCATATATTTTTATAAACGCACTGAAAAATGCTATTGACTGGTATGCTCATATGTAGAGGACGCCTTTTAACAAAAACCTGAGGTATATTTACAAACTGATTGAAAAATGCTATTTAGTGGTGTGCGTGTATGTAAAGGGTGTCACAAAAAAAAATCCTAGTTGGCTTTTTAAACTGTCAAATTTGACAAGTGAGAAATCTTGTGTTACCATATTTGGTTTCCTCATAAAAAACTAGGTTTATTGGTAAAAGAGTTTCTTCGATACCCCAAATAGGAAAAGAGTAAATTGAGTGAGCCATTTAAAGGTTAAAATTCAAAAACCTAGTATTATTGTTTTTTTGTAAACGGACTGAAAAACTCATTTAATATTAAGAGGGTGCCATTTTAAAAAATCTTAGTTGGCTTTGTAATCTGTCGAATTTGATAAGTGACAAATTTTTTTGGTATTTGGCTTCCTCGTAAAAAACTAAGTTCAGTATTTTCTTGGTATGTAGAATAGGAAAATAGTAAATTAGATATGTCACACAATTTCACAATAGTAACAAGTGATAGTTTTAGTATTTTATAGATGCTGATAGGAAAAAAATCATATACAGTAATAGTGGGTACTTGCAAAATACTCCAAAAATAATGTATTACTAGATGAGATTAACCACGTGCAACTAATAAACGAAAAATTCCATTAGAGTCCGAAGACTTTACGGAATGTGTATCAAACACCTTACAAAATCTTTGTAATAATTTTGTCTGTTGTTATCATATAACTTCAAACTGGTTTTAACTACATACTGTACTTAAGTAAACTATCTAACCTGTATTTTAGAGATTAATGACAGAAAATTAGGCATAATACGACTTGCAGAACTGCGGGAATCTCCAAGATTCGGGGTATTCTGCAACTCCGAGGAGCTCGATGGTAAGTTTGAAATCTTATCCTTAATGCAGCAAATTGAAAGGAAAGTTAATTATTAGTTGGTGTAAGTTGTGAGTATAACAAAACACTGTTCTGATTATAGTCAAATACAGTGCAAAGAGACAGGTTTAAAGGCGAACTTTAATATAATAATGAGAGGTATTACCAATTATCATGCATAAAATCTCTTGTATTAATGGTTGTCTTACATATAACTGAAACACTGCTGAAGACATTTTTAAGTAAATATTTAGAAACAATAAAATATATACCTTAATTTAAAAAATCTTCAGCAAAATTATTTAAATCTTAAATTTTTTTATTTTATTTTCCATATATAATTTTTGTATCGCTTAGTAACTCTGTTAATGCTTCTCTTATTTTTGCTTAATAATTTCATCACTTGGGTAAATTTTTATTACGATATTTTGATGAAATTTAACTTTGAGATTAGCTCTTGCTTCAATAAAAGTTATAAATCTGTTAAGCAAAAAATGCAAGCAAAAAAAGCTTATTTCTTACAATTTCAAAATGGGTTTATAAAGAAGAGTTATTCCTTTGCTAATTTTACATAGACGTACAAAATTTTAGCGGTTAGTTAAAAGCTTTATATTCTAAATTTTTATTTTGAGATATTTCTACACAGAAAACTTTGAAAACCTTATCACACTAATGCTTTTTTAGACCTAAATTTTGCTTAAAATGACTCGTTTTTAATGAAAAAACTACGATACTTGAAATAATGGTGCATATGATTGAAAGTTGGCATAATTTCAAAAATTAACTCTCTAACTAAATTAAATTCGTTTTTAGCACTAAATTGACCTTCAAATATGAATAGATACACATAGCATCGCTCTGATCTAGATGTCCACTACAAGCTAAAGGTTTAAAGTCCAATTGTATTCTGCCTTAAAGAAAAAGTGAATCGTAGTAAGATACAAGTTGTATCTCTTGCTGGTGAAAGTCTAAAACTTAAAAGAATACCTGCCTCCGCACGGTGGGACGAACTCAAAATTTCGGCTGCCTTTCAATTTTTAAGATATTGCATTTTTTTTAGAATACTCATTAGATATAGCACTTTAACTTGTACCTGCAACTTTTTGTTAGTTTTTTTCTTATAAATTTGGCTGAAAGATGAATAATATTATTTTGTTCGGAATAAGTTTTTATAGCAATTGACTATTTTTTGGTCAGTCTTGTTTCTGAAATTGGCCATTAGCTTAAAATCTTCAAAATTTTCGCTAAAATGACTATTTTTACAGCAACTAGCGATCTCAGAAATATATATTACCATGAGCAAATTATCGAGATTTCAATATACAGATTAAAAAGTTCACCTCCCAAAAGAATATTATTTAAAAAATAGAGACCTTATTCATCCTTCAGCCAAACATTAAAAAAAAACTAGCACAAAAGTTGCAGGTACAAGGAAGAACTAGGTTTGGCAAGTATTTAAACAAAAATTAATGCAATATCTTAAAAATTGAAAGGCAGTCAGAATTTTGAGTTGCACAGTAGGACTTCGTTTCACTATGCGTCGGAGGCTTTTAAGGCCACAAATTGACAGCGAATTGTCCAGCTAAGCTGGCAACAATTACCACTAGGCAGTGCGATCATCAAGGCTTCACTCTTCGTATATAAAGATCAGTATCAACTATTAATAACTGACCAAGTGCCTGTTGGACTTGCGCAATTAGTGTTCCGTATGTTGATTGCTTTTAAAAGAAAAAAATTTGTTACGGAGATATAAAATGAACAATGGCTTCACAAAATACACCCAAATGAGTTTTTAAGAAAGTTTTTTCCGATCTTTACTGAAAACTGAAAACCTTGAAATTTTTTTTTTTTTTTTTTTTTTATATGCCAGATAAATTATTAAAGGTAATGTACTCGTGATAATTTTTGTTCAATCTACATTCTGTGGAGAATATTCGAGAATTTTTTAAAAAATTTTCGATCAATGCTTTTCTACAGCGATGCTAAAATAATACAAAGAAAAGTGTGCGCGAGTACTACGTTATATATATTTTTGAATTCGTGTTTTTACAAGCTTTCATTTGACACTGCACTCGATGACCTAGTAAAATTTTTTTTTCACTTCCGATTTCACCACCCAAAACTAAAGCCTTAAGTCAAAATTTAACTTTTAAAACTACACGGTTTTGACTAGGTATCAATTCCTATATCAGTGCCAAATTTCAACTTTCTATGTTAAATAGTTTTGGAGAAAATCAGGTGTGACAGACGGACAGACAAATGGACGGATAGATACCGAGTGTATAAGTGTCCTGTAAGTCCATATTTTAAGCCCACTGTTCTTTTATTTTGTCAATCCATCTTGGGACTCGGTTTGCCATATTACGGCTCATCAGCCGAGCTAGAATCGACAAACAAGAAAACAAAATTTACAGTACTAGCGTAATATCGCGGTAAGGTACAAGAAATTGTATCTCCGGCTGGTTAGAGCCTAAAGTTAAAAAGTATACTTGCCCTCCGTCGGGGACTTTTAGGGTCCCAGACCGACACACAATAACAGCCTGGTAGTGTGGTCATTAAGGTTCCACCTATCCAGCCTACTTATATAAAAACTAATATCAACTACAAAAAATGAACGAAGTCCATATCTCAGCAGTGACCCATCCAAAAGTGAATGTCATATTACAGATTTGGTAAGAATAATTGGTGGTGGCTCAATCTTCATGATTTATTTTGTAAATTAAATAAATATTTTTTATATATAATATTGATTCTATATGTCCCTTTTATTTCGTGAAAATTCAAATAATGAACTAGATGCATAAGTTAATTCAGTATCATTTTCATTATTCATAGAATTTACAAATTTTCGAAATTACTTATTTCTGTTTTCGGTCGCCAAAAGTCGATAAAAGTAGCATTTAGGTTTAAGAAAGAAATAGTGTGATGAGATTAACGACAAAAAATAGTTTATTTAACGTCATCAAGATGTCTGCATTTTTTTAGAAATTTTACAAACATTAAATAATAAATAAAAATAGAAAGAGTAACTTTACTGCTGAGGTTTTCTACCCGTACGTACATTTGAAAAAGGAACGTCAATACTTCATAAAAAAACTATCCAAAATTTTAACAAATAAGTTTGTTCTCGACAATTTTTTTTATATCATCAATTTTGCCAAGTAATGATAGTCACGAGACTATCATCAAATAGATGATCTTTGTAAAATCTAAAATCTTAATTTTAACTAACACCTGTCATATAACCATTTTTTATATCATGCAAACTTTTATGGAGGACATTGCAAATATCTGAACATTTTTTCTTTTTAAGATTCTGCTTGAGCTGTAATCAGAGCAAAATAAAAATGAAAAAGTTTGTCTAGGATTAACTGATATTTTGCCTTATACACTGAATTTGAATATAGCCATTAAATTACATTATGTTGCTAGTCCTAATATTAGTATTGTCCTTACAGCTTATACTTCTCTTTTAATTTTGTAGCAACTTATTAAAAAAGTCAAATTCTCAATGTTCGCTTAAAAAGAATTCCAATTTTAACACCCTTTTCTTTGTTTAGAGTTTAAAATAGTTTGACCAATATTAGTGAGTCCTGCAAATGCCAGTTTCATTTAGACTTTTACTTTGAAATATTTAGAACTCCATAGAAATTTTGAAACGTTATATAAAGTCGACAAAAGAACGAAAAAAAATTGTCTACCCTGTCTAGGATCATTTTATTTAATAATTTAATTAATCAAATAAGCTATATTTGTTTATATGATATAAACTTCAAATAACTTATTTTCCACTTGCCATCCGATGCGAACTTTATTGTAAATCCACCGTACTAACGCGGAGTTTATATAATGTCCTGCGGTCTGTAGCAGTAACATTGAGTAGAATTCTATCATGACAATATATTAAAGTAAATGAGATGTTGACAACATTATGATATGATACTCTCGTCAATATTTTAATTGAACCAATTTCTTGCTGGTTTTAAGAAAACCTGCATTTTATAAAGATCATATAAAAGGTAACAAAAACAGAGGAAAATGCTTAGAATATTATAGAAAGAAGCCCTAAAATCATATTTAGAGTTAGATTTTATGTGAAAAAAAATAGCTTATTGCTACCAATTTATATACCATGAAAATTATGTGTAATATCACAAATATAATATAAGGGTAATTTAATTTATATTTTAATTATATTATATTTTATAATATAATAAAAAAAGGAACGAATAAGATATTTGCTACTTATTTATAAATCGTAATTATTACCTGTTTATTGCCAGATTCTTCAGTGGTTTGTGAATCTAGCACGTATCCCTGCAAAGTCAAACTCGAGGAGGTAGAAGTAGGTGTAAATAACCTAAAGAAAAAAAAGTTTTAGGCTATAATATATTAATTTATATACAACTCACGGTATCTTGAATATACTGATCGTTAAAAGAAAAATTATTTTTATTAGAATAATATCAAAGTAAATGAAGAAAAATTATACTAAAACTGATTAACATAAATCATTCTCATAGGTTAAATTTTTTTTAAGTTTTAGCGAATGGGAGCTATTTTTGTTCAAGTTAGTTTGTTTTAGCTGTTTACTTTGACATTTATATGGTTAAAACCATGGTAATTTTACGTTTATGGTTAGTTCGATTCTTGAATTAAATAGGTGTAACTATGATTATAATAGCCGTAAAAATTGATTAATCTTATTACTTTCAATCATTTTGATTTGGCACATAAATCGTAGGAATGGGAAGAAGATTTAAATTTTTTTAAAAAAGATGAAATTATGGAATCGCATAAAATAGCCAAAAAGAAATAACTCTGTTTATTTAAATTGAAATAAACAAGTTCTTAGACTATTTAATAATTAAATGGCAATTATTCCAAATATAATTGATGGATGAAAATCAGCTCTTATCAGTTTTACGAAAGAAACGCAAGATAATGGAATTAAAATTAATGTATACATCCTTATAGTTAGAAGTACTTTATGTTATGCAGGACGACGTAAAAAGGTAGGACATAAGTAAGATTTTTTTTGTAATCTCTTTAGTTGTTTTTTAATACGAATTCAATGAAACAAAGGACGTACATGTTTATATTTTAGTTTTTCATTCTCTATCCTTAACTGAGAATTTCTCATTTAACCGAAAGTATTAATTTTTTACAGGATGTTCTCAGAAGTACAATTAAAAAGATAATTCATATGGTTAAGCAAAAAATAAAAGCAAATTGTATATTTTTTTTTCATCTCTTAACTCCTAATTATCTCTACAACATATAGGTACCAAACATATTCAACTTTTCGTTTATTTAACGACTACCCTTCAAATTTTAAACTTTATAGTTTCTAATTTTCCTAATCCTAATTAACAGTTTCTAAATTACTTGGAAGATATGTACTTACATGCCAGCACTCTTACAGTCAATAGTTAAAAATAAATAAGGAATATATATATATATATATATATATATATATATATATATATATATATATATATATGTATATATATATATATATATATATATATATATATATATATATATATATATATATATATATATATATGTATATATATATATATATATATATATATATATATATATATATATATATATATATATATATATATATATATATATATATATATATATATATATATATATATATATATATATATATATATATATATATATATATATATATAGTGCGTTTTTGTTCTGATGTTAGCACCCATCTTGTGAATAGTTTTCTCATACCCAAAACATTAGTTAAGATCTCATGTTCGGGTTGCTTTTGCTGTGAGGATTACGAGAAATGAACTTGGTACTGATATTGCGCGAACGGCTTATTTTGCATTGTTTGAGTCCCATCTCAAATATGGTATTCCTTTTTGGAGTTTTGCCAGCCAATATCTTCTGAATATTTTGTTTTTGCTGCAGAAGAAAGCTGTCCGCTTCATCACTGGTGCTCATCAGAGGGAATCCTGTAGACCTATCTTTCTCTCGCTGGGAATTCTCACCCTCACTTCTCTGTTCATCTTGGACACTACTTCGTTGATATATAAGAATCGCTTAAGTATTCAGCGAGTAGCATCTCAGAGGGGCACCTGACGGGCGGCGGTTCTGCCTTTGCCTGTTCCAGTTAGGGCGCTCACGAAGCACTCATTAATATATGAAGGCAGAAAATTATTTAACCATTTGCCAACTTACATGAAGACTGCTAACTCACTTAGAGTGTTTCGAAAGTGTCTTAAAAATTATTAATTAACAAATCATATTATGATCCGGGTGAGTTTTATGCTGATTCGTTTCTTTAATCGTGAAGCACCTGTGTTGTGTTGGTTTGTAGGCTTCTTTTTCCCTTGCTAATGGCAGTTACGTATTGTTGTTTTGGTTTTGTATGCTAATTATTATTTTACTTAGACTGAAACTAGTTCTGTGTTAACTAGGTGTCTTGCAGTTTGTCTACTGTGTATTTGGTGTTGCGTGTTCTACATTTTGGCTTAGTATATGTTTCATTTTTAGATTTTTTTATTATTTATTTTGCGTAGAGTTAATTTATTTATGTTTTATTTTTTGCATTACAACTATGTTTTTATATTTCTTAGATTTAATATGCTTTGTCAAAGAAAAACTATCGATTTTTATGACAATAAAGTACTTTTGATTTGATTTGATTTGATGTACTTATCCATGTAAGATGTCTATAGCCTCAGCTAAATCATCAATGGTTAATCGACAGTCTTTCGTTACCATATTTTGTACTTGCACAACACTTCAGTTGTTGCAATTTTTGGACATCCTGAACGTGGATCATCATTGACGTTTGTACGACCACGTTTAAACTCTAGAGTCCATCTATGAACAGTTGGGAATAAAGGAGCAGACTTCTTTAACACTTTCACTAACTTGCATGGATTTCAGTTATCTACAAACCTTTCAAAACGAAGAATTTTATCACTGCACAATATCCGATTTTTCCAATTTTTAAAAATAGCCAAACACGTCTACTTGAAATTTAGAGTGTGTTCATGTGACAGATAAAGCTTTGAAATGGTGTTCAATACTTGGTTCAAATGATGCTCCATAGGTGTCGCTTTCAAAACTTATTGACTGACTTGTATAAAATTACGTTTCAAAATTCATGGTACCAAACCACTCGAGCAAATCCAAATATCTGACTGAATTGTGAATAATATTTTTTAAGATATTACGTCATACTAACTTCAAATAAAATATTTTCTTATCACTATCGTGTAGCCTCTAAAAATTACATTTTTCAAATAAAGATATGAAAACATCACAGTTCGCTGCTGATATTTAGGAGTAAAACAAACATGTTTGTTCTTTACAACTACCTTCTACTTTAAAACTGGTAAATAATAACGCTGTTTCAATGCATTTTTTCTAGCCAATCATTTATTTATTAATGGAAAACATATTAACTTTGTTTCTTTTATGAATCAAGTATGCCAAACATAATAGATGGAAATATTTAAGGTTTTGTTAATTTTTTAAGTACCCCTTCTCTATTTAGTAATACTAATATAGGAAGTTTTGTCTATATAAATTTTTCATTAAATTAACTAACGATCTTTTGCACCCCGACTTAAAGTACATCTAAACCTCAACTTGCCTAGCATTCATAACATAAAAATGTCAATCTGTTCATAATAATATTTTTTTTTGAGATCACGTACCGTAATGAAAGATGCTTTTACACACACCAACTACACACTATCAGGCATGTTACTTAATGGACCAGACATGCTCACGATAATATACATTATATCTAAGTTTGCAATAAAAGTCCAAAAGGTAGAAGTAGAAATAAAATAACATGCACTTACCATCTTAATTTTTTATTCTCTACACCATAATGCCTTGGCCTCTAGAAAAAATTATTTACGTAACTTCCATACAACGTGAATTTTATATATATATATATATATATATATATATATATATATATATATATATATATATATATATATATATATTTACATAATTTTGGCAATATCAGTTTTTGCTAGTCTCTGAAACGTGGCACGACAGACTGGCAAAGTAGCAATTTATATATTTTTTTTTTATAAGGATCTATAAAATTAGAAACATATTATATTGTATGAAATGATTAAACAAAAATTGATATTTACAGTAAACTATTTTACATAATCTTTTCATAACTATTATAGTCACAAAAACGAAAAGTTTTAGTAATCAATGGGCTAAATATTTTCACGTTTTACCCTGTAGCTCGCAACACGTTTTGAACATGTTTTCAGTCTGACTTACCCACCATATTTTCCTTTGCAAATGCAGAGTTCATTACAATCTCAAAGTAAATTAGAAGTTTTCAGATGTATGACTTTTGAGACAATAAATAACAAACGCTGAAGGCAATGGACAAACAAAGACTTGACGAAGCAAAGAAAAAGTATTTTAAGTAAGAAAATGGAAAACTTAATAATTCATTATTCACAAATTTAATTAAATTCAAGGTTTGCTGTAAGTAAAATTGTTATAAACAAAATAAGTTTAATTATGAGGGCACACACAATTCATTTTAAATCAAATTTAAGTGAAAAGAACAATAAGGTCTGGTTTATATTATGATATATATATATATATATATATATATATATATATATATATATATATATATATATATATATATATATATATATATATATATGTTATTTTTGAAATAACAAACCAGATCTTATTGTTCTTTTCACTTAAATTTGATTTAAATTGAGTTGTGTGTGCTCTCATAAACAAATTTATTTTGTTTATAACAATTTTACTTTGGATTTAAATAAATTTGTGAATAATGAATTATTAAGTTTTCCATTTTCTTAGTTAAAAACTTTTTCTTTGCTTCGTCAAGTCTTCGATTGTCCACAGCCTTCAGCATTTGTTATTTATTGTCTCAAAAAAGTCATACATATGATAACTTCTAATTTACTTTGAGACTGTAATGAATCTTCCCTTTGCAAAGGAAAATATGGTGGGTCGGTCAGACTGAAAAGATTTTTAAATAGTGTTGCGAGCTATAAGGTAAAATGAAAATGTTTGGCACATTGATTACTAAAACTTTTCATTTTTGTAACTATAATAATTATGAAAAGATTATCTCAAATAGTTTGTTGTAAATATCAATTTTGTTTAATCGCTGCATACAATATAATACTGTTTCTAATTTTATAGATTCTTATAAAAAAAATATATAAATTGCTACTTTTGCCAGTCTGTCGTGCTATGATTCAGAGCCGATCAAAAACTGATATCGCCAAAATTATATATATATATATATATATATATATATATATATATATATATATATATATATATATATATACCAGGTGTACAAGTATGCGGATTTCAGACAACAGATGGTGCACCAATGCAGTTTGTGCTATAAAGATTTGACACTGCGCCATTTTGTTGTGTCATCAACAAGTGTCAGACGCGTACGAGTGATAAATTGGAAAAACGTGTGCATAGTGTTGTGTTGTTGTGTTCAATATGTCGAAATTTATACCGAACCAAGAGCATTCGCGGACAGCATTAATTTATTGTTTTCATTTGATGAAAACTGCTGTTGAATCATACCGATTACTTCGAGAAGCTTATGGTGAACATGCTCCATCGCAAGATACGTGTGAACGATGGTTTCGGCATTTCAAAAGTGATGACTTCGATGTTGCAGACAAGGAAGTGGAAAACCGCCAAAAAAATACGAAGATGTAGAATTGCAAGCATTGTTGGACGACGATGATTCGCAAACACAAAAACAACTAGCTGAGCAATTGGGCGTTAGTCAACAAGCTGTTTCTAATCGGCTACGAGAGATGGGAAAGATTCAGAAGACGGGTGTACCACATGAGTTGAACGACAGGCAAATGGAAAAGCGCAAAAACACGTGTGACATTTTGCTCGCTCGGTACAAAAGTCGTTTTTGCATCGTATAGTTACAGGGGATAAAAAGTGGATTTATTTTGAGAATTCCAAGCGCAAAAAAAATCATGGGTAGACTCAGGCGCACCATCCATATCAACCGCAAGACCGAATGGCTTTGGCAGAAAGACGATGCTCTGTGTTTGGTGGGACCAGAGGGGCGTGGTATATTATGAGCTGTTAAAACCTGGGGAAACGGTTAATTCTAAACGTTACCAACAACAATTGACCGATTTGAACCATTTCCTGCTTGAAAAAAGGCCAGAATACCAAAAGAGGCAATACAAAGTCATTTTTCTTCATGACAATGCTCCATCACATACGGCAAAACCAGCTCGCAACAGGTTGGAAGCACTCAGCTGGGAAGTTCTACCCCATGCGGCTTACTCACCAGACTTGGCTCCTTCCGATTACCACTTGTTTGCATCGATGGGTCACGCACTTGCTGAGCAGCGCTTTGGTTCGTACGAAGATGTGAAAAAATGGCTCGATGAATGGTTCGCAGCAAAAGGGGAAGATTTTTACTGGCGTGGTATTTACAAATTGCTCGAAAGATGGGAAAAATGTATAACAAGCGATGGAGCATTCTTTAAATAAAGCACTTTTTATTTATCCGCATTTCATACTTGTACACCTGGTATATATATATATATATATATATATATATATATATATATATATATATAAAATTTAAAAATAATAATATTACAGGTACTTCGCTCTAGCGATGTTTTGCTTTGCTAGGGAAAATAGTTTTATCAGCAGTTAAACGCTGAAAGTTGTATGTCGAGAAGAACTGATCACGTTGTAAGGAAGATATATAATTTTTTCTAGGGGCCAGGGCATTATGGAGTAGAGAATAAAAAATTAAGATGGTAAGTGCATGTTATTTTATTTCTACATCTACTGTTTGGACTTTTATTTACAAACTTAGATATAATGTATATTATAGTGAACATATCTGGTCCATTAAGTAACATGGCTGTTAGTGTGTAGTTGGGGTGTATAAAGCATCTTTCATTACGCTACGTGATCTGAAAAAATATTATTCGGAACAGATTGATATTTTTATGTTGTGAATGGTGCAAAAGATCGAACCGGAACTGTCCTGCCTAATTCACAATAACTGGTTAATTTAATGAACAATTTATATAGACAAAACTTTCTTTATTATTATTACTAAACAGAGAAAGGGTAATTAAAAAATTAACAAAACCTTAAATATTTCCATCTATTACTTTTGGCATACTTGATTCGTAAAAGAAACAAAGTTAACACATTTTCCATTAAAAAATTAAATGATTGCCTAGAAAAAATGTTTTGAAACAGCGTTATTATTTACTAATTTTAAAGTAGTAAGTTAAAGTAAGGTAGTTGTAAAGAACAAACATATTTGTTTTACTTCTAAATATCGGTGATCTGTGATGTTTTCATATCTTTATTTTAAAAATATAATTTTTAGAGGCTACATGATAGTGATAAGAAAATATTTTATTTGAAGCCAGCATGACGTAAAAAATTTGTTCATAATTTAGTCAGATATTTGAATTTGCTCGATTGGTTTGGTACCATGAATTTTGAGACTTAATTTTATACAGGTCAGTCAATAAGCTTTGCTAGCGACACCTATAGAGCATCATTTGAACGAAATATTGAATACCATTTTGAAGCTTCATCTGTCACATGAACACACTTTAAATTTCAAGTCGATCTGTCAAAACATTCATTGTTTATAAGCTGGTTAAATTAGACGTGTTTGACTATTTTTAAAAATGGAAAAAATCGGATATCGTGCAGTGAAAAATTCTTTGTTTTAGCAGGTTTATAGGAAACTGAAATCTATGCAAAGTTAGTGAAAATGTTAAAGGAGTCTGTTCCTTTATTTCCAATTATTCATAGATGGACTCTAGAGTTTAAACGTGGTCGAACAAGCGTCAATGATGATCCATGTTCAGGACGTCCAAAAAGTGCAACAATTGAAGAAACTGTTGTGCAAGTACAAAATATGGTAATGAAAGACCGCCGATTAACCGTGGATGATTTAGCTGAGGCTACAGGTATCTTACATGGATCAGTAAATGAGATCTTATCTAATGTTTTGGGTTTGAGAAAACTATTTACAAGATGGATGCTAACATCGGAACAAAAACGCACTCGAGAGAAATTTTCTAAACAACATTAGCTCGTTTCACAAAGAATAAAACTGATTTTGTGCATCGATTTGTAACTATGGATGAGATTTGGGTTTACTAGTATGATCCTGAACTACGACAGCAAACTGCACAGTGGACTAAGCCCGGTGTGGTCAAAGTCGTTCAAGAAAATTGTGGTATCAGTTTTCTGGGATGCAAACGGAATTTTGTTAATTAATTACCTTCAAACCGATGAAACAATCACAGGGGAGAATTATTGCAAGTGTTTGGACCAGCTGGATGAAAAAATTCGTGAGAAAAAGCCTGATTTGCAGAAGAAAAAAATCATCTTTCTTCATGACAATGCACCTGCTCACAGATGTGCTTTGGCAACGGCAAAAGTGGATTAAAGTAAGAATTGTTGAAACATTCACCCTATTAGCCAGATCGGGCTAGGTCTGACTTTCATTTGTTCCCAAACTTCAAAAAATTTCTATGTGGGAAGCGTTTTTGAACAAATGATGAGGTGATAGCATCCGTAGATGGGTATTTTGAGGTCTTCCGGAAAACCGCTTCAGAGATGAAATAAATGAATTGAAAAAATCGCTGGAAACAATGTATTGAGCTTAAAGGAGATTATATTGAAGAATAAATGTATTTCGAATCATTAATTCAACTTGTTTCATTTCCGCTTTCAAACCTTATTAACTGACCTATATTATATAATAGAAGCGGAAATATGGTGATATATTCAGTTCTAAACTATCTTTTTCTCGCAGCAGTTCAAAAATATCACCATTTGACGGATTCGAAAATGTCTCGATATTCTTGTCCTCTTAGAAAAATGTTGCGTTTTATTTAGTTATCATCATCAGTATATACTGTCCACTGCTGGACGAAAGCCTCTCTCAAGTCTTGCTACCATTTTTTGTTTTGGGCCGCTTATATCCCATTTCCGGCCACTCTTTTCAAATCATCAGTCCACCGACTTGGTAGTCTACCTCTACTCCGATAGGATAGATCTTGGTCTCCACTCTATAATTCTCTTTGTCTATCGTCCATCCTTAAACCCAGCAACGTGCCTAGCCCAGTTTCATTTCAGGTGTAGAATGAATTTGACTGCGTCTTGTACCCTCGTTCTCTTCCTGATAACGTGATTTGGAATGTGATCTCTGAGTGTAACGCCTAACATTGACCTCTCCATTTTTCGTTGCATGACACATATTTTATTGATGTTTTTGTTCGTCATTGTAAGAGTATCGGCTCCGTACGTAAGAACGGGGAGTATGCATCTGTTAAATACTTTTCTTTTTAAACACATAGGAAGGTTAGATTTGAATCCATAGGCTAGTTTACCATATACAGCCCAGGAGAGATCTTTTCTCCGCTGAATTTCATGTGTTTGGTTATCTCGTCCTATGCTGATTTCATGTCCTAGATATTTATATTGGTGCACTTGCTCGATCTCTACGTTATTCAGTTTTATAATGTCATTTAATACAAGGTTTTTCATAAACTGGGTCTTGGATAGATTGATTTTTAGACCAACCTTTCCTGAAGCTTCCTGAAGCATGTGTAGCATATTTGTGCTTCTTGTATTTTGTCTGTTATTAAGACAATGTCGTCGTCGAAACAGAAGTGATTTAACTTTTCACCGTCAATGTTAAGTCCCATTCTTTCCCAGTTTATTGATTTTAGAGTACTTTCTAGGAGTGTTACGAAAAGTTTGGGAGAGAGCGTATCACCCTGCCGTAATCCTCTTTCGATTCGAAATTTGCGGGTGGATTGGTTAGTTTGTATTTTAACATGAGCGGTGGCATTTTCATATATGTACTTAATTACATTAGAACATCGATGATCAATACGACACTCGGCAAGCGCTTTCAAAAATCTGTTGATTTACAGAATCAAAAGCCTTTTCGAAGTCCACAAATATTAGCACAAGAGGCTTATTATATCCTATACATTTTTCAATGAGGATTTTAATTGTAAGCAGATGGTCGTTTGTTCCATACCCCGAGCGAAAACTTGCTTGTTCTTTTGAAAAGAAAAACTCCAATTTATTTGCTAGACGTTTAGTAAGTATTTTCGTGAATAACTTGTATACATGGCTTAGGAGAGTAATGGGTCGATAGTTAGTAAGGTTTGAAGTATCTCCTTTTTTATGCATGATGACGATAGTTGCATTATTCCATTGCACTGGAGTTTTTCCTTCCAGTAGGTTTTTATTGAATAACATTTTAAGAGATTTGATAATTTGTTATCCTCCTTGTTTAATTGCCTCTACTACAATATTGTCTTCACCCGGAGCTTTGTTGAAAAATAACAAAGCTTCTTCAAGGCTGATGTGACTTCTTCTTTTGTGATGTCTGGGATATCCTCCGACCCCTGATTTAGGACTTTTGGTATGTTGATTTCTGTTCTTTTATCTTGTAAGGTATATGATTATTGATAAAACAATTCGATGACCTGTAAAGTATCTCTTTTGTTTGTTATTACATTACCATGCATGTCCCTTATCTTGCATATGTCTTTCCCTCCCATGATGTTCTTTCTTCTCCAAACTTTTAAGCTTTTATTCTGTTCTACAACGTTTTTAATTTCCTCTGCATTTTTTTGTCTTTCCTAATTTCCCTCGATATCTTTCTATTTATAGTTCTGTATTCATCTGTAGTCTTATCTACCATTTCTCCCCTTTGCTTCATTACTTGTTTTAATCTTTGATTTAATTTCTATTCTTTTTGTTGTTTTGTTAATGGCATTTTCTATAGTATTTTTGATGTTTTCAAATATGTCATCAACTGCTGTATCTTCATTGTATTTCAAGGAGCTTGCGATCTCTCTTCTATAAGAATCTACACTCTCCGGGGTTGTCCATTTCTTATAGTTTCTTTTGAGAATCATGTTTTCTCTTTCCTGTTTAATGTTAATAAACAGTTTTGCTCTCACAATGCAATTGTCACTCCCAACTGAACATCTATTTAGGACACTTACGTCTTGGATAATGTCTTTCCTGTTGCTGATTATGAAATCTACTGCATTTTTTGTTTTACCATTTGGGCTAGACCATGTCCATTTTCTGTTTTTGTTCTTTTTGAAGAAGATGTTCATTACATATAAACTATTTTGATGTAAAAAGTCTATTAGTATCCTCCCTCTTTCATTACGATCTCCTAGCCCATGATGACCTATTGCAGTTTTCCCTTCGTCCTCTCTGCTTCCAATCTTGGCATTGAAGTCACCTATCAACATCGTAAAATGCGTTTTTTCCGTCTTGTACAGCAGTGGAAATTTCTTCATAATATGTTTCTATTTCGTTCTCTGAGTGGGTGCTCGTTGGTGCATAGGCCTGAATTTTTAGAGAGTATCTCTGATTTAGTAGGATTATCGGATGTATGACTCTCAGACTAAGACTCTTGATTTCAATAATTTGGTCAACGTGTTTCTTATTTACCAAGAAGCCGGCTCCTCTAATCAAAGTTTCTTCACCTGCATAATACAGACAGTTTCCGGAGTTCAATATGATTTAGTCCTTAGTTCTACGGACTTCGCTAGACCTATTATATCCCATTTAATGTTATTAAGTTCCTCTTCTAATTCTATTAGCTTTTCATCTATTGACAGAGTTCTTACATTATATGTTGCTATATAAATTGGCTGTAATATACGATATGTTTTGTTGTTTGGTGGTAAATTTTGCCTTCTTGAGGCAGCCCTTTTTCAAGGTGTAGGACTTGTCATTTAATGAGCCACCTACCTAGGGTACTTTTCCACGTCATATTTAGTAAGGGGGTTTTAGCCATATTTCGTCACGTTGGCCAAAGGGTTTGGCGAATGGGAATGTAGGTATAGGGTTTTTTAGGTGGTTTTGGGCGGGAAAGGTGAAAGAGGACATGATTTCCTCTCAAAAACTGAAGGTGGGGGAAAATCATGGCTTCACGTGAGGTAGGGTCGCGTCCCTAAAGTAGACCTGTCTTCCACCGGGATCGTAAAAGAGCCCTCTACCTAATTTATTTAGTAACAAGGGCAAAATCGGGTATTAATTATTACAAGAATGTGGGCTTGCCTATTTGTTTTTTTTTTGTGTATTGATTCCTCCAAATTTAAGAACTTTGAATACTTGACTGTAAATGATCCATTCTTTCCATACACCAATCGTAAGTTTCATTTTGGTTGTATAGTTCTTATTTCATTTCATATTTGATATAGATACACTATACATTTTTTAAGTCTTGGCGATAGCTACTCTACGAATATTAAAACATGCCCTTGAGACTGGTGTATATAGATAATATGGCAAGGAGTATGTATAGTATATTCTTTAATAAAGAAGTTTTAGGTTTGTTACCACACTATGCCTTTTAGTTCTTATAAATAAGAAATAGACTTAAAATCATGGCTTTTTTAAAATCTTTCATTAAGAGCGATCATATTCTAGTAACTTACGGAATGATTAATTTTACGGAATGTATACAAGAAAAAGTACTATAATTTTAGCTGGTAGGTTAGGATTTTCTTAAATAACTCCCATCCGAGATTATAGATTATCTAGCTTAGATTCCTGATCTTGCATCTAGGGATTACAATCTCTCCCTACATCTCAAAAACTTTCTTGTCTCTCAACGATTTGCGGATACCAAAAAGTTGGAAACTCAGTGCAAAACTAGCTGAAATCCCAGGAGGCGGAATTTTATGCGGAGAGTTTGAAGAATAGTTAAAGTTTTCTTTTTTTCAATCGTTCTCATTGCCCCCTCACGCCCATTTATTTTTTATATCTAAAATAGTCTAAGGCATGTGTGATATTGGGTTTCGAAGGAAAGGCTTTAATTTATCGGAAAATTTTCCCCTTTTGTCCCTGTTTCGGACTAGGCTAGCATGCCTCTACAATTCTACACTTCAATAAATTTCGTCGTAAATAGTTGTGGGTCGGCAGAAATAAAGGAACCCATTACAGAGCCTTTACTACAAATAATTAATTCAAAATTATTTTTAAATATATTTTTAATAAATTTAGTCAAATTCTATATTTTTTAATATAAACAATAAAAATCGTGTTTTTAAATAATGAATAGATCTACCACATATTTGATGATATGTGTATCTTATACCTGTTATTCCCTCCTCCACATTTTTATTCTCTAGAACTCAGAGAAGATGAACATCTCCGTTAATTCTCTTCAGAAGAGCCGGTGATTATTGTAAGTTTTTGATTGCTAAAATTTCATAAATAATTCATACGATACTATAAAAATTTATTTTAGCACGATGACTAAATATTACCACAAAACATGTTCGCAATATTAACCGAAATTTAAATAAGGCATTTTTAAAACATTCTTGTCATAGCAAGAACTCCCCCAAATGTATGGCGTAGTTCATTCCTTGTTTATAAGGCCCTTGACGTAGTCTAATAACTCCATTTGTCTTGTTAAGAACAATTTTCCTTACCACAAACTCTTGTTTTAATTAAACTTGTGAATAACTAATTAGGTTTTCCATTTTCTTACTTATAATGTTTTTTCTTTGTTCCATCCGGTCTTTGTTCATGAGATTGGTCGTCTGCGTATATTGGCTTGCCTTCAGTCTTCGCGGCATTCATTCCCGAAATTAGGTCTGTTTTGTAATGTTTCTGGATTTCTTCCGATGTAGGAAACTCGCCTGGTTTAGGCCTAACTGATATGGCTATACTGGCTGCCGATTTACCTTAATGAAAGAATACAAAAAAGATAATTAATAACTACTGAAATTCAGTCCATGTTTTAAGGAATATTTATTGCTGTCCCATCGGTCGAACCACTTTAGGACCAGCATCTCTTCGTATCACGATTTGTGAGACGAGCTAAGGTCGACAGAGTGGAGCGCAAAAATTAGTACTTTATCGGCCAAACTGGCGCAACAAATAATAAGATACAAGTTGTATGCTGTTAATGTTGGGTTAACATCAACTGGAGATAGAACTTGTATCTTAGTCCAAAAAAAGGAGATATAATAGATGAGGCCACTGTGAGTAATTCTGCTTGCTGTGGTAGTTTATTAGTCATCCTCTTGCCCTCGTGGTTAATCGCGTTGGTTTGCCTTATGTTCAGTAAAATGACAAAGTCGTGGTTGTGTCAATAGCTCTGACAGTATGAGTTATTAATCGAGAAACATCAAAGGACTAAGAAAAGTCTTTGGCGCTGCACAAGGTATGTTATTTTTGTGTAGAAAATTTAAAGAAATAGTCACAAGTGAAACAGAAATCTTTAGGATTTGGAGTTCCAATAGTATGAAGAGAAAAAAACCCATAATGAACAAGTTATTGGGTATAATTCTAAGAACAAAAAGTTTATTCATCTCCAACTAGCTTTGCGCCCAGTTCATCATGGTGAATGTATTCCTATCCGGACTCACTCAACGCATTGGAAACTTTTTCCGTAACTAATAATGATTCTAAGCTTAATGCTGGTTATAACTAAGAATTTGAAAGCAGCAAACCCCAGCTGTTTAAATAAATTGCATTGGATGATCTAGTGAGAAATTTATGTTTAACCGTTTGGTTCCTGGTTGGCTTCAGAAATATCTTTCCATGAGTATAAAACAAGACAACAAAAACTTGCTCCTTCGAGTAAGAAGCCTAGGATTCTATTGTAACATATCTGGATTAGCAGAAGCATTTAGAATCTATTGTATTAAAGATGAAGAAGAGACCGAAGACGGTTCTTTTACATAAAAGTAACATATAGGCTTGACTGCCAGTGGGGCATTCGGTTTATCTCAAAGAAGGCTATGAAAATTTGTAGCTTGTTTTACAAAAGCTTAACTACTCCTATCATGAATGGAAGATTTGCTGTGACTTGAAGGTCTCATGGTATGTTACTAGGACAGCAAAATGGATTCACGAAATTACCTTACTAGATGGGACAGTAGGACACGGGATCAACATTGGATAAGAAAATGATGGCCACCACGAAGAAATTTCGAACATGAGAACAAAAACATTTTGCGTGTAAGTTTGGTAGTTCAGAAAAAAAAATACTGCTTCGAATACTGCACATTAAATAGGTAGTTTTGAAGTTCCTTGGAAATGAGGAAGATCTTACTTATGAAAATACAGATTAAATTATGTTAAGAAAATTTGAAAAACTCGGGTGTAATATGAGTTTAAAAGTTCATTTTTTACATTCGCATGTAAATTTTTTTAGAAAATCTTGGATAGGCATGTAAAGAACAAGGTGAGCGTTTCCACCAAAATCTTAAAGAGATGGACCAACGATTTTAAGGTCAATGGGAAAGTACAATTTTACTTTAAATTGTTGTGGCTGTTACTTGATGGAAATTCATAACAAATGTACATTACATACAATTTTAATTTTTTAATATACAGTTTTCACATTACTGTCCTACATTTTACTGTCATAATAGCCTAAAATTTATGGAGATTGTAGAAAAGGAGGACATGATATAATTAGCTTGAATAATGGAAAAAAATTTTAGAAGTTTTTTTTTTTGGTTCTGGTTCATTAAATATAATAGCATGTTTAAATATATCAAGCTTGGTGCGCAGACGGGGATTATTAAAACATAGGCATAATGGCATTAATAGTCACGATGTTATGACATTCTGTTAAGTCTATTACGAATTGGGTGATATTTACAATTCTTCAAAGACGAAATTTAGCTAACACAGACGATGTCAACTACTCAGCATCAACCCATTTAATATAAAATTTACAAAAAGCGCCATTTGTGCCTTACTTAGGCATAAAAAATAAGCCAGTTTAGATAGTTTTAACTGGCCATACACACGCATTAATCCCACACTAATGAGAAAGCACAAATATTACATTTTTTTTATCCACATATCTATTTTAATTCTCCTTCTCTTATAGGCCAAATAGCACTGAAAAATAGACTTGTTATGCTAAGGCATAGTGAGAGTATTTGATCTAATGGTAACATTTTAAGTTTCATTGTGGGAAATTAACTTATTTGGAAGATATATTTTGGTTTATTCTTTTCACAATATACACATAAAAACAGACATTAATTAATAAAACAAGTTACACAATTTTAACCAGTTTAATTGCTTTGCTTCTTTGGAGTTTGGTTGTATGACTTTTGTGCAAAGATAAGTCTAAAACATTTATTCTGAATTCTTTGCAGGCGCTGTTTGTAGGTACCAGCAATACAGTATTAAACAACTTAAAGAATTACATGTAGTTCACAGGGTTTTGCAAACTTTAAAATTGAGAATGCGTTTGTTTGTATGCAGCACTTTTAAAGGCAACAGGCTTTTTATGTTATGTATACGTCGACTAAATATCAGTTTGCTGTTAAACACAACTACAAGAGTCCAAGAAGAAACGTAGTAGTAGTAATACTACTTATACAGTAGATGTTGACAATAATGAAATTAGAATGGGTGTATGTCAAATAACACGTCGTATCAACGAATCCATTTAACAACTTGATAGGTCAACCCCATAAGCCTCTATCCTGCCACTTTTTAGCAAGACTTTTTATGCGTTTCGAAAATGGCGATAAATGGCCATCTATCGAACTTAAAAGGAACTATCGCGCTAGCGAAGCTCGAGTTTATTATTGTTCCATACGGAACACTTATGGGATCACTTCGGTGTTCGTCTCTCTGTGACATTAGATTTTTTCCGAAATTATTTGATATAGAAAGTTAAAATTTGGCACAAATATAGGAATCGATGGCCTAATCAGAGCCGTGTAATTTTGAAAGTTAAATTTTTACTTAAAGGGTTAGTGTTGGGGGGTAAAATCGGAAGGGAAAAACAAAATTTTCTAAGGTCATCGCGTGGGGTGTCAAATGAAAGCTTGCGAAGATACGAGTTCGAAAATATATATGATGTGTACTCGTGAAAACTATTTTTCATATTATTTTTAAAAAATGTCCAAAAATCGCTGTCCACGCTTATTTTCAAAAGTAAAAGGAAATTTTTGAATTCAACAGAGCTAAGAGCTACGAAATATCAATACGTACTCGGTGTAATCAGTAATATCATGACGACTGGTGACTAACGGATAGGTATCGCGACAAAATAATTTTATTTTACGTTTTTTTATATATTAATATTTTAAATAAACAAATATTTAGGTAGTAAATATTTATTTTAAACTTTTACGACAAAGATGTCTCGCTTTTTGTGTATTCTTGGTCATTCTTATATTGAAGATGAATATGTGACTGAATTTCATAGATACTTCAGCAATCACGCTAAGGAACGCTAATTGTGCAAGTCAAACTTGCACTTGGTCGGTTATTTTTAATTCTTGTCTGTACCTTAAACTGCCAAGAAATGATGCTACCATTGAAGATTTGTCTGTTATTGTTTCTTATAAGGTCTATTAGATGACTTACGATGAGATTGTTGTTTAGGCTTGTCATTACATGGTGCATTCCATTAGTTAAACAGACAAGTTTTTTTTATTATTCTGCTTAAATTTTTGTATTTGTGGTGGTGCTGTTAGTGTATATAAATACGTATATTGCAATGTTTTTTTTTGAAAAATGAATTCTGTTAAGTAAATTATTTTATACCGAATTTGTATCACAGTTATAGTAAGTAGGGTTTTATTAGACACGGCAATTCCTGTATATTTATTTTTTATAAATTGAGTCTGTTTTCTTTTCAACTAAATGTTCATCCAGCCTCGGTACTATATTTTAGCAGCTCTAGATAATAAATAGAACTTGATATAATGATCGGTTTATAAATACTGCATACTCTAAATAGAAAAAATAGACACACACACCTACATGTTATTGATTTCAACTTTTTATACTTGAAGGACGCTATAACTTTTACCCGACAGTATTAATATGTTAAATGTATCTCTAATTTTTGTCTAACCAAACTATGGTGTATGAACACAGGAACATATATATTTTGAGAAACCAAGACACTAGTTTTTTTGTTGTAGTAAGATATAAAATGGTTCTTTATAATATTTCCATTGTAGGATATAACTTCTTGTTTGTCACGTATACCGAAATCTAATTGTATTATATATAAACAAAATGTTATCACAACCATTACATCTGAATATGTTTGAAAATTAATTATTATATTATATGATTGGAAACTATCTGAGTTTTGTTACAACAAAAAAACTATCAGTTAGGTTTTCAAATTGACCAAAATACATTAGATTACACTGGTCAACAAATAATTTTTTTTTGATTTTTTCCTCTGATTTTTTTTTCAATTTTGGGCTTATCGTAGTGTTCTGATTTCAAATCCGATATTAGTTTTTCTCTGACAGCTCATGTTTTTTAATATTTTCAGTCTACCCTAACTTAGATGACACCCGCAGTTTTTTAAGATCTAGCCAATTCAGAATAATTATTTTTTAAATTTCAGATATGGTTTTGACACGTAGACGTTGTTTACCCAATCTGGATTGTTTTTGCTATATTTGTGGCGAATACATCTTTGAAAAATATCGGAAACTTATCTTGGGCTTCGTTAAAATTACGTATTTTAACCCCTTTCAAGTAACATTGTGCAATCGAGAGAAGCAATGGGTACCTCATATTGTGTGCCAGAACTATATTGTGTGCTGCGGCAATGGTCAAACGGAAAAAGAAGTGCTATTGAATTTAAAACACCGGTGCTTTGGTAGGAACTTCAAAATCACCATGACGACTGCTATTTTTGCGTCGTAAATATTAACGGCATAAAATCTGGAAATCGAAATAAATATCCTAACTTACCTTCCTCTCAACGACCTCTTCTATACTATGGTGAGATACAA
Source organism: Pachyrhynchus sulphureomaculatus (assembly GCA_019049505.1). Classification (NCBI taxonomy): domain Eukaryota; kingdom Metazoa; phylum Arthropoda; class Insecta; order Coleoptera; family Curculionidae; genus Pachyrhynchus; species Pachyrhynchus sulphureomaculatus. The sequence goes on along the minus strand of CM032446.1, from coordinate 148,343,986 downwards.
GGAGCATCATGTAAATGCTCTGAAGAACCAGATCTTATGTAAATTGACGACAACACAATGGGCAATACTGATTCTGAATTCACATGTAGTCAGTCATCAGATTCTCAACTCTCAAAGGATGTGAATGACCTAGTAAGGGATCTAAATTTATCAAAAGAAGCTTCTGAAATTTTGGCATCTCGTTTAAAAGAAAATAATTTACTTGCATCAGGAACCAGAATGACCTAATATCGGACCCGAGAAAAGAATTTGTTACCATATTTTTTTAGAGAAAATGATTTAGTTTTTTGTAATGATGGTATTTTGGGGAAGATGAGTTCACAACGATACCAACCAAATGATTGGTATCGTTGGTGTCTTTTTATAGACAGTAGCAAGAGAAGCTTAAAGTGTGTGCTACTTCATAACGGCAACAAGTATGGTTTTAAAATTATTGCACACTCTACTACTATGAAAGGAGAGTATATAACTATTTCTTCAGTAATGGAAAAAATTAAGTATCGAGACCACAACTGGCTCATTTGTATAGACTTAAAGATGGTTAACTTTCTTCTCGGACAACAGGGTGAATACACGAAATACCCATGTTTTATGTGTCTGTGGCATAGCCGCAATAAACAACGTCACGAGAGGAACTGATGGTTGGCACCAAAATGTTATTAATTTGCCCTTAGTAAACTGAGATCGCATTTTACTGCCACCACTTCATATCAAACTGGTCATTATGAAACACTATGTAAAAGCCCTTGACAAAAACGGCGAATGTTTGCTTTTCTTTCATGCAAGTTTCCAGAATTAAGCACAGAAAAATTGAGAGAGGGTATTTTTGATGGGTCACAAATCAGACAACTTGTGAAAGACCCAAACTTTGTGAATTCAATGAATAAAGTCGGGTCTAAAGCTTGGAAATCGTTTGTTGTGGTGATTAAAAAATTTCTCGAAAACAATAAGTTCGACAACTAGGGCATGTTATGCAATTGGAAAGATCTGGGCTGCAACATGAGTATCAAGATTCATTACATACATTCTCGTTTAGATCGATTCCCAGAAAATCTTGGCAATTTTAGAGCAGGATGAAAGATTTCACCAAGATATACGCACAATGGAAGAATATTATCAAGGAAGATGGGACATCTATATGATGGCCGATTACTGTAGGAGTTTGCAAAGAGATGATCCTTAACTCGTTTATTCAAGAAAATCGTATAAAAGAACGTTTCATAGTGTGTAATTATATTAAATATAGAAAAAATGTATTTTTGTTCCATTTTTTAGGAAAATTGTAATTTCATTTAAATAAAAAAGTAGAGCTGATAGCATTAAACCAGTATTTTTTCCGTAATTAGTGCCTTAGGTATACCCTATAATACATATAAAACTTCAGGAAAAGATTTCATTTTTGACCACTGTTGTTATTATTGTTTCTAAGGGAGAAATATTTGTACCTACTCTATTTTGTAGAACTTTATCACCATGCGAATGTTACCCATACTTTTTTTTTGGACTTTTAATGTTGTTATATAACCTTAACGAATCTTAATTCTACTCGTATATTTTAAATTTGCACCGACAGGTTAGCTGAAAATTGTCACCTTACAGATGTTAATCATACTTTTTCTATTTATATTTGCTCAGTTTCATGATCTTATACATACTGTTTTATAGAACTTTAGTATGATATTAATCGTTACCCTTCCGATCTTATTCATATTTTTGTATTTGTACTTCCTCGGCTTCATGTTATTACACGTACTGTTTTGTAGAAATTTATTATGATGGCATCTGATATTACCCATACTTTTTTATTTGGACTTGCTCCGCTTTGTTATTACATGTACTGTTTCGTGGAACATTATTATTATGTTAATCGTTATCCTTGAAATGCTACTCATACTGTTCTATTTATACTAGCTCTCCGTTTCATATTCTTACACATACTATTTTGTAAAACTTTAGTATGATGTCAATCGTTACCATCCCGTTCCTACAACCCTTGAATCATATTGATTAAAGCTCCAATGTTAAGTTTCATGTGAAACATCATTACAGCTAAGTTACAGTTAGTGGTTCAAAAAGAGAAAGAAATATGAGATGAAGTTAAAGTGACAGTTCCTTTAAAATCCTTTGAAAAAACAAATAGATAACTATTCTGACAAAACTATGCAACACTTGGTCTGCCCTGGACAAAGTTTTAGGAACACCATGTTCCATTTTGTCTATTAATGATATGGTGGTATGAATGCTATAATTCACTTGTATAAAAATTCGTTTTGATCAGAACTTTTTTTAGAACCAAAAAAGCATTACAAAATATAGTAGGTAAAAGTGATAATTTTTTAATATGGATAAAACTTAATTTCGATATGGACTTAGACATAGTTTCATTACTGTTTCAGCTAATTTTAAAAATTTGATATATGTTTCAAAAATCAATTCCAATTATGTTATAATGCAATTTTTGTGGCCCATAAAGAGATAAAAGGCAGAACTCCTTGTTTACGCATATAACAATGTATAATATATGACATGAATAAACTTAAAACACCTGAAATCTCTGTGATATAATTATAAAAATTATGGACGTTTGTAATCAAGTAATTTTACAATAGTGTAAACAAAAGACTACATATGGGGTTAACAATGCCATTTAAAACGGATTGATTGTTATAAACATCTTTTTTGTACTTTTTTGTTTATATTGTTGTAAAATGGTGGTCTCCCTTAATTACAAATGCTAATATGTAATGTTCTTATTACTTTTATGACATCGAATGTCGTGGAACTTTATTACATAAGTTAAACTTTCCTTTTATGAACTTTAGTCAAAAGCAATCGGTGGAATTCAAACAAGTATGTTAACTTTATTTTTTTCGATTTAATTGGCTCTACTTAGTAGGAAATTGACTGCAATAACAAGCCAGAGAGAAAAAAAAATTATATAGCGAACAAGACAATAATGAGAACATACATTTAAAAAACAGAAGCTTAATGTAACAAACTCATATTTTATTTACACTTATTTTTATCCCTGCGAGAACGAGATAGCGTAAACAATTTTCAATTTAGCAAAAACAAATAAAGCTTTGGAGTAAACATGCTTTTATTCTGGAGAAAAAAATAAGGAGCAAAATTAAAGCTGAAATTATATTATACCGCATCTCGTATGTTTTGCGTCTTTTCGGTCAAATTTTATGGATATGTCGCTTACCAAAAGCGATAAAGCACGTCGTGTTCTAACGTGTACATAATTTTAACACGTGAAAAGAATAAAACAAGCCTTGATTTAAGAGACGAAAAATTATAAATCTAACTATAACTTCGAGAATCAGTGTCCAGCTTGCCCTTTTTTGAGTTTATTTTACCTTTCAAAACTCTTGCGCCACTTTTAGTATATTTCTCGTCTACGTGGAATTAGTGCTTTTCGTACTCGCTTCTTGGAAAGAGAATGTTCAATTCAATTCATTACAAAAATTAGCCTCGGTTTACTACCAAAAAAATAATAACCAAATAGGTTTTTGGTGATCAGTTTTCTTAATATAAATAACGGGTCAAATGGAAGTTTGACTTGTACAATTAGTGTTCCGTACCGTAATTGCTGACGTGTTCTATGAAATTAAGTCACTTCAATATAAGAATTACCAAGAATATACAAAAAGCAAGACATCTCTGTAGTAAAAGTTTAAAACAAATATTTACTACCTAAATATTTGTTTAATTATAAACAAATAAAATAAAATTATTTTGCATCGGTACCTATCCGTTGGTCAGCCATGATATTACTGATTGCACTGAATACGTGTTAATATTTCATAGCTCTTAGTCCCGGTTGAATTCACGACTATCTATGAAAAGCAACTCCACCATATTGCCAAGACAAATATTTTTTGTTTTATACCAAATTATCAAATAGAATGCCCCCGTAATAATTTTTGTTCAATTTACACTTTATGGAGTTTATAGGATAGTTCAGAATTTCTTTTTAACTTTTTTTGTCAGTACTTTTTGAGATTTTTTAAAAGTAATATAAAGAAAAGTTTGCGTGAGTATTACATCATATTTATTCCGCAAGCTTTCATTTGATACCCCACTCGATGACCTCAGAAAAAAAAAGTACTATAAGCTGACTGCTAAAGTCAAAAATTGACTTTAGCAGTCAACGTTTACGTTTATTCCAAATTTCAACTTTCTATGTTAACTAGTTTGGGAGACAATCAGGTGTGACAGACGGACACTGAAGTGATGCTGGAAGTATTCCGTATGAAATATTAATAACTTGAATGGGGTAGAAGTGGCTGAAAATACTGGCATTGCATATAATATAATAATTGAATTGGTTTGACACTATAATTATCTATTACTTAAACTAATTATTCAACCATTTTTGTTGTTATAAAGACGTGTGTTTCTTATCCTTCTAAATTTCTTGTCCGTTAATTACATAAATATACTTCAGTACTATCCTTAAATACCATCTTTTTAAAACGAATATTGCCAAATTATTGTAAACATTTGGAGTGGAAATTGCCTTTATTTTCAATTACATATTAAAGCAAAAAAATGCCAGCTATAAGTTTATATTTAAAAAATGTTGCTTTATCTGCTTACTTAACTACAATACTTACCAGCTACACAGGTATAGGTTCCCATATCCCTTAGCGATAAATTCTGTACTCTTAAAGCTCCCTTTTTGGAGCTCTTGTACTTTTTATTTTGGGGAAGAAAGTTATTGTCTTTTTTCCATTGTATTTTCGATCTGTCAAACCTTTTGACTGGACATTTGATTTTAACTGTGGTCCCAGTAAAAAGAGTAGCTGCACCTCCAACTTTAACAGTGATTTTCTTTTTCTTGGGATCATGTTGTATAAAAGTACTGTTCGTGACACTTATGTGAGGTTTATCACTTTCTATAATACAACTTTTAGTATTACAAGGCTTTTTCTCTAAAGGTTTTGGAGTTGGACACATGCCAATTGGTCGATCTACTGTGTGATTTTGTGCCATGACTTGTTTGCATTCGACTTTTCTGTTTTTTTCACCCCCGCCGCAAGTTTTTGAGCATTTCGACCATTCCGATACTTTCCACCTAAAACGGAAATAAACAATTATCCGAATGTTTGAAATGGGCAATTTTTTAGAATTCGATGATGAATTTTTGATTAATAAATAAAATGGTAAATTCAAGGAAATAAAATTCCTCAGCTACATACTCTGTAATCTTTATTATGCTATAATTTAAAATCAATTTTTTATATACATAAAAATAGTCAATCTATAATATATATATAAAATGCAACGTCTTTCTGTCCGTTTGTCTGTCTGTCCGTTAGTGCGCTTTTCACTGGAGAATCACTTATCCGATTTACGTACTTTTTTTTTTAAACATACATATATTCTCTGGCCAGGTTATAGGCTATATTTTATTACGATAGGTAGCATAAGGAATGAGCAGTGACGATAATAGTGAATGAAGTCGGAAAAAAGTTTGCCGCTAGCGCGTTCCCTGGCAAACCATTAAATATGGAAAAATATTATGTAACAGAGAATATCTATAAACCATAATCTATAATATGTATAAAATGCAATGTCTCTCTGTCTGTCTGTCTGTCCATTAATGCGTTTATCACGTGAGCACCACTTATCCGATTTACGTGTCTTTTTTAAATTCATACATATATTCTTTGGCCAGGTTATATAATAATAATAATCTCTATCTATAATATATATAAAATGTCGCTCTGTCTGTCAGTCTGTCCGTTAGTGAGCTTATCCCTCGAGAACCACTTATCCGATTTACGTGATTTTTTAAATTCATACCTTTTCTGACCAGGTTATAGATATATAATTTATTACATCTATAATATATATAAAATGCAACTTATCTCTGTCTATCCGTCTGTCCGTTAGTGCGCTTATCACTGGAGAACCACTTAACTGATTTACGTGCTTTTTTTTTAAAGCATACATCTGTTCTCTGGCCAGGTTATAGGCTATATTTTATTACGTTAGGTAACATGAGGAATAAGCAGTGATGATAATAGTAAATCAAATCGGAAAAAAGTTTTCCGCTAGCGCCTTCTCTTGCAATACACTGATTAAACCA
>CM032446.1:147977886-148332886 GCA_019049505.1 Pachyrhynchus sulphureomaculatus | reverse complement strand
ATTTACAAGTCTGGTTTTGGATTTTTTCAATACACATGCTCCGGGGCGCACAATTCGAGTGACTAAGCCTAGAGCACCATGGTTTACCAATGTTTTGCAGATTATGAAAAGGCATAGAAATATACTGTTCTCGAAGTTTAAAAAAACTGGAAGGGCTCAGAATTAGGAAGCATACAAAAGGGCGAGAAATATGTTTACACACGCAGTTCATAGCGAGAAGAGAGCTTATTTGGATTTTGCCAGTGGGAATCAAAATAGAAAGTCTATGTAGCAAATACTTCATAATATGAATGTCTATAACAACTATTACAACTCCCTCGCATCTACAGGACCCCGACGAAATCAACTCATTTTTCATTGATTACCGATAGTGTGTTTGAGGTCTGATTAGTTTAGCGAGTTAGCGGTAATGTCATTTCTGCCATCTCTGATACAAGAACGAATGCTTCTGGAGCTGATCAACTTACGTTGCAGATGTTAAGACTTTGTTGCCCTCTCATCGTACCATTTCTCACTCATATTTTCAATATATCTATATTAGAGAGTAAGTTTCCGTCCGATTGCAAGTTGGCCTTATTGCCTTTGCCCAAGGTGAAAATAATTTTTAAACAGATTATTAACTGTTTTAATACTAATAACTTATTCATTGAAGGTCGGTCGGGGTTTCGCAGGGGTTTTGGTACTGTCACAGCCTTGCTAAACATTTTGGATGATATCCTCGGGGCAGCGGATAGAGGAGAGACAACTACCTTGGTTCTTCTCGATTACAGCAAGGCATTTAATACGCTTGCTTTAAAAGCTTTGCTTGCTTTGAACAATAAATTTATTAAAGGACTATTTGGCGGATAGATCACAGCGTGTGCTGATTAATCGCCGAGTGTCACAAAGTTTGGCTTTAGATAGAGGTGTCCCTCAGTTCTCGATTTTGGGACCATTGTTGTTTGTCATCTATACAATGCACTGTTATGTTAACAACTGTAGGCTAATACAATATGCAGATGACAGTCAAATTTTAAGGAGCTTTAATTGGTTTAACGTATTACGGACGGAACAGGATTTAATTACTGTTTAAATTCGATCTTTACTTGCTCTAATAACAATGGTTTTAGGATAAATCAGACAAAGTCGGCAGTACTGTATTTTGGGACGAACAGTGATTGGGCTTCGGCAAGTCTCAATTTAAATATGGCTCAGGAGAGAATTCCGTTTGTTACTGAATGTAAAAATTTGGGAATATTATTTAATAGAAAGCAGGTTTCTTTGGTAGATCAAAGGGCGTATTGTTCACTACGTAATTTGTATAAGAATCGGTATATCCTCAATTTGAGCTTAAGAAAATATTTGTGCAAGACTCTTATCCTTTCTCATTCTAATTATTGTAATTTTGTTTACGGTCTGTTCCTGGACCATATGTCGAAGTATAAGCTGCAAAAAATTCAAAACTCCTGTGTACGTTTTATTTTTGGATGCAGGAGGAGGGATCATATGAGTGGCAGGCTGAAGGAGCTGAAATGGTTTTTTTTTATGGGTCTAGCACACGTGCTACAGGGAAGTCCCTAAAGCGCTTCAAGAGCGGCATGTGTGTGGAAAAAGCGATTTACGTTGTTCTTGAATCGCTGTAAATTGTACTCAGGACATATTTGCTCCAAAATTAACGCCCAATAAATTGAGTGACTATTGTAGTGGAATCGAGTGTCCCGACATAGCTATGTCGGGTTCAGCAACGTTACCTTTTTTTGAAAAAACTGCCGCTTGGGCTTTTGTAGCCTTAAATTCCACTTTGTTACTCCCACTCTAAGATACAATTTCTTCCAGGTCTTTGTTAAGTTGAACGACCTCTTGCTGTTTACGGATATTCGCCGGAGTAGCCGATGTCAGAGCGTTCAAAGTGAATGAAGAGATAAGCTTACTGTCATCTGCAAAGCTGAAGATTGGATTCCTGGTCTTTTTCAGTAGATCGTTAATGAGAAAGAGAGTAGGAGACCGTATGGAGCCTTGGGGCACACAGGCGTTGATAGTGAAGGTGTTAGAAAGAAATCCGTCGACTGCCACTCGTAAAGAACGTTCTCTGAGGAAACACGAGAGCCACAAACATAACTTTTCAGACATACCATAAGAGCGTAGCTTAGCCAACAGTCCATCGTGCCAAATACGGTCGAATCCCTTGGAGATGTCAAGAGCAACCGCTCGAGATTCTCCAAAGTGTTTAATTGCGTTGTTCCAAACATGTGTTACATAAGTCAGAAGATCTCCTGTTGATCTATGTTTACGAAAGTCATATTCTTGATCGCCAACAGTGTTGAATACCTAAACATATTTTAGAAGATGCTGATTGATAATCTTTTCCATGACTTTCGATATTATTGAAAGCAGTGCGACTGGTTGGTAGTTATTTGGTAAGGTCTTCTTGCCTTTTTTAGGTATCGGCTGAACTATGGCACATTTCCAGCAGGAAGGAAATATTCCCTTTCTATAGGATAGCACAGTTTTTGAGAATACCACCATCCGTGAAAACCTCTATTATAACATATATATATATATATATATATATATATATATATATATATATATATATATATATATATATATATATATATATATATATATATATATATATATATATATATAGAACAAATGATGGTAGATGGCGACCTTGGAAAGGTAGACGAAGTGTCGGAAGATGGACTGATGGTATCAGGTTGATAGCAGGCAGTAGATGGCCCTAATTTGCACAGGACAGAAACAACTTGAAGAGGCTTATCTCCTGCAGTTAAGAAGCCGTGTCTTATAAAGAAAAAATATATATATATATATATATATATATATATATATATATATATATATATATATATATATATATATTTAAAAATAATAAAGATCGGATAATTAAATATTGTCAACATAATTACAGGCAAAAATTAAATCTTTTAAAGCTTAAGAAAAATCCTAAACTTAGTAGGGCGTAAACCAGTTAAATGAGTCCTAAAATTAGTAAGATGAGAACAAGACTTGGGGTAAAAAGAAAAGAAAGAACAATTTTCCAGGGAATTAGTAGTCCTGGTTCGCCGTTGTAACATTCTAATTATACGAGTAATGTTGTAGTTTAATTGCAGTAACAATGTTTATCCCGCCTTTTTTTATACGGTAACAAAATAAAAGAGTCCATTTACTCCGTCACGGCGTTGATAATTGTTTTAAGCTTTTTTTAGGTGAATTGCCAGCATTCTGAAATAACGCTAGCAATTATAGCAATCCGAACGACATGACTGATAAAAGATTATTTATATTAATTTATTTTAACGATAAAGCAGAAAAAAAAACCTTCATTCAATTGTATGTTTGTTCAAAACACAAAACTGATTATTTTGATAATCATAATCACATAAGTTTTTCTGTTTTGAATTAATGAACGAAATTGTCTTTGAATAAATGCTTTATTTTTTTTATGGGTTTTAGAGTATAGATGTACATTTTTTTAATGGGTTGAAGTAGATCGTTCATATTCTGTTCAATATAGTACGATGATTAGAGAAGCCAACCTTACATTTCATAGGGACCAATAAAATTTGGCACGTACACACCTTACTTTTAACAAACGGAGTCATGGTGGAACTACTTATAGAGATGGTGTACAGCGGGTTGTTCTGAAGCATATATCTAAAGATATTAGTACCCAACAAATCTCAGCGCTATCTGAAGTGAGCCTCTAAAACCCTTAATCCAAGAGTAAAGTCGACGTTAGGAAAAATAAAGCTCGTGCCGCTTTCGTCAAAGGCAAATAGGGTACTAATATCGCCGGCCGAATGGAAGTTTTGCCTTTGCATAAAAGCATGTTAGTTCAGGTCCAAAAATTATGAACACTCCAAATATATTAGTAGCCAGTAAACCCCAGCGGCATCTGCTATGAGAGGCCAAAACCTGTAATCCAAGAACAGAGCCCATGGTCTGGAAAATAAGGTTCAAGCCGCTTTGACAACAGGAAAATACGGTACTAATACCGCTAATAAATATTTAGTGGCAACAGTAAAAATAAAAACAAGGATTGAATGAGAAATGGACGCAAGTTTAGAGACCGGTATTTGCATTTTACCTTCATTTTGCGATAATGCGTTTTCAGAAGGGATTTTACTTTCAATTTCAACAGGAGGCGTGTTACACGTATCCAGAAAAGTGATAAACGAAATTTGTCTTTTGTGTTCGAAAAAAAAAAAAAATAGAATATATATATATAATATATATATATATATATATATATATATATATATATATATATATATATATATATATATATATATATATATATATATATATATATATATATATATATATATATTGCCCTATCGAACCAAGACCGACAATAAATTTTGCCCTTGAATTAGAAGTAAGGAAGTCAAAGAATATTGGGCAGCCTAGACGTGTCGTCCATTAACCACCGAATTAGGACATGTCATGTTTCGCTTCATTTTCGAGCTCATCAGTTACCTTAGATAAAAAGGCAATCACAACAGTACCAAAGATTAAAGAAGAATCTATTTAAAGATACTTACTTCAGACAAAACCTGTAATCTAAGAACAAAGCCCACGTTCGGGAGAATAAGATTCATGCTGCTTTCGCAAAGTGCTAATAGATTACAAATAGCGCTGTTAAATGTTTAGCAGTAATGGCAAAAATATAAAAAACAGTTTAAACGGGAACACTGCTGACTTCTGCATAGAGGACGAAATTTGATTTACCCCATATTTTCGCGATATTGAAATTTCAGAAATTATTGTACTTTCGATTTCACCAGAAGGGCATGCGAATCGTAGCCAGAAAAGTTATAAATGAATACGAATATCAGACTCTATACCGTATTCAGTAAAGTTCCCATTTAAATTTATTTTTATATTTAATGTTACCACGAAATGCTTTGATTAAAGATTTTGGAGGTTCATGTCAGATGACGCTAAGGTTTATTAGGTACTACCATTGTTAGACATATGATTCTTAATCCTCTGCTATTATTGTGATTGTGTTACGGCTGCTCCTTCATCTAGGGCAGCTGACAAGATCCACGCGTTTCGCTAATCTTGTTAGCAGCATTGCAAGCAATGACTGACTAAATATTTACTTACTTAATCCTTATGCCTTTCTACCCCTTGAGGAGTGTAAGGCCCGTGGAGTTGAGTTATTCTTTTCCATATTTCCTTCTATATCCTTCCATCCTATTTAAATTGCCGATTGCCTCTTTTGTTTCATCTGTATTAGTTTCTTCTGTTTGTATGAGTTCTGTATCTTGTTTCGGTATTATGTCTCTATGTTGATTTTTGTATGCTTTTCTTCTAATTTTCTGCATCCATTTTCCTTTCCTTACTGTTTCAGTGATTCCTACATAGTACATTTGTTGTTCTTCTGTCAGTTCATCTTTTCCGTTTATACCCCTTTTATTCCGTGTTCTCAATCAAAAAATTCGATAATTATTTCCCATTTCTTTCTTTGATTATCTTCTTATTTGTATTCATTTTACTAGTCCTCTCTTCCGTATCCTTTATCTTTGTCAGGGTCGTCGTCAATCTACCTATATCTTTCCTTTTTTTCAGTTTTTTGACTTAATGGTCGTGGTATTCTTTGTTTGGTCTTTCAGATTTTCTTCCTCAATGTCCCATTTATATTCTTTTCCTTCGATTACGATTTTTTGATATCCTATTTTCACCCTTTTTCCATTCTTTCTCTCGTTCTCTGCTATGTGCTTCAATTTATTTTGAATTTCACGTTCATCTTTTGTTAAATCGTTGTTTATATAAACTCTCTCTCTTAGGTTTCCCAGTTTGTTTTTATTTTTCATTACAGCTTCCTTATCTCCCGTGTTTCCAAGTTTTATCTTGTATATAGTCGCTCCTATTTTTATCACATCTTTAATCTGTACTTTTGTGTCCATTTTCCGATTTGGTTAGCTATTCGCTTCAAATCTCATTCCCGATATTACAATATCATTCCTTACGTTGTCTTTTTCCAGTCTACTCATCTTCAAATCCATATTTCTCATGTTTTCTCTAATTATCTTATTTTCCTCTTTCAATACTTCATTCTCCTTTCTTAGTTCCTTCAACCTTTTTTGGTATCTCTTCTGATCTTGTTTTATATCCTTTATATCTGACATTAGCTCTCTGATCATTCTATCAAATTGTCTGTCTTATCTACTCTTTCATTTTTCTCTTTCTGTGGTGTTCTTATCAGCTTTTTACTCTTCTTGAATAATCCCATTACCTCTTCTTTTTCTTCGACTCTTTCTCTTTTCGAGTCTCCTGAGGTATAATCATCGCTATTCGCGCTTTCTGTTATAAATACTTTACGTGTGTTCCTCGTATATTTCGTTTTCAAACACGGAATAAAAAAAATTGTTGTTTATGTTCCTTATCACCGTAAACAGTAAAATGATCAAGGTCGTCGCTTATCGTTTCGTTAGCTTCATAAAATTTCACAAAATTATTCTCATAAATCTCCAAATTTTTTTACTTATTGACTTAATCTAACACTACTCTTTGCTTTATTTCTAGTCCCTCTCGTTTGCAATCGACAAAATAATTAAATAGATCGAAACACTACTGACTGACTAAATGTAAGACTGAAAAGTAGACTATTTATACTTAAATTGTAACCTAGCCGAGCGAAACCAATTAATCATATACGGCAGTTTGGTTCCGGTCGCGTAACCAATATACAAGAGTTTTCTCTACATCTTTAGACTATTTGTACTTTTTATAATTTCTACATTTTCGTATGCATCTAATTTTACAATACAATTATGTCCAAGGGCATGTTCGGCAAGACTTAATGTTTCTGATTAACCATACCTCAAAAAAATATATACTTTTGGTTACAATCATTACCACTTATCTTACATATTTCGTCTTCCTTTACGGTTCGTGGATTTTATCCTTTGGATTTTCTAACATACGTTTTAAGTTATCTGATAAATTACAGACTGTTATGAGGTCTGCCGGATTAATTGCTTCATTAAGTTACCCGCTACTAACATATAAAAAAGGTGTACTTTTAATGCAAAGGTTTTCCTTCGAGTTGCTACTATATACCTTATGCATATTTGTTCGGACGCTAAACACATATTTCCTCATAGACAGGGCTTTACATAGTTATGTTAGTCATCATAACGCCAATAGCATGACGTTGTCAGGTTTAACACAACCTAAATAATAAAAGCAATATAGGTTATCTCCATAATTTGTGTAAAAATATTGTGATTTTTAAAAAGGCAGCGTTGTACTCTCGTCTTAGCCCCTGTTGTAGGCAAATTTCCTCTACATGCTACAAATGTTAATATAGAATACTTATTCAGTGTAAAATTGATTTTTATATAGAAGGTAAGTTCAAAATACCATTTCTTAAAAAAAGTTTCGGTTTTAGTAAAAAATTTCGTGGGAATTTGTTTGAGACATAAAAGAAGACTGTACTTGTTTAACCAAATTTAAACATATTTCAGATAATTTAGTCAAAATTTACCGTTTCTCTTCTGTGATAACCGAATTCGATGACGTTGTTTTGAAAATCAAAATCTGTTTTTATACGCAAATGATGTACAATAAAATATTTTGATTTAAGGATTCTTTATTTCTGTTTTGATTTACTTATTATAAATATGAAAATAAGAACAAATAAGATGTTATAATATACTTTAATGGTTACATTTGATAGTTCACACTAATGGCTATCTCAGGACAAATCACTTGCCACGGGAAAGCAGATAATATTTGAAATAATTACTTAAAATTAAATTAATTTAAAAAATAAAAAGGCTCTCTACTGTTTGATTAATATTATTTTTTGTGGTCAAGTAACGAAACTAGTCAGTAATTTTCATTAACACGTTTTGTGCATTTAATCTACGTCAAAAACTTCACAAGTAAATATATTATTTTTTACTGGTTACAGATTAATCTTACATTTGAAAGTAACTATTGATCCCCTTAAAAGGTTTTTTTATTCATCATTTGAGAATTCTAAATATCACTAAGTGGATCTGAAACTTAAACCCGCATATCCATAGAAGTTAAAACTTCCATTTGTCCAGCTGACTTTTAGTTTTACCACCGTTATATTTTTTCATTATAAATGTTGCCGGAAAATTTAAAATAGAAATGGAAAAATAAGACCTTGAACTAGGTAGGAAAGTTAATATTTATATGCTTAAATGAAAACAAATTCTTTAAGACTTTTACTGCAGCTTTATAACTTTAGTCCGTTCTTGTTAATTGCTAAATTGAATCACTTTTTTAGTTAGAACCATTTGATGCGTTTACTTGGAAATGTTTTATCACACAGATTAGTAAAGAGTAAGTTGGGATATTATGAAAAAAGTTAATTTAAGTCAGAAAATCATATGGACTTAAATTTTTCAAAAAATAAACCGGTCAGCAAGGTATCTCTAAATATAATGGTCACTTTACTTGGAATGATGAAATGGAGGAACAAAAACGGAAAAAACAACAAGCCTACCAGAAGTAGACGATCACAAAGGCTGACAATGACAGAATACAGACTAGAACATCCAAAACAAAAAAGAAACGTGGGACAGAAAATGCAATGAAGTAGATACATAGGAGGAATCAAACCATCGGAAGCTTGGAATTTTCTAAAATCACTAAAAACAAAAAACACCACCAATAAAATGAAAATAAATCTTATAAAATTAGACGAGTGGTGTATATATATATATATATATATATATATATATATATATATATATATATATATGTATGGATGTACGTTTGGGGCTCCGCTCCGAAACATACACTGCATTTGTTGGATTCTGTTCAGAGAAGAGCAGTCCGTCTGATTGGGGACCCGGAATTGACCGGCGGCCTTGATTCGCTGGAACATCGAAGAACGGTTGGCGACTTGAGTCTGTTCTACAGGTATTTTCATGGAAGGTGTTCGAAGGATGTATAATTCCTCCCAAAGCGGTATGTTAGAAATACACGTCGCGCTGGTGCTTCGCATCCGTATGAGGTTCAGCTTGTTATCCGCGTACAACGCTTTTCAAGCAATCTTTTATATGGAGAACGTCATCCCTTTGGAATGGTTTGCCCAGCGCTGTGTTTCCCACCGAGTACAATTTGCAGCGATTCAAGAACAACGTGAATCGCTTTTTCCGCACTCGTATGGAGCGCTTTAGGGATTCCCTGCAGCACGTGTGCTAGACCCATAAAAAAAAAAAAATGGATATATATATACATATATATATATATATATATATATATATATATATATATATATATATATATATATATATATATATATATATATATATACGTGGTATGTTTCAGAAGTAATGAGAATGAATGTACGCTCAATGTGGCAACACCGCATCAGGCTGGAGACTACTACATGTGGGTGGAAGGGGTAGGTACGCAACCAGGACAGGTGCAGTCCACTTAGTGTAGTGTTAGCGGTGTGATCGTTAGTTATTTACAGTTGCGTTCCAATACCGCGTCACACGAAAAATGCAGTCAAATATCGAGCAGCGATATGCAATTAAATTTTGTGTTAAACTGGAAAGAACTGCTTCAGACACACTTCAAATTTATTGTAGATACATTCAATAAAAAACTTAAAAATAAATCATTCTCATTACTTCTGACACATGCCATGTATATATGATAGTCTATCTGTTATTTAAGAAACATATTTGAGTTCATATCATATACTTTTTTAATGCATTGCTTTTTGAAATAAAGGTTATGCTCCTGGTTTTGCATTTTCAGTAAAGCTTGCCCTGAACTTACGAAAAATGTCTACGAATAATATGTAGCCTAAATGATGTCCTAGGATAATATTGTAAAAATTTGTTTCATTGTCTAAGTATGATCATAAAACAAATATACAGATACACAAACAATAATTTTGAAAATTATTGTTGTAGATTGCATGAGAAATAAGACATGCGCAAAAATTAAACTTTTTGAATATTTTCTATGGGTAAATTTGCTTAGATTACAAGTTTATTATATTTACAGATTATTGCACAATATTTACTATTGGTCATTGAATCAACTATTAATATTTCAGTCTCATTTTAGATAAACTATCGCAATGTGAACGACTAATATAACAATTAGCAATAGCCCTCATTTGGGCTATTGCTAACAAAAATTGCTAGATATCTCTTTTTTGATCACTGATACTTTAATCTTATTTGATCATATGAGGTAAGTTTTATTTAAATACATCATGTTAAAATCAAACAATATAATTATTAACTCCAACCCTATTTGGACTGCAGCTGATAACAAACCTTTCTTTTTTTGTTTCTTGATATCTGTGAATTTGATTACATATACGAGTAGCTTACTGACTATTACTCCTGGTGGTAGAAAATATTATGAACTGCTGTAAAAAAACGTACTATATAATACAAAAAACCTATAACATCTTCTCGTTTATTTTTTCATGTAAAATTTCTAATATTAAAACAAACCATGACTGGTTCTAAGAAAGTGTTGCGAAAACATTTGTATTACTAAAATTTTAAAATACATGTCTAATTTAAAAAATTAAATTTAAATATTTAGATACAAACCTTACAGGGCAATCCAGAACATTACAATACTGTCTATCAGGAGGAGGAGGTTGGGGACATCTATTATTAGGCACTATAACAACATTGCTACCTCCTTGCGTCAATTCATGAATACAATTCACATCCCTTGTCTGAATTCCAATCCCACAACTTTGAGAGCAAGTCGTAAATTCTGTATATGACCATCTTGGTGGACAGGAGTGTTCATTGCAAGCCCTAGTATTTTTTTAAACAATTAAATTACAGAGGAAAACTAAACCTATTCTTAAAATTTATATCACAATTTGGTAGACTGCTTAATGAAATTTTTTGTGTAAAATGTACCAGAAACACTTTATTTAAATCAGGTATAATTTTTCTTAGTAAATGAATCAATTTTTTAAAAATAGTGTAAAACTATTTAAAAAAAATTAAATTTGAAGTTTTAAGTTTTTCATTGAGTTTTAAATTATTAAACGAGGCTAGTGTAGATAATTCTCAAATATTATAACTACTAATTTTTCACAATATTCAGATACTACCCCTATTTTCAATATATGTAATGCATAGCCTTAGCCTATAATTTACTTTAATTCTTTGCTTAAAAAATTGGGGTCAACGTTGTACCAAGAAGGTGGTTACTTTGAATCTAAGAAAATCAATCAACGATAGTGACTGAATGGTTTATTTTCTAAAAAGATCCAAATAAAAAAGTACGATTAATAAAAATTCAATTATTGTTCATATCAAGAAAAAACATGCATAAAATCAAATTTTGAGATCTCATTATCTTGATAACGGTTAAGTTTAGCAATATTACGAATTATGTCAAAGAATTTTAAAAAATGGCCAGTCAAAAAGAATCTAATAGTATCGGTTAGTATAGTATCAGAAAAGCAAAGATAGTAAGATTACCCCACTAGATTAATAAAATATACGAATTTCCGTCCAATAAATTTAAAAAATAAACCAGGTGTAACTACTCGTAAGTAGATATTTTATTACTTTAACATATACACACACAACAGTATTTCCCGCACAAACCTAGGTTCTTCAATAAATACTGAGTTGTATAACAAATCTGATCTTATGGTGAGAATTTCCAGCTGAAACTAGATTGAATTGAAATTCAAAATAATGAAAAAAGATAACAACCTTAGATTCCTAGACTCGAGGAATCCCAAAAGGAACGCATATCACGATATATTCGAAGCAACCCTCTACATCTTTCTAATCTCATATATGTTTGAAAAAGTATGCATAAAATTTGTTCAATATCGCAACAAAAACCCCACCCCGAAAAATAACGAAAATATACGAAATTCAGTCACTTCTTTACTTCAAGAGATGTTGCTCAAAAACTGTATATACGAGTATTCATATATATATATATATATATATATATATATATATATATATATATATGTATATATATGTATATATATATATATATATATATATATATATATATATATATATATATATATATATATATATATATATATATATATATATATATATATATATATATATATATATATATATATATATATATATATATATATATATATATATATATATATATATATATATATATATATATATATATATATATATATATATACATATATATATATATATATATATATATATATATATATATATATATATATATATATATATATATATATATATATATATATATATATATATATATATATATATATATATATATATATATATATATATATATATATATATATATATATATATATATATATATATATATATATATATATATATATATATATATATATATATATATATATATATATATATATATATATATATATATATATATATATATATATATATATATATATATATATATATATATATATATATATATATATATATATATATATATATATATATATATATATATATATATATATATATATATATATATATATATATATATATATATATATATATATATATATATATATATATATATATATATATATATATATATATATATATATATATATATATATATATATATATATGCGCTATTTTATTATAATAGTCTAATTTTTAATGTTAGGTTTAGTCAAAAGCTTAAAAATTATTTTAAATCCCTCAGCGTCTGATGAAACTAATTCAGGTCCTAGACCAAAATTTTTAAAAAACTCTCAGGTCTTCAAATTTATTGGATGGAATAAGAAAGTTTATAGTTGTAAAACGGAGAAGAGATAAACGTTATGCTCAAAGACTAGTCAAAATATATAAGATTTGACGACCTGATATATATATATATATATATATATATATATATATATATATATATATATATATATATATATATATGTATATATATATATATATATATATATATATATATATGTATATATATATACATATATATATATATATATATATATATACATATATATATATATATATATATATATATATATATATATATATATATATATATATATATATATATATATATATATATATATATATATATATATATATATATATATATATATATATATATATGTGTGTGTGTGTGTGTGTGTGTGTGTGTGTACATCAATTTTGAAATTGATATCTCATTTTGTTTGTAAGTTTTATACTTTGAGATAAATAGGCCTACAGGCCAACAATAAAAGTCGGTCTAGACTTAAATAATAGATAAAATAAAAGTTAATAATTCTGAGAAAACTTTCCCGTCTGCAAATTTATTGGATGGAGTAAGAAAGTTTATAATTGTAAAACGGAGAAGTAATAAACGTTATATTCAAAAACCAGCTAAAATATTATTTATTCGAAAATTTATAACATAATTAGGTTACGGGGTGAAACGTACGAATGAAAGCATAATCGTTTAGGTTCCGAAAATCTGGTGAAATATTCCGAAGACACCAATGCAATCTAAAAGAAAATAACCGGTTAAGTGCAAGTTGAACTTGCGCAATTAGTGTTCCGTACGTTAATTGCTTTTAAAATAAAAAAATGTTGTTACGGAGGTATTAAAATGATCAGTGACTTCACAAAACACACCCCAAATGAGTTTTCAACAAAGTTTGTTTCCAATCTTTACTGAAAACTGATGACCTTGAAATTTTTGTGTTTTTTATATACCAGATAAATTATTAAAGGTAATTTACTCGTGATAATTTTCTTTTAATCTACACCCCGTGGAGAATATTCTAGAATTTTTTCAAAATTTTTTTATAAGTACTTTTCGAGATTAGGGGGAGTTGACAGCGATTTTTCACGATTTTTCAAAAATAATACAAAGAAAAGTGCAAGCAAGTATTACATTATATATATATATATATATTTTACTCGTGTTTTCACAAGCTTTCATTTCACACCACACTCGATGACCTAGTAAGTCAAAATTTAACTTTCAACTACATGGCTCTAACGAGGGCATCAATTCCTATATTATTACCAAATTTCAACTTTCTATGACAAATAGTTTCGGAGAAAATCGGGTGTGACAGACAGACGAACAGACCGACAGAGGGACAGAAAGGCGGACAGACACCGAAGTCATCTTATAAGTGTTCCGTACGGAACACTAATAACCCGGTCAATAAAAGAAAATAAAATTTTACAAAAATCTAGAAGACGTGGTAAGCTGTTTATTACAAAAATATTTATATTTTTTTATAAGTTTAGATGCAGCAATATTATGATTTTATACTCTCTGGGGTATCACCAGGAGTATTGTCTTCAGTTTTGGACCTCGAAAAACGTGTTGTCTTTTGTTTATAAACAATTTAAATTTTCAGAACGCGCTTTTTGAGCTTAAAATGTAAATAACTCCAGTAATATAAGTCGGATCGAGACAAAAAAGCCAAACTTTTTCTTAATGAAATTTCCAACAAATCTTCGATGGTTTTAAGTCGCTCAACCTACAATATTGAAAAAACAGGCAAAAATTGTACAGGTCGACTAAGGGAACCAATCGGCTTGAAACTTTCAGAAAATACGCGTTTTGTTATAGCAAAAATACCCTAAAACTTTAGACAGAAATATTGAATCCAGTGGGCACAATTGAATTTGTTATTTAAGATTTGAATTGCTCGCCATTTTATGCCATTTGGTCCAAAATGGATCTTTTTTTTCAAAATTTAGGTCTCGAAGCCAGCTATCCGACGCCATTTTCATGTTAATGAACCAAAGATGATAAAAATTGATCAAACTTTTTTTTCACAATGAGAGAAAAAACGCATTTGTTGTTATTTGATTAACAAAGAAATGTAAAAAAAACGGTTAAAATGACTCCAAATATTTTTTTTATTGGCATCGGAAAGCTGGCGTCGAGACCTAATTTTTTTTAAAAAAAGATACATTTTGGAAAAGGCATATTTTCTAAAAGTTTCAAGCCGATCGGTTCACTTAGTCGACCTGTACAATAAAATGAAAAAAAAAAAAAACAGTTTTTTGTCTGTTTTTTTTTCAATTTTGTAGGGTATGTACGCACTTAAGCGACTTAAAGCCCACGAAGATTTATTGGAAATTTCATTGCGAAAAATTTTTTTTTTCTTGGTCTAGATTATTAACATTTTAAGCTCAAAAAACGCGTTTTGAAAAGTTAAGTTGTTTATAAATAAAAGAGCATACGTTTTTCGAAGTCCAAAACTCAGGACAATACTCCTAGCGATACCCCCGATAGAATAAAATAATAATATTGATGTATCTAAATTAAGCCTATCTTACCATTATTTTGACCTTTTTTTTACTGCACTATATTAAATAAAATTATTAATAAATAACCTTGTTACTTTATTATTAAATCTTCCATTTAATATCAAGAAACAAATTTCTGATAAAATCATGATTTATGTTTCCACTTTACCTTACAATTACTTCCGGTTTTAGCTCAATGGGACACATAAAGGGAGACGTAACTTTCTGGGTATCATCACGTACACAGTTTACTATAAGCTCTTGAACACCGCCGAGACAAGAGGCACTACATGACGTAAAACCTTGTTCCTTCCAAGAGTAGGATTTTGCTGGACTACCAGATCCAACCTAAAAGTAAGTATTGGTTATAAAAAAGTTGTATTGGGCAAAGATACAAGAGAATGCAACAAAAAAATAGGAAATTCATGCAAACATACCTATAGTTGAATTATTGAAACATCCAGATAGTTTGATAAGCTGCATTATTTTTGAAATGATTGCATATAAATAGTTATCTTCATTACTTGTAATAAAAATTGATGTGGAGGGACAAGAAAATAAATTTAGTTTATTATTTTTATTGAAATAATACTGTCTAACCATCTAATACAGACTAAAACTCCCATCTAATACAGACTAAAACTTGAAGGATATTTTACCTAAATCCAAAAAGTTATTGTATAAAAACTGAACAAGTCGTTCTTGGGTATAAAGGAACTCACACATTAATCGACACAGCTACACATATCATTCTTATATTTGTACCTGCGATATCCCTCTGTGAAAATATGAACGTATTGAATTTTTGAAGTGAATAAAGTGCAGATTTATATAACCTGCACATTATTTAATTTATTTAGCTGCTCTATCGAGAAAAATAAAGGACGTTTTCTTGAACCGTCCTGTAGAAATATGTTATTAGTATTATGTTAACCTAATATCTACTATAGGTTTTCATATATTTTGTACAAATATCTTCGGCTGTTTTGAAATGATTCCGGAAAACCCATACAAACCGAAAATAGACAAATATCATAAAAATTGTCGTTTTGTCATATCCCACTAATTTTTTTATTCTCTCATTCAATTTAAATCAAAATTGTTTATTTACTATTGGTAGTAAATACTTACAACTATTACTATGTAGAAAACTACTGTTAGATTAACATTACTCACTACAAGAACCTTTTTCGTTTCCCAATAAAATATTGTCCCCACTGTTGTAGCATAAAATCACTACGAACCAGATTCATTATAAAGGTTTAAAATTTAAACTCCATCTGCTTGCCATGGATGACTTTAGTTTTTAATATTCCTAAATTTGATGTTAGTTTATAAGTTTATTTTAAATGTCATAAATTTGGTGTTATAAATGTCACGAAATAAATACAAGTTTAAAATAAAAATTGAGAGATATGATCTTGGAAATACAGTGGAAAATCTTACCTGAATCTACACATGAAAGGAAACTGCATGAGAATTGAATTATTCGCTCTCGAGTTTTTTCGTATAGACATAGTAAGTCTCAGACAGTTAAGCTGCTCCAAAGGCTTTAGATGTCTATCAAACCAACTCTAAGATCACGAAACGTAATCCGTCAGAACTATCCTTCAGGAACAGTAGAGTGGAACTAATATGAGTTCAGGATAAAAGGTAATGAAAAACAAGACGTATTAGCAAGATTCGGAGTTACAAAACCATACAGGGGTCAAGAACCAGCCTTTAGTATATCAAAACAGGCAGTCGAAAGGATAGTCTACAGATGGTCTTATCAGAAATGTTTAAATAGTTGGTTCGTAACATCTGGGAGGAAGGAACCTCTATGCATATAATATATGAATGTGCGGTTTTAATTCGGAGTAGAAATAAAGTCTTCGGATATCTATATCATGACGATAAATTACCACATGAAAGCCTTGAAAGGAAGCTAATAAATTCTCTTAAAGCGACGGCGCTCATATAACCAAGAGCGATGAACACAATAGTCCAAGACGCTGCAGTGTACAAATAGGCACACTCGCCTACCCTGCCTACAACTAACCAACCAACATTCGTGCTGCAGGGAATCGTACTGTGTATAAAAGTTAAATTAAAAACTGGTCAAGTGCAAGTCGAACTTGCGCAATTAGTATTCCGTACATTAATTGCTTTTAAAATAAAAAAATCATTTTATGGAAATATAAAATGATCAATGACTTCACAAAATACACCCCCAAATGAGTTTTCAATAAAGTTTTTTTCCGATCGGATGACTTTGAATTTTTTTTTATATATCAGATAAGTTATTAAAGGTAATACAATAGTGATAATTTTCGAGCAATCTACATCCTGTGGAGAATATTCCGAATTTTTCCAAAATTTTTTGTCCGGTACTTTTTGAGAAAAGGGGAGGCAGCGAATTTTGCAATTTTTTAACAATAATACAAAGTGTGCGCAAATATTACATTATATATATTTTTGAACTCGCGTTTTTACAAGCTTTCATTTGACAGTCTACTCGATGACTTGGTAATTTTTTTTTTCACTTCCGATTTTACCCCCCGAAACTAACACCTTAAGTCAACATTTAACTTTCAAAACTACACGGCTATGATGGGGCTGTCAATTCCTATATTAGTGCTAAATTTCAACTTTTTGTGTCAAATAGTTTCGGAGAAAATGGGGTGTGACAGACGAACATACATACACCTAAGTGGTCTTATAGGTGTTCCGTAGGGAACACCAAAAACACGTAGAAAGGAATTTTTTTTTCAGGCCACACATAAGTAATAATGATAATAATATTAGGTTGTCTGACTTAAGATAAAATTTAATTTCCGGTAACGAAAAGCTGCAAAGTATTATTTCTGTTAATTAAAAGAAAATCCCGAATTTATAATTTTTAATTATTTAAATTTAACAATCTGTGAAGTTAAAGATTCCCCGTACAACTGTAAATGCTTTATATTTTATAAAATTATAAAATAATGGTTTTCAGGTACATTTGAAGTTCATATATTGTATACAGGACAGAAAAATCTTAATTATCATCATTATAATGAGATAATATTACTAATAATTAATTGTTAATTAT
The DNA here is from genome assembly GCA_019049505.1 of Pachyrhynchus sulphureomaculatus. Taxonomy (NCBI): domain Eukaryota; kingdom Metazoa; phylum Arthropoda; class Insecta; order Coleoptera; family Curculionidae; genus Pachyrhynchus; species Pachyrhynchus sulphureomaculatus. The sequence continues at coordinate 148,314,544 of CM032446.1, read as the reverse complement.
TACTTAATTATTAATTGTTAATTATTAATTAATTATTAAGCGTATTTAAGAAAATAGGCAGCATTATCTAACTATCAATAATTATGAGTTTGTGTATAATATATACTATTTTGATCTTGAAAATATACCTTAATATTTGATGGATCATCCTTAACATCCATACTGATTTTTTCTGCCGCACATGGTTCCCTATAACACTTTTCCACTTCCAAAGGTTTTATTCCAGAGCATTGTTTATCAGGCAATTTGGCAATTGTTCTAGAAAATTCTAAAAATATTTTGCAGTGAACTTCTCTTCTTCGTACACCCTCACCACAAGTTACACTGCATGGTCCCCACTCATCTGGTATAAAACTGAAATAAGCGACAAATTATGAAACAAGATTAAAAGTTGTAAAATTTCAAGATTCTATGTCAACAAAAGTAAATTTTTGGGGTTAAACATATAGTCTGAAAATAAATTACCTTTAAATATATATTAATATGCAAATGTTCATGCCTTATTACAATATGCAAAAAACAATAACAGATTTATTCATAAATAAATGAAAAAATTTCAAATTTTTTTAACTTCATTATACTGAAGCATCAAATAGATTCAATATTAATTTCCAAAATAAAAATTTTTACTACATCTACATAACGTTTATTAAAAAACGGTCGAAATATAAATTAATGTAATAATAACAAGCTTTCAAATATCATTGTTTTGTGCAATACTTACAAAAATATTTTATAAAAATTAAATAATGTACTGTGGTACTTAAGGTAGTCTTAAGCCAGAGTATTTTGGACCAAGAACGGCTGTCAATATATAGAAATTTATGTAATCACTTCTCTAAATGAAAACTGTCTCATTATCGATTATTCACATTTTGACACTAAAGAATAATCAAATAAAATATTCGACCACAGTACGCCATCCACATTTAGCCAATGGTTACATTTTGCTCACATTTTTACTAAACCAATTGTAAGTATTCTTTTTATGTGCTACACTGGATATATTCGTATAAAGAAAAAGACAAGAATTTTTGTTGTTAAAAAAAAAATTAAAGCGCCTTTATTTAATTCTTAAATTATTATAAATAACCGGATGACAACAAGTGACGAGAGGAAAGGATCAAATATAGTGATATTAAATTACGCTGGTTGACAAAAAAAACTTTCGGAAAAATACTATGACCTGAGTAGTATATTTCTATGTATTTTGACCCGCTGAACACGAACTTGAGGTTCATTTTGCTCCATCACGTGAGGATTTTTTTTCCCAAAAAAACACCTAAAAATTAACTAAAATGCTGTTTACTGGGAAAATAGAGACTCAGTGCGAATATTCCTATATGTTATTTTTTGGGATGCTGAGTTGAAAATCAACGTAAAAATTGCACTCTGTGGTCAGTACTCCTTTCTAACTTTAAAATGTATCTAAAAAATGAACTACGACCCTCAGTGATTAAAGAACTGTTAAAAATTAATTTAGGGTAGTCTCTTGGGTTAAAACTTCTTATTCGGGAGTTTTTCGTATGACCGATTAAAAATTTGAGGTTAGAACATTAAAATTTTTAAATCAAAGATGGCGTATACAAAATGACGGACGCAAATGTTATGAAATGGGGTACAAACTGTATGTATGAAACACTTTTGGACTATAACCTCCCTGACGTTATTGTCCCCATCATAACCTTACAAATTAGTGTCTAAATTACCCCACTCCCCTACCCCCATGTTAAATTACGAAATAAAAAAAAATCTGTTGGTTTATTTACAACGTTAGGACCTTTTTTGTGTCGATTCAGGGTCAACTCGGAAAGTAAGCGCAATCCGTATTTCCTTATTGCTCTTAGCTTAGATTTATTAAAACACTTTTTCAGTAAACAATAGTCTAAAAAGTGATATATTTCATTAAATGTTTAGTAGCATAAAAATAACTATTTTAAAATAACAACTTCTTATATGATTAAATGTTATTAAATTTAAATGATATTTTTGTTTCTCCTAACAATACTGTAGGCGGCATAAAAGCCCCGAAGAAAGTGATACCTCTACGTAATTCTGGATGGGTAATGCTAAAATCACTAGGTGCACTTCGAAATTAGCAGAAAAAAATGTAACCTTATAAAAAGATTTTTTTTTATCGTTTGTATCCGTCCACCTTAGATTTGACAATTTTAATTTTCAGATCCTAACAATCCCAACAACCAGAAAAACCTCTAAGATGGGAATTTTACCTAATTAAATCTCATTTTATAACTTTTGCGTCTGCCATTTTGTATTTTGTAGCCGTCATCTTCGATTTGAGCATTTAAATATTCTGACCCCAAAGTTTCAATCAATTATCCCAAAAGCTACCGAGTAAAAAGATTTAATCCAAGAAAATACCCTGAAGGATTTTTGGACAATTCTTTAAGCATTTATGGTCGTAGCTCATTTTTTAAGTATTTTTTGACGTTAGAAAGGAATTCTAAGCACAGACTGCAATTTCTACGTTGATTTTGAACTCAACATTCCAAAAAAACATAGCATATATGCGTTTAGCCTCTATTTTATCATAAAATAGTATTTTAGTCCATTTTTAGGTGTTTTTTGAGGTTAGAAAAAAATCCTGATATGATGGAGCAAAAAGAACCTCAACTTCGTGTTCAACAAGTCAAAATACATAGAAATATACTACTTAGGTGCCAGTATCTTTCTGAAAGTTTTTTTTTTTTTTGTCGACCCCTGCTAACTCGCTATTTACATTTATTCAGTAGCAGTTTCAATATAGTATATTAAATGGAACACTTGGCTGCACTCGCATGAAGTACACGATTGGCATCATTAAAGTAATGACGTATAAAAGGGTATAAAAATTTTATTATCTATCTAACTGCTAAAATAAGCTGATTTTTCGGCATATTGAGTCTAAATCCGGTTAAAACTGAACAAAACATAAACTGAATAATGGGTACAGATGTTACCATATATCTCATATTGGATTATTATATATTGATAGTTTTAGTTAAATTAGTGACTGGGGTGGCTGGGGGATATCCAAAAAAAAACCTTTAAATAAAAAATAATTATCTTCTAAAACCCGTGACCGGAGGGGTGGAAGATAAGTAATCTATCGTAATATCAATAATTATAGTATGGATAAATATTCATAACTAATGATATATCGATATCAATCAGTATATTAATAATTTTTGGATTCACTTGTTATTCGATATATATATATATATATATATATATATATATATATATATATATATATATATATATATATATATATATATATATATATATATGTATACACATATATCGAAAAATCCATCTCTAAGTTTATCGCAATACGTAGATGTAGTCGTAAGATGGTAACTTAAAGAGCTCAGCTCGGGGCAATAGCGTAACCAGGTGCAAGGGGCAGAGGAAGGATATAAGGATAAAAAGGACATTGCTTAAAGGTAAAAATAAAAATTCTAAAAAAGTTTTGTAGAGAGAGAGTGCTAACTGACAAACGCGAGGGACGCCAAACGGCTATCGGGGGATGGCCACTTTATATAAAAAAAACTTTCTCTACTAGAATTCTAAAAACTTTATTTTCCAATATAGTAAACTAAAAAAGCCATAACCAGGGGATGAAGATTTTTCACGACAAAGAACCCTTTCATACAGTGGGTCTATCAAAACTTACAACCAATATAAAAGTGGATGACCGCTGGAAGAGGGATTTTTCACCAAAAATACGGCTTTTCTACAATGGAACTGTAACAACTTAACAATTTAAAAACTGGGGACCGGGAGTGAAGGCCATATGCAAAAAAACTCAATATGAAGACGTATGTCTAAGGAAGCGTTATATTTTACATCCATAAAGGGCTCCCCTCTCAGGCTCCCCCTTGGATACGCGACAATGTCGTGATTCAAAAGTAATGATGACATACGAGTGACATGTTAATATTGACATAACCTGTAAATTAGTTTCTTTTATTGATAAATTAGTATGCTGTATTTTCCTTTATGAAGCTAATTTAATTATGTTTAACTTTATTTTCATTTTATATTTGTAATTTGTCGGCGTACATCGGAGTATGCGCTACGGGGAAATCCCTAAGAAGGGACGCGTACAAATCATTCTACAGCGATGAGATTCTTTATAAAAAATGCTACTTGAAAAGAATTGTACGAGGGGTGTCAAGGCGAACCTCATACCGATGTGATCTGTATTTCTAGAATGCAGGAGGAATTAAGCCGGCTACCTCGATCGAACGTTTTCCATAAAAGTACTTATAGAATAGACTCAAGTCGCCAACCGTTCTTTGATGTTCCAAGGAATCACGTTCTGGGTCTCCAACCAGGCCAACAGCTCTCAGTAGAATCCAATGAATGCAATGTATGTTGGAGAGCAAAGCTTCAAACATGAGAGCAGTATTACATCGTTAAATTTGAGCTTTATACAGAATTAAGAGATGTTGTGGAACAATTCTTTCGTCTATGATATCAGTCTTCTAAGTGGGAGCACAAGCGTCATCAAAAATTCGTAGAAAGATGAGAAGAAGATCTGATATTTTGCGTGTGATGTTCGTCCCTCAAAATGTCCAATTATTAAATAGTAAAGAAGAATTTAATAAAATTGTGAAAAAATTAATTAACCGACTAGTTTATTACAAAGAAAAAATCTATTATCTTACTATAGCAGTGTAACAAATGAGTCTATAAAGGTTATGGGTAAATCATGACATTACTTTTCAACAAATCATACACTGATCGATTAACGTTAACGTCTTAGGTCTACACCTACATATTGCGATTCACTTAAACTCTTTTACACATAGGCTTGACTTTCATTATAACTGCAGTTTTAGAGTTGCTATTTGATTGTTTAATAAAAAAAAATTGTATTCTTAAAAAAACTCTGAAATTTTTGCCTTTCTTCATGTTTTAGGGTTCCTATATCCCCAAAAATATCGTAACTCATTTCCATAGGTCTGTTCGCAAGATAAGTTTCAAATGAAACAAGGTATCAATGTCAAACTTGGTATATATATATATATATATATATATATATATATATATATATATATATATATATATATATATATATATATATGTATTACCTAACGAGAAAATAAAGCCTTTATTTTTGAGCGATATTGCGCAAGCTGAAGGAGATAAAAGGGAAGGGAGTCCATAAATTTTGTATGGTAGTATAGTAATGTGGTAATTTTTCCTGTTTTTTTTTTGTGGCGATAATAGACAAATCTTATGCATAAATATTTACAGTAAAATATAAAATGCACAAAAGGGGTGGAGGAGGAGATTTTTGATGTTGGTTCGTATATATAGCGTTTTGTCTTTTTCAAAGTTTTTGAAATCAAGGAATTAAAAAATTAGGTTATATTTTCATTATTTTCAATTCAATTCAACAAGAAAGGGCCGAAAGGGGTGGGGTCGTTAAATATTGTATCGTATCGCATTTTAAGAATTTTTGTAAGTTTTTTTTGGTTGACATAATTGACAAATTTTAAGCGTAATATTTATAGTAAAATAAATATAGGGGTTGATTCATATATATCATTTTTAGGATTCTCGAGCTGCGTGAGTATGAAACTTAAGTTATTTTTTCATTACTATCAATTTGAAGTAAAGGAAATTCTATAATTTTTATATATTATGAGAATTTTTCAAGGTTTTTTGAACGAGAAAATCGGTAAATTTTAAGCTAATCATTTAAAATTAAACATATTATATAGGGTGCCAAAGAGGTAAAGAAGGGTGGCAGATTTAAAATAAAACATATTATATAGGGTGCCAAAGAGGTAAAGAAGGGTGGCAGAAAAGTGAATTCGTATTTACCTTGTAAAGGTCTTTTTAAAGTTCTTTTAGTAAAGGAACCGAATAATTAGATATTTCTTCATTGTTCTCTTTGTTAACATAGGAAAATGATGCAAAGGGTTGCGAATTATTCCTGACTTTTGAGTGGAATATTAGATATTTAATATAAAAGAGTCTTTCTATAATATAATATAAACGGCGTAAAACGGATGAGGTAGGCGGTTATAAAAGTGATTGTGTGTATGTCGTAATATACTTTTATTTCATGGTTGTTTTTCCATTAGCTTTAATTTTAACAGACATAGTATATAGAAGAGATTAAGATGGGCCTACAGAGACTGAATACAAACGGTTAAGTTGGCGAAAATGTAATGTTTTGTGAAAAAATTACCCTTTGAGATATTTCTTTTTTTCAGATCTTAGGGTAAAGTAAGGGTATCTTTCTTTAACTTCCAACTTCATAATAAATAATATTAAATATCGCAAAAATAATAACCTAGCCAGACATTACAAAAAGGTTTATTTTTATTTATACATCAAGATTTTTTTAGTTTATTCTTTAACGTACGCCCATATTTTGTTAGCAGAAAGCATATATTTTGTTCGAGGTGAAATACTTCTGGAGTATATATCGACTATATATATATATATATATATATATATATATATATATATATATATATATATATATATATATATATATCACAAATCGAGGAAAATACTTTAAAGATGTATTAGTAATCAACAAGTTTGATACCGGTAGTAACTACCGGCTAGTAAGAGCTTTATTGAAAATAAATCTGAAAGGAGAAAGAAAGAACATAATTGAACATAAACATAAAGTTCTCAACCATGGAGGTGCTCAAGACAAATCAATAACAGATACAAACATTGAAAAGTAAACTCCAACCAGTAGACAGTTAAAAAAACATGGAAATAAACCAACTTATAGAAAAATTACATCTAGTATTGAAGTAACAATTAAAAAAAAGTCCTACCAACAGCAAAAAGTGAACAAATTCTCTACCGAAAGAGTTAAACTCATAGAAGAAAGAAAATCTAAAGAAAGAGGTACACATTAGTATGAAACATTGACTAAAGCTATAAAGAAAGAAACCAGGAAATACGTCAGAAAATACTATACAAACTTAGTAATTAATACCACTGAAGAAGACAAAAATATAAAAGTATTGAAATCCAAAATGTCACAAGAGAGAACTAAAATAATAACATTACCAGATAAAAGAGGTCAAATAATATCCAACAGGAAAGAAATAACGGATCAAATAAAGGAATTCTACACAAAACTCTATTTCTCGACTATACCTAATTCTTATCAGCAGCAAAAACATATTTTTAACGTTGGCTCGGAAGAAATTCCTATGGTAAGCCGAAGTGAATTGGAAACTGCTTTAAAACAGAGGAAGATAAAATAACATCTAAAATATTGAAAATAGGAGGAAATGTACTAATGAATAAAGTCATACTTTTATTCAAGAAAGGAGATTACGAAAACCTTAAGAACTATCGCCCCACCAGCTTATTATCGCATTTGTACAAGTTTCTTACTAAAATTGTCACCGTCTAACAAATAAGTTCGATGACTACCAATCAGTCGAACAGGCGGACTTTCGCAAGATGAAGATCGAAAAACAGAAACGATAAGGATCAAGAAAGGTGTTAGGCAGGGCAACACAATTACACCAAAATTGTTTACCGCGGCCTTGGAGGATATATTTAAAGATCTTGAGTGGGAAGAGAGGGGACTTAAAATGGAGGGCATATATTTACATCACTTGAGATTCTTAGATATAGTTGGTTAGCGAAGATCTAGAAGAACTCAAAATCATGATAGAACAACTTAATCAAGCTTCAAGAAAGTTGGGCTCAAGATGAACATCAAGAAAACAAAACTTCTAAGCCCGCAAAACGCAAAAACTAAGATCGGCACAGAAGAGATCGAGAGAGTGGAAGAGTATATATACTTGGAATACAGGATTAGGTTGGCTAAGGACATTCAAACAGCGGAAATATCAGAGCGAATTGGTCTCAGCTGGACTGCATTTCAAAAACTGGGATTCAGATATATCCCCATGACCTTAAAAAGAAAAGTGTAAGAGACTTGCATACTTCCGGTAAGTACGTATGGGCTGGAAACCATGACCTTACAAAAAATAATCCTGTAGACTCCAACGTACTCAACGGGCTATGGGTGTTAGTTTATGAGAACACATTAAAAGCGAGGATTTCAGACGAACAACAAGAATTACAGATATTGGTGAAAGAGTGGCAAAATTAGAGTGGCAGTGGGCGTGGCATGTGGCTAGAACGAATGATTAAGCAACAAAATTACTTAAATGGAAACCTTCGGAGAACAGACAAAGTGTAGGAAGACCAACGAAAAGATTGACTGATGATATCAGGTTGATAGCAGGCAGTAGACGGCTCCATCTTGCACAGAATAGAGACAATTGGAAGAAACTTGAAGAGGCCTATGTCCTGCAGTGGAGAAGCAGTGGCTTATAAAGAAGAAAGGAGAAGATTCTATAGTGTTGAGATAGTCAAATTAAGTGCTTCTTTTGGAACTTCATGTTTGCCAGGAAAGTACTGAGTAAGTACTGAGTCTTTGTAGCAACCCGTTCACAGCTATGGAAATAATTCTAGGACTAATATCCTTAGATATACACATAAAAATTGAGGCTATCAATAGTACTTATCGAATTAGGACAAATGACAAATAAAAATAACAACTTGTACAATTTGAGCACATAAGAGTTATGGATCTAATTTACGGCAGACTCTTAGATATGAAATGTGACTGTACGACCACATCGCATAATTTCGAAAAACCGTGGAGAATTAGGTGCAATCCAAATCTATGGATAACGATAGAGACTCCCACAAAGAAAATGGCTCTGGTCTATTATACAGACGGATCAAAAACGTCCAGCCGAGTAGGATCTGGCATATATGTGAACGAGCCCAAGAGGAGCTTTGGCGTTCCCCTAGGGATGTGTGCAACAATATTTACATAATATAAGCATGTGTTCACCAGAATATTACACGGGACTACTGCAACCAAGAAATATATATTTTCTCAGATAGTTAAGCTGTTCTTAAGGCTTTAAATACCTATCAGGCCAACTCCAAGATCACGATGGAATGTAAATTTGACCTGTTAGAGCTATCCTCCAGGAACAATAGGGTTGAATTACTGTGACTACTATTACATTCGGGCTGTTGTAGCATAGTGTTATATAAACTGCTAGCTGATTTTAATGATCTACAGTCCTTCTAGAATTACTTGTCCAGATTACTAGAAAATTTTAAATATATTTTCGGTTTTTTCATAATTATATGGCTTTCATATTTATGCGAAACACATTATTCTAATAAGAAGTTTTCAAATAGATGTGGAGGCCAAATAGACTAACTGCTTCCTTAACAGGATTACCAGACTGCAGTCCTTACGTTTTTATTACGACACAATGAAAGAATTACACGTATGTACTAAATCTTGAACATATAATTTTGAATATATAATAAAAGACTGTTTATAGTCAATTTCCACTGGTTTATTTAAATTGCGATGACGCGTTTCGCTGTCGATGCAGCTTCTTCAGATCTACATTTTACACTGTCAAGTTAGGTTTAATGTTCACAATTTTATATAATTTCTTAATTATAATATTACACCTAATTAAATTACATTGATAGTATTGGAAAACCCTCACGGATTTGGAATTAGGAAATTAAATTCAATAATGGTGAATTGTTTAAATCTACCTGGTCGTTGAGTAAAGTACCTGTAGTCCTTAATCCATTTATTTGCATTGTCTCTAAAAGGTTTAGTTTTAAACCTTTTTGTTGGGTGTGTAAAATTTTGAAATTCTTGTTAAATGTGTGATTTTCTGTTAAAAGATGATTTGCATATGTTGAATTAGATTTTCTATGAATGAAACTTTTGTCGTATTCTGTAATTCTTTGTATGTATGTATGTATGTTTTAGGACATGACCCACATATTAATTGATAAACCCCTGATTTATTGTCTTTATTGATTTGTGGTTTGTAGTTTTTAAGATATTTCCCTATAGTATTGTTAGTCTTGTAAGCTATGTTGATATTTTTTTGATTTAAAAAATTCCCCAGTTTTTTTCGTTGGTTTGCCGAAATAGGTTAAGCAGTTAAATGTGGTATTTCTGTCCTTAAAACGTGGGTATATTTCTAAGATTGCCTTGTTTCTAAGTTTTTTTCCTAACGATATTATTGATTAAAGTAACCGAATAACCGTTGTTAACGGCTACTTGTTTTATGTAGTTTAATTCTTTAGTAAAATTTTCTTCTGATAAGGGGATATTAGTTAGTCTATGTATAAAACTATGATAAGCTGCGAGTTTATGATGGTTAGGGTGGTGAGAAATATTGTGAATTGTCGTATCTGTATGACAAGGTTTGTGATATATTGCAAATTCATGTTTTTTCATGGTTTTACTGATTGTTAAGTCTAGGAAGTTGATTTTTCCTTCGACTTCTTCTTCCATTGTAAAACTGATATTTTTATCTTCTTTACATAGATAATTAAGAAAGTATATAAAATTGTGAACATTAAACCTAACTTGACAGTGTAAAATGTAGATCTGAAGAAGGTGCATCGACAGCGAAACGCGTCATCGCAATTTAAATAAACCAGTGGAAATTGACTAAAAACAGTCTTTTATTATATATTTATAATGAATTTCCATCAAGAAGAAGCTACAAGTATCCAAAATATAATTTTAAACCTTTTGAACTTCTATGATCGGACTAAGTAGATTTTTAACGTAGGATTTTAAAATAGCTTTGTTGAATAAATTTTCAGTGGCTATATTTAGCGATATCGCTTAGTAAGTACTTCACTCAGGCAAAAGTTCCAACCTAGAAAATACCTTGTATATAAAATGAATAATTAAATCAAATTATATTAAATGTGAGCAAAAATGTCACCAATTTAATCAATGCAATGGTATTTAAATTTAATAATGTACCGTAATTCCCGTATTATTTATTTATCTGTTTGTTATTAAAAAATATAGAAATATATTGGTAAATAAATGGTAAATAAAAGTATATTTATTAATGTGTTTCCAATTAGAAGACAGTGTAACATATTTATACAATAAAATATTGCTGAGCACGTTAGTCGTGAAGAAATAAAATTATCTCTAATTTTGTTCACTTTTAAATAAGTTGTTTATCTTTAACCCTAATTACTGTTCCAGAAATTCAAGTTCCAAAATTTTTAATTACAATAGTACAAAAAGCTATTATTGTGTAGCAGTGTAAAAAGCAAGCCTTTTCAAGAAAAGAATTAAATAAATAAGTATCCTCGCAGCCGGTAACAAAACAATATTGGAGTGCATTTTAAAAGCATTAAATCTGTAACAAAGTGAAAATGTGCTTTAAACGGCTGGTGCTTTGTTAATTAACTTAAAACCTATTTTATACTCTCGTGGATTTGTTAAAAATTTCTGCTTATTTTTATGTTTTAATTGTTATGATTTCTTTAACCTTTACTAGTAGATGAGCTTAATTTGTTAGGATCATTTTTGTTCTATGCGTTTTCATTTTCTTTTCATATAAGTAATTAAAAATCAATATTACGTTACATAAAAGTAGGAAAAAGTGTTTTATAATTAAAATACTGTGAGCAGATTATCATTTAGTTACTTATTGACTGTTTATTACTTGCGGCAGTAATAATTGTGGCCTTTATAACTTCTGTAATGTTGTCGACAGATCGGTCAGTGATATTCACATTGGCGTAAAAAACGATAAATAGAGATCGATTCATAAAAAAAAGTTGTATATCTCACGTCTAGTGCATGAAATAGACATAAAATTATAAATGCTAATATTGAACACTAACTAACATTTAAAAAAAAAAAAATGAAGTTTCCGTAGAAAAAGTCCAAGAAAAGAATTTGTTGTTGTAACAGTTTTGTTTATATATCGCTTAGTCAAATTTATTGAACTTTCTCTAGATTTGTGTGTAACAAATAAAAATTGTATGACGAAATTTCTTTAAAAGTAGTAAATAACAAAATAGCAGGTCAGCAGCAGGTAGTCCAAATTACTACTCTAGATCTATGACTCTCTAGGGTTTATTGCATGTTGTCGTCATAGATATAAGTTTGATAATATTTAAAAGTGATATTTTTATATTTTTTAGATTTTACCAATAAGACATAAAATTTCTGGCATTCAAAATAAAAATATTTGTTACCGACATATAAATGATCAGTGACTTCATAAAACATATCCAAAATGAGTTTTCAACAAAAAATTTTTCCGATCTTTAGTGAAAACAGATGATCTTGAAATTTTTGTTTTTTTTTATACCATATAAATTATTAAAGGTAATACACTTCTGATAATTTTCGTTCAATCTACACCCTGTAGAGAATATTCCAGAATTTTTTCAAAATTTTTTGAACAGTACCTTTCGAGATAAGGTGGGGGGACAGCGATTTTTCGCATTTTTTAAAAAATAATACAAAGAGTATTGTGCGCAAGTATTATATTATATATATTTTTGAACTTTTTACAAGCTTTCATTTGACACCCCACTCGATGACCTGGTAAAAAAAAAAATTCACTTCCGATTTCACCCCCCAAAACTAACCCCTTAAGTTAAAATTTAACTTTCAAACCTACACGGCTCTGATGAAGCCATCAGTTCCTATATTAGTGCCAAATATGTCAAATAGTTTCGGAAAAAAATCTGGTGTGACAGACAGACGGACAGATAGACGGACAGACAGACGGGCAGACAGACGGACAGGCAGACGGACAGACAGACGGACAGACAGACGGACAGACAGACGGATAGACAGACGGAAAGACAGATCGACACCGAAGTGATGTTATGAGTGATGGCTACGGAACACTAAAAATATTAAATAAGTGTAGGGGTGTGGTAAATTAGCAAATACTTCTAGGGGGTATTCTACATACGAAAATAAAATAAAAAGATTTTGAGTTGAAAACAAGTGCTTTTTAGTGTTCCGTACGGAACACTTATAAGATCACCTCGGTGGCCTCATCAGAGCGGTGTAGTTTTGAAAGTTAAATTTTGAATTAAGGGGTTAGTTTTGGATAGTGAAATCGAAAGTGAAAAAAGAAATTACTGGATCATCGAGTAGGGTGTCAAATGAAAGCTTGTAAAAACACGAGCTCAAAATATTTCGAAAAGTAATGGAATGTTCTCTACAGGGTTAATTTATTTGGTATATAGAAAAAACAACAATTTTAAGGTCGCCAGTTTTCAGTAAAAATCCGAAAAAACTTTATTGAAAACTCATTTGGGATGTGTTTTGTGAAGTCACTGATAATTTTATACTTCTGTAGCAAAATTTTTTATTTTAAAAGCAATCAACGTACGGAAGATTAATGTCGCAAGTCCAAGTTGCACTTGACCGGTTATTTAATAACATAATTATTTTAAATTGATTTTACTTGAAGATCATGAATGCTAAGAAAAAAAAATAATAGTCTCTTTTTCATTAAAAAATTTATAAAAATATAAAATTTGGAAGCAACAATTTGACACCATTTTAAACAAAAAACCAATACCTATCAAGATTATTTTCTGTCTAGCTTCTCTGCACATTTTTATTGTAAAGACTATATAGTGATTTGCAGCATGCTAAAATTACAAATTGCTCTATTTTCGTTACATTTTAAATAGGTTTAATATATTGCCGAAAAACTCGCGACCAACTTTCTCTATTCGGAGACTGTGAGACCTTTTGTAAGAATTTTCTGAGGGGACCCTAAATAGGAATGTTAATTTGAAGATATTTATTATTATGTTATTTAATAAATTCAAAAACCGACTTTAAATCTCTTCAATAATATATATATATATATATATATATATATATATATATATATATATATATATATATATATAATAATATGGACTACTTACTGTTTGAACAATGTAACAATGTAATCTAAATACGAATTAAAATGACCTAATTCTCTGATTTCAAAATTTAAGCTAACAAATTCTATTAGTTCAGCTAAATCAATAGTGGACGTCAATTCAATCCTATTAGTACATTTTAGTCCGATTACCAGATAAGCAGAAATTTTCTACATTTTGAAGTAAAACGCAATGGCGGCGCAGAGACATTTTCTTTGTTAATCAAATTTTTGTGTACTTAGTTCTTGACCTTTTCATAAATTATGATATTAGCAGTGTTACCACTATGTAGTTTTGACTAGAGTAAATTCTTTACAGTTCTAAAATTCTACGTATTCTACAAATATTCTAAAACTGACCGATAAACCTTTTTTATCTCGGTCTGTTGTACTGGATTTGTTACTATAATTATTATTAATAGTTTTAGCTCAGTCGAAAGAGGTTTTGAGCTTTCATTAAATGGCTAACAGGCTACATTACCACATAGGTAGTATTTTGGACGTAAAATACAATAAAAAAAACTTTGCTAACGTTTAATGTACGCTAAGCCCACAAAAGCCAAAATAAAATAAAAAATTTGGTTTTTCGGTAATATTTCGAAAAATAATAAAGATATCGAAAAATTAATAGTATCACGTGAAAGAGCGGGAAATATTACAAAAAATAGTATATATATTTTTTCCAGATTTTTTTTTTATTAACAGAGTAGAAAAAAAATTAAACAAGCTTTTGAAGACGAGACTTAGTTTTCCGATGATATTAATAGTTTTTATTTTTGTTGCTTTATAATTTGTAAAATTTTTGTTTGCATAATTTTAACGGGCATATAGTAAATTACAAATATTTAATAAAATATAATATTGAAAAAAATCCTTATGCATATATCATTATTATACCTCAAGTTTCAATATAAGAATAATTAAAAATACCTACATCGTCTGTGTTACTAAAAATTGAGTTTTTAAAATATGAAAAATTTGTTTGTCTGGTGCAATTTTACGTTCAAAGCAGTACGAAATGATCAAAACAGTCGAAAAAATTTTTTTTTAGTTACAGTTAAAAGCATACTTGATATTAGAAAATCATTAAAAACTTGAAAACACTTGCCGTTTTTTTTTTTATTTTTGCTCTTAAAAAGTGTTCATGATAAACGTATTTTTTGCTTATTATTAATCATATAACTTAAACTTAAAACATAAAAATATTTAAAGATGGGAAATGAAAGATAAAAGTCTAAGCTTTAGGTATAAATTATTTATATTTTATCAGGTATCTTCCAGGTACAAAGAAAACAGTTATTCAAAATACAAGAATTCTAAATTACTGGAAGAAATTAAATGAATTACGTACTCTCTGGTAGTCATATTGGATCCGCCATTTTGATTTTTTCAAATCTGGATTCTTAATCAGAGCACTCAGAGTAAACACCTAATAGCCAATTTCAAAATATTTAACGGTATAAAGAAACGCTATTGTAATCATAAATGAGGTCGAAAACATGAATCCCTCTACAACTGAAGGAGTTAAACCAGCCACTTTATTTTAAATAGTATTTTTAGATTACGGCAAAACTAAAAAAAAATCTATATACTATGTTTTTGTAAGATTTCCCGTTCTTTCACGTGGTGCTATTAGTTTTTCCATTTCTTTTTTATTTTTAGAGATATTTGTGAAAAACGGAATTTTTTATTTTATTTTCGATTTTGTAAGCTTAGCGCACACTTTAGAGCAGCAAACTTTTTTTTATCGTATTCTAGGTTCAAACAACTACCTGCATGCCAAAATGCAGTCTGTTAACATTGAATGAGAGTTTTCGTCAAAATTTGCCACTGATGGCTGGGCTATTTGTATCGTAACTAGACATTATATTTCCGCTACAAGACTCCATGATATATTCTCTGGATTTGTCCCAACAAACAAATACTAAGAATGGTTTGCGAACATTGTCTTGTAAACGTGTATATTATTTCTTATTTGATTTCCCTTAACTTAGAACGAGATGAAGTACCTGCTGCCTGAGCCGGTGTTCTAGCTGTAAGCGTTACATTGTACGTAGTTTTACAATGCTGGTTAGGCAAAGTATACTTAAAATGGAATTTCCTCAAATTAACCGAGATATGACATTATCAATAAGAAATAATGAACGCCTCTTGTGAAGACATATAAAATTTTCTTTGTTGGTATCGTTAACGTATTGGAGATGGAGGAATACCTTTCCAACAGCTGCTGTAAGTTGAAATTAATGTACGATATTAAAGAAATATATATATTTCTGGGTAAAAAAAAACTCGTGAAACAGAACACTTCCGACCTGACTTTTCGGAAATCCAAAAACAATGATTTATTTTAACATTACATATATGTTAGATAGTGAACAAGCTCTGAAATATTTTCAGTTGGTGATTATTAAATTGTTATAAACAATACAAGTTTTAGATCAATTTTTTTTTTCAAAAATTCATAACTGGGACACTGATTTTTTTAATGACGTTTCTAGTTGAGACAAAAATGGTCAGAAATATTATGAATTTAAAAAAAAAATATATTGCATAATGAAAAATTTTTTTATTGACCAGAAAATCACTTTATTTTAAACAAATTGGATGTTAATAAGGTTGCTAACAATTTATTGACAATAGGTTTGATTCCGTAGTTGCGCCAATGTTTTCTGCAGAAAATAAAAAAAAAATCTGTCGGCCCTCATTTGACCTTCAAATGGCGTTAGTTTTTATTGCTGAAGGCGCCTCGTTGAGCGTTCGTGGCGCAGTGCAACGTGGCGTGGTGCAAAGTAGTTTTATTAGACGCACATATAATTCAAGATAATCACATGTTTATTTAAATATTAAGAGTTAACAAAGACAGTAATTTTTTAATGAGAAATCGTTTAATTTTCATGGGAAAATATACTTATTATTAGTTGAGGAATCTTGTAATATTAAATTAATGGGTTACATCATAACTAACAAATCTATCATTTTTCGAATAAATTTTATAACACAATGTCTTTTCATTAATTTGCACGTCATTGTGGAATTGACGTGTGTTTAGAATTGATTGTGCTCGTTTTAAAACGGGTTTTTAGGAATTTAGCGTGAGTTTCATATTGGAGTTTTGTTCAATGATCAAATTTTATATTCTTAAAAAAATTTTGATCCTAAATATATAGATCTTTAGCACTGAGAATTTTCGTATGATCTGTTTGACGTAAATTTGCAAAATATGCTATGCGTTTTACGGTACCATCTATATCGTTACACCCTTACGGTGCGAAATAGCAAAAAAAAGCCACTTCGCTTCTACATTAAAATCTTTAATACATGAAAATTTTGTTATTATTTCGGAGCATAATAGAACATAATTCTGTAGCTGTAAATTTAACAAGAGGTTAGTTGCGTATATAAAAGAAATCATGGTTGCCAAAGTGTAAAAAAATTATTTATTTTTTGGATGGTAAAGATGCGTGTGACGGTATATGTAGGTGGCAGTGTAAAACGCCAAGCATACGAGGCTGGTTTGAAAAATCCGTGCAAAGTCCGAGAGATGGCACCACCGGCGCGTATCGAGGTCATGTTTAGTTAGTAGCATCTCTTGAATGAACGTACACCAAGTTTCAGCCATATTGGTCTATTTCTTTGTGTTTGGCATTCGTGTGAATCAAGGAAGTCGAGTGATTTTCAAGAAATGGACGAAAAAGAATTTCGCGTGGTAATTAAACATTACTTTATGAAAGGCAAAACGCCTCAGGAGACTAAAGAGAAGCTTGATAAACATTATGGTGACTCTGCACCTTCGATTAGAACAGTTTATAAGTGGTTTCAAAATTTTCGGACTGACCATATGGGCACAAGTGACGTTGAACGTCTGGACGGCCTGTGGAGGTTACGACTCCAGAAATCATTGATCAAATCCATGATATGGTGATGGATGACAGAAGAGTTAAGGTGCGTGAGATTGCTAGTGCTGTCGGCATCTCGACTGAACGGGTACATAATATTTTGCATAAACATTTGGACATGAGAAAGCTATCCGCAAGATGGGTGCCGCGATTGCTCACGCTTGACCAAAAACGGAATCGTGTGAAGTGTTGCAAGGATGCTCCTGAGACCAAACAACAATCTAAACAATGGGTTACCAAGGGGGAATCTGCACCAAAAAAGGCGAAGACCGTTCCTTCGGCCGGAAAGGTTATGGCGACTGTCTTTTGGGATTCGCAAGGGATAATCCTCATCGACTATCTGGAAAAGGGTAAAACTATTACAGGTGAATATTATTCATCGTTATTTGACCGTTTGAAAACCGAGCTGCAAGAAAAAACGCCCGCGATTGGCCCACAAGAAAGTCCTTTTCCATCACGACAACGCACCAGCACACACCTCAGCAGTTGTGGTCGCAAAATTAATGGAAATAGGATTCCAACTCGTTTCACATCCCCCCTATTCTCCAGACTTGGCTCCCTCGGACTACTATTTGTTCCCCAATTTGAAGAAATGGCTGGCGGGACAAAGATTTTATTCAAACGAGGAGGTGATTGCAGACACTAATGGATATTTTGCAGACTTGGACAAATCCTATTATTCAGAAGGGATCAACAAACTAGAACATCGTTGGACGAAGTGTATAAGCCTAAAAGGAGACTATGTCGAAAAATAAAAAAGGTTTACCCCAAACACATAAGTAGTTTTTTATTTTTGCACGGACTTTTCAAACCAGCCTCGTATTTTGCACTGTGGTCACCGAAGATTACATTAAAAACGAAAACAATGATAAACAGGGTAATCGTTGAACCTATACTGACTTACGGCATAGAAATAGGATATTTCTGGCAAATGAATACTCCAGATAGAGATAGATTAAAAGCAGCTGAAATGGACTATTTGCGACGATCCTGTGGAGTGTCAAGATTAAATCATATACGTAATGAAGAAATTAGACAAAAAGCAAAGACGACAGAGACAGTGATTGATCGAATACAAAAACGACAGTTGATATGATACGGTCACGTAATGCGCACTGGAAAAGAACGTTGGCCGAAGAAGGCTGTACAGGGTGAGTCAACGATAGAGTAAAGTTCATTATCTCATTTGTTTCGGGAATGACGAAAAAATGTTAAATACAATAGTTTTAGGGAATGTTAAGGTGCACAGTTTAAAATTATTTTTGAGTATACAGGGTACTTCAAAAAAGTGTGACCGATATAACATTTTTTTTTTAAATGGAACATCCTGTTTTCTAATTTATTTTTAAGTTCTGCGTAAAATTGTTTATCAATAATGTTATATACCTAAACCTAGTAGTTTTTCTAATATTTTATTTCTAAAAAAAAAAAAAATACTATTTTTCAGTTTTGTAAAAAATTGCCAGAAGTGCCATTGTTTTTGAAGGTGTGAAAGTGTATTAAAAATAAGGGTTAAAATTGAAAAATTCAAAATAAATCGAAAACTACTAGAAATAGGTATATGACATACTTAATAAAAGTTGGAGGGTTTTGTAAAAGCTTTCAGAAAAAATAATAATATACAGGTTGTGCCATTTAAAAAATTTGAGATTTTTCAATTTAAAATAGTCGAAATGCATAAATTTATTTTGAACACCCTATAGCATCTAACTCAAATTTCTTTACATATATTTTTTTTCATCTCTATAGAACGCTCGTACCAATTATGAGTATTCCACCTTCAGAAACAATTGAACACTAGTATTTTTTTTTAAAAAAATTGAAATATTAGAAAAACTACTAGGTTTAGGTATATAACATTATTAATAAAAAAGTTATAAAATTTTACGTAGAATCTAAAAATAAATTATAAAATATCATGTTCCATTTAAAAAAACATTTTATACACTCAAAAATAACTTTAAACTGTGCACCTTAATATTCCCTAAAACTATTGTACTTAATAATTTTTCGTTATTCCCGAAACAAATGAGATAATGAACTTTACTCTATCGTTGACTCACCCTGTAGAATATTTACTGTGGAATAAAAGAAAAAAGGGAAGATCAAGAACTACATGGAGAGAAAATATTGAGAAGGCAATGAGTTCCAGAGATTTAAAAGAAAACGAATGGTTGGACAAAAAGAGATGGTGTATGAAGTGCGGGAAGCTGCCAAGGCTGTAGAACCCCCGCTTATATATATATATATATATATATATATATATATATATATATATATATATATATATATATATATATATATATATATATATATATATATATACCAAGTTTACGTCAAATCAATGGTGCGAAAATTCTCAATGCCGAAGATCTGTATATTTAAGCTTATTTAAGTTTTTTAAGGATAAAAAATTTATTTACTGTATAAAACGGCAATATGAAACATATACTAAATTCTTCTAGCTAACTAGAATTTTCATAAAATAATCAGTTTCCGTGTTATGAATTTTTGAAAAAAAAATAGACCTAAAACTTGTTTTTTTATATAACAATTATAATATTTCAGAGCTTGTTCACTACTTATATGTAGTATTAAGATAAATCATTGTTTTTGGATTTCCGAATTTTGACCGTTCTTGTAAATAAATGGTTCTATCCTTTGTAGATGTTTTTTGGTTCCGTTTCTTTACCATTGTTGTTTCTCTAAATTAAACAAAATACAATAAAATTATATAGAAAGTTTGTAACATGACAAAAAGTCCCAAAGAAAGATATAGTAGAAATGTAGTAGATGTTTTTTGGTTACGTTTCTTTAACATTGTTGTTTCTCTAAATTGAACAAAATACAATAAAATTATATGGAAAGTTTGTAACATGACAAAAAGTCCCAAAGAAAGATATAGTAGAAATAATATTTTGTAAAAGTTTTTGAAAACAAATTCTATAAGAAACTAGTGCAAACGTTAAACGTTGCACCACTACTTACAGAACTTCTTTTTGTTGCAAGTGACCTAAAATTCTCAATCGGATGTTTCACTTTCAGCTTGTTTAATGTGTAAAAATTAGACTTTTGTCAATCGAATACAGCCATGACAACTTAGTTCGGAGCGTACTTATTAAGACATTTTATCGCAGCTGTACTACACTTAATACTACAACTGTTAGGCTATATAAGGCAACGTCTAACACGTCTCGTTCCGAAGATTTACGTGGTTTAAATTTAAAAAAAATGGTCTTGAGGATCCTTTTATAATTTAATTCTAGAAACAAAGCATCTAATTATAAGAGATGATTAATGAATTTTACTGTATACTTCTGCGATTACTTAACCTCAATTTTAGCGTTCCCCTTGTCGATAGTGTAATTTTACAATTAGCTCGTAAGATTAGAGACTTAATTTATCGAAAAATGATCTTTTACATATTTTATATAATTCATCGTAATTGAGGTGCCAAGGCTGTATTCTTGATTGGTGGAGTTGATGCTTATGACCCAGTATTGCTCGGCTGTTAAAATTGAAAATAAGTAATTGTAGAAGCAGCATCAGTATTTTCTGCAATTTAAATTAAGAGAATTTTTAGTACCACATGTGCTAGAACAATTTCAAAAACGGATTCGTTTCCTGCAGGAAAATTTCTCTCAAAATAATTCCAAGCGACCCTGGACAGAAAAAAATGTGTGGTTACGTGTTCCTATAATGAAAAAGCATGCACAAAAATCTTTACTTAAAAGATTTAACAAGTAGTAAATAATACGTAATTAAAATAAAATAATCATACCCAATAATTATCTCCACGGAGGAATTACTAATATTTTGTAAATTTGTACTATAAGTATTTTCTAACTTTTCTGATTTTACTATACAATTTAAACCTTCCATACAAATATGAAAAACTAAAATTAAAAAAACTATTTTACTACATATTCTGAATTGCGGTGCCATATTTAAACTAACTAAGCTTCATTTTACTCATATATCAAAATTACTCTATAATCAAAACAATTATATTAATGCGGTATAATAAATAATAATATGTGATTTGTTTTTATTAAAGATACGCAGACCCAATTAATTTGTCGTGTTTTTTAGTTTAGTTTATTTTTAACAACTTCAGATAACAATAATTTGCAAGAAAATTTATGATTTTACTTGATAACCCTAGTACTTCGTATTATATTGAGATTTACTAATTAATTTAAAAATAATGTCACGGATTTGTAAATAATAACGTCACTTCCAATTTTGATTTCAAAGCTAGAACGTATAGCGATAATATTTATATTTATGGTACTTCTTTGCATAGCAAAACAACAAAGGAAATAACCCTGTGAATGTGACGCTCAAAACCATTTCTTTCATAAAGTTTGAGGATTTTCGTTATCAGACTATATTATTGGATCATTGGTTCGATAAACAGCAATTGCTTACGGATTTTAAAAAAATTTCCGGTCAAAAAAATGAAGATAAATCTTTTAGTTATTTTTTTTTCATTTTGTATTTCTATGTAAGGTTCTTGGAAACTAATATCAATCTTTATGTATATTATTTATTGATATTATGACCTTTATGTATCTTATCTTGTATTGAGGAGAATATATATATATATATATATATATATATTATATGTTTCAAGCCTGCAGTTAAGGACTCAAAATACATGTAAAAATTGCTTTCTATTCCGGTTGTTATTATTATCATGCGGACTATAAAATTCTGTTAGTAACCAACCTAGACGACATCCAAATGACCTTATTAAGTGAGGAATATAATAACGCCGATATAATTTGATTTTAATCCCAGGACAACAGGAGTTACAAGGTAGAGAGAACAGATGAACTGGCAAGACTCGGAACCGCAATTCCTTTCCAGTTACCCGAAACAGCATTGGCATATCCGAATAGTAGGTGGGGACAGGCCGTAAGGAATGGACTGATTGATGCTATAAAGATTAGTTGTATGGGAGCCCGAGGTGTAGAAAAACCAACGCTTTTATATTGTAGTCTGAAAAGGCAAAAGTTTTTTGTTAGGATTTCATGTAACACTGTGGCTTTCGAATGCATGTAGTACTTACTGCTAGGCGGTGAAGACGAACCGGGTTTGTTAAGAGATAGAAAGACTCAGGTTTGAGGTTTTTGGATCGATGGTACTTTAAAAAAAAGATGTCAAAATACTGGCGTAGAGCGATACCTAACCTCCATGGCAAGGTCGGAAAGGATCGGAGGCGAACGTGGTGTTTAGTACGGATGGAGGTTGAGTGATGACTATCGATACATTAATAAAAATTGATAAATCGATAACGATCGATATATCGATGAGGATTGACAACTGTCGACAACTATCGGAAAATATCGTAAATTATAGCTAACTATAGAAACATCGATGTATTAATATATTGACAATTATCAGTATATCGATAGTTATCGATATAATCCTATTCAATATACACAATACACGGAGCAGAACATTCTTAATTTATGTAATTATATAGTTCCAATACTTATTATTGTATATAACCATAGTGGTAGTGACAGTGAATTAGATTTAAATTAATTTTAATAGATTGCAAAATCCCGTTTGATTGATAATATGTAATGTTTTATTCTAGGTGACTTTACACCTTTCTATTCTGTTAAAGTATTTAAGCACTTTAGAATTTCATTACATTTTAATCTGAATTCAACTCTGTGTATCATTCAGATAGTCAACATCGAGTAGGGACAAAAACATAAAGTAAATATCAGAAGGTAAGGCTATTCTAATGGCTCTTATGGAGATCAAGAAGCCAAAGGTTTTAGTTTTATTTTGTGCATATTCTGTACCGATTTATTACAGTTGTTTATTTTTTATATATATATATATATATATATATATATATATATATATATATATATATATATATATATATATATCGGTTTTATAACGTCTTCCGTCTTCCGATGCCTAATTTCCACTCCTCCCGGTTCCTCCATCCCTCCTCCTCCAGATCTCTCTCTAGTACTTCCTTGTTGATTCCTGCTCTCCAGCTTTGGCGTGGTCTTCCTCGCTTTCTTTTTCCATGAGGGTTCCAATTTAAAATCTTTTTAGGTAGTCGGTCTTGTGACATTCTCTGTACATGTCCGTACCATACCAACTGTTGGGTTCTGATTTCGTCCACTATATCGTGCTTTATTTCTAAAGCTCGTCTTATCGTGTCATTTGGTATGCAGTCTTTTCTGGATTTTCTGGCCGCTCGTCTCCAGAAATCCATTTCTGTAGCTTTTAGTATTTTTTCTGTTCTTTCCTTCAATGTCCACACCTGGGAGCTGTAAGTTATTATACTTTTCACTATTGAGTTGTAAAGTCTCTTCTTATTTTCAATGGTTATGTTTTTGTCCCATAGTATATTATTAAGCATTGCAATCGCTTTTCTTCCTTGGATATTCCTCTCGCAAATTTTCGCTCAAGCAAGGTTTCCGAACTTAGAGCCAAAAATTTGGCCAAAATTCGGTCCTTCAATTGCTTCTTCCATTGTTCCGTCCCTAGATATTCTCGTTCCCAAATACTTATAACTGGCACAGTGTTTGATGGTGTGTCCTGTGGCCAGTTTCAAGTCCTGCTGTTGTTCTCCGACGCACATGTACTCAGTCTTTTTAATATTGACTTCTAGGCCCCATTTGTCATATTCCTCCATAAGTTTTCGTGTCATGTATTCCATATCATCGATGTCCTGAGCGACTAATACCTGGTCGTCTGCGAATGATAGCGTGTACAATGTAGTATCGTCATCCAGTGGTAATCCCATACTGCTGCATTTCCTTTTCCAGTTCTTCAGTGCACTCTCCAAATAGATTTTAAATAGCGTTGGGGATATACAGCAGCCCTGTTTGAGACTCGTTGTGACCTGGAACCCTGTTGTTATACCATATTTGGTTCTCACACTACTTCTTGCGTCTTGGCATAAGGATTTTACGGCTTTAATTATTTCGGTGCTTACATTACTCTGTTGTAGTGTTTCCCACAATCTCATTAGGAGCACGCTGTCGTAGGCCTTTTTTAAATCAACAAACAAGACATGGACTTCCTGATCAAATGCGGTTTTCTTTTCTAGAATTTGTGTCAGTGAGAAGAGATGGTCTATTGTGGATCTTCCTGCTCTAAAGCCTGCCTGTTCTTCAGCTTCTACGTCCGCGTATTCCGTTTCTATTCTATTTTTAAGTATTTTTCCGTATATTTTGCTAATAGATCCTGTAACCGTTATTCCCCTATAGTTATCGCAATTATTTTTGTCTCCTTTCTTATGAATTGTTGATATGTATGATATTTTCCATTCCTCAGGTACTTCTGATGTGTTAATGCATCTTTGGAATAAGTTCCTCAAAGCGCTAAATAGCTTTTCAGTTCCGTATTTTACTATCTCTCCTGGGATGTTTCCTGGCCCTGGAGCTCTACCATTTTTTAGCGTTTTACATACTTCTTTAACTTCTGATGTTGTTATCCTTATTGGGGATCCTCGTATAACTATATTTGGGTTTCCATGTTGGGTACTTTTAAACTCTGGTCTATCTTCTGTTAGCATATTTGTAAAATATTTGTTCCATTTTTCTGGTATTATTGGTGAGAAGATTTCTCTTTTCCGTTCTGTTTTCATATCCAGCTTTCTGTGCTTTTTCTTCCTCCTATGTAATTGTTGAGTCTTGAGCATGTCTTTTCCCATTGGTTGTTCTTTTTGTCACTAATTATTTTGCGTACTCTAGCTTGGGATTCGTTGTATTTTACTTTGTCGTTTGTGCTCTTTGAACTTAAGTATTTGTGATAGCTTTTCCGTTTTTCTTCAATTTCGTATTTAATTTCTTCATCCCACCAATATGGTTTTTGCTATTTTTCCCTTTTCTCTTGGTACCCTAATGCTTCCAGTGCTTATGTTTTATACCATATTTATTAAAAAAATGAATAGTTGTATTGTGCGAAGGAGAAAGGGTGTTTGAAAAAAAACGAAAATTCTCAAAGAATATTAGTCCATAGGATTAAATATTAAATATGGTATTTATTATCGCCAAAACTGTTTACATTAGCACTCGAAGACGTGTTTAAGGAGTTGCACTATGAGAGATACGTAGACGATATTATTCTAATTTTTGAAAATAAGGAAGAACTTGGGCAAATGCTAGTGGAATTGAAAGAAAAGTCAGCAAAAATCGGACTTCAAATGAACTTAGGAACTTAGAAAAAAAAGTGGGCAAGGAAGACCTACATATAATAATCAGAAATCAAGTTACAGAAAACGTTTCAAACTATGGCAGCATTGGTATAACAACTAAAGACGAAACGAAAAGAATCGCATTTTCAGAAGTTACCAAAAGTGTTCTTCGTATTTGCTGAACCATCCTAAGACGCGTTTCGCCGTATCATGGCTCATCAACTGGGCTAGGTTCAGCAAATACAAGAACACATTTTTAGTCCTTTATCCAAGTAACTAACGGAAAACTATAACAAATAGATGCTTATACTGCACTTGGTAACTTCTAAAAATGCGATTCTTTTCGTTTCGTCTTTAGTTGTTATACCAATGCTGCCATCTATGCCTTCGAGCAGTAAGCTCGAGAAAGGTGCGTTTCTGCAATAAGTGCCAGCCGTGCTGTGTCGCTCTGCTTGAATAGACTTAGTAAGTCGCCGACAGAGTGCAGTATAAGCATCTATTTGTTATAGTATCAAACTATATTTACTTAGGATATACGGGAATATATATGGGAAAAGACAATCAAACAAGAGATAATTAGAAGCAGCAGAATACAATGGTTAGCATTCGGAAAACTGAAGAATACAATGATAAATTAAAAAATACTCTAATGCGCCTTCGTTCCCGTCTGTTGGATCCATGTATATTCCTTGTGATGACTTATGGCAATCAAACCTGGACAATAGCGAAGAAATCAGTATATCAGATTGTGATTTTGACATGGGGGTATTCTCAGAAACCTGGCTTAGTGAAGATGTCTGTGATGCTGAGATTGGTAAGTCTGAGTAGGTATTATATCGAAAAGATCGGTCCAACCAGATTAGTAATAAAAAAAGTGGAGGTGGAGTGCTTATTGCAGTACGTAACTGTTATCAGTCCTGTATAGTGCCAAACAACTTCAATAGTGTAGAACACTTGTTTGTGTTAATTCAAAGTGGTACGGCGAGACTTGTAGGTGCTGTGTACTTGCCGCCACCCATTAAAGTAGACACTGTTCAGGCTCACTGCTGTGCGCTTCAGGAGATCATTCAGGATTATTCCAGCGATAATATGTGTCCTAGGAGACTATAACCTGCCTCATGTAGAACGGACTAGTGACAGTTTTGGAAGTTCAGCTATTGGCCATGGTGGGGACATTATGATGCTACTTAGTCACTGTTTGTCTTATAATTAGCTATTCCAAGTGAATGAAATCAGGAATGCGAATGGTGTAAAATTGGATTTAGTGGTAACACGAGACAATGGAACATCTGTTCAGGTGGCACTGGAGAGTCTGCTGCTGGTTAATGACTGTCCTGAGAGTGTGCAATATGATTTTAGTTCTTATGACTTTGAGTGTGCGAACTATGATATGTTAAATAATTATATTCATTCAGTGGACTGGGAATATGTCATGGGTGGTGTTAAATATGTAAATACTGCACAGTCTGTCTTTGATGAAGTTTTGTATACCGGTATTAGTCTGTATGTCCCTGTCGTTCGTACAAAGAATCCGAAGTTCCCAAGGTGGTTTTCTAATGAACTTAAAAATCTTATTCTGAAAAAGAAGATATGTCACAAAAAATACAAAAAAAACTCGTCAGTGGGAAACTTATCAGAAGTTTTCAGAGTTAAGATCCCAATCGAATATTCTAAAGAGCTACTGCTTTTTACAGTACGATAAAAATATTGAGACAAACATAAGTTATGACACCAAACAATTTTGGAACTTCATTAACAGTAAAAAGGGGGGCAAGTCCATCCCTACCTTAATACATCTGGACGAACAAACAGGGACGGATAGACAGAGTATTGTGGAAATTTTTAAGTCTTATTTTTGGAGTGTTTATAGGTCTGATGCTGACGGTGGTGAGTTTAGGTTGGGGGATGTGGGGCATGGTGGTGAATCATTTTCCTCTGTTGAGGTCTCCCTGGGGGAAGTATTTGACCATATATCCAAACTTGACATAAATGAGGGGACAGGTCCTGATAGTGTATCTCCCAAATTTTTAGTTAACTGTGCCTATGCTTTGGCCAAACCGCTTTTTAAATTGTCCCTGGGGAGCGATGTTTTTCCTGACCAGTGGAAATATAGTTTTATTACTCCAATATTCAAATCCGGCGACGCTAAAAATTATAGACCTATTTCTGTTCTAAGTTCTATCCCAAAATTGTTCAAAAAAATTGTTTGTGATAAAGCGAAACACTTCATAAAACATTTTTTAGTTCAGGAACAGCACGGTTTCGTTGGGGGCCGATCGATAGCTATAAACTTGATCTTGTTGGTTCAAAGTACTATTGATGCAATGGAGGCAGGTGGTCAGGTTGACGTGGTTTATACGGATTTCAGCAAGGCCTTCGACACTGTCAACCACGATATCTTGATAAGGAAATTAAGAAGTTATGGCTTTTGTGGATTACTACTAGATTGGTTAACCTGTTACCTTAGATATAGGAAACAGTTTGTTAAAGTAAGGGCTTTGTGTCGAGTGAGGTATCTGTTACATCGGGTGTACCACAGGGTAGCCACCTGGTCCGTTGCTGTTTAATGTATTTATTAATGACCTCCGTGAGGTGATCTATTTTCAAGGCTCCTGTTTCTTACATATGATTTGAAATTGTTTGTGGTAATTCATTCTGTTGATGCTGTGAGACTACAGGGAGACTTGAATAGGGTGAGTGAGTGGTGCAGTATCATTAAAAAAACAAAATGAATCTTAATATCAAAAAAATGCAAGTTAAAATGTTGTTCTTTCGGGTGAAAACTCCGCTTGTATATTACTACAGTATACATTAATTGTCTTCTGGAAAAAAGTCTCTTCATTTTGTGACTTATTTTCTTGCCGGTTGTACCTGTTAAATCTACAAATATAATAATTATGTTTTTCTTGTTAATGGGAAAGGATTGTATTCGTAAAAAAAATCACACTATACGATATTTTTGTATCAATTTCTGTTTTACTGTCCCCGGATTACGAAAAGGCATTTTCGTCTATCTACTTTTGCACGATGAAACCTAATTTTTAGTAAGCGAGGCACGATATTTTTCTTAATTGTTGTTATTGAACTAGAGTTGGATTGTTATTTTTAGAATATGTACAATTGTCATTGTTACGAGGATTCAATTTCGTTGATTGTGTGCCTCCTTGGATTCGTCGATAATTCCTTTGCATCTGTTCCGGGTACGAGCAAAGGTGTTACGATTTATGGTATTAGGATTTTCACGCCATTGTGGGTAGGCAAGATGTTTAGAAGCAACAGCTTCTTTGCATTTTCGGTTAAACCAAGGCTTGCCGTTAGAGGGGCATTTCTTCGAAAAAGGGATGTAAGCTTCCATACCAACCAAAATAACATCGGATACCTTCCAGGCGCAGTCAGATGGGTTGTTGGATCGAAAACAAATGTCTATCCAAGGGAAAGTTCGAAAATATTACATGAGATATTCCCATTTAGCAGATTTATAGTGCCAAATCTTGCGCGGCTTAGGTGCCTCTCTGTCGCTGATTGGTAGGATACTAGATGTCGAAAGCAGTTTAAGGTCGGAAGAACTTAACGGTGACCGTGTAAATCTCCGGATTAGTGGTTAAAAACAGATTAAGAAGACTGGCGAACCCCCGTCTCGATCAGGGATCCGTGTTGGTTCCACAATTAGCTGAGTTAAGCCAATTATATAGAGAAAATGATATTAATGAAGTAATCCATCTGTTAATGGAAGGTCTTTGCTATATTTAAAAAAATAGCTATGATTTTTTATGTTTAATCCACACTTGCATCAGAATGCTTATTTACGATAATCTAAAAAAACAGGCGAAAAGACAAGTGTATTTACATAGGTAACAATAACGGTCTAAATCGAATAATAGATTACTCGGTTACTCGATTTAGCATCCGACATGATTAAAACTGAACTGAATTAAAACTGAAAAAACATGCACACACGTGATGCAAGCGTATGACAAACGTGACAAAATATGCATTCTTTAACGTAATAACAGCTAAGATTCAATATATTTTATAAACAGTGGCGTGTCCAGGTGCAAGGGGTGGGGAACATAGGGATACAAAGAGTCACTTATAGAGGGGAGGGAAATCAATCAATAAACAGGGGATGTCTTGATTTTAAAAAAAATCCTCTTATAATGATAATCGAAAAGCATAGACCTCTCACAATATAGTTAAGAAAAATCGTTGATTTGGGAGGAGATCTTTCATAAAAAAAGAACCCCTATTTCCAGTTGAATTCTTAAAACTTACACTTAAAATTAAACCCAATTTATAAATGGATGATCGGTGACGAGGAGGGGGTTTTTTTTTTTTTTAAAAAAAGAGCCCCTACCTACGATGGAAATCTAAAAATTTATACTTAATTTAAAAGTCGATAAATGAACATTTTTTTCTAAAAGAGAACCTTAGATAAAAAGACAAAGTTTCTAAGGAGCGTAATTTCTACATTCATAAAGCTGGCCTGCTTTCCCTGTGGCTACGCCACACCTTAACTGTTAGAAAAAGTTTTGTTGCATAAGTGGTTCCGAAATATTACTTTAAAAAATTTTTGTTCTGAAATACTTTATCTATCAAAAGTCCGCACACTATTTTCCTTGTTTATTTATACGTAATATAAGTTTAAATAAATCTACACCAGGTTTTAGTCCGATAAGCCATTTTATATCTTTTTTAGGTATTTTTCATGGACGATAAATATTTTCCTCGCAAAATATTGCAATGAATATTTATTGTTGATAATTTTTTTGCTATACTTTTTTAGATAAGTGCTTAATTAACAAAAAGAATATCCACGTCAGCCACTGCAAAGTAACGAAGGTAAAAAATCGGTAAAATGTGCAAAGTGGTAAGTGAAGAGAAAAAAATGTAATAAGTGTGTAAAAGTGGTATTATAATGTACCTCACGTATACCCAACCGCAGGCAAAGTACACTTTGTAATCGCTGAAAAGACAACGAAGACAGATGGAAGACTGTTTATTTCGTGTGAACAAAACTAAGTGGAGTCGATGGGGAAAATAAATATTAATGGACTAGGTTTGTAGCATATTAAACTGTTTATTTTTTAAGTTTTAAACGGAAGTTTAAAGTCAGTTTAAATGAGGGATGCCTATAGGTTGTGAAAGAATCCTCGATAATATTGTTTTTCTTATGTACACGACGCATCAAAAATAATTCCTGCCTTACTGAGAAAGGAGTGCAATAAAGCCATAAAAGTAATAATATTGGGATTTGTTGAATGGTCAGGTCCAATGAATTCTATGCTTAACCATGTATATTATGTCAAGATATAATAGAAGCCCTCATTATTTCTTCAGTAATGTATACGATTAATTATAGCTGATATTTATTATATAGGTCTTCAATTTAACCAGCATGTTCTTGATTTACTAGGTGTTGGTTTGTATTAACTATAAATAATATTTGGAACACCAGTGCATCTACCGCAAAATTGTTATGTATTGCAGTGGGAATACAATTTTTTGCAAGAACATATTTTGATATATTATGAAATTTGATCAAAATAATAATTTTTCTAATAATAATGAAGTTTTTTAGTTTTATAGCTATTAATCAAAATAGGAGATTAATGTTATTTTAAGTTTTTCTTGGACAAGTAACTATTTATATAGGTCAAAGTTTTAGAAATAACACTATCCAAGTGGCAATGAGCGATCTCCCTGAAACTGTGTCTGTAAACCATTTAAAAGTTCGAGTTATATAACTTTTATTGGTCAGCCATTGTAGGAACACTTAAGTACAATTCTAAGAATATTACACCTATGATTTCGAATAAATTTAAAAGCCAGAACACATAACCTATAAACTCGAAACACGGGAGGTAAATATATTTACATCAAAAACCTAACCAGTTGATTCATCAATCTAAAATCCAAATGGTTTGTTGAAGGAAACTTTGTAATTCTATGAATATTCGAATTGGGGTACTTTTAGTTTTTACTTTTCGAATTATGGGTCTTAAGTTATCGGTGTATGTTTTAATTTATAAAGTTGGAAAAGGTAAGCTATAATTTGCCATAGTGCTGACGTATAAAAATTGGGTCAAGTGATAGCTACCTTGTGAATCTATTGTCTTATATTTAAAGGTGTTATGGAATATGGTTATATTTATTGTTTTTTGATATACTATCCCAGTACTCAGTTTCAGGAAAGTCCTACTTGGTTAGCGGTACTTGTAAGTTTGTTGCTTGTATGCAATGTGAATAAAAATATCCTAGTAAATATAAAATAACAGCTTGCTATACAAGAGAATTTTGATTCTTGTTGCAAATCTTTAGTTAACTGTAGAAGTAAATAACTGCTAATTAGTTTAAGATTTCTTGTATCTATTTTTTATTAAAGTTTTCCCTAAAATGTAATGGATTTTTTCCCAGTTTTTTTCAAAGTATTCATTTTTTAAGCAAAATTTATTTACCGGCTCTGAGACCAGAGAAAGGACAACTTGGTATAAAAGTAGCAACAAAATGATTATTTGCATCTTCTTCTGATAATGATGTTTACAATATATCAGTTAGAG
Source organism: Pachyrhynchus sulphureomaculatus (assembly GCA_019049505.1). Taxonomy (NCBI): domain Eukaryota; kingdom Metazoa; phylum Arthropoda; class Insecta; order Coleoptera; family Curculionidae; genus Pachyrhynchus; species Pachyrhynchus sulphureomaculatus. The sequence goes on along the minus strand of CM032446.1, from coordinate 148,282,128 downwards.
TCCCGGGACGATTAGGATAAAATATTTTTCAGCGAATACACAGATTGGTTAAATATGGATTATGTAGTATTAAAGAAAAATTTAATATTTTCAAGCAAGTTCGACTTTCACAACTTATGTATATCCCTAATGATATTTTAAAAATCTTTTGGTAATTTAAGGTTTAATATCAATGTTTTATATTAAAAATAAATTTATTTTCAGCTGACAACTGATACTTGATTTATCAACAAACAGTGATGAAAATACTTTTTAGTATTGTACCTCTTACGTTAAAATGAATGAATGAAAAAATATATTTTTGAAATTTTGTTATGGAATGTGTATTTGTCTGTATCTAATACTTAAAAAGATTACCGTAGGTACATATAGTACAAAGTATGATTTTATTTTAAATTTTAAATATTGTAATTGAAATGTTAAAAAAATGTTTTTATTTATAATATTAAAGTAGGGAAAATGTAGGTTAAGAGTTTCACAACTTGCCCAATTTATCACAATATCTCCCCACAAATAATTAAAATTAAAAATAAAAAGTTTTTTACATGTAGGTTAGACTATTTTAAAATTACATTAGCAATGAAGCTAATATGTCTGTTCATTTGACAAAATTACCTATTAGTTGTGTAAAAGTAAAATGAAACTATGATATTTTTTAAACTTCTTGCTTTTCGAGATAAAATTCGCTACCGATTGTTAGTATCGATGTTTTAATAAACGCTAGTGACTTGTGAAGAAACTGATCATTTATTATTTCTTGATTATATTAACGAAATTCTCACAGCCTAATTCACTAAAAGGGTCTAACAATTAGACACGGTCTCATTGCTAATGTGAAACCTATAGTTGCTCCGTTGATTTATGTTTTTGATAATGTAATATTTTATATTTACAACGTGACGGTCACCTCTCTCGGGAAGGCAATGGCAAACCATCCATAGTATCAATCATGCCTAGTAAAGCCCTCTCATTTTCGCCGTTCGGGACCGGTATTAAACTGTAGGTGACCTTTGTCGGTGGAAATACTTTTTAAAAAAAAAGCATCAATCACAAACAAAGGCGAGAGGGTCGCCTATGTCCGTATCGGATATGGCACTTCAAGAAGAATATTTTGTAATTTAAATTTTACCAAATAAATCTTTTTTAAAAAAAAAATGATTCAAATAATTCGAGCCATGGAATAGAACAGAAATATATTAGTATTTAGAATTTAAACACAGTATTTTTAAAGTTTTCACATAATATTTTTAGTTTCAACACAATATTTTATTTTTATAGGTTTAATCATACATATAGAGGAATTTTCTGATGTTTTACTGCACAGCCTCATAACTTTAGTTAGTTAAATTAGACCAGTTTTAGAGTTAGATCATTTTAGTGGATGAAGCACTAAAATTCTTTACTATTAATTTAGTAAATACGTGTATATTCCATAGAATGCTTCTTTCTAGTATTAATTTTGGACAAAACTATTTTGCTCAATTTTCATATAGCAAGAAATATTCTTGGCATATTCTCAGTAGTCTTATCAACATTATTATATATATTCTGTGATATGCAGAGGATATGTTAAAGTTATACATGGTACCTACTTTTTAATACTCTCAGTATATTAGTCAAAAAAGAAAAATAAGTACCTACTTTTGTTTATTATTTATAATTCTAAGGTAACCAAACTGACTTGTTTACTTAAAACTTTAAATCATCTAAATGTGTTTTACTTATATTAATACTAGTACGACTATGACTATAATGTGTTTTTGTTTTTTTAGAATTTATATTTGACAGATCAAGTGTTTGGGTTGAAATTTTTAAAAAAATATTTCTTTCGGCATTCTGTGAAGATCCCATGAAAATCCACAAAAGCGCTACGGAAATTAACTTGATAGTAATGCATTGGTACGCCGAATTTTTTTTCTCCATGTCAGTATATCTTCAGAATCTAGATTTATATCCACATATATAAACTAAGTATAAACTGTACAGTCTGTCAAATAAGAACGTGACCGCTTGTATTCTTGAAAAAATGTGTTTCGAGAAAATTTTTTCCCATACTCTGAACATTTTTCGAAACTCCCGAGACAACTGAGTCAAAGTCCTCAGAGCCTTTCCTCTGAGCTTTCTCTTTACAAGGGAACGTTTTCAATAGGGTTGGCATCCGGTGATTGTGAGGGCCATTCTAGTATTTTATCGTGGGTTCAAGCGAGCCGCTTCGCGGCGTGATTTTCGGTCAGCAAAGGTTTCTTCAACGTGCTTCGGAATTTGATATTATGATTACGAAGATGTTGTCGAATGGTCTCATGGGACATAATCAAACTCGATTTTTTTAAATTTTACCGCTCCTTGACGCAGCGTTAATTTCTGGACCCGTGAAGCAAAGACACGATTCGTTCTTCGACTTTCGGAGTGACTTTGCCTACCGAGCCAGGTTTTGGCAAGTCTTGGTAAAACGATTTACCCACTTCTTTACAAATGATACCGACTTTTTAATACATTTAGCGATATCCTTTTAATGGGAACGAAGAAAGACTGCCTCGAACCGACGAGCAAACAAGTAACTCATTTTAAGTCTTACGTAATTTCGACGAAAGTTTGGAATCGACTGATACTCTTAGTAAAAAGTGTCGTAGACAAAGGTTCTCTTTACCGATTTTTTGTCGGATAGCTAGAATCGCATCTAAAAGGCCTTAGAGGTAGCCAAATGAAATCGGATGCTGATCTACGAAAAAAAAGGCCGAGGATCTTTCGACCAAAAGGTTGATAACCAAAATCGTATTGCGATTATAGGGTGGTACGACAACAAAGCTGTCACCTTTTCCAGTTCTTATGTGGCAGCTAATTCCACTGAAACCATTCAAAGGTATTCTAAAGTAGGAGGAGGTAAAGTACATATAGTATGTCCACAAGTAGTAGAGCTCTATAACAGCCACATGGGCGGGGTCGATCTTGCTTCATTGCTTTGTATGGAACTGGAATGAAAACTCACTGGTATATGAGTTTATTTTCGCAAGTTCTTGATATATGTCTGAATAATGCATGGTTGCTTTATAGGCGAGAATACAAATTATTAGAAGATGAAAAATTGGCAATGCGACTAAAAAAATTTGGATTATATGTCGCAAAGAGTCTATTTCAAACAAATAAATTAAAAAGAGGCCCCACTAGTAATTCAGAAGCTCCACAACCGTTAAAGAGAATACGGAATGCACTGGAACCGAGACCTCAAGATGATAGCAGACTGGACAAGCTGGATCATTTTCCAGTATTTCGTGAGAAAGGAAGATGTAGGAACTACCCATCTGGTCAAACACATGGTTTTTGTAGCAAATGTAATGTTCGGTTATGCCTTGTGCCTACTAGAAACTGTTTTGTTGATTTCCATCGTAATAAATAAAAATTTTTGAAAAGAAAAAGTTTTTTTACCTCATTTTCTGAATATATTTTACTCTTGGCGATGTATCCCTAAAGATACAACTCAAAATTTTGACTCTTATATGTTTCCAAAAGCAAATAACCATAAAAAGCCATTTCATAATCGTTTTAGACGACTTAGTTAAAAAAGAAATTTTTTTAAAGCAAAAACAATCATTTGCCAATTTTAAGGCTTAAAATAATTATTTAATAAATTTATTTAAAATGCATCTGGTAATAATATTCTCACTGCCTTACACATTTAGACAGATTTTGAATTTTGCTTAGATACTGTGTTGGAAATTTGGAATCTTTGGCACAATGACACTACTCAGTATATATTACCACTATACCAAACACTTTATATTTGCACTCGACGCGCGTTTCGCTAACTATGTTAGCTTCATCAGGAGCCTCTTCGTGAAACGCGTGTCGGGCGCAAAAATAAAGTATTTGGTGATATATACTGAGTAGTATATATCATGTAGTTCTTAATTTTTGAATTATAATTTAGTTCAAATTTTAAAATATTTTGCCATCTTGACTTGAATAAATAAACAACGTGGCCAAGGCAGAGAATGGAGGGGATAAGAAACACAGTTAGCTCTAGAGTTCCGTTCGGATAAACGTCGAGTCGTGTTGGCAATAAGTTAAATAACTGTGATGAGTTACGTTGTTGTGGACTTGAAAATGAACTATGCGAGTTTCTTTTAATATATGTATCTACTGAAATCAGATACATTGTACCTTACAAGTTCTCAGTTAGAGTTTGAAGCATCCATCTTTAAGTCTCTTAGCTTCTTATAGTATTACAAATGTGATAAGAACAGAGGAAAGTTGCGTAATAACAAATTGGTAATGCTAACAGTTGTTAACATGTTAATAAAAATTTCAGTTTAATTAGATAATCTCAGAATAAATATAATTAAGTAAAAGATAAGGTCAGGGAAAATGTCCTTTAGCACGTCTTATATATTTATCATCTCAAGATAATTTATGGAAGTAATTAAAGAAGTTCAAGAACAATTATAATAGCTGAAGACCTGAACACTATAGCCGGAAAAAAAAAAAGAGAAAATAAGAAGTAGAAGGCCAATTTGGAGAAGCCATCGTAAACGACAATGCACAGGGCATAACCAATTGAAGATACTAAATGGATTCTTACCACCCACTAATAGATATATATATATATATATATATATATATATATATATATATATATATATATATATATATATATATATATATATATATATATATATATATATATATATATATACAGTAATACCCCGCTTAGCGCGACCCCGTTATGCGCGGTTTCACTATAACGCGAATTTCAAATTTCGCGCTCATGTAGTCATTAACTTCTCTATGGTCGCGGGGGATCCCCGCTTTCTCTGAATATTCTCTTTGAAGAATTGGGAATTCCCTGTCCTTCGACTTTGTTCTATGGGGATTTCCTCGTTCGTTTCGTGTGTTCATTTGTTCCGTAATGTTAGTTCGGTCGGCTGGCAGTTTTGTTTTAATATTTATTGGAGATACATACATACATAATTTAACCCTACGTTAAAAATGCCGCCTGTAAAGAAAAAAAGAGCGTAAAAGCGTCACTTTGGAATTGAAGATGAAAGTGTTAAGAAGAATGGAAAATGGAGGCAAAGCAACAATTGTTGGGAGAGATTTTGGACTCTCAGAATCGACTGTGAGAACGATTTATAAAAATCGGGAAAAAATTAAAATCTCCAGCGAAGGTTCAACACCTATAAGTGCAACAAAACTTTCTCGTTCGAGATCATCTATCTTAGAAAGAATGGAGAAATTACTGTCAGTCTGGATCGAAGATTTGAATAAGAAGAACACACCACTAAGTCAAGATCTCATATGCACAAAAGCAAAATCTTTGTATGAGATGCTGAAAACAAAAGAAGGAGAAGGGAGTGCCACTCCGACTTTTGCTGCCAGCAGAGGCTGGTTCCATCGGTTCAAGCAGCGTTCTAATCTTCACAATATCCACATAACAGGCGAGGCGGCCAGCGCGGACATTCAAGCTGCAGCTGAGTTTCCAGACAAGTTTCAAGACTTCGTTAGACGAGAGAAAATTCCTGCTTGTCTCATCTTCAATGTTGATGAGACCGCACTTTACTGGAAAAAAATGCCATCTCGAACATTCATTTCTAAGGAAGAACGTCAAGCCAGTGGTTTCAAAGCTGCGAAAGATCGACTAACACTTCTGCTGGGTGGTAATGCCACTGGTGATTTCAAACTGAAACCTTTACTAGTGTACCATTCAGAAACACCCCGTGCAATGCGAGGCACAGACAAGACAAGTCTACCAGTTGTGTGGCGATCAAACAGAAAGGCGTGGGTTACACGGGAAATTTTTCAAGAATGGTATTCTAATAGTTTTTGCCCATCAGTCAAATCATACTGTGACAGAAATGGGCTTGAACCTAAAGTTATATTACTCTTAGACAATGCCCCAGGACATCCAACCTCACTTGATACGCCCAGAGACTTAAAAGTGTACGTAAAGTTCCTTCCACCAAACACTACGTCAATATTACAACCTATGGACCAGGGAGCAATAGCAAACTTCAAAGCTTATTACCATCGCCGCACTTTTAGCCAACTAATTCATGAAACTGACGGGGAAGGAAGACAGTCTATGCGAGAGTGGTGGAAGTCATACAACATTATGAAGTCTATTCACAACATAGAAGAGGCTTGGAAGGAAGTTAAAATGAGTTGTATGAATGGGGTGTGGCGTAATCTTTGGCCAGATGTAGTGGAAGCACCTAGAAGAATTGTCCAGATGCAGAGACAAGTGCTTGAAGACATTGCTGCAATGATTGAGGGGTCTGAACTTGAAGATGTCACGGTAGAAGATCTCGTAGAACTTGTAGCAACGCACGACGATCCTATTAGCAATGAAGATCTGATCGAGTTACAGAATAATCCTATCTACGATGAGGAAGAACAAGTAGAAGAGAAAGTTTTATCTTCAGGGGAAATACAAAATGCACTTTCAAAAATTTATTCAGGTTTGGACATATTGCAGAGTATAGACAATAATGATGACCGTGTCTTGACCGTGTGTCAAACAATTAAAAACAGTGTTGGGTGTTATGAACGTATTTTACAAGAACGTAAACAAAACGTTACCCAAAAGACAATAGATGTATTTTTCCGTAAAAAATAAGAGTATGTATTGCATAAAGTGTTCTTAGAATTAAAGTGATTGATTAAAATGATTTGTATTTTTTTGTATTAAATTTTGACTATGTTTAATCATAAACCTCGATATATGCGAATTTCAGTTAACGCGATTTTTTTCGGAACGTATCCCTCGCGTAAAGCGGGGTATTACTGTATATATATATATATATATTTGGAAACAAAATACCAAAAACCTGAGCTCAATTATAGGCAGTATTTTCATTCGCCAAAAGTCAAATTTAATAGTCTAGGATGTTCGAGAGTTATAGAAGACCAACGTATGGTAGTGATCATTACATAGTACTGTCAAAAATTATATTCCCATGGAGATCGGGCATAGTGCCGGACAAAATAAAAGACAATAAACCAGAAGAAATATATGAAATCAAATACAATCTCTCCAGCTTGGCAGAGCATAAAAAAACTATACCAGAGAAGACTAGATGAAAAATTAACCCAAGAAGACTTCAACAACCCGGAGGAACACTACCGATATATAAAGCAGTGCATACACGACGCAGCTTTTGCACTGGGCGAATGGAAACCTGAAGAAATACAGTTACTCTATTGGTGGGACCAGTAAACCGAAACAAAAATCGAGATTAAAAGAAAAGCTTACAAGCAATACCTAAACTCAAAATTGGACGAAGATAAAGCAAAGTATAAAGAAGCTCAGGCCCAGGTCCATAGAATGATAACAAAAAAGAAAAATGAAGATTGGGAAAGGAATGGTATCAGAATAAACATGTATCTAGGGGAACGAAAAACCATGGAAAGTTGAAGACTACTAAAATCACTAAGACAAAATACTAAAAAAGAAATTATCTCACTAATAAGTTTAGAAAAATGGGATGAATATTTTAGCCAACTACTAACAGAACAGAGGATATAGTTCTTGGATCAAGAAAAACAAACCACTAATATTAAAATGACAGCATCTCCAATTAGAATAAGAACAATATAGGTAAAATATTTGCTAAACACTAAAAAATGGAAAGTCTGCGGGACTCGGAAACATATCACCTGAGCTTATAAAACACGGCACAGAAAAGGTATTTGGATATCTTACTCAAATGTTCCGGAAATGCATTAACGGAGCTAAAATACCACAAGAGAGATCCTATGTAACTGTGATAACTACCGAGGAGTCGCTGTTTCTAACCCCAACTCAAAAATATACGGGAAGATACTGACTCGAAGGATAGAAAATGAATACAGTGACTTGGAAGCAGAAGAACATGCTAGATTTATGCTGGAAGATCCACAGTCGACCACCTTTTCAGTATTGCTCAGATTATAGAGAAGAAGACTGCATGACACCAGGAAATATACATGATGTATGTTGACCTCAAAAAAGTATACGATAACGTCCCTTAAATAAAACTACGGGAGGCACTAGAAAAAACAAACATCAATGTTAACTTGGTTAAAGCTGTGAAACGGTTATACGAAGAAAATAAGGGACTCAAACAGGGATGCTGCCTCTTGCCAACACTATTTAATTAATAAACCAGATACCACCTTATATAATTTGTGCTTCGCAGTTGATCAAGTATTGGCTCAAGACCACGGAGACCTTCAATACATGACCAGAAAACTGATTGAGGAATACAAAAGCACTGCTTGCACAATGTAAATATCTGGGAATGCTCACGACGTATGACGGAACAACGGATGAAGCAGTAAAAGAAAAAACATTCAAGGAAGAGGCCATTAGTCTGATTAACGGTGTATTATGAGATCAAAATATATCCAAGAAAAATAAACGACACATCTATAAGAGCATTGTTCAAAGTATCATAACTTATAGTAGCGAGGTATGGCAACTTAAGCAGAGAACAGAGAAAATGCTGAAGCCACTGAAATTGACTTTTTAAGGCGCTCTACCGAAAGATCAAGCATGGAGAAGATTAGAAATGACAAGATCCGAGAAATTATCGGTGTTATACATACAATAAGTTAATCAATTGAAGTGGTATGGGCAAGTCCAGAGAATGAACAATAATAGATTGCGTAAAAAAATTCACAATTGGACACCTTCCGAAAGATGGAAGAGGGGAAGACCTAGAAGAAGTTGGAGACAGAAGATAGACAAGCAAGTAAGAGATAGAGAACTGGAGAGAAATCTCTGGCAGGACAGAGAACAATGGAGACTAGGAATCGGAAGACATTCATATATATATATATATATATATATATATATATATATATATATATATATATATATATATATATATATATATCTGCGTATACTGTCCACTGTTGGACGAAAGGCTCCCTCAAGTTTTGCCACTTTTTTCAAATCATGAGTCCACCGACTTGGTGGTCTACCTCTACTCCAATAGGCTTCGGATGTTGGTCGCCATTTTATGATTCTCTTTGTCCATCGCCCATTCTTAAACCTAGCAACATGCCTAGCCCAGTTCCATTTAAGATGTAGAATAAATTTGACTGTGTCTTGTACCCCCGTTCTCTTCCTGGTAATGTGATTTGGGATGTGATGTCTAAGAGTAACGCTTATCATTTACCTCTCCAACTTTTGTTGCATGACACATATTTTATTGATGTTTTTCTTCGTCATTGTGATCGTATCGGCTCCGTACGTAAGCACGGGGAGTATGCATCTGTCGAACACTTTTTTTTTAACACAGAGGCAGGTTAGATTTGAATATATAGGCCAGTTTGCCATATTCGCCGCTGAATTTTATGTGTTTGGTTATCTCGTCCTATGCTGATTTCGTATCCCAGGTATTTATATTGGTGCACTTGCTCTATCTCTACGTTATTCAGTTTTATAGTGTCGCTTAATACAAGATTTGTCATTAACTGGGTTTTAGATAGATTGATTTTTAGACCAACCTTTCCTGAAGCGTCCTGAAGAATGTGTAGCATAGTTTGTGCTTCTTGTATTTTGTCTGTTATAAAGACAATGTCGTCGGCGAGACAGAGGTGATTTAACTTTTCACCGTCAATGTTAAGTCCCATTCTTTCCCAGTTTATTGATTTTAGAATACTTTCGAGAAGTAATAAGAAAAGCTTGGGTAAGAGCGTATCACCCTGCCGCATTCCTCTTTTCATTCGAAATTTGCTGGTGGATTGATTAGTTTGTGTTTTAATATTAGCAGTGGCATTTTCATATATTTATTTAATTATATTGGAATATTAATGATCAATACGACACTCAGCGCTACCAAAAGTCTCTGCTGATTTACAGAATCAAAATCCTTTTCGAAGTCCACAAATAGGAGTACAAGAGGCTTATTATATTCTATACATTTTTCAATGAGGATTTTAACTGTAAGCAAATGGTCGTTTGTTCCATACCCCGAGCGGAAACTTGCCTATTCTGAAAGGAAAAACTCGAATTTATTTGCTAGACGTTTGGTAAGATCGGAAGAAGATTTTATACATTATGACAATAGTTGCATTATTCCATTGCGATGGAGTTATTCCTTTCAGGAGGCATTTATTAAATAACATTTTAAATGATTTGATAATTCGTTGTCCTCCTTGTTTAATTGCCTCTACTACAATATTGTCTTCACCCGGAGCTTTGTTATTTTTCATGTCCTTCAAGGTTGATGTGACTTCTTCTTCTGTGATGTTTGGGATATCCTCCGACTCCTGATTTAGGACTTTTGGTATGTTGATTTCTGGTGTTTTATCTTGTAAGGTATATAATTGTTGATAAAAAAATTCGATGATCTGTAAAATATCTCTTTGTTTGTTATTACATTACCATGCATGTCCTTAATCTTGCATATGTCTTTCCTTCCCGTTGCGTTCTTCCTTCTAAAGACTTTTAAGCTTTTATTCTGTTCTACAACGTTTTTAATTTCCTCTGCATTTTTTGTCTTGTCTTTTCTAATTTCCCTCGATATTTCTCTATTTATAGTTCTGTATCCATCTGTAGTCTTATCTACCATTTTTCTCGTTTGCTTTATTAGCTGTTTTACTCTTTGATTTAATTTCTGTTATTTTTGATTTTTGGGAAAGTTTTGTCAATAGCATTTTCTATATTATTTTGAATGTTTCCAAATATATCATTATATATATATATATATATATATATATATATATATATATATATATATATATATATATATATATATTCCATCGAAACGTCAGCGAAACCGTCCATCAAGGGACTTCAAGCTAACACGGGATACCCGAAAAACCATTACTACATTTCACAGAGAGAACATTAGTCAAAACATATATATATATATATATATATATATATATATATATATATATATATATATATATATATATATATATATATATATATAGATAGAGAGAGAGAGAGAGATAAATTAGAGATAAGAAGTGATAACAGTTCATTTTAGCAGGGATTAATCATATTGTGTCACCAGTTGCATAGCATGACTAATATCCCCTGGTTGTGTATTTTGACTCTCTTGACGAAGAAAGACTGACGCCGGACGGCATCCGACGTTTATGTAAAACATTTAAGAACAAGAAATTAAGAAATAACAACGTGGTTGAAAATGGAGTATATTTTCCATAAACCAGGCTCCCTACTAAAATTAGGACATGTACTCGTCCATGCCTAGTCTCGTATCCCCTCTATTCTCTGGGCCAAGGCCACAACTAACTTTACAAAAATGTTAATAGTAACTGTAACTCCCAAATTAAGTAATATTAAAATTGATATTTGACGTCCTTTTACAAACAGATGCTGTACGACGTATCCTCTAAATAGCGTATTTTAACCCAAAACAGCTGTTTGATCATTTTTTCGTTCTGCGTGGTCTGTGGTCGATTTTGAAAGAAATGGGAACTCTGCCACACTAATTAAAGCTAATACAAATGCTTTACGAATTCAACATAGCCAAAGTGCGTGTTAACAGCATGTAGACCGAAAGTTTCACTACGAAAACTGGTGTCCGACAAGGATGCATTGTTTCGCCACTACTATTTAACAATTATAGGGAGTACATAATGCGCGAAGTTATCAATAACGGGAATAGTGTTATCGCTTTTGCAGGAAAACGGATACAGAACTTGCGCTATGCAGATGACACCTTGATTATATGAAATGAATCAATCGTAGATTCCTATAAATACTGTCTCTAATTACCAATATCGGTGAGTGTCACTCAGAAATACGTAGAAGACTCTCGATTGCTCGCTCTGCTACCACAAAATTAGTCAAAATATGGAAAGACTCGAGCATCTCGCGATCGACTAAGTTAAGGCTCGCAGGAACGCTTATATATTCGATTGCAACATATGCATCGGAAACGGACGATAAAGAAAGCTGATAGAGATAAAAATGCTGCATTAGAGATGTGGGTGTATCGTCTAATTCTCAGGATATCGTGGGTGGAACATCGAACAAACCAGTCTATTTCAAAAGAACTAAAAATTACTAAACGACTGAACTCGCTTGTACACCAGACATACTTGAGGTATTTCGGGCACCTCAGTAGAATCCATGAGCTGGAAGCATTGATTATACAGCGAAAAGTTGAAGGCAAGCTCTACAGAGGTATATCACCATCACGTTAGGTGGATCATATAAAACAGTTAAAAGAAGTAACAACAGTTCGTTTTAGCCGGAATCAGTCGTTATCACTTTGTGTCACCAGTCGCATGACATGACTAATATCCTCATGGTTTTGTCTTTCGACTATCTTGACGTAGAAGGACGGACGAGATCCGACGTTTATGTAAAACATATAAGAACAAGAAGTTAAGAAATAACAACGTGGTTGAAAATGGAGTGCATTTCTGATAAAGTAGGCGTCCTACTAAAATTAGGACATGTACTCCTCCATGTCTATTCTTGTATCCCCGCTATTCTCTGAGCCAAGGTCTGATAGAAATATGTGCTATAACTCACATTACAAAAATATTGATAGCAACAGTAATTACCAAATTAAGTAGCTCTAAAGTTGATATTTGTATCCGGAGTATTCTAACGCAAAACAGCTGTCTGATGATTTTTTCATTCTCTACGCATGTACCATTTATTTGTCATCAGCTCCGGCCAAATATTATTGATATCAAAAATATATATAATATATATATATATATATATATATATATATATATATATATATATATATATATATATATATATATATATATATATATATATATATGTAATAAAAAAATATAATAAAAAATGATTTAGGTAATAAAACTTTTTTCATCAATATGTATCTTGCGCAGTACATGTAAAATGTGCATCTGGGTGACCTAGATTATATAAGCTATAACATTTTTATAAAGTTCTTTTTATATGATTTTTGGCTCGTTGGACAACACTGTATACTATATAATCTGTTTGTTCATGTTTATATTGCTTTGTCTGTATATATTTATGATTTTTATTTACCATAATCATTGCTTATAAATTAGAAAAACTTTTACACGATAATTTCATTTCCTCTTCAACTAATAGGTATTAAAAGTTAATATTTCTTTATTTAGATTATTTGGTTAATAATATTTAATTTAATGAAGTATGTGGTGTGTGTTTACTTTTAAAGAGCTCATCGATTTATCTAAATATATTATAATGGGTATATTTTTAAGTTGGGTTAATGGAGGCTTAATATAAAAGAAAGACACTTAATGCTAATATTTAAAAAAACAAATAACAGTAGCGGTGTTGTAGACAGCAATGAAAATGAGAATACGGTGCAACACAACAGTTAGACAGTTTTTACAAAACCTCTTGTATAATGTTATTTTGAACAGGTTGATGATTTTTGGTACGGTATTTCATTGTTATATATTAATATATAGTCTAAATAACGATTTTCATGTAAAGACCAGATAGTAATATTTTTCAAGATGAATAAGCAAAGTTTGGTCCAGTAGCTTACGAATATTGCAATCTTCTCTACCTACCTTCTCGTCGTTATGCGTATAACTCTTTTGTACGATCATTTCAATTAATATAAAAAAATATCATAACTAATTACTTACTAATTAAGATTCGAATAAAAGGAACGAAATGTTAACAAATTAGTATTCTTGGACTTTTTTATTTCATGGCATCTTGAAATCGCATGGAAAGATTAAAATTTAGTACAGTACGCTAAAAATTATTTTTTGTACGAAACATTATTTAAAAAATAATAATTTTTTCAGCGACTACACAAAAAAAAATAAAACAATACAAAGAAGCAAGTTACTTACGGCGATATTGAGAAGGCACGCTGGTTTTTACCGGTTGGTATTGATTTGCGCAAGTAGCCGAAGATAATAAATGAGATTTTGGTAGCTATTTTGTACTTTCTCCAATATTTAATTTCTATTTTAGAGCTGGTCTATTTATTTAAAGTGTTTCTCGTCATTTTCTTTAATATTATTTTTAGAAATTTTCACACTAACAGAATATACAATACAATAAATGTAGATCTAGATATATGTTTAGAATGTTTAGAAAATCGCAGCGTTATACTGTGTGACGACTACTGAAATTGTTGAGAAGATATTTATACTGTTAATCCTAGAAGCTAGATATATCAGCACTAGACCAACTTATTGGCTTTTGCTTTAAACTCTACAATTTTTTTCCAAAGAAAAATCATTCCAAATATGCATTAAAAGATATCCGATATTGTTTCCAGACACTCTATCATAAAATGTATTTTAGTGAAGTTAGACACCAAAAAAGTTTCTGGCGCTGGATGGGATAACTCCCACTTGATATGTCAATGCATCCGACCGTATTTGGTATTATGGATTGGTGGTTAAGGAACGCTCTTATGGTATGTTTCAAGTGTTTTGTTTTTGGCTCCCGGATTTCCTCAGTGAGTGTTCCTTACGAGTGGCAGTTGACGAACTAATTTCTTATACTCTAACTATTAACGCTGGTGTGCCCCACTTTTTTCTCCTCTTTGTTAACAAATCTATGGTTTTACTGATGACAGTACGCCTTCATTTGCCTTGAATGCTTGAACACCTGCTCCCCTATCAAATATCGACAGACAGCAAGAATTTGTTTAAATTCAGAAAAAGTAGGAAATTCTTTAGGAGGTTACTAAACAAGGTGTCCGATGTCTGTTTACTACTTTTAATTTACATTGTCTGTTGATATTGGACCTCGCGCTTGTGGTCAGTAATAAATTAAAAACTTTGGACTTTGACAGTGGTATGCTACTATAAATAAGGCAACTGGAATCTTCGGTAAAGGGCCATATCGACGTCACGACCATTTTTTAAGTATTAATTAAATGTAGATGCTTGTATAAAAGTTCTTCTTTTCTCTCTCTATTTTTACTTTATGCGGGTATCGAAGTTACAAAATAGAGTATGAATTAAAATAATAATCCTTAAATAACGTTCCATATTGACGAACTGTTTCTCAACATTTTGTATTCGTCAGAGGTAGACTGAGATTGCCCTACCGGCGCCGATTTTTTAATTAGATATCGGCACCGGTATCAAAGTTCTTATTTTTCGTCTTTCTGATCAGGTGCCGCAGTCACAAAAAAAATTACGAAATAAAATAGTCGACTTTAGTGTTCAATAATAAGATGTTTGTCACCATTTTGTATTTGCAACACGATTTTGACAAACAATAAATATTATTTCCTATCAGTTTCTACTAAATGCACAAAAAAATTTTAGACATGGTCGGAAAGTAGCAGGGTTGTTGCAGGATTCATAAGTTTTCAATTTTTCTCCTCCTGCAGGAGGTCTCGGTCTTCAAACATAATAATTATATACATTACAAAAGAGGAAATTAAAACTTTCAGGTCGAACAGATAGTTTTCAGAAAGTGCTGAGGGCTATATTTGGAAATTATTAGGCATTTTTGGTTGCATATAATATTTTTTTACAATTACTATAAATCCAGTAATGTGATTTAAAAAAAAATCAAATTTAATGTTTTTAACTTAGTATTTCTGGTCACATATAACATAATATATAATATATTTTAAGTAGTGGATATTAATATATAACTAGGCCTCCAAAATAAACACTTCTATTGCAATATTTCACTAACATGTTTCTCAAAAAGAGAAATTGTATTTTACCTTTATCCTTATAGGTTATATATATATATATATATATTATATATATATATATATATATATATATATATATATATATATATATATATATATACATACACACATATATATATATATATATATATATATATATATATATATATATATATATATATATATATATATATATATATATATATATATATGTTTTCTTTAAATTTATGACAATGTGAAGCTACAAACAAGCCTTAATATCTTCATTACAGGATATGAAAATGTAAGTATTTTTCGTAATCTTAAGTTTTATTAATTATATCCTTATTATTCTGTTTGAAAACTTAAGTTTCATAGTGAATAGGCAACAACTTTATTTTACACATATTTCCTGCGAGGTAAAAAGTGAAATAAAATATCTTAAAATAGGAACAGTAGCCTCACTTTTAAAAAAGTGAATTTTACTTTCTATATTGGTGTGTGGAATTTCTTCTTGATCTTATTCTTATAAAACTTAATTAATAATGAGTTTCTAGCCACACATATTATTTGTTATTTTTTATTTATTTCAAATTTTGAGGTCAGTAAAAAAAATTAAACATAGAGGTTTTGTAAAAAGTAAAGTGGTGATTACGGGTGAATATGAAAAGTAAAATAACTTTTTTACTTACGTGCTTTCAGAAGGCACAATTGGGTCTCCAACCAATCTTTCAGGAACTGGCGGAGGTGGATATGGTTGTACTAAAGGTTGTGTGTGATATAATCCTGAAATTAATACGGCGAAAATTACGGAATAAATTAATAACATTGTTTTATAGTCCCATGACAAAAAACTTATATACTCTAAAACAGAATAGAAATTCACCGTGGTCTTATTCCGGTAATATTTGCAATTGGCATAATAAGGCTTTTATATTCTAACTACACTTCTTTGTGTATCATGATTTATTTACATGTTAATATTTTTTATTCATTTCTTTTCGGGTTAAAATGCTCCTTACTCTGAAATTTATTGGTTGTTTGATTATATTTTGTAATAAACACCAATTAATTGCTTGGTTTTATTCCAACTAGTATTGTTTTTTATAATCACCTAACATGTATTTATTTAGATTGGGAAATTCCAATTTGTAAATATTTATCTATTACATATTAATAAAAATATGTTCAAATAAACAATTGTAAAAAACCTAACATAACATGTACAGTGTAACATATATATCTATATATATATATATATATATATATATATATATATATATATATATATATATATATATATATATATATATATATATATATATATATATATATATATATATATATATATATATATATATATATATATATATATATATATATATATATATATATATATATATATATATATATATATATATATATATATATATATATATATATATATATATATATATATATATATATATATATATATATATATATATATATACGAGGCTGGTTTGAAAAGTCCGTGCAAAGTCCGAGAGATGGCACCACCGGCACGTATCGAGGTCATGTTTAGTTAGTAGCATCTCTTGAATGAACGCACACCAATTTTCAGCCATATTGATCTATTTCTTTGTGTTTGGCATTCGTGTGAATCAAAGGAGTCGAGTGATTTTCAAGAAATGGACGAAAAAGAATTTCGTGTGGTGATTAAACATTACTTTATGAAAGGCAAAACGCCTCAGGAGACTAAACAGAAGCTTGATAAACATTATGGTGACTCTGCACCTTCGATTAGAACAGTTTATAAGTGGTTTCAAAATTTCCGGCTGGCCATATGGACACAAGTGACGCTGAACGTTCTGGACGGCCTGTGGAGGTTACGACTCCAGAAATCATTGATCAAATCCATGATATGGTGATGGATGACAGAAGAGTTAAGGTGCGTGAGATTGCTAGTGCTGTGGGCATCTCGACTAAACGGGTACATAATATTTTGCATAAACATTTGGACATGAGAAAGCTATTCGCAAGATGGGTGCCGCGATTGCTCACGCTTGACCAAAAACGGAATCGTGTGAAGTGTTGCAAGGATGGTTTGCAGCTGTTCCAGAAGAATCCGGAGTACTTTAAGCGTCGTTTCGTCACTGTGGATGAAACATGGATACATTACTATACTCCTGAGACCAAACAACAATCCAAACAATGGGTTACCAAGGGGGAATCTGCACCAAAAAAGGCGAAGACCGTTCCTTCGGCCGGAAAGGTTATGGCGACTGTCTTTTGGGATTCGCAAGGGATAATCCTCATCGACTATCTGGAAAAGGGTAAAACTATTACAGGTGAATATTATTCATCGTTATTGGACCGTTTGAAAACCGAGCTGCAAGAAAAACGCCCCGCGATTGGCCCACAAGAAAGTCCTTTTCCATCACGACAACGCACCAGCACACACCTCAGCAGTTGTGGTCGCAAAATTAATGGAAATAGGATTGCAACTGGTTTCACATCCCCCCTATCCTCCAGACTTGGCTCCCTCGGACTACTATTTGTTCCCCAATTTGAAGAAATGGCTGACGGGACAAAGATTTTATTCAAACGAGGAGGTGATTGCAGACACTAATGGATATTTTGCAGACTTGGACAAATCCTATTATTCGGAAGGGATCAACAAACTAGAACATCGTTGGTCGAAGTGTATAAGCCTAAAAGGAGACTATGTCGAAAAATAAAAAAGGTTTACCCCAAACACATAAGTAGTTTTTATTTTTGCACGGACTTTTCAAACCAGCCTCGTATATATATATATATATATATATATATATATATATATATATATATATATATATACATACATATCCAGTGAAATCTCCCTTGGGCGGACACCAACGGGACCGACCGAAAGTGTCCTTTCAAGAGGGGTGTCCGTTTAAAAGAAATACAAATAAAAATCGTTTATTTAATAAAAGGTGTAATTCAAGAATTTGGGACATTGAAAAGGTATACTTATGTATGTACATATTTTTAAAATAAACAAAAAACTTAAAACTTAAGGAAAAAACAAAGATTTGCTACCTTTAGGTACATATAAAATATAATAGAAAAGAGTTATACATATGAAAGGACACTTTAATGACGCAAAAATTCATATATTGTTGTTTGACTTCTCTTTTTCTTTAAAATGGCGTCCACAAATCGTATTTCTAATTTGGAAAGAAAATTTAAAGACTCTGCATCTCCGTGATTTTCGGCAAAACTTTTAAGCTGTTTGGTTAGAGTAATAGCTTCACCATAATTTGGGATATCATCTGTTGGTACTGGAACCTCATCGACATCAGAATCTTCGGAACGTCCTTGTATTTTAACTGAATTTTCAATATCTTGTTCTGAATCTGAATTTTCAACATAAGAAATGTTCAAATGTTCAAAAAACCATTAAGGTTTTCATTACGTTAAGTGGTAAGTCATCTTCTGGATCAGATGTAACAGCCTCAGTTAACTGGTCTTCATTTTGCATATTTTCATGCTTAAATCCCGCTTTATGTAAACAATTTTTAACTGTTTCCTTGGTTATTTGTTTCCAAGCGGTTTTTGCAAAGTAAACTGTATCCATTGGCGTAATTTTCTTAATTAACTCAAAAGCTTTAGTAGCAGTTTCAATGTTTACTATCAGGTGTTTTAGTATTAGACTTCGGTAATAAATTTTAAAATTTTTTATAATTTCCTGGTCAAGTAGTTGACAAGCTGATGTAGAGTTAGGGGGCAGAAACAAGAATTTTATATTCTTTAAGCGGACGTTTTTTTGGATGAGATTCTGCATTGTCTAAAAATAACAAAATAGTTCTTTTTATCTTTTGTCATTTTCCAATCAAGATCTTGCAACCACTCTGTCATAATTTCTCTTGTCATTCAAGCTTTCTCATTATATTTCCAAGTTACAGGCAGGTTATTTATGTTAATATTTTTAAATGCTCTGCGTTTAGCTACCCTACCAATGACTAAGAGTTTTTCTTTTTCCCTCGTCATATTTGCACAATGCAAAATTGTAAACCTCTCTTTGGGATATTTACCACCAACACATTTTTCTTTTTTTAATGTTAGCGTTTTGTTGGGTAGAGCCCTAAAATACAGGCCTATCGCATCGGCATTATAGATGTCTCTTGGTGAATATCCCTTATTTAAAGAAGGGCATTTTTCCCAGAATGATGAAACATCTTCAGCAATAACCGAAGCTCCTTCTCCTGAAATCGCTTTAAAACTTATGTTGTGGCGGATTTTAAGTTTATTTAGCCAACCAGAATAAGCACCAAATGTAGAATATCCCAGAGACTCGGCTATTTCTTTTGCTTTGCATCGTATAGCGGACCTGAAAAAAACATTAACAATAAGTTTTTTGCATTTTTGTGAAGATAAGCCTACTGATACTCTCACCCCTTTTACCCATTCTTTGAATAGATATGAAAAGAAAATCAACGCACTAATTCCAGAAGACCTTATCTAAAAAAAATAATTCATATGCATACCTGTCAAAGGAATCCCCTTATGGCGAGTTGCTATAAACCAGGTATAACACAACTTGTCAATTTTGGTACCATCACCAGTTAAATATCTTCTTTTTTCATTCAAATTTCTGTTCGACATTCACTTGTTTAGAAGGATTTCTTTATGTTTAATTATATCAGCAGCTTGTGTTTTTCCGATATTAAAACGCTTGGATAAGTCTCTTACACTTAGCTTTTCCTTATTGTGAACTTCAACAATCTCAATTTTTTATTTACGCCTGAGAATCTTTCTATTTGGAGCCATTTCTACGATGAATTTGTCGCTCACTGTGTCTCTTTTTCGCATAGGCGTCAGACTAATATTAAATCCCCGCATGTACCAAAAAATTAAGATCGGTAAATCCCCGGTTTACTAGGGAAAGTCCCTCAGTGAAGGCAGGCAGCGACGTTGGCGCGCGGCGCGATTGAGAAAGGCAACCGCGATACTCGCCACAGAAAAATGAGACAAAGCGTTTATTTTTTAATGTTTTTTGTCCATTTAAATAACATTTTATTGTGTCCGCGTCCGTTCAAGAGAATGTCCATCCAAGAGGGAGTTAACACAATGCTAATTATATGGGACCATAAGAAATTGTCCGTTCAAGGAGGGGTGTTCGTGTAAGAGGAGTGCCCGCGAAGGGGAATTTCACTATATATATATATATATATATATATATATATATATATATATATATATATATATATATGTATGTATGTATGTATATATATATATATATATATATATATATATATATATATATATATATATATGTATGTATGTATATGTATATATATATATATATATATATATATATATATGTATATATATATATATATATATATATATGTATATATGTATATATATATATATATATATATATATATATATATATATATATATATATATATATACATATGTATGTATGTATATATATATATATATATATATATATATATATATATATATATATATATATATATATATATATATATATATATAATGTAAGGTATAGTCTTTCTTCTTCTTCAGCATTACCATTACCATTTACCATAGTATATGACAAATTCTGAATTTAATAATAAATATAAGGGTATGAAATATGAATATATAAAGAATTATTAATATTTTAATATTTTATTAGTTCCAAGTGCTTTAAAATTTCAACTGCCGAACATACTAAGAAGGCTGAAGATTTAAATCAGACCCAATTATAACTGGACTCAAGCTTTTAGTTGAGCAGATTCTGATTTTCTTGTTCTTTATATGACCCAAGGGACCCTTACGAAAATTTGAAATAAAAATAAGCAGCCTTGGCAGAAATAAACAAGTTAATAGCATTCCTAACTACAACAGAATTTTACAGTTATATTGATTTAAGTATAAAAACGATTGTACTTCTTCGATGCTGAATAGCTTTAAAACTTATTCGGCTTCCCTTACCCTTATCAATTTAATAGCTTACTGTTAAATAAGCTTACTTCAAAAGTTAATTAGGACAAAAAATCGAAATATCAAAAAATAATTTAAAGGCTGACTTGGATAGAAGAGTCTCGTTAGCTTGGTCGGAAGGTTATAATCTACATTTAAATTGGACATCAAATACAATAAAAGCCAGAATGTTCGATCAATATGTACTGCTGGTATTAATATAAGGCGCTGAAACGTGAGCTTTAAATAAAAGTATAATAAATAAACCCCAGGTAATCCAAAGAGCAATGGAGAGGAGAATGATAAATATTGAACTCCAAGATCATATCCTAACATCGAGAGACGAAGAAGATCAAAAGTGACAGATGTAATACAACGAATGTGTATATTAAAGTGGAATCGGGCGGGCTTTATCGCAAGGGATATTAATAGATGGATACGCCCTATAGTTAAATAGAGGCCTAGAGAACATAAAACATGCAGAGGTAGACCACAGAAAAGATGGACGGACGACATAAAAAGATTAGCAGGACATGACCGGATACAAAAAGTTAACAACAGAGCTCATTGGAGACAACATGGGGAAGCTTACATCCGACTATTTATGGAATAAGCGAATGATGATGATGATGATGATGAAAAGTTAATTATTTTTATTTACTACCTGTAAAAAATATATGCTCTATATTACCTGGTAGTAACTCTTCACTAGTGTCTACATGAAATGGGCATGGTATGCCAGTAGAACATGCTTGAGTAGTCTCAGGTTTACTTCTTGCATCGCATAGATCACTAAGTTGGTCTCGTGAATCTCTACAGTCGACTCCTCTTGTTTGAACACCTTCTCCACACGACACAGAGCACTAAAATAAAATATTTAACTAATTAATCATACCTACACATTAAAATACTGTGTGTAATATTATAGTAGCCTAAGTTTGATAACTTGTTTTTTCCAGCCATAGTTCTATAGCGTCTGAAACACTAAAAATGTAAGAATATCACTGTGTATATCATACATCTTATATCACAGTCTTCCACTAGTATAGCAGCGATACACGACAAGCATAATACAAGCAACATTTTAACAAGACCCATCAACTTTTTGGTTTATATGCCCCGACTGGCAAAACAACTCAATAAATATTGCCGTGAATAATTCCTGGAAGGAAATTTCCTGAAATTTTATTCAAAAGTATGGGTTTTAATTTAAAAATTGATTTGATTGCAGCCTATGGCGTATTAGTTCTAATATTAGTATAAAGCATATTTTGGTGTTGCGAATTTTTATTGCTAAAATAAATGCTAATAAAACATTTACCAAGTTATAAAAATCTTATGTTCTGGCCTGTACGATTTGTAGCTAACAACACTCATGTCACATCACGAATGATCGTACAACTTGGTAATCAAATGCAGCACTCGCGTCGTTAAAATTAGCTGCATACATAGACACTACCTTGTATAAATTTAGGCCCACACCTCATTTAAGTATCTATATCTTAGAAATATTGCATAAAAAATTACAATTACTTGTTTCACGTTAACTCTGTGTATTTTATGTACTCTGCCATTTTATTGTCTCTCTCTTCTCTAAAGATTTTAGAGCTATTACTAATAATATTTTAAAAATTGTTCCTTGTAACTTGTGCGTTTAATTGCCAAGTTAAAAACATTGCTTAAATCGTCTGAAGCTACGGCTGCTTGAATTTATTCGAATGACTCTTCAACAGCTTAAAAGTATAACAAAATAGTTTATCCTGTAAAAATCTTTTTTTGTTGCCTTTAAGAATAAAAAAGGTAATATATTTTGTAATATTTTATTTTTCTGCTCATAAATATTAAAAGCTTATGGAATATGAACTTTTTAAAAATATTTAGCTGAAAGTCTGAGCAAATACTTCATGATTATACGCTTTACTTTCTACCATATGTAAACTGCCCCTTAGAAAATGCCTCTTTGGCTGCCTTAAAAGACAGTAACGCGACAGGCAATGGCGTATTTACTTATGATGTACTGAGGCTAGCTTTAATTGATTAATTATTTATTACAAAGAAATTCATTAAAAAACTTATTACTTTCAGAAATAATTAATATGACATTAGTTATTAACTGTAACTTTGGGTCAATACTTCATGAATTACTTATGTAAATATTCAGCTAGTTGAGGGTTCTGAGAGTATACAGTATAATGGAATGATTAATTACGTTAAAGACGGTTCAGAAACATAGTTTAAAGAAACCGTCCACTGACAAAGGAATGAAAGTTAAGAAATACAGTGTCATAAGACCCATCCAATAAACCAGAAGAGAGCTACTATAAGAATTTTAAAACTAGAGAAGCTGAAATCTGAAGAGAAACGTTGTAATTTAAAACTTTGGTTCTTTAATTTACGAATCTAAGATTTAATATTTTCGTTACAGTTCTACCCTTCAAAGAGGGAGCATAACAATAAATTAAAATGCCAAATTATCTTTCTAGCATACTATATCCCTAGTTTTTAGTGTTCCGTGCAGAACACTTATAAGATCACTTCGGTGTCCGTCTGTCTGTCTGTCACAGCCGATTTTCCCCGAAACTTTTTGACATAGAAAGTTGAAATTTGGTACTAATATAGGAATTGATGGCCTCACCAGAGTCGTGTAGTTTTGAAAGCGAAATTTTGACTTAAGGGGCTAGTTTTGGGGGGTGGAAATCAAAACTGAATTTTTTTTTTTTTTACCGGGTTATCGAGTGGGGTGACAAATAAAAGCTTGTAAAAAGACGAGTTCAAAAATATATATAATGTAATACTTGCGCACAATTCTCTTTGTATTATTTTTAAAAAAAGTGCGAAAAATCGTTGTCCCCGCACCTTATCAGAAAAGAAAAAGTTCTGATCAAAAAATTTTGAAAAAATTCTTTAATATTTTCCACAGGGTGTAGATTGAGCGAAAATTATCACGAGTGCATTACCTTTAATAATTTATCTGGTATATATAAAAAACAAAAATTTCCTGGTCATCAGTTTTCACTAAAGATTGGAAAAAAACTTTGTTGAAAACTCATTTGGGAAATTTTGTGAAGTCTCTGATCATTTTATACTTCCGTAACGAAAATTTTTATTTTAAAAGCAATCAATGTACGGAATACTAACTGCGCAAGTACAACTTGCACTTGACCGGTTATTTTTCTATAATTTAGAAGGATATCTGACTTGTAAATTTTCATGTCTTAATATAACATAATAAATGTCGTATTGTAAGGTACAGAGTCTTACTGATATTATTTTCTTATAACAAAGAGTTTTACGACAGTAAAGATAAAACACAGTAGCGACGGTCAAGAAAATTTTTAGGTCCTGTTTTTGATCACCCATGCGTCCCCTATCATATCAACAACATGGCTGTCAGCGCGGTCGGGGGTTAGTATACATCTAGATTTCAAGGAGAATCTTTTTTAATTATAACGTGCTCCGAAATTCATTATTAATAATTTTCCAATAAGTAAGTGACTCTTTTGAGGTTAGAACTGAAAATAATTATAAAAAAGAAGTCAAAATGAGGTTTTTGTTGTGCGGTTAGTGGTTGTAAAAATACATGTGGTATCTCCGAAGAGAGTTAGTTTTTTTAGATTTTCTAAAGATCTTAAAAGAAAATTTAATCATAATACTTTATTTTTATTATGCAATCTATTATATAAAGATTACGATAATTGTGTTATCATATTAGAGATAACATTTTATTTGTTGATGTTTCAATATTGTTAAGTAATGATATAAATGATAATTATAATTATTTTCAATCTCTCCAGGTTGTTGGAATTCTCTGAAATATAAGGAGCATGACTGTGTGCAGAGATATATTCTCAAAATGAACATTTTTTCCCCGGATAATATCTCTAATAGTTGAGAAATATAAATTTAAATGAATAACGTGCAAAAAGTGTTGAAGCCAAATGTATTTTTTCCTTGTATTTTTTGCTTTCTACCCTGTTTTTTTTTTGTATATCTGTTTTAATAAGAATTTGATAAATAAAAATAAAAATGTTTCTAAAAAAAAACTATTCTCGTTTTTTTCTTTCTTTCAATCAGCAAAATTCATTTTTACTCTGCAGAATAGGATTTTTTTTAAAGAATGAATTTTAATATTTAAAAAATTCGGGGGCATCATACCAACAATATGGCGACAGGTCATGTAATCATTACAAACTCGAATCCCTTGCGATCAAAGGTGCCGAGTTGGACTGTCTCTACTGTCTTTTATGTTTACTGTGGTTTTACTTTAAGATCTAAATTTAATACAAAAACATGACAAATGTTATGTTTGGTAGATTTTATAATTTTTTGAGAATATGTTAATCAAGTAACCTTAATCCATTGTAAAAAAAAACAAAAGTATATTTTTTTCATAATATCATGTAAATAACAAAATTAGTATAAAATCATGTAGATTTCAGTTTACACATTAATTATAATAAAACCTGCATCACAAGATTTCATATTTTTATAAGAAAATTGATACAATCTGTGATTTTACAGAAAAATTATATATGCAGTGTAGTTTCTGGCAAAAAATCATATTGTACTTCATTGCGATTTTAATCAGTTAGCACAGTTTTACGAGGCAATCAGGAAGACGCATAATGGATAGTTTCTCGACAAGAGTTTCCACATGCTATTATTTTTGTATTAACTAATTAACATAAGTGCCATTTACCAAACAAACATTGTTTCTGTCGTAGACTGAATAAGTGCTATTAAAAACATATATTTTGAATCTCATTTTATATTCTTTTAGAAACTGCCAGTCACAAATTCTAGAACCGATAGAAAGATGCGCGTGAAAATTTTTTCCAAAAAAATACATAGATATAACCAGCCAATTGTTAAAAAATATATTAAACGGCCACACTGGACAAAAATGCCATAAATTAGTAATTAAGTAAATGATAGAAATAAGGAAGAAAAAAAAACGATATTAAGGACCTAAGTTGAATTTAGAACAACATTTTACCTAATTATTTATCAATTACTTAAAGCCAATAAAAAATGAAAACATATTTCAAAAGTGAATTAACATAAAAACCAACAAGAATAAAACAATACAAAAAATGGTTCGTTCCGCAGCTTACAAATGTATTTTCGCCAGTCGCATCGTTGGCATTAAAGTGAAATGTATTAGTGTGGTTCGCTTATTTGTGTTTGCTATTAATTTTTAATTAATTTTTCTTGTAAAATAAAATTAAAGTGTATATGTATGTTTGTGAATAAATTATTGTTATATTTAAGTTAAAACTGTGATTGCAATCTAATTTTAATTCCAGAACTGGCAAAAGAAACCAAAGAAATTTTAAAAGTGCCCAAAACCAAAGGCGAAACGCCAATAAAAAAACTTAGAAAAAAGAATTTAGTTCTAAAAAAACTTACCCAAGAAAAAAGAAATATTATAGTTCTATATTAATTAAGTAAACTTATACCCAAGATATATAGCATATATATGTATATATATTTTTATATATATATAAATACATATATGTATATATATTTATATATATATATATATATATATATATATATATATATATATATATATATATATATATATATATATCGTCGATGACTAGTCAAATTACACCTGCAGTATGGAGCTGTAATAACGCATTTATGAAATTTTTACTTCCAATATCATAGCGGCGCTAACTCAGTGTTATTGTTTCGACCCGTAATTATAAAAAATGCATTGTCGAACAATATACAACTAATAACTCTTTTTAAATAATAAAACAAATTTTACGAAACAAAATAATAGCAATAGCCATTTACATTAAGCTCAGAAAATGGTATTTTGTAAAAAGGAGCAAGCAAGGCGGGGTCTTGAAAGTTGACGAGCTTTGCTAAAATACTATCTTTTTAATCTTATGGCGTCGTAAAATCGCACAGAATAATTATTTTTTCTCCCTAGTGATTGATTAGAATGTCCCAAACGAATCGAAAAAAACATATTTTTTAAGAAATGTAAATGGAAAGTGTTCAGCATATCAATTTAATAAAAATTAAACAATTATTAATTTCTTTTGGTATTATTTAAGTAGTTCAGTCGTTTCTATCAAACACAATAACAATAATAGAACACTATTAATTGCTTCAAACCTTATTTATTTATGTACTAAATGATTGAGCATATGTTTCATAAAAAATAACTAACGTTATAAGAAATTTATAGAAAAAATGATTATTGTGTTAAATTAATTTTTTTATAATAAAGATTTTGAAGCTTAAATATATATTTAAAAAAAAAATTGTGATCAAACTGTCCTTAATAATAACATAAATAAATTAGGTAACGATTAATTACAGATCTCACAATCAATGTTTTAAACTGTAATACTAGAAAGTTATATCTAAAAAATTTTATTGTAGATTTTAAAGTTGACGATAAATTTTGCTTGTCAAGGGAAAATGTCTTAATAAATAAGTAATTACTGATCGTAAATATAATTCCATTCGCATTCTAAACACATTATTCTAATTACACTTCAAACTGCAAGTAATATTTATTAGGTTAATATGCAGTAAAATTTAACTGCCGGCTAATGACTCAATGATACTAATATTTGTGGAAAATGAACAAGTTATTGTCTTCGAGCATAGCTAAGTAGTTCCTGCCAAGGATCTTTAATTTAAAGTAATTTTAGCGTTTTAACGAAACTTCATAACGTTTGTTAAATAATGTAAAAATATATTGTGCAGTTAAGAGCTATATTAAATTTATTAACTTAGTAATTTGGAAATATAATTCATAAAAATTAGCGGAGTCTCGGTCTATAGCTATATATATATATATATATATATATATATATATATATATATATATATATATATATATATATATATATATATATATATATTCTTATTTTTTGGGTTTTCTTGGGAATTTTGCGATCATTGCTCAAATGGTACTGGAAAGTTTGGAAAATACTATCATACCTAAGTTATGGGGTTCCCTTCTTTTTAGTCCGTACGGAACACTTATAAGATCATTTCGGTGTCTGTCAGTCTGTCTGTCTGTCTGTCTGTCACACCCGATTTTCTCCGAAACCATTTGACATAGAAAGTTGAAATTTGGTACTAATGTATAAATTGATGGCCTCATAAAGCCGTGTAGTTTTGAAAGTTAAATTTGCGACTTAAGGGGTTAATTTTGGGGTGAGATCGGAAGTAAAAAAAAATTTTTACTAGATCATCGTGTGTGGTGTCAAATAAAAGCTTGTGAAAACACGAGTAAAAAATGTATATATAATGTAATACTTGCGGGCACTTTTCTTTTTGTTATTTTTAAAAAATCGCGAAAAATCGCTGTCCCGCGCCTTATCTCGAAAAGTACTTATCAAAAAATTTTGAAAAAATTCTGGAATATTCTCCACGGGATGTAGATTGAACGAAAATTATCACGAGTGCATTACCTTATAATTTATCTGGTATATAAAAAAACAAAAAATTCAAGGTCATCAGATTTCAGTAAAGATTGGAAACAAACTTTGTTGAAAACTCCTTTGGGGTCTGTTTTGTGAAGTCACTTCCCATTTTATACCTCTGTAACAAATTTTTTTATTTTAAAAGCAATCAACGTACGGAACACTAATTGCGCAAGTTCAACTTGCACTGACCGGTTTTTTAGATATGTAGATGTTTGCATTACAGCAATCCCGAAAGATAAAAGTGAGGAAATTCTATCTAAATTTACCGCTTTCCATAAAAAACTACAGTTCACCATAGAATATGAAAATAACCAAACTATCAATTTAGATTTAACCTTACAACACAAAAATAATGAGATAGTGACCGAATGGTATACAAAGCACACTTGGTCGTGAAGATATCTAAATTTGCACTTGCACACCCAATGACAAAAAAAAAAAAACGTAATTTTAGGTCTAATAGATATAGCAATACTATTGAGTGACAAGCAATACAAAAATAGGGCTATTCACAAAGCAAAAGGCATTTTGTTGAAGAATAGTTAGCCTTTAAAACTAACTCTCTACTTCATTCACGCAATCATATTTCAACGAGATGACATCATTGTTTGTCACAAAGCTTACAATTTATTGAAAAACAATTTTAGCAGCCCGAAAAGCAAAACTCCCATTAAATCAAAAACACATGTAGTTTATGAGATACCATGTAAATACTATAATAAAGTTTATATAGGGAAAATTTCTCCAACATTGTTCAAATGGCCACCGTTATGATAAAAAAAAACAAAACAGCACTAACAAAACCGAAACATATTAAATCACCAATTTAATTTTGAAGAAACAAAAATACTAACAACGGAAAAAAAAAAACCAAAAAAAAAGAGAATTTCTAGAAATGATATACAAAAAAAAAAATACGTTGTCGTAAACGAAAAAACTGACATTCAAAATCTCAACAAGTTGTACAGGGTGAGACAACGATAGAGTAAAGTTCATTAACTCATTTGTTTCGGGAATGACGAAAAATGTTAAATACAGTAGCTTTAGAGAATGTTAAGGTGCACAGTTTAAAATTATTTTTGAGTATACAGGGTATTTCAAAAAAGTGTGGCCGATATAACATATGTTTTTTTTTTTTAAATGGAAATCCTATTTTCTAATTTATTTTTAAATTCTGCGTAAAATTTTATAACTTTTTTATTAATAATGTTATATACCTAAACCTATTAGTTTTTCTAATACTTCAATTTTTTTTTTCAAATACTAGTTTTCAGTTTTGTAAAAAATTGCCAGTAGCGCCATTGTTTCTGAAGGTGGAATACTCATAATTGGTACGAGCGTTCTATAGAGATGAAAAAAAAAAGATATGTAAAGAAATTTGCGTTAGATGCTAGAGCGTGTTCAAAATAAATTTATGCATTTCGACTATTTTAAATTGAAAAATCTCAAATTTTTTAAATGGCATATCCTGTATATTATTATTTTTTCTGATAGATTTTACAAAACCCTCCAACTTTTACTAAGTATCTCATATACCTATTTCTAATAGTTGTCGATTTATTTCGAAATTTTCAATTTTTACCCTTGTTTTTAATACACTTACTCTATAACATCATAGTTGCAAAGACAAAACAAAAATGTAGGCATTGTCAAATTTTGACATGCCTATTAGGCAAGTAAAAATAATTTAATTTGTTGTAGTAAGTGACGTATGAAGGTAATAATTAAGGATTTTCCTAAAAATGAATTAACTGATATGGTTTATATACTGGGTGAGGCGGGAAAAAATTGACTTTTGGCAGTAAGGCTTTACGGACCGAAGTACCCTAATAGACGTATACTATCTGTGGTAGTGGTAGCGTTGAGTATACGAAACGGAAAGTAGTTAACCAGAATGCTACCAATGAGGAAAAAGAAATGGAGATTTTACTTCATGTTGAAGAAGTTGGAGGGTCTTGTAAGATCTATCAGAAAAAAATGATAATATACAGGGTGTGCCATTTAAAAAAATTGAGATTTTTCAATTTGAAATGCATAAATTTATTTTGAACACCCTGTAGCATCTAACTCAAATTTCTTTACACATATCTTTTTTTCATCTCTATAGAACATTTGTACCAATTATGAGTATTCTACCTTCAGAAACAATGGCGCTACTGGCAATTTTTTACAAAACTGAAAACTAGTATTTTTTTTTTTTAAAATTATTAATAAAAAATGTTATGCAGAATTTAAAAATAAATTAGAAAATAGGATGTTCCATTTTAAAAAAAAAAAACATATGTTATATCGGCCACACTTTTTTGAAATACCCGGTATACTCAAAAATAATTTTAAACTGTGCACCTTAACATTCTCTAAAACTACTGTATTTAACATTTTTTCGTCATTCCCGAAACAAATGAGATAATGAACTTTACTCTATCGTTGTCTCACCCTGTACAACTTGCTGAAATTTTGTATGTCAGTTTTTTCGTTTACGATAACGTAGTTTTTTTTTTTATATCATTTCTAGAAATTCTCTTTTTTTTGTTTTTTTTTTTTCCGTTGTTAGTATTTTTGTTTCTTCAAAAAATTAAATTGGTGATTTAATAATGTTTCGTGTTTTGTTAGTGCTGTTTTGTTTTTGTATACTGAAAAATAATTTTAAACCGTGCACCTTAACATTCTCTATTGTATTTAACATTTACATTTAACATTTTTTCGTCATTCCCGAAACAAATAAGTTAATGGACTTTATCGTTGACTCACCCTGTACAATAACATTATTTAAATCCATCATATTATATTTGTCATGTATAGTTGTATTTCCCCATAAAACCCTCTTAAAACGGAAATTAACTTATATTTCAAACAGCTTATCGATAATAATATTATTAAATGTAAACAAAGTAAAAAACTAATTTTCACCAAAATTAGAAAAAAAAAACGAATTCCACCTTTATGTAGATATGTTGAATGCGTGTTGTTTCTATCTGTTACAGTGAAATATGGAAAGAATTTTTATTCTATTTTATACTAACAGTATATTTTAATTTAATAAATAAATATTTCTTCTTCGGTGTGCTATTTTAATATCATTCTAAAATAATTTTTACTTTAAACGGCTGTATGACTTAATATGTTTCTGCCTTGCTCAGAAACATTCTACCAGTAGACAAAGTATGTCATTCATTACATCATTTCTCGATAAATCAATGATTCATTAGAAACCTCAAATAATGCGATCAGTAATAAAAGAAAACACTGAATAGAATTGCAACCCTGTCTTACGCAAGAAATTACTTTAATAAGCTTCCGTGTAACACCGCACCGCTAGCAAACGGAATGAACGCAAATGGTAAGGTAGTAACACCTGCTGTGGAAACGTACCGGTATTATCACTTATATTTCTTAATTTTAATAACAGATGATATGTGGTTATATCTAATTTAGTAAAGTGCAAATTTAGAAAATAGTTGTTTATTATAAACACAATGTTATTTACTTTCTTCTCGATTATTTAAGATTAACACTTCATTAGATTGGACTTTTAATAACATTTGGCCGATTTGTTTGCATGTTATCCAGTCATTGGTTTTCAGGCCATGTTAAATATGCAATCGCGTTTTAATGTGAAAATGCTGTTTTGTGACATTCATGAAACTTAGGCCCTATTTGTACTCATTTAACACTCCTCAAATATTTCATTTTCATATAACTTAGTTTCATGATGCTTGAATTTTGTTGCGAAATATGCTTACTGGCGGCACGAAACTCCCTGTCTTCGACGGCACACTAACGATAAATGGTATATGCTACAGATTTGAATTCTAACTAAGGTAAGAAACTTCTGAATGTTCCTAAAAGTATTTAAAGTTGAGTAGTTGATACATTTTAATTAGTTAAGGTTGTATTAATAATGGTTTTTATTTAGTAATTATTTTGCAAATACAAGAGTATTTATTGGCATAACTGAAAATTAAATAAATAAATATATTTCTATGATATAATGTTCTTATTCTTCTTATAATAGTTGTCTATCTAGGTCCAGTGTAACAATTTGAGGTAAATAGGTCAACGCAAAAACGAAGAAAAGGAGCCCTTCTCAATATCACTCTTTGCTATTTAAATCTCCATCCTGCACTATGATTTCTGTCTCAGCGGTTTACGATTGTAACATGCTGATAACTTAAGGGACGTTAGTAGGTTAAGGATATGCACCCCTACAAAATTTGAAAGTCGAAAGTTTTTAAAAGAAGCATCAAAGTCCTACGTTTCAGTCGGGCTAAATCATGAAACAGTGACATGGTGATGCAATATTATTTCTTAGTTCCGCTTGTTCTTGCAGTTTTCATACAGTAGGACATTTTGTGGAAGTAAATAATAAAATATGGTATAAATCTTGTGAAGTGTCTAGAGGTACAATTTTAGCATTATCAATTTCCATTCATACTTCATACAAAAAATTTCGTGTTCACCTACAACCTAATATAAATAATGATAATATAAACATGAAAAATTATCATTGTTATTAGACAAACGATGTGAGCTAAATAGAAAATATTTTGTCTAATTTTATGATATTCTGACACCTGAAAAAAAAAAAAAAAAAATTCAGCCCTAGTAGGCCAAAGACTACTTTTGCAATAAAAAAAAATTGATCAGACAATGATAAATGTTCTAATGAAAGCGCAAAATATCAATTATATATATTTCTGTTTTTGAAAAAAAGAAAATGAAACAAATATTGTATTGACAAATTTCAAATTTTATTTAATAATATATATACCTTTTCAGGAAGTTAATAAATTTTATTGAATCTTTTTTAAAATATATTTTATGCAATAATAAAGAGGTTGCATCAATACAATTGATAGGCAATAAGTCGAGAACTATTCTTAAACCTAACTATCCTTAATCTCAAGAATAAATTATATCTTACCCCAGACCACTTTGTCGTAAACCACATGGGGCAATCCATTTGATTACAAACTTCTTGAAACCAAGGTTTATATCCTCCACATTTCGATTCGTCGACCTGTAACATAAAATTTTATGTAACTAATAACCTGGGATTAGATTTTAAAAGATGTGATAAAAGTACTATAAAAATAGCTACCTTATAGAACAAAGCTATTAAGGTAAATAAGAATAGGTTATAAAATCAAAGCAATTTATTTTACTACATTTGTTTTTATATTTGTTCTTGACTTAATATTCTTTTAAGAATTAAATCTTATAGAAGATACAAAAACCTTACACGAAATTGGGCTGATAATATGACGAAGTCTTGTGCCATATGTGGTAAAAACTCGTGAAGACTATCTTCTTACAAAACTTATTAAAACATGGGTATCACAAGAACGTTATAATAACTTCGAATAAGTTTTAGATGTTAGTGTGAACAACATTGTTGGCCGAAAGCTTTGTGGACTATCTAGAATCTAAAATTCACACTCATCCCCTTAGTAAATATTGTCTTTACTGGTATAGGTATGTGGATGATGTTTTGGTCTGTTTTACTGTAACAGATAAAAACTGGTATCTCCACCTTGACGTAGGCATCTTTTGCTGGGTGAGGAGGCTGGCGTGGTATAATGATTCAGAGAGCTATGTCGATGGCAGCGTAGCTACTGGTAGGGCCACCCTTGCCGAACAGGTCGCCGATGAGTACCCTGACTAAGTGAGATACCCTGGTTCTCCAGGTTGGGGGTTGTAGCGATGTATTAGCACTCCATCATACGTTAAATCTAAATCTCGCTAAAAATCCTAATCAACGGCCTCGGAATTGGACGGACCGTAATCGAAGACGACACAAGCTTGGAAAACGGTTGATGAATATCGGTACTTGGAATGTGCAGAGGATATCCAATTAATTCACGGAGATTACGTACGAAATTAAGAAACTCCACTCGGATATCGTCACCCTTACTGAAACTAGCATTGCTGACGACTACGTATTTGTATGGTCAGGAGTCCCTAAAACTGATCGAGCAAAAGCTAGAGTTGCAATACTGATCCGAAGAAAATGGAAAAAATTTATCAAAGACATCCAATACATGAATGAAAGATGCCTTGTTGTAAAAATTGAATTATTTGGAAGAATCACAGATATCCTGGCCATATATGCACCAACCGAAGATAGCTCTGATCTAATAAAATCAGACTTTTATGATCTGCTGACATCGGTAATTTAGAATATTCCCAACAGACAGCATTATAGCCGGAGACTTGAATGCGAGGGTAGGCAGTAGAATTAATGATAGAGTTGGTAGGTTTGGAGAGGACGTAGTAAATTCCCAAGGTGAAAAACTGATTGAGTTTTGTAAACAACATGGACTTCAAATAACTAATTCTCACAGATTTTCATGGAAAAAAGTGTCCTTGGAACAAAAGTGAAGAATTGACTATGTCATTGTCAGGCAGGAGTCGCAATTCAATATTAATGACACCAGAGTTAAAAGAGGGCCTAACTGTGGCTCAGATCATTACCTGTTCACCAATAAATGCGTGTTCCCCATTCACAGCAAGAGGATTGAGACTGAAGAAGATCACTGTATGACAGAGAAAATCGAAATTCCGAATTATAAACTATACCTACTTCAGCAGGATAGCATCAGACAGCATAATGAGCAAAGGCTGAATAAGTACCTACTCGCCGGCGGTACAGATATAGAAGAGGAGGAAATGGATTCAGAAATGGATCATGAATATATTGTGGGAGCTATACATCAAGCTGCCCGAGAAGTATTGGAAACTATGACTAACCAAGGAAAAGCTAGCCAATTGTAGTGAAGTGATGATTTGGCGGATACAGTGGAAGAAAAGAGGAAAGCATATACCACATGGTTGTCACAGAACAGATGAAAACAGACACGAATATAACAGAAGTAAGGCAACAGTAAAAAACAAAGTAAAAATAGCAAAGAACGACTCCTGGGAGTTTAAATGCAAGGAGATTGACAGCTTGCAAAATGGAGCTCAATCTACGGAAATTTGGCGTTTACTGAAGAACCTTAAAACGAATACGAAGGATAAATTAAGTCTAATAACACCAAATGAGCAAGCCGACCACTATAAAAAGTTGCTAACAGCAACGAGAGTAGAGTTCACCACGTTTGAAGACGATGGTAGGGATACAGATAGAATTAGTGAACCACTAGAAGTTAAAGCGCTGCAAATACGCAGAGCCATCCTTTCTATGAAGAATGGAAAGTCGCCTCGTCCCGGAGGTATAACTGCAGAGTTAATTAAATACGGTGGCTTTTATTTAACTGAAAAAATTACGAGCTTATTTAATAGATGTATTTCAGTAAAGAAAATTCCAGAACAATGGAAAATTTCGTTTATAACCTCGTTATATTAAAAAGGGGATAGAAAAGACCTGTGCAATTATCGAGGTATCAGCGTCAACTGCACTCTTAGTAGGTCCTTTGGTAAAGTAATAAAGGCTCAGAAGACCAAATAGAAGCAATTGTCAGTGAAAAGCAGAATGGCTTTACAGCTGTACGGTCCTGTGTGGATAATCTGTTTGTGATGCAAGAACTCCTGGAAAAAAGAAGTGCAAAAAATTTGGAAACTCGCATGACTTTCATCGATTTGGAGAAGGCCTACGACTCGGTTCCCAGAAACAAGTTGTGGCAAGTACTTCATGACTCTGGAGTTAACCCTATTATAATCCAAATAATCCAGGAGATGTATGCTTACAACGAATCATACTTTCCAGACCCATAAAACCCAGTAAAGGCCTACCAAAAGGGTGTAGCCTATCACCCACCCCGTTTAATGTATATCTGGAAGGTTTTAAGAGAGTGGAAAGCAAGTTGTAGTGGGATGGGCATTCCCATCGGTGAGACTACACTTTTTGCTCTGAGTTTTGAGAATGATCAGGTAGTATTCTCACAAGATAGTCACGACATGGAATTCATGCTTAAAAGGCTATACCCACATTACCATCAATGGGGGCTACAAATAAATTCCAAGAAAACGGAATATATAGTGGTAAGTTTGGTCCTTGAATGCAGATACAAGAAGACGCATTCTTGCGGTGGAGATGAACTATCTCAGGTGAGGTGGAGGCATTTCGAGGCTTAGTAAAACAACAAACGAGGAAGTCCACAACAAATTGGGAGTAGAGGAGACGATATTGGATAGAGTTGAGAAACGACAACTACAGTGGTTCGTATGCCGGAAGATCGACGGCCCAAAAGATCATTTAAATGGGCACCTCCTGGGACGAGAAGACGTGGAGGCCTTGCCGTTCCTGAAACGAGGGGATGCGGAAGGCCATGCAACACAGGAGATTGGTAGAAGAGGATGTACACGACAGGACACTTTGGCGAATAGGAATGGGAAGGCAGGACACTTTGGCGAATAGGAATGGAAAGGCGGCCGCAGGCTGTATAAAAACCGTTTATATATATATATATATATATATATATATATATATATATATATATATATATATATATATATATATATATATATATATGTAATTTTTATGTAACTAATTTCTTGCAATTATAATTTCTAAAGAAAAAAGATATTTTATCAACTTATGTAGATTATAGTACCAAATATTTTAGTACTTCCATCTGTTATGTATTAATTACTAATTTCGTACAAT
Source organism: Pachyrhynchus sulphureomaculatus (assembly GCA_019049505.1). Classification (NCBI taxonomy): domain Eukaryota; kingdom Metazoa; phylum Arthropoda; class Insecta; order Coleoptera; family Curculionidae; genus Pachyrhynchus; species Pachyrhynchus sulphureomaculatus. Next base: position 148,244,503 of record CM032446.1, on the reverse strand, counting down.
TCAGATAGACTTTTGATTTATCCACAACCTTAAAATTAAAACTGTCATCTGTCAAATAGCAATGTAGGTATGTCATGTTTAAATTGGGTCTCAATAGTAATTTAAAAAAAAAAAAAATCTTTGATCATCTGGTTAGTTAAAACTCTAATTATGTGTTTGATGTCTGTTTGCGACTTTTTTTGGCTGTCATGTTGAAGTTTTACGTTGTTAGCGCTAGTTTTGGAAAGAAATTACTGATAGATTCTGTAAGTAGATAATTGGTTTTTTATGACAAGAACGAAGTTAATTAACTTAATATATTTTACATATTTGACTTTTGTTATTAGTGATTCTCTCTATTAGATCTCCAGAAGAAGAGCTTGAGAATATTAAGAATAAAATTCAGTTTAAAAAAAAATGCATTAATAACTTATAGTTGCACTCTTAACCCAAAAGAGCAATCCCAGTTGTTACTTCGTTCAGATTGTGTTGTTACCAGTAGCTCTTTTACTGTCCTTCTATATATATATATATATATATATATATATATATATATATATATATATATATATATGATTGATTTTATTGCTCCATTTCTATGGTAAACGTTATATTTGTGCGAATATTATTTAAAAAGTTTAGAAATTCTGGCAGTTGTGTATATATATATATATATATATATATATATATATATATATATATATATATATATATATATATATAAACAACTGCCAATTTCTAAACTTTTACCATAGAAATGGAGCAATAAAATCAATCAGTTTCTTAAATTTAACTATTACAAACATTAATTATAAACATGGCTTTTCTATTTTTCATAAGCCATTACATACAGTGTAGTAATATATAATAACTCAACTCATCCTTAGTTATACAAAATGGTTGCTTTTAACTTTTTAATCCATAAACTCCTACACATACCTCTATCAGAGGAAAATTATATTAAAGAACTAAATATAATAAAACAAATAGCGTTATCAATGGCTATCAATCTAATATGACAGATAGAATTGTCAGTAGAAAATCCTACCAGCAAGCAATTAATCTGGTATACCCAACTTCTGAAAACATAACCGAAAATTTAATACTTTAACTTATACGGGGAAAATAATTGACTGTCTCTAAACAGTTGTCTAAAAGAGGGTTTAATATTGCTTTTAGAACTAATAAGAAACTTTCTAATGTGATAAAAACAACAAAAATAAAACTAAGGAAAGGACAAAATCAGGAGTGTACCAACTTAATTGTGGACCATGCCCTAAATTTTTATATTGGCCAAACAGGTAGATCATTCGAAAAAAGAATAAATGTACATAAAAGAAGTTACATAAAACAAAACAATACCTCTCAATATGCAGATCATTTAATAACAGAAAATCACGTTTTCAATGACAATTTTCAAGAAATTATGGAGATAAATAAATATAAAAAATCAGACAGTTATTAAATCAACAATTAGACACTAATAACTCCCCATTATTGAACCTTAATTTATATTCAGGAATAACCCAATTAAATATGCCTGGAATTTTAGTAAAAGATAAGTCCAAATGTTTGTAATTTAAATTAAAGGTACTTTAATTAGAGTAAATAGGTAGACCCAAATACGTATACATATAAAAAATAATACCAATTTGTCATTAGTTTAGAATATCTTCCGTCTGATGAACACACTGTCGTGTTGAAACGATGGTAACGCAAAAAAAAAATAATAAATAGGAAAATATGAAACATGTTACTGTTTAATTTTGTTAATTTAATATACAAATATATATATATATATATATATATATATATATATATATATATATATATATATATATATATATATATATATATATATATATATATAGGTAAAGGCACAACCTTAAAAAAAGGGCAGATTTCGAGTTATTTTCAATCTAGATACTAATAAAATCCATTTTTAAACCATTTTGATAATTTTGATAATCATTAAATTAACAACACCGCAAAAATACCCCGATATAGAAGTTTACTTTTTTTAAAAACTTTAATTTTTTTCTGAACTCCATTCTAGCTGGGTTGTACCTGTTTTCAAGGAAGGGTAAAAAAGATGACGTAATAAGTTAATTTAGACCTCGAATTCGGGTTTAGCGCCCAAAATACATATAGATATGATGGTTAGTGAATAAGTGCGAGGCTTTTTTTCTTGTGTCTTTAATTTAATAATTATTATTAGTATTTAAACTAGAAATAACTCGGAATTTGCCCATCTTTAAAGGTTGCGCCCATAGATACTTTTGTTCAGAAAGCTGATAACTACAACATATCAAAAACTCAGCCAATTTGACCGAAACCACTAAGTTAATATAAGAAAAGTGCTGGGTCGTTTGGCAATTTTGTAAAAGATTTAATTTTATTTATTTAATTGATTAATTACGTAACGATAAATATTCGTTATTATAAACAATAATGCAAGGAAGAATTGACAGGAGAAGGCATCGAAAGAAGAAGAAGAATTGGTTAATTTCAGCCACATCTTATTGGGAATATATTGGATGTAGACTTAACCATTGTGTCCAATTTCAATTGCCTGTAATTCTTTCTCGCATTATTAATTGAACTCGACAGCTGGACTTTGATATTATTGACTAATATCGATATTGAAGGACGACTCTACTCAAGATTTTCATTAAAAAATTATATAGTTTTTTCGCGTTTCTATCTTTTAGACTGCATCACATTTTTTGTCCAGCGTTACTTGCCAAGGGCCTTCTAGGTCTAATAGAATACATCCATTTATGAGATAATATAACATAATATATATATATATATATATATATATATATATATATATATATATATATATATATATATATATATATATATATATATATATATAACTTAATTAATTACAGATTTTGAAATAAGCTGCTTTTTAAGGAGTTTGTAAAATGAAATGAACATAGGCCGTACAGATCAATGTTATGCTAGATTGTATTAAAGATATTCCTATGCTGACATAGTGGTGTTTTAATTAATAATAAAATCTATTGTAGAAGGTTTAGGTAAGTCGAACATAGGAGCAAGTTTGATAGTTCGTAAACGATCAAGAAAGTTTTTTTGTAATTATAGCAGATAGAGTATTAGGGATACTTTAAGTAAAATATGAACAAATATATAATTTCCACGATTAAATAGTGATGATATTTCAAATCTATCAAGAAATATGCTCTGTTCCAGACCTCTACGAGGAATGGAGTATTCCTCTTAAGTGCAAGAAATATAATAAACATTTTTTGTATATTTTTCAACTGAGTAACAACTGCCGCAATATGAAGTAAAAAAGAAAGTTTGGAGTCAAAAATGACTTCAATATTTTTAAAAATCTCACAACTCTTATTAAATATACTGCCTAGATGATAATTAATGTTAATGGGATCCAATTTATCTGTAAAGGCCGTAGTGAAACACTTGTTAACGTTTAAAGGTAACCTAATGGTACTGCATTAATTATCTAGAATATTAAGATCACTCTGAATATTCTTCTTAAAGTGCTTACTCGTTCGAATGTTGAAAATCATGCTGAATATTATTACTTTTATCCCCTGCAGCTCCCAAAAGACCTGTAGTACTTGTTGAGAACAAATTTTGCAGATCGTTTAGCCAGGAGATACGTCTGCGTTCTAGTCCCCTTTTTCCGAAAACCTTCCCTTGGAGTATTTGCAGTAGTAATCCATATCTGTGGAAATTTCTAATTATGTGTCCTACATACTCCAATTTTCCTACTTTAACAGTTCCCATAATTTCCAGCTTTCATGCGACGTAAGACATCCTCGTTGGTAGAAATTTTAAAAATTCTGCGATATAGTCATAATTCAAATGCTTCAAATTTCTTAAAAGTGGCTTCAGTCAGCGTCCAAGATTCCACACCGTAAAGAAAGACATTGAAGACATAACATCTTAGGAGTCTTATTTTTGTGCTTAATTTTATTGCCGAGCTTTTGAAAAGTGATGTCATTTTGAAAAACACTGCTCTAACTTTTTCGATACGGCAACGAATTTCCTGCGAGTGATCCCACTGTTTGTTTATCATAATATCTAGATATTGTGAAGTTCTTTGTATTTGTTGATTGTTAACTAGAAACAAGGTAGCAGGAATCGGAGACTTTCGGATTACCGTGTACTTTATTTTGCTGATATTCTGTTCGAGGCCGTATCGATTACTGACTTCGTTTATTTTCGTCATAAGATATTGTAGACCCTTTAAGTTATCAGCCATAATCGCCGTATCGTCAGCATAACGAATTTTTATTCACTCCCCATTAAACCGTATTCCTTCATCAGCCTCTTCCAGTGCCTCTCTGAAGATTTGCTCAAAGTATATATTAAAGAATAGTGGAGACAAGACCTTACTTCGCTCTCAATCGATATTGCTTCTGAACGCTCCCCTTCTGCTTTAATAAATGCCATCTGATCCTAGTAGAGGTTGCCAATAATCCGCAGATTCTTTTCATCTAGCCCAAGGTCTTTCAGAATTTCGAACATTTTGTGATGTTGGACTCTATTAAAGATCTTTTGGTAGTCGATCTGGCACAGATATACTCTGAATATAATAACAATTATTTATGTCCCGAATTCATTTGAATATTTTTAGATCGCCGGCAAAAGCAATAAATAAGTTTTAAAAACTTTCGCATTCCAGAAACATTATTTTAAAAGCTCAAATTAACTTTATGGACTAGAATAATATAGGATCTAATAAAAATGGATTCTCGTTAAATAAGTTTAATTAAATATTTAAATGCTTTAACTTAATGAAACTACAAAAATATTTTATCTATTTATTTTGAAAATAAAAACTTTAGTTTATTTTACCTTATTCTTATTCCACCGGCAAATTATATTCATTCCAAGAATCAAGAATTTAAACATCATGCACTTAAGCAGGTTAACCGCGTTAACTTTTTAAGCAAATTATAAACTTTTCGCTTTAACTTTAACACGATGTCGTATTTGCAGTCTTCACTGAAATATGACAAATTTACATTTTCACTGAATAATTCACCAGGGCTCTTAAGAAATTCTAAAAATTTCCCTAATTGTTGCAGTTTCCGACGAACAAATTTAAAATATATTATCTGTAGTGAAAATTGGCACGTTAAGGAGGGAAATACTTTAAAATATATATTGATATTTATGTCACAAATTTAAAAGCGTTTTGCATTATTTTAAGTTTCTTGTCAATAAAAAACGTCATAGTTTATGATATTTATCAACAGCAAAATATTTCTAATAGCTTTGATGCATTTAGATTCTTTAAGGTTGTAAACAATTTATGATTCTATTTTCATTTGAAAAAATTGTCAAATAAAATATTTGCAGATCCTTATAAAATGCGAACCTGCCTAATAAAATTTAAATCTCGGAAGCAAAGAATTTCAGGTCGCTACTATGTTTGCGTTAGAAGTTAGTTTCTGGTTACACATGAATTTTCGTGCTGTGCTATTCTTATGGTTTAATACATACAAATTTATTTAATTACAAAACTCACAGAAATCTCTACTAAAGTCGGTACTAATTAAAAAAAATACAAAAAGTAATCTTGCAACTAATGGGGCAACGGTACTTTTTTTTGGCAATTTAACTATTTACGAGGGCCGCATTGTAAGTTTTTACAAACGACCACTAGATGGCGCTATTGAGATGTAACATTACCATTGTTGTAAAATTTGACATTTATTATCGTTAAAATAGTGACAGCTCGGAAAGGGAATGCTCAAAAAATTCGACTGAGGACAGGCAAAATACGTAATCGTAACAGGAGACGAAACTTACATATATTCGTACGCCCCGAAAATTAAGCAACAATCGACTGTTTGGGTGCTCCAAGATGAACCGAATTCAACAAAAGTGATTCGTTCGCGAAGAACTTCCAAGAAAATGATCGCTTGTTTTTTTGGTTATACTGGACATGTTGCAACCATTGCTTTAGAGGATCGAAGAACGGTTAATGCTGAATGGTATACAGCAATTTATTTGCCAGAAGTCATCGAGGAAATTAGGAAAAACAACCGAAAATATCGCATTATTCTTCATCATGACAATGGCAGCTCTCACACGGCACGTTAAACAATTAATTATTTGACAAAGGAAAACATCGAATTAATGTCTCATTGCCGGTCAGTTCTAGGTCAAACATCTTAATATTTACCCTTTTGAAATAAAATACAGTATATCTGTTTCACTGAATTTATTCAGATCAATCTGACACTCTGAGGTGTTTCGGTCTTCGGTCAGAGAGATCTGGATAAATTCAGTGAAACAGATATACTTTATTTTATTTCAAAAGTGTAAAAAGTAAAAGTATAATTATAAAGAATTCATTATTATTTTTATTTTAATTTAATCACATCCTGTCAATATTTACTCTATAACTGTATATATATATATATATATATATATATATATATATATATATATATATATATATATATATATATATATATTCAACAGCCTCTATTAGTAGTTCTATTGGCCAGTTATAAAAGACAACTTTGAAATCTGTTAAAAAAGAGGGTGACAGGAAAAATAAAATACATTACAATCGAAATTATTCAAATATCACACTGCAGTTGATATACTCTCTCTTACCAAAGTGAATTAAGGCACTAAATATGTTTTCTACATACATTTTTATGATGTTTTATCTTTAAGGGTAACAATCACTTGTGCATGGACATTTTCAATAGTGTCATACTGCATAACTTTTATGGGCATAGGCAACCGTGGGAAGAGTAAAAAGTCGGGCGAGCGATCCAAAACATAAACTAAAAAACATTTTACACTCAAGGGGAGACAAATCATATCATTCATAAATCTTTTTTACCAAATTTGTATAAAATATCAGTCAGTACGGTAAGGACAAATAGAAACTATGTAGAAAGTGCAATACCGGAAGAAAACTTAATGTTCCTGCTGTTTTGTAGTAAGAAGCACCCGATACGTACAGGGTGGTCCAAATTGGACACTTTTAAAGGTAAACTCCTTTATCTAAAGGGGACAGACGAAAACTGATGTCGGTGTCTGAGGCTCAATTTTTATGATAAACTTAATGGTGAAAACCGTATATCGGTATCTAGTATATTTTTCCTTATCCGAATAGAGCTTTAAATTACCATTCTTAAGATTTTGCGTCAACCCTTCGAGGATATATTCGCTCGATTGCGACATAACCTAGTTAATAGTGTACAGTTTGAAAAGAAAGGACCCATAAATTATGCATCAAACAGGGATAAGGAGTTAGAAGAAATAGTAGTTTTGGGAACTATCGGAAATAATCCCAACGCTTCAACCGACAGTTAAAAGAATCCAGTGGATTACCAAAACTAACGTAAGTCGTACTTTGAAGAGGCACAAATTCAGGCCATATAGGACAAGAAAAGTTCATCACCTTAGAGACGGAGATTTTCAACGGCGTATGGATTTTTGCCAATGGTTTTTGGAGAATAGTAACAATGTTCCGAATTTTTCATTAAATTGCATTTGGACAGACGAAGCTTATGTAAGCAATGCAGGTATTTTTAACCGTTACAATTCTTATACGTAGGCACAAGAAAATCCTCTTTTAGTTGTGAAGCAAAGATATCAAGGCAGATTTGGATTTAAAGTGTGGGCAGGAATGTTTAGAGGCAGGGTTATAGGTCCATTTATTTACGAACGAATACTCACCTCTCAGAGATATTTAGAAATTTTAAGGCAGCAACTAGAAGGTCTTGTTGATGAACTGCCCTTAATGGACCTTAGAAATATATTTTTTCAACACGACGGGGCATTCCTTCATAACGCTGCAGTTATCAGTAATTTTTTATCGGCGAATTTCGACAGTAACTGGATAGCCAATCAAGGTCCGAACTGTTGGTTGGCAGGATCACCGGATTTAACATCCATGGACTTCTCTCTCTGGGGGAAGATTGAAAGACCTAATTTTTAAATTGCCGACAAACACCAGGCAAGAGTTAGAAGTCGCAATGAAACAAAGTTTTGTAGCCCTCACTCCTCTTGAACTAATTAACTCGGTAAGAAGTGTCCAGAAAAGGTGCCGTCTATGTGTAAATGAAGCTGGTTGACATTTCGAACATCTCTTATAGAAAATTGTTTTGTTTCAGTTTACTCTACTCGGAATAAATGGTTTTATTCTGGTTTTGTTTTATTTTCTACACAGTTTAAAGTACTATAGCATTTAGTAATTTTGATTGTAGTTATGTCTCCTAGAGTTACTTCTGGACGATTTGACTGTTTTTTTTTGCCACTCCGTCCAAAGCCTACTTCACAAAATGTGCATTTAAAATTCGCGTAAAACTGAAAACCTTTATATTTTGAAGAAGATTCAAGTAAAATATTAAGTGTACTATATTTTTAGAATGGTAATTTAAAGCTCTATTCGGGATAAGAAAAAATATACAGGGTATCCCATTTAAAAAATATATTTTTGCGTTAATAACTATTAAAATATTAGTTTTAAAAAAATGTAACTTACACTATTGAAATCCACGTGAAAAAGTCCTTTAAGAATGTTTTTACAGAAATCAAAAATTCTCAATAGGAAAAGAATTACAAACATTTTTCCAAAATGCAGTGCTGTTCTTCTTGCCACCATAGATAGACCTCTAATGAAACGAGTATAGTAAAATAGTTGATACAGTATTTTTTATACTATTCTGTAGTACCTTTTTACCTCGTATAACAGTTATATAATAATAATGACGCCCTTACTTTTATACGAAGTAGTGATCGGTCTGCTATTAGAAAATCATAAAAAAAATATTAATGCTGAGATTTTATTGATACGGCTATTCCTTATAATATCACAAAAACTACAGCTTTGTACAAAAGAAAATGTTTCATGGAAGCTATTGTACCAAGTAAGCGTTTTATTCCATATCACATTTAAAATAAGGGAAGTGCCCAAAATGTTTTTTATAATAAGATTTACTGTCCTGTAATACACAGTTTAATAATCAATAAAATTCTCTGTATTTGTATTTCGAGAAGTTTTTATTAGTAAAATAAAATTATTTAAGGCTAAGTGCGGGGCGGAACATTCCTAATGTTAAACTGTTTTTTTTTTCACAAATACTCTATGGTTTCTTGCAAAGCAGAAAAGACCAGGAATACAATCTACAGCTTTGCAGATGACAGTACGCTTATCTAATCATTCAGTTTGAACGCTCGAACATCTGCTACTCATGCAAATATCCGCAGACTGCAGGAGATCGTTCAATTTAACGAAGACCTGGAAGAAATTCTATCTTGGGGGAATAGTAACCAAGTACAATTTAATTCTACAAAAACCCAGGTGGCAGTTTTTCTGAAAAAAATATAACGTTGTTGAACCCGACATGGTTATGTCGGGGCACTCCATTCCTCTAGCATCATCACTTAATTTGCTGGATGTTAAATTCGGAGCAAGTATGTCTTGGCATGAACATGTTGCAAGCATAGCAAAGAGAGCTTCTCAATAGCTGAGAATATTATTTCGAACTAGAAAGTTTTACATTCCACGACAACTGTTAATTCTGCACAAAGCTCAAATTCGACCAACGATGGAATACTGCTCTCATGTTTGGGGCTCTGCTCCTAAACATTCGGTGAATTTGTTGGATTCTATTCAGAAAAGAGCTGTTAGCCTGACTGGAAACCCGGAACAGGCCAGCAACCTTAATTCATTGGAACATCGAAGAACGGTAGGCGACTTGAGTCTATTCTACAAGTATTTTCATGGAAAGTGTTCGATGAATGTAGCCCGCTTAATTCCTCCCAGAGCGGTGCTTGCTAGAAATACACGTTGCGCTAATACTTCACATCCGTATGAGGTTCAGCTTGTTACTCCTCTTACAACCCTTTTCAAGCAGTCTTTTATATGGAGAACTTCATCCCTTTGGAATAATTTGCCTAGGACTGCTTCCAAGTACAATGTACAGCGATTCAAAACTAACGTGAATCGCTTTTTTCACACCCGTGTCACTCCTGTAGCGCTTTAGGGATTTCCCTACAGCACGTGTGCTAGGCCCATAAAAAAAGTATGCTGATTTTTTAATAAAGTGTTTTGAATGAAAGAACTTGAACCCAACAGGTTTAAAATCCCGTTTAATTAATTATACTTACTTATACTATTTAAAGTTTACTTACGCAAGTCCGACTTGTACTTGGCAGGTTTTTTTTATTGATCAATTCGCATATTACCATTTCAAATGTACTAGAAAAGCTCAGAAGTAGAATTATTGGCCTATCATTATTTAAATTTTCTAAAGATCTTCAATTTTTATACAGAGATTTAACATTTGCTATTTCTGCTTATTCTTGAAAAACAGTTAACTCTGAACACTAACTGAGAATATATTTTAAAATGGACAAATTTATAATAATAACACGTAGGCTGAAAAGTTTTTGGTCTAGATACTTAAAACACATTTTTTTTTTTGGAAAATTCGACTTTATTCATCAACATAGTCTCCTTCAAGAGCGATACAATCAGTCCAACGCTTTTCTAATATTTCTATTTTTCTTGTAGAAGGATTTGTTTTTGCTTTCAAAATAGGCTTCGGTTTTGGGCGATAAGCCAAAGCTCTTTCCCGCGGGTATTTTTTTGAGATCTGCGAATAGATAACAGTCGCTGGGGGCCAAATCTGGAGAATACGGTGGATGTGGAAGCAATTCAAACCTCAATTCATGCAATTTTGCCATCGTAACCATTGACTTGTGACACGGTGCATTGTCTTGATGAAAGAGCACTTTGTTTGTTCATTTGGGGCCGTTTCTTTGCGATTTCTGTCTTCAAACTCATTAATAACTTTATAATATTTGCTATTGATGGTTTCTCCTTTCTTAGCATAGTCGATGAAAATTATTCCATGCGCAATTCAAAATACAAAGGCCAAGACCTTCCCAGCCGACTATTGTGTCTTTGGTCGCTTCGGGCGGCTTTCACCGGCTACTGTCCACTCAGCTGACTGCCGATTTTATTCCGGTGTGTAGTATTGGATCCATGTTTCATCCATTGTCACATATCGCATGAAAAAATCCTTCTTATTGCGCTTAAACAGGTCCAAATACTGCTCAGAATCATCAACACGTTGTTGTTTTGGTCCACTGTAAGCAAACGCGGTACCCATTTAGACTAGAGCTTTCCCATGCCCAAACATTTATGCAAAATATGACCAACACGTTCTTTTGATATCTCTAAGGTATCAGCTGTTTCACGCAATTTCACTTTACGGTCATTTAAAACAATTTTGTGGATTTTTTTATGTTTTCCGGTGGAATACCTCATTTGGGCATCCAGAACGTTCAGCAGCATTTGTGTCTGTCCGACCTCGTTTAAATTCAGCATACCAGCAAATGGTGAGTGATTTTCCAAGAGCAGAGTCCCCGTAATACTTAAGCCATGGCTTTGCTTGAACGGTATTTTTTCCCATCAAAAAACATTAATCAACACACGAAATTCGATTTTTTTTTATTGTTTTGAAAATATCAAAAGTAGCGTCACTAAAACCATTGTAACTTGTAAACTAATCGTCGAAATGTCATGGAATTTTGACACGTATGGTTTGAAGGTTGGTACTTCCTAAAAATCACATGCATTTTTTGAGAATGGCGACATCTGTGTGTTAGACCAAAAACTTTTCAGCCTACGTGTTAGATAATATGTGTCGGAATTTTGTCACATCACCACTCTGTTTATTTTTTAGCTTTTTGGATGTTACTAACAAATAATAATATGTTACTGGATGTACATAAAATGGTTAATGTTTCATTAAAAAGGCAGAAGGTGCAATTTTTTCTAAATTATCTCTTAACATCTAATTTTTAATAAAGAGATTCTTTTTAAAATGTGGTCATTAATTTCATTAAATGTGTTTTGTATAATGTCACACAATTTAAAATTAGAAGATATTATTTTGCCATTGATTTTTTCGTTTCGAGGTAAAAAATCTGACTAACTATTAAAATCAACTGGCTCGATTACTGACCAGTTCATTTCAATAGTGACATTAACGTAATTTTAGCAGATTTTTATATCATAGAATGGTTTTTAGCGAGATAAATAGATATAATTTCAACACCTAACGGCAAAAAATAACGTTCATAAATATAATTTATTTATTAAAACTTGCCCAGTACCTTCTTTCTAAACACATCGTTCTAAAATACGAACGAAATCTAATTTTGTCGTATTAAAAAATGAATTAATTCAAGCATTAAAAGTGGATATTTTAGAAAGTTAATTGAAAATATAGAAAAAATAACCGGTCAAGTGCAAGTTGAACTTGCGCAATTAGTGTTCCGTACGTTGACTGCTTTTAAAATAAAAAATTTTGTTACGGAGGTATAGCATGATCAGTGATTTCACAAAACACACCCCAAATGAGTTTTCAACAAAATTTGTTTCCAATCTTTAATGAAAACTGATGACCTTGAAATTTTTGTTTTTTTTTTACATATCAGATTATTAAAGGTAATGCACTCGTGATAATTTTTGTTCAATCTACACCCCGTGGAGAGTATTCCAGAATTTTTTCAAAATTTTTTGATAAGTACTTCTTGAGGTAAGCGATTTTTCGCGATTTTTTAAAAACAATACAAAGAAAAGTGCGCGCAAGTATTACATTATACATATATATATATATATATATACATATATATATATATATATATATATATATATATATATATATATATATATATATATATATATATATATATTACTCGTGTTTTCACAAGCTTTCATTTGACACCACACTGCATTATCGACATCGAGTATCCTACCAATCAGTGATAGAGACGCGCCTAAACCGCGCAAGATTTGGCACTATAAATCTGCTAAATGGGAGGATCTCATGGAATATTTTCGAACTTTCCCTTGGTTAGATGTTTGTTTTCGATCCGATGACCCATCTGACTGCGCCAAGGAGGTTTCCGATGTTATTTTGGCCGGTATGAAGGCTAACATCCCTTTTTCGAAGAAATACCCTTCCAACGGCAAGCCTTGGTTTGACCGAAAATGCAGAGAAGCTGTTGCTTCTAAACATCTTGCATAACGACATTGGCGCGAAAATCCTAACACCATAAATCGTAACACCTTTGTTCGTGCCAGGAACAGATGCAAGGAAATTATCGACGAAACCAAGGAGGTATACAATTAACGGATTAGAAACAAACTTCTCGCTTGTCCCGACAATTTCAGGTCCTTTTGGTCAGTCGCTAAGGCAGTTAGTCAAAATTTCACCAAATCTACTATACCACCACTCACACGGCCAAATAATTCTATTGCAACGACACCTGTTGAGAAAGCGAACTTGTTGGCTGAAATCTTTGCTTCACATTCTACTGTCGATTTCCAAGGAAAAACACCACCTAATATATTCCCAAAGTGCAGTCAAGGATGCCCGATATTGTCTTCAGGCAGCGTATCATAAAACGTATTTTGATGAAGCTATACACCAAAAAGGCTTCTGGCGCTGACGGAATACCTGCCATAGTTCTCAAAAACTGTGCGAGGGAACTAACACCAGTTTTCTGTAGACTTTTCAATCTATCTTACAGAAAGGGAATATTTCCTTCCTGCTGGAAATGTGCCACATTTCAGCCAATACCTAAAAAGGCAAGAAGACCTTGCCAAATAACTACCGACCTTATTGCAAGCACTGCTTGCAATAATATTGAAAGTCATGGAAAAGGCTATCAATCAGCATCTTCTAAAATATCTTGAAGGATTCAACATTATTAGCGATCACCAATATGGCTTTCGTAAAAATAGATCAACAGGAGATCTCCTGACTTATGTAACACATGTTTGGAACAACGCAATTGAACACTTCGGAGAATCTCGAGCGGTTGCTCTTGACATATCCAAGGCATTCGACCGTGTTTGGCACGATGGGCTGTTGGCTAAGCTACGTTCTTATGGTATGTCTGAAAAGTTCTGTTTGTGGCTCTCATGTTTCCTCAGAGAGCGTTCTTTGCGAGTCGCAGTCGACGGATTTCTTTCTAACACCTTCACTATCAACGCCGGTGTACCCCAAGGCTCCATACTGTCTCCTACTCTCTTTCTCATTTTTTATTAACGATCTGCTGGAAAAGACCGAGAATCCAATCTACAGCTTTGCAGATGACAGTACACTTATCTCTTCATTCACTTTGAACGCTCGGACATCGGCTACTCAGACGAATATCTGCAGACAGCAGGAAGTCATTCAACTTAACAAAGACCTGGAAGAAATTCTATCTTGGGGTGACAGTAACCAAGTGGAATTTAACGCTACAAAAACACAGGCGGCAGTTTTTTCTAAAAAAGTTAACGTTGCTGAATTCGACATAGTTATGTCGGGGCACTCCATTCCCCTAACATCGTCAGTCAATTTGTTGTGCGTTAATTTGGGAGCAAATATGTCCTAGCATGAACATGTTGCAGGCATAGCAAGGAGAGCTTCTCAGAAGATGGGAATATTATTTCGAACCAGAAAGCTTTACACTTCACAACAACTGTTAATTCTTTACAAAGCTCAAATTGGACCAACTATGGAATACTGCTCCCATGTTTGGGGCTCCGCTCCCAAACATACACTGCATTTGTTGGATTCTATTCAGAGAAGAGCTGTTCGTCTGATTGGAGACCCGGACCCGGTGGCCTTGATTCGCTGGAACATCGAAGAACGGTTGGCGACTTGAGCCTATTCTACAAGTATTTTTATGGAAAGTATTCGAAGGATGTGGCCCGTTTAATTCCTCCCAGAGCGGTGCATGTTAGAATTACACGTCACGCTAATACTTCACATCCGTATGAAGTTCAGCTTGTTATTCATCGTACAACGCTTTTCAAGCAGTCATTTATATGGAGAACATCATCTCTTTGGAATAATTTGCCCAGGACTGTGTTTCCCACCGAGTACAATTTACAGCGATTTAAGAACAACGTGAATCGCTTTCTCCGCACACGTGTCGCTCCTGTAGCGCTTTAGGGACTTTCCTGTAGCACGTGTGCTAGAACCATAAAAAAAAAACTCGATGACCTAGTAAAAAAAATTTTTTTTCACTTCCGATTCCACCCCCCAAAACTAACCCCTTAAGTCAAAATTCAACTTTCAAAACTACACGGCTCTGATGAGGTCCTCAATTCTTATATTAGTGTCAACTTTCTATGTCAAATAGTTTCGGAGAAAATCGGGTGTGACAGACAGACAGACACCGAAGTGATGTTATAAGTGCGGAACACTAATAACACAATTTTTAAATTCCTCGATCCCGAAAACCGTAAAAAAAAACATATAACACGATGTACGAAATAACCCCTCTCCGACATTATTAACCCCCATAATTGTTTCACGATAAATATTTAAAAACCGAGACAATTTTCAGATTTCCCCTCTTTGAGAACCCTGAAAAGGACGTATAATACGATATATATATATATATATATATATATATATATATATATATATATATATATATATATAAAGCCACCCATTTAACAGTCTTCCCACCCTTTCAGATCCTTATATGTTTAACTATAAATAACTACTGTTCAAATTTGTTTATAATTTTAACCAAACAGCAAGGAAATATATCGGCTGTCACACATTTCATCTACTTCTAAATTAATATCGTCCAAGAACATAGGTAATATTCCTATAAGTGTTATATCTGTACTAAATTTGATATCAATATCTTCACTTCGTTCACGAGTTATCGTGCCTATGGTCAGACAGACAAACAGAAGACAAATAGACATACAGACCGATGGAAATGGAAGGCCATCTTTTTCGTACAGAGGGTAATTTTATACAGATATAATACTTCATTTTAACAAGGAAAATAAATATCATAATAAAAATAAAAATAATAATACGTGAAAGGAAAGTGGAGACACACACAATTCGTTTGGTTCAAAATCAAGGTTAATTACTAACAAATATGAAATTTTGCAGAAAAAGTATTGCCCAACTTAATAAATTATTTCCCTTATATCTGGAAGTCTTGATAAATTAGATTCGATAATTTCCACTCTCTAAAGAAAAGTCACTTTTTAAGGAAGTAGAGAAAAAGCTTAATTAGGTGTCAATTATTTTGCTTTTAACATCAGCACTGGGCCCAATAAAACTTTCAGACCGTCGAATGGCACCGAAATAAAAGGGAACTTTTTTCCATTTAACATTACGTGTTAAAATTGCTACGATTTAAGATTTTATAGCGCGAAAATCTTTAATCCTGATGATTTTATAGCGAATTTTTAATCTGAGTTTAAATTACTTTAGCAGTTTAACAGTAAATCTTCTTATGGTTGACTAGCACTCTTGATAATAATTATTATATTTTTCCTTTAATGCACTTATTATTAAGCTGAAATATGTGAAAATAGTAATACATTAATTTTTATTTGAATATACAGTCAGTCCAAAAAGTCTCCATACACCACCTGCTTTTTATACTATATTTCTGTTATGTTTAACTAATTAATTGGAACTGTGAGAAAACATGTTTAACTTAATATATAAAACTTAACCAACGAAGATTAGTATTAAAAACAACTACGGAATATTTTATTTAGAAGTTACATCATTGTTATAAAAATGTAAACAAAATTAATGTCAAAAAAGTCTCCATACACTTAACAATTACCAATAATAGTTTGACGGAGTTTAACGGAAAATAACAACTTCGTTTGAACTAATATTTAGTGGGACCGCCGTTGGTCTTGATAATCTCCTGTAACCTTTTTGTCATGCATGCAACCAGCTTTTTAGTAACTTCTGCTGGCATGTTTTCCCATTCGTTCAATATTCTTTTTTTTTTAATTTTTCTCTATTTGAAACAATATGTTTGCGATCGCGCTGTTTAAGTTCCTCTCATAAATACTTTATGGATTTAACATCGGGTAATTGCATAGGTGTATGAAGCTGCTGTCGCACATTATGGATCATCCATTCTCGCACCAAGTTTGCGGAATGTTTCGGATCATTGTTCTGTTGGAAAATGTATCTTTTTTCAAGTGCTGGTTTTTAGACACTTTCTCTTAAATTGTATCTCAAAATGTTCAGATAAATATGCTGATCCAAAGTCTCCATACACTCAAGAACTGCATTGAAAAAAAACGTGATAATCAGCAGCATCTTATCAAGCTATCTATTGCTCGCTAAACTGAAAACAAATGAATAATTTTCGGCCATATTTTATTATCTGTCACTTTTTGCCAGCAATTTTGCAGTGGGTTTTCAAAGTAGTATTAAAAATGAGCGAGAGAAATTGTGAAATTCCATTTCAAGTTTGAAAGATCATAATCGATTTATGGAAAAATGGAAATGCTACTGTTCAGTACATTCTAAACCAGTATAAATCAACGGGTGCCTATAAAATTCGACTACGCTCCGGTCGTCCCAAGAAACTGACTCTACGTGAAGAGGCCAGTATTGTTAGACAAATAATTTTAGATCCTAAGAAAAGTGCACCAGAATTGAAAGAAGTATGGGGACTATTTTCGAAAACTGTTTGTTCATAAGAAGCCGTTAATTTCGGAAGCTAATCGCAAAAACCGGTTGAATTTTGGGAATCCGTAATCTTTAGTGATGAAACTAAAATTAACTTTTTAGGTCTGATGGCAGAACTAAAGGTTAGAGAAAGAAGAATACCGCATTCGATATTAAAAATATTTATTCCACGGCGAATCAAGGGGGTGGCAGTATTCCGCTTTGGGGATGCATGTCCACTGGAGGGGTTGAAAATTTACATTTTATTAATGTTACCATGGATCAGCATGCTTATCTGAACGTTTTGAGAGACAAATTAAGAGAAAGTGTCCAAAAATTAGCACTCGAAAAAAGATACATTTTCCAACAGGACCATGATCCGAAACACACCACAAACTTAGTGCGAGAATGGATGATTCATAATGTGCGACAGTAGCTTCATACACCTCTGCACTTACCCGATGTTAACCCCATCGAGCATTTATGGAACTTAAACAGCGCGATCGCAAACATAATGTTTCAAATAGAGGAGAACTAAAAAACAGAATATTGAACGAATGGGAGAACATGTTAGCAGAAGTTACTAAAAAGCTGGTTGTGAGCATGACAAAAAGGTTACAGGAGATTATTAAGGCCAACGGCGATCCCACTAAATATTAGTTCAAATGAAGTTGTTATTTTCCGTTCAACTCCGTCAAACTATTATTGGTAATTGTTAAGTATATGGAGACTTTTTTGACATTAATTTTATTTACATTTTTATAACAAAGATGTAACTTATGAATAAAATGTTCTGTAGTTGTTTTTCATACTAATCCTCGTTAGTTATGTTTCAAATATTAATTTAAACATGTTTTCTCATAGTTTCAATTAATTAGTTAAACATAACAGAAAAATAATATAAAAAGCAGGTGGTGTATGGAGACTTTTTGGATTGACTGTGTATACAGAGTTATTGATTACATACCGACCTCTCATTTAATCCGCTTATTTATATAGAGAGATAAAAAATTTCAGTACGGAATTTCTGGCGTTTTTACGAGTAATAATTTTGATGGAGTAAAACACAGACAATTGCGCATCACGTCTATGACACAAACTTCATATTATATATTTTATTGTGTAATTGTGCAAAACAAGAAATAAAAATGCATTTTGTTACTTGGCTAAAGTTAGCCGTGTACTTCTGACAATAATGAAAATTGACAAAGGCATTTTCTTATGTTAAGAATTTACACAGTAGTAAGTTAAAATTAAATATTTATTAAAAATATTTTATTGAGGCGCCTGTTACTTTGTGCCTGGACATTATCATTTGAAATGAAAAACGTATTTACTTTGTTAAGCAAGTCACTACATTAATTTTTTTTCTTTCTGTGTGACCACGGTTTCATCGTCATTGCTACATTTTCAAACGCCATAAGCAAAAAACTAGATAGGCATAAATATATAATGGCAGGTAAATTTTGCAATAGGTCATATGAGCCGGAAAAACCCAGGTCTAATTGGTCTATAAGAACATTTAACACGTAGGCTGAAAAGTTTTTGGTCTAGCTACAAAAATTTTTTTTTTGCAAAATTCGACTTTATTCATCCACGCTTTTCTAACATTTCTATACCTTTCTTGTAGAAGGATTTGTCTTTGCCTTCAAAATAGGCCTCAATTTCGGCGATAACTTCTTCATTGGAGCCAAATCTGTTTTCCGTGAGCATTTTTTTGACGTCTGCGAATAGATAATAGTCGCTGGGGGCCAAATCTGGAGAATACGGCGAATGAGAAAGCAATTCAAACTTCAATTCATGCAGTATTATCATCGTAACCATTGACTTGTGACACGGTGCATTGTCTTGATGAAAGAGCACTTTTCCAAACAGTGCTCAAAACAATCGACATGTTGTTGTTTTTGGTCCACTGTGAGCAAACGCGGTACCCATTTCGAACAGAGCTTCCTCATGCCTAAATGTTCATGCAAAATATAACCAACACCTTCTTTTGATATCTGTAAGATGTCTGCTAACTCGCGCAATTTCACTTTACGGTCATCCAAAACAATTTTGTGGATTTTTTTTATGTTTTTCGGTGTAACTACCTTATTTGGGCGTCTAGAGCCCCCGTAACACTTATCAAGCCATTGTGTTTCTTGAACGGTATTTTTTCCCATGAAAAAACAGTGTTTAGTCAATGTTCGATGTTTCCATTGTTTTGAAAATAAAGTAGCGTCACTAAAACCACTGTAACTTGTAGACTAATTGTCGAAATGCCATGAAATTTTGACACATATTGTTTGAAGGTTGGTACTTCCTAAAAATTATATGGATTTTTTAAAAAAGGAGACATCTTTGTGTCAGACCAAAAGCTTTTCAGCCTACGTGTTAAATTTTTATTGTGTTTATATATTTAGATGTTTTCTAGCCAATTTAATTTTTGAAATTTTTAGTATGTAAAATTTCCATATTATTAATATCTAAATCTACGTGCTTTTCTCTCTAAACAATGATTAATAAA
The DNA here is from genome assembly GCA_019049505.1 of Pachyrhynchus sulphureomaculatus. Lineage (NCBI taxonomy): Eukaryota > Metazoa > Arthropoda > Insecta > Coleoptera > Curculionidae > Pachyrhynchus > Pachyrhynchus sulphureomaculatus. The sequence continues at coordinate 148,224,517 of CM032446.1, read as the reverse complement.
GGTTAAGTTTGTTTTTCTATATCTAAAGGAGCAAAGGTTTTCTTTATACCTACTTTTATTGCATGCAAACGTTTTTTTTCGTAAGTAAATTTTCGAGTTTTATCTTTAACATTAAAGAATAAATTTTAAGTTTTTAAGATAGCTTAAACGATATTTTCAGGCCATGTTGGTGAGAAATGATTCTGGCTATTTTTTCTGAAATCGATCCAAAATGCGAAAAAGAGAAAATTGACTGTTTCAGTATGTTTGGGATATATTTTTTGTAACGTGAGGCTATCCTTTGTACTATCACTGAAACCATTATTTATTTCTGTTTTATTAAATTTAGTTATTTGTATCCTTTATATTTCAGGAGTGGTATGAAGAATGCACGATGGATCACTGATCTGTAAAAGGCTACCTTATGTGACGTTGGATGTGTAGAATTAAAAGGTATACTGGTATCAGACAAAGGCCATTTTCTAAAAATATTAAATGTTAATGAGATGTTTGATCTTTCGGTTGTTAAATCTAGTAAACTGATTTTATTATTTTTCCGAATTTCTAAAGTAAATTTTATTCTCGGATGTAGGGTGTTTAAGTGTCACTCAATATTTCTTTACTCTCGTTGTAGTATACGAGAATATCATCTACATATCTATACCAAAAGAAGATGTTTTTAGGTTGTCTGGTTTTCATAAAGATATTTTCTAAAAATAACATGAATATTTCCCCTAATATGAGACTTAGTGGAGAACCCATAATGCAATAGCCGTTATGTAGATCAGACAGGCAGGAATTTTGAACTTAGGTATAAAGAACACCTTTGTTTATTTAGATGTAGAAACACAAACTCATCTTTTGCTAATTCATTGTTTAGAAAGAGAGTAAGTACACTGAGGTATCCATAATATATATAAAATATAACGTCTCTCTGTCTGTCTGTCCGTTAGTGAACTTATCACTCGAGAACCACTTATCCGATTTACGTGCTTTTTTTTTTAAAAACATGCGCACGTTCTCTGGCTAGGTTATAGGATATATTTTATTACGTTAGGTAACATAAGGAATAAGCAGTGACGATAATAGTGAATCAAGTCGGAAAAAAGTTTGCCGAGAGCACGTTCTTTTGCAACACACTAACTAAACCATTAAATGTGGAACAATATCATGTAGCAAAGAATATAATATATATAAAATGCAACTGTCTGTCTGTCCGTTAGTGCGTTTATAACTTGAGAACCACTTATCCGATTTACACGTTTTCTTTTTTAATTCATATATTTGTTCTCTGGCCAGGTTATCTATAAATTTCTATAATGTTTCTCCGTTTGTCTACCTGTTTGTCTGTTAGTGCGCTTCTCACTCGAGAACCACTTATCAGATTTGCGTGCTTTTTTTTTTAATTCATACATTTGTTCTCTGGTCAGGTTATCTATAATTTTCCATAATATATATAAAATACGTCTCTCTGTTTGTCTGTCTGTCTGTTGGTGCGCTTATCACTCGAGAACCACTTATCCGATTTACGTGTTTTTTTTTTTAATTCATATATTTATTCTCTGGTCAGGTTATCTATAATCTTCTATAATATATATAATGCAACGTCCTTCTGTTTGTCCGTTAGTTGGCTTATCACTCGAGAACCACTTATCCGATTTACGTGTTTTCGGAACATTATCATGTAGCAAAGCATATAATATATATAAAATGCAACGTCTCTCTGTCTGCCTGTCTGCCCGTTAGTGCGCTTAGCATTCGAGAACCACATATCCGATTTACGTGTTTTTTTTTTCATTCTTAACTTAATATTTATCAAAAAAAAAATCTATTATGTATATAAGACGCAACATTTCTCTGCCTGTCCGTCTGTTAATGCGCTTAACATTCAAGAAACACTTAATCGATTTACGTGTTTTTTATAATTTTAATATAATATATTTTATTACATTAAGTAACATAAGGAATAAGCAGTGACGATAATAGTAAATCAAGTCTACGCGAGAGGTGTCGCGGGCACGGCTAGTTAATAATAAAATCCAAAAAATTAAACTGGCTAGAAGCCATTGAAATGCATAAACAAAATAAAAATAAAAGTAAAACTCTTAATGACCAATTAATTAGACCTGGTAAGATCCGTTGTAAAATTTACTTCCCTTTATATATTTATGCCTACCTAGTTTTTAGTTCATTGTATTTGCAAATGTAGCAAGGACTATAGAACCGCGGTCATTCATTTAATTTCAAATTATTAAAAATGCAAGTACAACGTGATTATACAAGATTTTATCGAAGGCAAAGAACAACACCTAGCTGAAATACGTTTATATAATCACATCTTAACTAAAACAAACGAATTTAATAATATAAAGACGTGAAGCTACTAAAAATCGAGAACAAAAAATGAAAAAAGAAAAGTTAGTTCATTTAGGCTTAAATATGGTAGTATTACAAACAAACTAAAATTGATTACGTTAAATTATCAAAATGTCCCCTATTCTATTTAATGCATTCCCTATAAATTCGCTTCTGTTACAGTCTAGTTGCTAAGATGCTTCCTTGATCTTGATTATTTAAAATTGCAACCCAGTGTCATTTTCTTCTTTGGATGATTCAGTCTCAATAATCTATTTAATCTTTTGATTAATTTTTTAAACAATCTCGTAAAAAGATGTCCAACACAGTTAAATCTAGACTATTTGGTGGCCATCTTAACTTTCCAAATCTGCCAATCTGTAAAGGTAAAGTTTCATTTAAAAATCAGTTTATGATAGTTCGTTGGGGCGAAGTGCCATCTTACTACTAGATCATGCCATTATTTTATGGTATCAAATTTTCAATAATTTTAAGTATTGTTTCCTAGTATATTACCTCATTTAATTATTATAAACCTTGGCTGTTGAGGTCTAACACATCCGTTCAAACAATTTTTGTTTAAACACACATGTCTCCATCTGCTTTTTTTTTGTAAATATATAATATTTTCTTTACATAATTTAGTATTTTTCTGACGTATTCTTGCTGCACTATCACAATCTATTCCACGATACGTTTATTTTTTTTATTTGTTTCTTAATTACTGTGTTTGAGATTTCTTTAATAAAGAAGTTAAAGGGTTTATAGACGAATTATTTTTAATTTCTCGGTTTAAATGTATTAATATATTAATACATTTACGTATTGGTTTTTTTAGGGTTATTTAAGATTACTTCGGTGTCTGTCCGCCCGTCGGTCCGTCTGTCTGTCTGTCACACCCGATTTTCTCCGAAACTATTTGATATAGAAAGTTGAAATTTGGTACTAATATAGCAATTGATGGCCTCATCAGAGCCGTGTAGTTTTGAAAGTTAAATTTTGACTTAAGGGGTTAGTTTTGGGGGTGATTTCGGAAAAAAATTACCAGGTCATCGAGAGGGGTGTCAAATGAAAGCTTGTAAAAAACGCGTGCAAAAATATATATAATGTAATACTTGGGCACACTTTTCTTTGTATTACTTTTTAAAAATCGCGAACAATCACTGTCCCCCCCTTATCTCGAAAAGTACTGATCAAAAAATTTTGAAAAATTCCGGAATATTCTCCTACCTTTAATAATTATTATTTAAAAAAAAATTTCAAGGTCGTCATTGGTCACTAAAGATCGGAAAAAAAAACTTTGTTGAAAACTCATTTGGGATGTGCTTTGTGAAGTCATTGATCATTTTATACCTCCATAACAAAAAAATTTTATTTTAAAAGCAATCAACGTACGGAAACATTGCGCAAATTCAACTTGCATTTGACCGGTTATTTTAGTTCAATTAAGTTAATACCAGATTTTACTGTTGAAACCGTTATTTACAGGTATATACATTGCTCTTTGTGAATTGATATATAAAAAAAATTGTTAAAATGTTTTTTCCTTGCAAACATGCAGTTCTTAAATAAATATTAAATTTGCCTATTTCACACTAAATAATAACATAGTACAATACACCTTATGGTGATATATTAAAAAAAAATTATCTTGTTTAAATAATAAAATAAAGTATTTAATGATTATAAAATTACAATTTCGCATTTCAAAATCACATTGAACCAAATACTCGTATATGCTCTCTGAAAACGACATAGCAGCATATATATACAGATAAAAAAGTTGTTAGGTATGCTGAAAAAAACTCTTGATGTATAAAAATAAATAAACCTTTTTTGAAATGTGTTGCCAGATTATCATTTTTGCGATATTTTATAATATTTTATTATTATATTATATGTTTATTTATTTGCAAGTTAGAAGTTAAAAAAATAAGTTTTTTGAAGTAATTTGAAAACCCTAAGATATAAGAAGGCCAAAGATTTTAAAGGATAATTTTTTACACAAATATAATACTTCTCGTTAGAAAGGAAAGTAAATATAATAACTGGCCCGTTATATCATAAGTATATTTCCACCAACTTAACTGTTTGGATTTCTAAAACTTGTTCAATATTTAACCAACGTCTTACTCTGTAATCAGATCTCAATCCCTTCTATACACACACTATTTCTGTTCAAATTAGAAATAATACGAAAACAAGAATAATGAAATAGGTATTACGACATACACGCAATCACCTTTTAGCTGCATACTAATCTCTTTCACCCTGTATATATTTTTCTACAGCAAAATTATTTTGTACTAAATACCCAATATCTCAAGTCAAAAACCAGAAAAAATTCTCATAATACTATTAAAATAATAAAATGACCTTCGCCCATTTCACCCTTTTCCCAATAAAAAAAACAACGAAAAAAACTATGACAAGATAAATTTGAAACCACTCCTCCCTTCTGTATGCCGTTGTTACGTTATATGTTTTAATATGCTTAAAATTGACCCATTCAACCATCCAATTAGCCTGGAAAAATTCTTATAATTCCATTGCAACTAAATAAGATTTTATCTTCACCCTCTGCCTACATTAGAACTGACAGTAATGAGAAACTAACTTAATTTCCATATTTCGACAGTCCGAGAATCCTGAAAAGGGCATAAAGCATTATATATTGCAGAGCGTTAAACATGATTCAGGAATTGACTCCAGATGAGAAGAAATAAAATTAGTAATAGAGAGAGCCATCAATGAAACCATTGGGAACCAGACCGAAAAGACAGAAAGGAAAGAATGGTTTCAATAAAGAATGCAAAGACCTGGCAGAAGAAAAAAGAATGGCAATACAAAAAATGCCAACCAACGCCAGTGAAGATAAGAAGCAAAATTGTAGGGACAAACGGAGAGCTTTTCAAAAGTGATGCAGGACTTTAAAATGACAATATATTGAAAGAATAATCCAAGGTATTGAAGAAAAATTCCAAAACAAGGAGATCAAATCGTTTATCAAGAAGTAAAACAAAAGAAAAACGGGTACAAAGCCAGGAATATTTATATGAGAACAGAAGAAGGGACACTACTAAGCGAGAAAGACCAAATAATGATGGAGTGGAAGAACTTCTTTGAACAGTTTCTAAACGGAAGTAGTGACGAAGAGGAAATAGCGGACTGGGCAATGGCGCAAGAAGAAATACACATAGAACAACCAACAGAACAAGGAATAATAGATAGTATTCAAGAATTAAAGAATAACAAAAGTCCGGGGTCAAACGAGATACGTGCTGAAATGTTAAAAGCAGGTGGCGAACAACTGCACAAAAAAATATATGAACTGGTGGAAACAATATGGGAAACGGAACAAATGCCAACAGAGTGGTCAGCGGCACGAACATGTCCAATTCTCAAAGAAGGCAACGAAATGTTATGCGAAAATTATAGGGGCATTGCCCTTTTAGATACACGCTATAAGGTCTTCAGCAAAATCCTGAGGAAAAGAATGGAGGAATATACAGAAAGAATAGTGGGGGAATATCAAGCCGGTTTCCGCAGGAATAGGTCAACAACAGATCAAATTTTTACTTTAAAAGAGATTCAGACGAGTACAGCCGGACGTTGTATGTCCTATAGATTTTAGGCAGGTATACGATAGAATAAACAGAAGAAAAATGTATTAAGCAATGTTTCAGTTGGGCGTAACAGAAGAACTGATAAGACTGACGGAAATGACACTGAAAGAAACGAAGAATGGAGTGATGTGGCGTGGACAACGATCGGAGAGTTTTCAGGGCAAAAATGGCTTAAGGCAGGGTGACCCCTTATCCACGAGCTGTTTACTTTAGTTATGGCGGCAATTATAAGAAATAGTGGAATGGAAAGAGGAGAAACAATTTTCAGAAATAACCACCAATGTCTTGCTTATGCGGACGACCTAACGCTACTGGCGAAAACAAGACATGAGCTCAAGCGAATTATGGCAAAATTAGAGGGTGAAGCAAGAAAATATGGATTAATAATACATGAGAAGAAAACCTGAAGATAACCTCTGGGAGAATTCCAAAAAGTAGAAGAACTTACATACCTGGGGGTAGTACTAGAGAAAAATTGACATGCGGGTAGGAAGATACAAGCGAGAATAGCGAAAGGAAGCCAAAAATTTGGGAGCTTGAGACTGTTAATGAAAACAAACATCTTTTTAGGAAGACCAAAATGCGAATATATCAAACTATAATAAGACCAACGGTGACGTATGCTTGTGATACCTGGGTGTTTAACAAAAAAAAGAAGTCGAGCAACTGGAAACATGGGAACGAAAAACGCTGAGAATTATCCTGGGAGGAGAAAGGACGGAAGAAGGATGGAGGAGAAGAACGAACCTGGAGGTTTATGCACTCTATAAGGAACCAAGAATAACAACATATGTGAAGGCACAACTTCTAAGATGGCTGGACATATACAGCGGATGTCGAGAGAGAGAATGACGAAGATGGTACTACATAGAAAGCCTATCGGAAGAAGACGGAGGGGAAGACCGAGGACGAGGTGGATGGAGATGATGGAGAAGGATCTTAGGAGTATGGGTGTCGGCGAGTGGAAGAGGGAGGCAATGGAGAGAGCTCGGTGGAGAGTGGTTGTGAGCAATTTTGAACATTATTGTGAATATGAAATGTAAATGATGCCCGAGCGCTGTTTAATAATAATAATATGTATATATATATATATATATATATATATATATATATATATATATATATATATATATATATATATATATGTATATATGTATATATGTATATATATATATATATATATATATATATATATATATATATATATATATAACATACAATACATTAAAATTCCTGGTTTCAAGCGGGAGCACTTGAAAATGCCAAATGAGATTTTGGCGAAACGTTGTGCAAATTCATTGTAAGACGAATGGATTGAAACCCGGAATTTTAATGTATTACATTCCACCATCCGTAAAAACCTCTATAGTAACATATATATATATATATATATATATATATATATATATATATATATATATATATATATATATATATATATATATATATATATATATATATATATATATATATATATATATATATATATATATATATATATATATATATATATATATATATATATATATATATATATATATATATATATATATATATATATATATATATATATATATATATATATATATATATATATATATATATATATATATATATATATATATATATATATATATATATATATATATATATATATATCATATATATATATATATATATATATATATATATATATATATATATATATATATATATATATATATATATATATATATATATATATATATATATATATATATATATATATATATATATATATATATATATATATATATATATATATATATATATATATATATATATATATATATATATATATATATATATATATATATATATATATATATATATATATATATATATATATATATATCAATATACCAATCAGTTATGGCTTAACTCAGCTTATTGACGAACCAACACCGATCCCTGATCGAGACGGGGAGTTCGCCAGTCTTCTTGATCTGTTTTTAACCACCAATCCGGAGATTTACACGGTCACCGTAAATCCGCCGTTAGGTTCTTCCGACCATAAACTGCTTTCGACATCGAGTATCCTGCCAATCAGTGACAGAGAGGCGCCTAGGCCGCGCAAGATTTGGCACTACAAATCTGCTAAATGGGAAGATCTCATGGAATACTTTCGAACTTTCCCTTGGATGGACGTTTGTTTTCGATCCGATAACCCATCTGACTGCGCCAGGGAGGTCTCCGATGTTATTTTGGCTGGTATGGAAGCTTACATCCCTTTTTCGAAGAAATGCTCCTCCAACGGCAAACCTTGGTTCGACCGAAAATGCAAAGAAGCTGTTGCTTCTAAACATATTACCTACCGACAATGGCGTGAAAATCCTAAACACCTTAAATCGAAATATCTTTGTTTATGCCCGGAACAGATGCAAGGGAATTATCGACGAAACCAAGGAGGCACACAATCAACGAATTAGAAACAAACTTCTCGCTTGTCCCAACAATTCCAGGTCCTTTTGGGCAGTCGCTAAGGCAGTTAGTCAAAACTTTACCAAATCCACCATACCACCACTCACACGGCCAGATAATTCCATTGCAACCACACCTGTTGAGAGAGCGAACTTGTTGGCTGAACTCTTTGCTTCACATTCTACTGTCGATTTCCAAGGAAAAACACCCCCTACTATTCCCATATTGCAGTCAAGGATGCCCGATGTTGTCTTCAGACAGCGCATCATAAAGCGTATTTTAATGAAGCTAGACACCAAGAAGGCTTCTGGCGCTGACGGAATACCTGCCATAGTTCTCAAAAACTGTGCAAGGGAACTAACACCAGTTCTCTGTAGACTTTTTAACCTATCCTACAGAAAGGGAATATTTCCGTCCTGCTGGAAATGTGCCACGGTTCAGCCGATACCTAAAAAAAGGTAAGAAGACCTTGCCAAATAACTACCGACCAGTTGCACTGCTTTCAATAATATCGAAAGTCATGGAAAAGGTTATCAATGAGCATCTTCTAAAATATCTTGAACGATTCAATATTATTATTAGCGATCACCAATATGGTTTTCGTAAACATAGATCAACAGGAGATCTTTTGACTTATGTAACACATGTTTGGAACAACGCAATTGAACACTTTGGAGAATCTCGAGCGGTTGCTCTTGACATATCCAAGGCATTCGACCGTGTTTGGCACGATGGACTGTTGGCTAAGTTGCGTTCTTATGGTATGTCTGAAAGGTTCTGTTTGTGGCTCTCAGGTTTCCTCAGAGAGCGTTCTTTACGAGTGGCGGTCGGCGGATTTCTTTCTAACACCCTCACTATCAACGCCGGTGTGCCCCAGGGCTCCATACTGTCTCCTACTCTCTTTCTCATTTACATTAACGATCTGCTGGAAAAGACCGGGAATCCAATCTATAGCTTTGCAGATGACAGTACGCTTGTCTCTTCATTCACCTTGAACGCTCGGACATCGGCTGCTCAGGCGAATATCCGCAGACTGCAGGAGGTCGTTCAACTTAACAAAGACCTGGAAGAAATTCTATCTTGGGGTGACAGTAACCAAGTGGAATTTAACGCTACAAAAACCCAAGCGGCAGTTTTTTCTAAAAAAGTTAACGTTGCTGAACCCGACATAGTTATGTCGGGGCACTCCATTCCCCTAGCATCGTCGCTCAATTTGTTGGGCGTTAGTTTGGGAGCAAATATGTATTGGCATGAACATGTTGCAGGCATAGCAAGGAGAGCTTCTCAAAAGTTGGGAATATTATTTAGAACCAGAAAGCTTTACACCCCACAGCAACTGTTAATTCTTTACAAAGCCTAAATTCGACCAAGTATGGAATACTGCTCCCACGTTTGGGGCTCCGCTCCCAAACATACCCTGCATTTGTTGGATTCTGTTCAGAGAAGAGCAGTCCGTCTGATTGGGGACCCGGAATTGACCGGCGGCCTTGATTCGCTGGAACATCGAAGAACGGTTGGCGACTTGAGTCTGTTCTACAAGTATTTTCATGGAAGGTGTTCGAAGGATGTAGCCCGCTTAATTCCTCCCAAAGCGGTGCATGTTAGAAATACACGTCGCGCTGGTGCTTCGCATCCGTATGAGGTTCAGCTTGTTACTCCGCGTACGACGCTTTTCAAGCAATCTTTTATATGGAGAACGTCATCCCTTTGGAATAATTTGCCCAGCGCTGTGTTTCCCACCGAGTACAATTTACAGCGATTCAAGAACAACGTGAATCGCTTTTTCCGCACTCGTGCCGCTCCTGGAGCGCTTTAGGGACTTCCCTGCAGCACGTGTGCTAGACCAATAAAAAAAAAAAAAAATATATACATATATATATATATATATATATATATATATATATATATATATATATATATATATATATAGAGAGAGAGAGAGAGAGAGAGAGAGAGAGAGAGAGAGAGAGCAACACTTCTAATTTCCTACCACACTCCATTAACCCCTTATATATTTTACTATAAATAATATACTCAGAATTTGTCAATTACATCAATTAAAAAAAACCTGCAAAAATTCTCAAAATAGTACTAAAACTACACAGTAATTAACAATCCCCATCCCTTTTTGGGTTCAAATTGAGAAAATAACATGATTTTTTTCAACTTCTCGACTTCGAGAATCTTAAAAACAACATATAACACTGTATATTTTCGTTCCGACTACCCATCTGACTGCGCCAGGGAGGTTTCCGATGTTATTTTGGCTGGTATGGAAGCTTATATCCCTTTGTCGAAGAGATGCCTTTTCAACGGCAAGCCTTGATTTGTCCGAAAATGCAAAGAAGCTGTTGTTTCTAAACATCTTGCCTACCGACAATGGCGGGAAAACCCTAACGCCATAAATCGTAACACCAATTGTTCGTGTCCGAAACAGATGCAAAGAAATTAACGCTTGTCCCAACAATTCCAGGTCCTTTTGGTCAGTCCCTGAAGCAGTTAGTCAAAATTTCACCAAATCCACCATACCACCACTCACGTGGCCAGATAATTCTATTGCAACAACACCTGTTGAGAAAGAGAAAGCGAACTTTTTGTTGAACTCTTTGCTTCACATTCTACTATCGATTTCCAAGGAAAAACACCACCTACTATTTCCATAGTGCAGTCAAGAATGCCCGATATTGTTTTCAGATAGCGTATCATAAAACGTAGTTTAATGAAGCTAGACACCAAAAAAGCATCTGGCGCTGACGGAACACCTGTCATAGTTCTGAAAAACTGTGCGAGGGAACTAACATCAGTTTTCTGTAGATTTTTCAACCTATCCTACAGAAAGGGAATATTTCCTTCCTACTGGAAATGTGCCACAGTTCAGCCGATACCTAAAAGAGGCAAGAAGACCTTGCCAAATAACTACCGACTAGTCGCACTGCTTTCAATAATATCGAAAGTCGTGGAAAAGGCTATCAATCAGCATCTTCTAATATTTTGAAGGATTCAACATTATTAGGGACCACCAATTTGGTTTCGTAAACATAGATCAACAGGAGATCTTCTGACTTACGTAACACATGTTTTGAACAACGCAATTGAACACTATGGAGAATCTCGAGCAGTTGCTCTTGATATATCAAAGGCATTCGACCGTGTTTGGCAGGATGGATTATTGGCTAACCTACGCTCTTCTGGTATGTCTGAAAAGTTCTGTTTGTGGCTCTGATGTTTCCTCAGAGAGCGTTCTTTACGAGTTGCAGTCGACGGATTTCTTTCTAACACCTTCACTATCAACGGCGGTGCGCCCCAAGGCTCCATATTGTCTCCTACTCTCTTCCGCATTTACATTAACGATCAGCTGGAAAAGACCGGGAATCCAATTTACAGCTTTGCAGGTGCCAGTACATTTCATTCACTTTGAACGCTCGGATATCGGGTACGCAGACGAATATCCGCAGACAGCAGGAAGTCATAAAACTTAACAAAGACCTGGAAGAAATTCCATCTTGGGGTGACAGTAACCAAGTTAAGTTTAACACTACAAAAACACAGGCGGTAGTTTTTTCTAAAAAAGTTACAGTTGCTGAACCCGTCATAGTTATGTCGGGGCACTCCATTCCTCTAGCATCGTCACTCAATTTGTTAGGCGTTAATTTGGGAGTAAATATGTCCTGGCATGAACATGTTGCAGGCATAGTAAGGAGAGCTTCTTAAAAGTTGGAATATTATTTCGAAACAGAAAGCTTTACACTCCCCAACAACTGTTAATTCTTTATAAAGCTCAAATTCGACCAACTATGGAATACTGCTCCCATGTTTGTGGCCTCGCTCCCAAACATACACTGCATTTGTTGGATTCTGTTCAGAGAAGAGCTGTTCGTCTGATTGGAGACTCAGAACTGACCGACAGCCTTGATTCGTTGGAGCATCGAAGAACGGTTGGCGACTTGAGTCTATTCTACAAGTATTTTTATGAAAAGTGTTCGAAGGATGTAGCCCGCCTAATTCCTCCCAAAGCGGTGCATCTTAGAAATACACGTCGCGCTAATCTTTATGAGGTTCAGCTTGTTACTCCTCGTACAACGCTTTTCAAGCAGTCTTTGATATGGAGAACATCATCCCTTCGAAATAATTTGCCCCGGACTCTGTTTCCCGCCGAGTACTATTTACGACGATTTATATATATATATATATATATATATATATATATATATATATATATATATATATATATATATATATATACAAAACAACCCGTCTAATCTCTTCTCTCACCTCTTTTTTATCACTCCTTATATTTTACTATAGATGTTTATTCTAATTTACTATCTCGACAAAAAAAAAAAACAGGAAAAATTACCACATTACTAATAAAGCCATCCAAAATTATCTACCCTCACTCTTATCACCTCCTCCTTCTGCTTAAGTCATATCGCTCAAAACTATATATATATAAAGTTGGAAATTGACATCTCAGTTCATTCGAGAGTTATCATGCTAACAGGCCGGCCTAAATGAGTGTCTATGTTTTTCGTATTATAGGGACTCTGGACCTGGGAGTGTAATTTTTTCATGAATATAATTCTTTCCTTTAGCAAGGAGAGAATAAATAACAGTCATGTTGCATGTGTGTACATAGTGTAGTTAACCAAGGATTACTGATTACTTAATATTTAATATTTGATTTAACTGAAATGGGCGCGGTTACGCACTCTTCTCCCCTGGTTTTGCGAGCTACTGTATAACCTGACAAGAAAATGTATTTGCTATATAGAATCTACGTTTTAGAGGACAAGACTGTATTTACATTTTTTCTTGTAATGGAGATGCTAAATGATGTTGATCTGCAATTTTATTGACAAATAATTCGTTTATTTATTTTTCAACTTGTTCTTATATATTTACTATTTTAAGACTGCTTTAATTCAATTTAAATAATTATCCGCTCATAAGTTGCTTCCTTTCATCTTTTTAAGTCGAAGTTTTTAATCTTTTGTTATGACTATTGATTTAAATAAAGTTGGGTAGAATTTTGTTTATTTTGTTTTAGAATTGCATTATCTCCTGATAAACTGAACTAAATGTAATAATTAACCTGGGCTAAATGTGACACCGGCAAAACTTTATAAGAATGATAATCATGTTTCAGTAATATGTTTTGAAACCTGTAGTGTGTTTTATCAAGATATTTAAGAGTTACAGAACCTACAGTATTTTTTACTCTTTGTGAAGTCTGTTTCTTTCACTCATACTTAACACGTGGGCTGAAAAGTTTTTGGCTTAGCTACTTCAAACACTTTTTTTTTTCATTTATATACCTTTCTTGTAGAAGAATTTGTCTTTGCCTTCAAAATAGGCCTCAGTTTCGGCGATAACTTTTTCATTGGAGCCAAATCTCTTTCCCGCGAGCATTTTTTGAGGTCTGCGAATAGATAATAGTCGCTGGGGCCAAGTCTGGAGAATACGGTAGATGAGGAAGCAATTCGAACTTCAATTCATCGACATTATTAACCATTGACAGGCACTTTTTTCTTGTTCATTTGGGGCAGTTTCTTTGGGTTTTCTGCTTCCAAACCCACCAATAACTTTATATAATATTCGCTATTGATGGTTTTTCCCTTCTCAACATAGGAGAATTATTTCATGCGCATCCCAAAATATAGAGGCTAAAACCTTCCCAGCCAACTGTTTTTGGTTGCTTCGGGCGGCTTTCACCGGCTGCTGTCTACCCAGCTGACTGCCTATTTGATTCCGGTGTGTAGTGGCGGATCCATGTTTCATCCTTTGTCACACATGCGCTTAAACAGGTCCAAACAGCGCTCAGAATCATCAACACGTTGTTGATTTTGGACAACTGTGAGCAAACGCCGTACCCATTTCGAACAGAGTTCCCTCATGCCCAAATGTTCATGCAAAATATGACCAACACGTTCTTTTGATATCTCTAGAGTGTCGGGTATCTCAAACAATTTCACTTTACGATCATCCAAAACAATTTTATGGATTTTTCTGATATTTTCCGGTGAAACCACCTCATTTGGGCGTCCAGAGCATTCAACAACATTTGTATCTGTATGACCGCGATTTTCCAGGGGCAGAGTCCCCATAAAACTTATTAGGCCATTGCTTTGACTGGACGGTATTTTTTTCCATAAAAAAACAGTGTTTAATCAACACACAAAATTCGACTTTTTCCATTCTTTTGAAAATATTAAAAGTAGCGTCACTAAAACCACTGTACCTTGTAAATTAATCGTCGAGATGTCAAGAAATTTTGACACGTACCGGTTGAAGATTGGTACTTCCTAAAAATCATATTGATTTTTTTGTGTCAGATTCAAAACTTTTCAGCTTATATATTCCTGGATATAATTTCGAGCTCCACTAAGTCTTGTATATTCGAGTTGTGTTTGCCTTTTATTACATAGATCCATTTCTAATAAATATTCCCTATGTATCCTGTTTTGTGCTGCCCCAAAAAATAATCTTATATTAACCCTTCACTTATTAATATAAAATTTCTGAGCATAAAAAATGACATTGTCAGAGAAAATATGGCTATTGCCATAGAAAGAGAAACAAGTGGAATAAAACGTCAAGGCAAAACGAAGCTCTCTGGCTACCACTGGCACGCTCAAATGTACTTTGTCGAGTTTCTCAGAGATGCCGGCATAAGTAAAAATTGTATTATACGAAATAATAATAACAGGGCAAAATAGGCGCGGCACCTCTGAAAAACTTGAGGAGACACATGTTAACGTGCCGTCGGTAGCCAGCGGGCGTCGTTTTGCGGCGACGTTCTATTCTACGTGTTTGTTTTTCTGTAACGATAGAAATATTTTCTGTGACATTATCAATTTGGGTTATTGTCAACTGCATATAGCCAACTTCTTGAAAGTTAGAAAAAGCATACATCTGGGCGTTTCTAGAGCTCAGAATTCCATAAAAGTGAAAAATAATATTCGGAGTGTTCCAGTTTGTATTATATGTGAAAAACGTAATATCCTATTATTAGTAATAAATAAAGTAACATATACTTTTCTCTAAACAAACTTTTAGTGATACTATATATATATATATATATATATATATATATATATATATATATATATATATATATATATATATATATATATATATACAGGGTTTTATTACTACAGAAATTTAGATAAACAAGTTACTTTCACAAAATTTTACATAATTTATAAAAGACCTTACAGCATTAGCTTTAGAGGAACCTAATTAAAAGATTTACATTATTAAACACTTTTTTTGTAAAAACTGTATGATGAAAATTAGTTTTTGTATTCCATTTCTTTAAGGGCTCATGGCTCTTTACGTGTCATTTTAATCATAACACTATTAAATAAATGTGAAGTTAAAACAATTTTTTCGCTATCTTGTAAAATGTGAAATATGTTAGTTTCCACAATTTATGTCTAAAGAGATGATTTGTTTAGCTTAGGAGTCTGGTTAATCTGTCGTTGAAATATTATATAGGTGTGATACTAATCTATTTATTACGACGAAAATTAATGTTTGACGACTGATTTTTCTTGGTTGTTTTAATGGTCTATTTCGCTGCAGGTGTGAATGATCCCAACTTCTGTCAGATGGCTGTTTTCTGTCAGTGTTGTGTTAAATATGTCATACATTTGCTGGTCACAAGTGGTTAATTATAAAAAGTAATTTGAACTGTTTTCAGCACTCAGGGTTTTTAATGGCATCTTTGTTGTAAATGCCATCCTTTTAAGTTAATATGTTAGTGTATAGTGATTCATTTACCTAATTGTTAATCGCCTTTATGCCAGTGGCTATTTATGGCCATTTATGTTAAATTAATGTCCTCATGTGAGTGGTTTTTATATCTATTATTATATATTTTTCTAAAATAATTTATAAAAAGAAAATAACAACATATTCTTTCTCAATGCCCAAGCTCCCACATTTAGTGCTTCGTTCTCTTTTTCAGTTTGTGCCCTGATGAAGGTCCGAACCTAGGACCGAAATATTGGCTAAATGAACATTGTGTGAACTTCTGTTGTGCCCTTTGCCGAGTTCCTCTATTAATTTCATATTTAAGGATTTTGTTAGATACGGCAACTTTTGCTTTTTTTCTTTATTATTTATATATATATACATATATATATATATATATATATATATATATATATATATATATATATATATATATATGTATGTATATATTGTTATTCAATACTATTAGCTAATGCTAAAATGGCGTTCTCAGAAACAGCTAAAAATAAAGTTGTTCGGACGAAGCATTCCTTTTAATTTGTTAAGTAGACCTCCTTAAAACTTTCTAGTCAATTTGCGGTTTGGCTCTAACGGAACTTCTGACGAGAGAAGTTCCATAATTTAGGTTAAAGCTTAGTAATTGCTAAAAAAAATATCACCCCAACTTAGGTCATTTTGTGGGATATAAGATGTTCTTTTCGGGTTTTATTACTAGAGAAATTTAGATTGAATCATTTCCACTTATCAATGTTAATTGTTTATATTTCTTTGTGAACTGTGAAATATGACTGACTCTTAACGAAAACAGTTTAAAAAAAAACAATAGATAATTATATAATAATTAAAAAACGCTATTTAATGGCAATTTAGGTTTTCATGGAACTCACAGTTAAGCGATTTATTCATACATTATGGCAGAATAAGTTCAGATGGGTAGACGTAATAAAAATTACAGGTATACTAATATTCTTGTACATGCTTTCTCCATAACCAGGCAAATTAAAAACTATGAGCAATCTTTAAATAGAAAGAAAAAATTTAGACCTTATGAACGTACGATGATAGCAAAATGAGAAATAACCGAAGTATATGCTAAGTATCCATACAGAAAAGTATATAGTGGTTTATCGGACGAAGATCGTCAATATGATTTGCGCTTGTATTAAAAAGTATGGGAGATTCCAGACCCTTGATAGTCTTACTACTAATTAATAATCTACTACATAAGATGTTTCCCTCCATTTAGCTTATGAAGATATGATAATATCCGGCTTTCATAACATTTAGATTTAACATTACGACACTAAAACAGATTTAAGAAGCATGTCTCAAAAGATATTAGTAGATACGAGAGAATACTTTTCTGTAATATTTTGTAGCTCTTTTTAAATGTTACATAACCAAATAATGGGAAGCATGAGCTTCGCTGAGCGCACAGCAGCACATTAACCTGCGTGGTGACGAGGTGACACAATAGTATACAGATTTCGTCGGAACTTGTACTAATAAAATAAGGCCGTTTAAATTTTTTATGTTTTCTTGGTACTTTTATTTTTTGTTGAGAAGTGGTTATTTCAGTTTTGCCTCCTTATATCAGTTTATTCATGTATGGACAACTTTAGAGTCATCTGATGTGGAAGCGTAAGAGCTCTTAAAAAAATTTAAGTTCATAGGCGAGAAAAGAAAATAATATAAATTGTCATTGGTAAACAAGGTGCTTCAATAGCTGTTAACTATTCAGTGGTGACTATAAGGGTAGAAAATCGATTTAAAAGAGATTACTGCTAACCTCGGTATAGATTCTAAGTATTTTAATCTATTCTTTGTAACACCAGTTTAATACTCCCCTACATGTAGCTGAGAATAATTATAGGCAGCAGAATATTTAGTAGACAGAAGTGGTGGCGGCCGGTGGCTCCGTGGTGTAGTACCTTGCTTACGGTGCAGAAGGTGGAGGGTTCAATCCCAGAGGTCCGTGTACTTATTTATTATATATATTTGGCTTGTACGTACATAGGTAGTAATTGTTCGCAGAAATGCAATAACGTCCAAGGCAGCACTACCGCGTTGTTTAAAAGGTGCTGTGAAATACAGAAATGTATGTTTCGGTACTTGGACAACGTTGACGGGTGTTACGACATCCTCGCCGATATCCTTAGGATATGAAAAAGGATAAAATCCCTACTCAGGCAGGGAGGTGAACGATAAAAAAAATGATTATGGCGATAGTAGTAGATAGAAGTATGCTTAGTTGGTGAGTAATATCGTTTGAGATATGTTTCTTAAATCTTTGCTTCTCTCGTGACTATCCTGCGAGACCTAAATATTTTTATTTTCGTCTAAAGCGAACTGATGAACTTTGGATCAAGCGAAACATGTCATGCATTAGTTTTGGTAGTTATACTTGTAATGCAAAATACAGAACTTACGGACGGTTTTCGTTCGTTAATAAGGTACCATGTATTTTTCGACAAATCATATTGTAAGACACATTTAAGGATGACACTTAAACAAAATTATAATTAAGTTACTATGAAATAAATAGATAGAGCTAACCAAAATAAAACTTTGTTTTTATATAATCTCATTAACGACGAGAAATATGTCTTTACTTTATATATATATATATATATATATATATATATATATATATATATATATATATATATATATATATATATATATATATATATATATATATATATATATATATATATATATATATATATATATATATATATATATATATATAGAGTAAGAGGAGTAGCGACTCGCTAGTGAGGGAACAAATTTCAAAACTAGTAGGGTTGGAGTCAGGTAGTGACTCCAACCCTACTAGTTTTGAAATTTATATATATGTATATAATATATATATATATATATATATATATATATATGTATATATATATATATATATATATATATATATATATATATATATTTGTGTGTGTGTTGTGTATATGGTTCAATGTAAGACAACTAAAAATGGACGAAGGCCCATATTTCGGCAGTCTGCGCTGTCCTCTTATTCGTCAAATCCATCGCGAGACGCGTTTTGCCGTATCACGGCTCATCAGTCGGGGTAGGATCGACAAACGAGAGAACAAAATTTCCCTAAATATACTTACGGTCAATAATGGCAAGATATAACGCATTCTTCGTACTTGGTACTCCATCGAGAGCTGTAGCTATACATGCCGACAGAGTGGTTAGCAGATTGCGAACACTTCACCGCAGGCAGGGCAATTTTTCGAGGGATGCTTGAGGTGGAACCCGCTTATCATATACATGTATATCATCAACTAGCCCTCTGCGTTCACTGTAGCACATAGGCCTCCCCTGCAGAATTCCATATTTGTCTAGCATGCGGAATCCGCAACTAGTTGTTAGCGGTCATTTTAATATCATCTGACCAACGTTTCGGTGGTCTCCCTCTGCTGCGCTTATCTGCCTTTGTTCTCCATTCTGATATTTTGCGCGTCCATCTCATGTCTACAAATGCATCTTGCACATTTCCATTTTAAAGTAGCTATGCGCGTGATGAAATATGTGACTCCAGTGTGTCTGGAGTCACATATTTATTGGTATTCTGTCATTAAGAGTCACACTAAGCATTGATCTCTTCATATGTCTTTGGGTAACTATCAGTTTGTGTACAGATGTGGTAAATGCACACATTTCAGTTTCATAGATAAAGACTGGAAGGACGTACTGATTGACGTACTCTTCAGACTAATTGAAAAGTCATTTTAGAGCTTTAGAGAACTATACGCTGCCCAAGCTAGACCCATTCCTCTTCTAATTTTAGATCTTGGGTTTCGGTTGAGGATGCTTATTTTATATATATATATATATATATATATATATATATATATATATATATATATATATATATATATATAAAATAAGCATCCTCAACCGAAACCCAAGATCTGAAATTAGATAATATAATAATATAGAGATATATACCATATAATATATATAATAAGAATAACCACATTTTTGTATTATCACCTTTTCAACTATCATTATCGTTATAGAAATGTATATCATAGAAAAGTTAACTTTGAAAACTTATAAACATCTATATATCGTATTATTTCTAATTATGACTAAATTACTAACTATTTTGTGTTATATTTCTTTAATGGCAAAAATAAATAGCCTGTACTTCCTTCCTAAATTTACTCTTTTCTGAAAAATTGGCTATCGTTAACTTAAATTTTTATCCTTAAATTTCAACAAAGGCCGATTCGTAATTATTGACCAGAAAGTTTAAGGACGGTCCACTAAGTAAATTACATGGCTCAAGGGTTTCAGACTTACCCTAATTTTCGTATTATTTGTCTCTTCAACACAATAGACTTGTCTCAGTCTTGACCCGCCTCCACAAGTTACCGAACAAGGGCCCCATTCACCCGAATGCCATCTGAAAAAAATAGGTATTTTAAACAAGAAACTGGTAAATAAAATAAGGCAACGTTTTGTTAGTTTCACTTTTTTAATAATACAGGGTTATTACACTGTACTGTCAAGATCATTTATTTTAAAAATTTGCAAGTGTTTGTAGTGAGTATTTTTAGTAAGCTTTTACGGCTTAACGCGCTGACTAGTGTTTTGGGTATGTTGAAAATGTAACTATATATATATATATATATATATATATATATACGTGTATATATATATATAACATATATATATATATATATATATATATATATATATATATATATATATATATATATATATATATATATATGTATATTGTTGCCGTGAACGCTTCCAATTTTTGCTGGATATATTTCTTTACTATTTCCAAGGGGCTAGGATATAATGTTAGTTTTGATATATATCTGTAAATTTATAGTTTATTAAATTCGCCTGATCCGCTGGACCAAGGTTCTCTGGTTTTTTGTAAAGCGAGTGTGAAGTTCTCAAACATCTGTACATATTACTTCAAAATAACAGTAGTTAACGGCCTTTCTAATCCTCAAAGCAGTATTAGTGTTCCACGTATTGACATTGTGATCCAAGTCGTTCCTTCAGGCATTCAAATAATAATTATTGAAAAAATTGTAAACAACTATATAACGAAGTTGAGCCTCTGAACAATATCAGTTTGGCTTTAATTCTTCCACTAGCCGTAGCCTCAGGTAGAAGCACGGCCGATCGACATCGACAAATTCTCCTGACATCCTACTTTATTCAGTCTAAGTTTGTTTAAAATCAACCAATCACAGTGCTCTATTTTAGCGAAATAATCGACATTGATTTAAATCGATTGTTTGTGGTTCTACAGCCGATTCGTTTACGTAATAAGCGATCGTGATTCCCGCAAACTGACACTTAAACACACTCGAAGTCTACAATACTTCTTAATGGGCTTGGTTGCCTTGCCCAAGTTTTTTCAAACGTCTGGACACATTTTTTTGGTCAAATAAATACACGAAGATTTTTTTATATTGTGAAAATGTTATTTACCTTGAAATTTTCAACGTACGATAGTCGCAGAATTGTTTGTAAAACTCTCTTCCACCAAAGGCACACTTCTCTCCGATAAAGCACTCCATAAAAACTAAATTTCCAAAAATTTGTGCTATGCTCTTCGTTCCCACTTTGTTCTCAGTCCTTACGCAACGAGATAACTAAACTTTTATTTATTTCTGGGGCACACTGTATTTATAAAAGTTAATATTCTGTAATTTCTAGGGTTTTTATAGCTATGCTAAATTTAACATATAGACTTAATATGTAATCGGTTCGTAACCAAAAGTAAAGTTCTTCTCATCCAATGCCCCTAATATTTCAACTCTGTTCTCTCAAGATGCTCCATTATATCCACCCTTGACATAAAAACTGGGTTAATTCCTGATCCCGTTTCATTAAAAAAGTTTTCCGCGTGTTATTTTTTCAATCCAAATAGTAACAAGGGTAGGCACATATTATCCTTCCGCAACTTTTTTGTTTATGATACGCCGTTTGTTTTGTCAAGCGCTATGCGGGCAAATGAGGGTATGGAAAAAAACATGGAAAAACGTATAAACATAATATCCAATAACGTTTTGTGTTTTTGATGCTTGTATCTGTATGTGTTATTGAAGCTTCTAATTAATTTCCGAGGACGTAAAATACAGGGTCCATATAATAAACGTGATGCTCCTGTCTTCACTTTCATGTTTTATAATTTGAGAAGGATCCATTAGATAGAAGGTAGAGTCAGCACACGGTACGGAGTTGGCCAAGCTCTCTTACATCATACGAGGGGAACTATTTACACGTACAGGTTTATTTTTCACATTAATAATTTCTGGTACCAGTAAGAATGCATTTTAAACTTTGAAATGTTATTACGTATTTTTTTTGTTATAGTCAAGTAAAACCTTCATATCCAGATTCACTAAAAGGGTATAAAAGTTGGACCTGGTTTTGTCATGGAATTTAAAATTTGTAACTTTTCAATTAACGCGCAAAATGGCAATTTTGTATTGGAAATATCACGTTTTTATATATAAAGTTGATATAAAAATCGATAGTTAATGTACAGGTAGTACGGTACGGTCCCGATTTATGGACAATTGTTGGACATTTATTTTTTTAAAATGTAGAATGGTATAGTGTATGTCAAGGAGTATACTGACATATTTGACATTTGGTAGTAAAAATGAAGCTGGGCGCCGCGACCACACCTTTTTTTTTCCGAAGCCTTAATTTTTTTCAACATTTTTTTCTTAAACTTTTTTCTGCAATTTGGTTTGCAAAAAAGTTATGCAGCAAAAACTCTCTAAAATATTATTTTTTGGTAATCGCGGTTGCCATGGATCGTATGCCACATATGGCGGTTTTCAAACAATTTATCTAGTAGGCGACTGTCACACTTTAATCTGACAGCTCTTGTTTGCACACCTATTCAATTCAGTAGAGTTAAACTAAGTAAACAGTTTGTTAATAGCTTTGGGTGGAAGTGGTTTCCCACGTTGAAAAAGTAGATATGATTCATATTTATGGAGAATCAAGAAAAAATTCTTGGGAAGCCGTTAGACTGTATCGACAACGTTACCTCGATAGGCATATCCCAGATCACACTATGTTTTGGGATGCATTTCCTGAGCAGAAAGGTGTTTCTGAACGAAAAACTGCTTTAACAGATGAAAAAATAGCCGAAGTTATGCAATATTTTTAAAACTATCCATATAATTCAATCAGATAAGCAATTGAATGTATTTTAATGAGCTATTCAGAAATCTCTTAAAACTAACAAATACCATGACTAAAAAATGCATTATTTTCAGTTATTTAATACAATTTGATTCGGAACGATGACTGAGTTTTGTAGCAGAAAATGATGATTAAATATGACGAAGAATGTTATTTTCTGAATCATATATTATGGATAGATAAAAGTCATTTTGTCAGGAACGTCAAACCTAACAGAAAAAAAATATCATTAATGGGCTGACGAGAATACATACAACGTTAATCATATTCAGAATCAAATCCATTAGGGCATTAATGTATGGTGTGGGATAATTGGGAGACATTTGGTTGGACCATACGTTTTTGAGGGTACACTAACTGGAAATAAATACTTTAATTTCTTGGTTAGTACTCTACCAGTTTTATTAGAAAATGTTCCCCTTATATTAAGAAGGCATATGTGGTATCACCACCTCATACAACTGCTGCTGTTAGAGAGGATTTGAATGAACAGTTTCAATGAAGATGGATAGAGGTTCGCAGCCCAGTTATTCAATGGGTACCTAAGTCACCAGACCTCACGCCGTTAGATTTTTCCTTGGAGGACTCTTAAATATATTATATGCAAAACTGCGACAAATGATATTGAGCACTTAAAGGCAAAAATATCAGATGCGTGCAATAGTATATCTGGCGAGATTATTTACAAAGCGTTATTATCAAGCGTTAATGAAAAGAATGGAAAAATGCAAGATAGAAGAATTTTTTAGTTTCTAATATTTAATTTTATAAATTTGTAATAAGTTATGTAATGTTAAAAGTTATGTAGTTTTTTTGTGGTTTTAATAAAAATAATGTATTTTGGTTTTTTATTGTTCAAAGATATTTTATTAAAGGAAAAACCTCAACAGCATAGTAACTAATATTATTATAATTATTGTCAGATAAAAGTATGACAGCTGCCTACTGGATAAATTGTTTGAAAATTGCCAAACGTGGCATACGATCCATGGTAACCGCGATGACCAAAAAACAATATTGCTGTATAGGTTTTTTGCAAAACAATGTAGAAAAAAACAGTTTAAGGAAAAAATGTAGAAAAAAATTAGCGCTTTCCAATGCCGTTTTACAAAAGGTATGTCGATGGAAAATAAAGTTGGTTGGTGTCGCGTCACCCAGTGTCGTTTTCACTACCAAATGTCAAATACGTCAGTATACTACTTGACATCCATTATACCATTCTACAATTAAAAAAGAAATAAATGTCCAACAATTTTTCATAAATAGAAGCCAGGTGTCTAAAAATGATCACTTTGTACAAGTAGAAGGAGGAAATATGACAGTTCTTAGTACTGTAACACAATATGCCATTTTAGTCGGTTTAATCCTAAAAATTAATTTTCTTGTCTAGTTCAGCCTACCTAGTTGCAGATCTCCTAATTGCCAAAATAGACCAGTTTTAAAGTTAAACCATTTTAGTTAATCTTAATTTAATCAGGCAGTTTAACTTTTGTCTTGACCGTTTGGGAAAGCTAGAAACACACAACCTTTGATACTGATTAACTCGCTTGAAATTTGGCACACATGTGCATCAAATTGTAAGATATTGACTATTCACGTGAGACTTCAAACATGTGTTAAACTAAAAAATTGTTTTATTAAAGTAGTTTTATTCCTTTAACGTCTTGAAGAATACTACAGCAGGTAGTGCATTAAGAAATGTGTGGGATAAAAGGAAGAATACAATATATTTAGGTATTTTTAGTTCCTGCAGGAAGTATAATATACCTTCGTAAACTTTTAGGCGTTTTCCGTTATCCAGGAGAGAGAGTCCGCAGAGAACAACTTTCAGCGAATCCAGGCCAACGTGAATATTATTTCTGCCAAGAGCCACTTCTATGTCTATTTAAGACAGCGCATATGTTGTGACATAAAAGAAAAGTATCAAACTAAGATTAAGTTAGACAAAAAAAAAGTTTTTATCTAATCTACCAAGTTCAGGATACATGATTTTTTCACTAGTTATTTAATTAAATTATAATGTCAGAGCATGAACGCTAACCCAGGAGAAACATTGTGTGTACTCTAGTTTGGTGAAGAGCAAATTATTATATTAAATTATAAAGACGATCTAAAGTATAGGGAACAAAAGTTACAGGAGGAATATAAAAAGTGGGGATTAGGATTCAACACGTAAAAAAATACCCACACATAGGGGTGGAGTCAACAAATATCCGATTAGAAACAGAAGAGATAACAACAGTTGATACAATGGTACCTACTTAAAAGGAAACTTCGGTACAATAGGAACAGATGATGGAGGGATTAATACAAGCACGAGAAACAATTGGCTTTCTAAAAAATATAGTATCTTTCTAAACGTTTATTAAGCGTAGTTTGAATTATGGTACAAAAACATACCTGATAATGGAAAACAATTGATCGAAATTTAAATCTGCTGAAATAGACGTTCAGGCAACCATTAGAAATATCTAGAAAGTTCAGAATTTGAAATGAAGATGTAGGAAAATGAATGGGAGTGGATGGCTCCTTGATAACCGATATTGAAACAGAGATGATACGGTCAAGTATAAAGAATGAATGAAACAAGATTGCTTAAAACAGTTATGAATTTGTTAGAACCTAATTGTAAAAAACTTAGAAAATCAAAAAATATCTGGATAGAGAGCATCTCGTCTCAACGTCGAGGAAGGATCTTATGAACCTGATATCGTGCATCTAATTAACTAGGAATATGTTTGACTCCTAACAACTATCGACGAATATAAAATTATCTTAACTAAAACTCCGGAAAGTCTTTTTTTAGATCA
Source organism: Pachyrhynchus sulphureomaculatus (assembly GCA_019049505.1). Classification (NCBI taxonomy): domain Eukaryota; kingdom Metazoa; phylum Arthropoda; class Insecta; order Coleoptera; family Curculionidae; genus Pachyrhynchus; species Pachyrhynchus sulphureomaculatus. The sequence continues at coordinate 148,198,317 of CM032446.1, read as the reverse complement.
TAAAGTTATACACAAGGAACTATGAGACAATAATTATAATATAATATTCTTTACAGATCATATTTGAAAAATTCGTTTTCTCGTACAAAATTCTAAACGAGCTTACTTTATATTTCGGTAACTAAAATACAGGTTGTTACATTAATGGATGGATAAAATTAATTTTTACATTGCGGACTCCCTCAGTTCAAAATTTTTAGAACTAAATTTAGCCCATATAATTTTCAATACAGCCCATTTCTGACTGAAACCACTATATAAGTGTAGATTACATACATAAAGAAAACTTCAAGAAAGTTCAGATATCTTCATGCAATCTCCAGAACTATTAATAATAGAACTTAATACAAGAAAAAAAACAACCAAGAAAGTTATTTTAATCCGTCCTGGTATGGCTCTTACATGAAAACGAAAAATATCAAGGAAATAATGTTTTACCTTGTAACATACATTTCTCAGTCAGCTGTCTATTACACTTAAGACCAGTGAGATAGAACCTTAATTCAAAGATAACACATTTTAAATAGTTCAATTATTTTTTGTCTCACACTGATTTGAAATGGGATAAAAACGGTGAGGTTTAATATATTCTGTGGGGTTTCATTGAACGAAGTCTGAACGATGTAAAGAAACTTAAAAGTATTTCTGTTCTTATGGTTTATTTGGAGGTATCGATTGAAAATAGCCCAATAATATTAAGTGGCTGTAATAATTCTTAATTCATACATATATTCTCTTTATATATATATATATATATATATATATATATATATATATATATATATATATATATATATATATATATATATATCACGATCACGATGAGCCTTTCTCCATCCACTGTAGGACGTAGGCTTTCCCAAAATTTTGCAACCTTCCTTGTCCATAGCTAATGTCATCCACTGTGCTCCTGCAACATCTGGTATGTCTTCCCTTTCCTCTTTTGTAACTTCTCCGTCTCCACTGTAATGTAGTTTTGGCCCATCTATTATCCTATCTTCGTGCCAAATGACCAACTCATTGTCTTTTGTTTGTTGGCGTATCCAAGTGTTTCGTTCTTTGTCTATTAGTTTTATTCCAAGCATTTGTCTTTTATGTGCTCTTGGCGCCTTTTTAATCTCTGAGCGTTCCTTTTTCATCTCTGAGCGTTCTTTTTTCTATGTCTCCAGGTTCCACAGCCGTACGTTGCCGGGATGACGCACTGGTCGTAAACTTTTGCCTTCAAATGGTTTGGAACTTCTTTGTCCTTTAAAATGTAACTAAGCTTTCCAAATGTAGCCCAACCTATTCGTATTCTTCTCGTTATTTCTTCGGACATATTTTCATTCGCTGTTACGATTTGTTGGCCTAAGTATGTATATTTGTCAACAATTTCACGCGGCGTATTTTTTAGGGTAATATTCACATCTTTACTTGCGTTTGTCATTACCTTAATCTTTGTCTTATTCATCTTCAATTCAACTTCTTTTGAGCAGTTGTTAAGTTCGTTGATCATCGTTCTCGGTGGTCTGTATTAAGTATCACTATGTCGTCGGCAAACCTCAAGTGACTTACGTTCACCCCGTCGATATTTATACCTTTATCCGACCAGTCCAGTTGTAGAAAGACATCTTCCAACACGCTCGTGAATTACTTTGGGGAGATCACATCCCCTTGTCTTACTCCTCTACATATGGGTATGTTATCTGTGGTTGTAGTTGGGTCTGTTTTTATGTACATTGTTGCAGTACTGTAGATGTTCTTTATTAATTGGTTGTATCTTCTGTCTATTCCGCAATTGACTAACGAGTTAAGTATTGCCCAGCTTTCAACGGAAATGAACGCCTTCTCGTAATCTATAAATGATATATGTACATATATATATATATATATATATATATATATATATATATATATATATATATATATATATATATATATATATATATATATATATATATATATATATATATATATATATATATATATATATATATATATATATATATATATATATATATATAATATATATATATGTATATATATATATATATATATATATATATATATATATATATATAATATATATATATATATATATATATATATATATATATATTATATATATATATATATATATATATATATATATATATATATATATATATATATTATATATATATATATGGCATAACACACGTGCTGAAGGAAAATTCTTAAAGCACGGAAGCCACGCATGTGCTGAAAGAGAGATTCAAATTGGTCTTCAATCCTTGTAAATTTTAATTGGTGGGAAACACAGCCCTGGAACATTGTTTTTAAAGGAATGAGGTTCTCCATATAAAAGACTGCATGAAAAGGTTTGCACGAGGCCTGAAGCTCATACGGATATTCCTAGCATGCACCGCCCTGGCAGGAATTAAGTGAGCTACATCCATCGAAATCAAGGTTACTGGTGAGGTCTGGGTGTCCAATCAGGCGAACAGCAGTCTTCTGAATAGAATTCAACAAATGTGTGTCAGCAGATCCATAAACAGTATTCCATTGTTGGTTAAATTTGAGTTTCCTATAAAATTAACAGTTGCTGTGGATTGTAAAGCTTTCTAGTTCGAATAATATTCTCAGCTTTTCAGAGGCTCTCTTTGCTATGCATGCAACATGGTCATACATATTTCCGCCCAAATAGCTGATATTCGAACGTTTAAAGTCAATGAAGAAATCATTTATATATATAAATTAGTTATCTGCTAAGCTCCTTCCGGGAGGATCCTGTGCGATCTGACTCGACTCGTGCATACCCACACCAAGAAGCCATCCATCGGACCATCTCGGATCATAAGGTGACCAAAATATTTCAGGTACTGTCTAATAATTCTATTTGATAGATGGTTATTTATACTAAGCACTTCAAGAATAGATACTTTAGTAAGATGTTCGGTATATAATACTCTGCAGATTCTTCAATATGCCCATATCTCAAAACGCAACGTCTTCTTTTGTCACTTGTTTAATGGTCCATGTTTCCGAAGCGTAAGTTGCTATGGGGAATACAAGGCTGGATAGCAATCTTAACCTTGTGTTTTTTGTGATAGCCGGATCTTTCCAGATGTTAGTGAGTTTGATTGTCGAGTTTCTAGGAATAGCCATAAGTCTTCTTACTTCCGCTTCATTATTAGTTATGAGAGAACCCAAATAGTTGAAATAGTCTACAACAGTGAAACCAGCAATGTCATTTATGTGTGGCAGGATCTTCATTACGACTAACAAACATTACTTTGGTGTACGCTTTATTAATTTTTAGTCCATAGTTTTTGCTAATGATTTCAAAATGCTTCATTATTGATTTGAGGTCTTGTATTGACATTGCAAGTATAAAAGTATCATCTGCATATCTAAAGTTACATAGCTTTTTTTCACCGACTGTTACCATTCCAGCCATCCAAAACAAACATCATTATATGTTCACCATATATGCTAAAAAGTAAGGGTGACAGAATACAGCCCTGTCTGACCCCTCTTCTACGCTAAAAGATACGGAAATTAATTATTCAATTTAATTTTGCCATTTGTATTCTCATGCAGAGATCGACCAGAGTTTGTGCGATTGCATGCAGTCGAAAGCTCTGGAGTAATCTGTAAAACAGATATAGGTTGTTATTTGGAATTCTCTGACTTTTTGTATTATCTAGCGTATGTTGATAATTTGTTCTCTAGTCCCCTTCTTGGACTGAAGCCTGTTTGTTCGGTAGATATTTGAGGCAATAAAAAAGTTTTGGGTGTTTCGTTTAGGATCCAGAGAAGCAGCGTGTGATATCAGAGCGATTGGTCTATAGGTGCCGCACTCTAATAGGGCTCCATCTTATGCAAAGGGATAAATACAACCTCACACCATTCTCTGGGCCATCTTTCAGTCCTCCATATTACATTACACAGTTGATGTAGTACACTTATGGCGGTTTTTCTCCCATCATCTCTAGAATTTCCGCAGTTATTTCGTCAGTATCTGTTACTTTCCTGTTTTTTAACTTTCGATTATCCTTCCTGACTTCAGATTCAAGAATCCATGGCTTTTCCTGTATGGCTTCGTTCTCGACAATGTAGTCGCCACATTAACTGCTATCGAGGCCATCAATATAGGAGTGAAACATTTGTCAAGCTTCCACACATATTTCCATTATTCTAGTACATGTGTTCTGAAAACTGACTTCTTCAGTTCGGGATTGAACTGAAGAATGACTTACATTTTTACATTTTAATTCTTATAATAGACTGATTTTGCCATTATATTTTTCGTAGGTTGTTTAATTTCTTCCTAAAGATTGAGTCTGATGCGATCTATTTTACTTCAAATTTGCAATATTCATGGTTAAAATTTGTGTCAATATAGATTTTTTATTCTCGATTCTTTTTACATATACACAAAAATAAGAAGATAATGGCTGAAAAGGAATACTAAAAATGACTACTTTTTTAGAAAACTTCTGTTTAGTTCAAGAACTTGAAGTTGCTTTAAAGTAGGTGATTCATTAGCAAAGCGACAATTTGAGAATACGCTATACGAGGTTGACGGTCTGATTACATCATTGAAACTTCCAGTCGAGTCAAACTATCGACGATTTTACTCGTCAAAGGGCTACTTTACACTGAAAAAAAAAGTGTTGAAGTATTTGGGTGAAACGAGATAGGAACAGTTCTTTTTTTAAAGGATATGTGAGTAATTATCTAGACGTGGTACTGTGACTGAGGTTGGCATGTGTCTGTCAAGAGCGGGTGTGGCTGCCGAAGAAGTGACGCAATAGGTCCATAAAGTATTTGTTTATCTGAAAAAGTGATTCATGGTTGGGTGTAAGAAGGTTTAGGTGAAAAAGTGGATGATAATGCGGGTATTTTTTGGTTACAAATGGGCAGAAGGGCATTAATGGTGTGCAAAAAAGTCGTTAATGAAACTTCTTAGAATTATCAGTTGAAGAGTTTCTGGAATCGAAGTGTAAGAACTGGTCGACAATGACGTCACAGACCAGAGGCTGTTGATGGCGATGGTTGTTGGTCCAAAGGGCGTTAATGAAGTTAAGAGGGCTTTGTTAAAAAACTGGTTATAGCCAGAGAGGCTTTAATTATTGTTTTTTGTTTTGATGTTGCTAAAAGGTCCCTGATGAGTGATTGGGGTGCAGGGTTCCTTTTGTAAAAAGGTATCAAAAAAGCCTTATTAGAGGCGTGGTTAGGTAGGTTATTTTTTTAGTGAGGCTAAAAAGTCTTTATCATGGCGATGAGGGGTCAGCCAAAAGTGTTTATCATGGTGATGAGGGGTTGGCTGACGAAAAAAAAACCTTTATTATGGCGATGAGGGATTAGTCGGCCAAAAAGTCCTTATTGCAAAGAGTGTGTTTTTGTTAAGGGGGATCTTGAGGGGTAGTTTTCATATGGTGTAAAAAGGCAAAAAAATAGTTTTTTAGAGGGTAATTTGCCCCTGTTTAGTCAATTGGGGGTCCCAAACATTTTACTTCAATTTTTAAAAATCCTATCATTCATCTGAGAGAGAGAGAGAGAGAGATTCGAACCGTCAACCTTTGTATTACAAAATAGATACTATTACCATTATACCAACGTGTGTTTGTATATGAAATTATCTCACTATGAAAGATTGAAAGCCAAAACAATACATTGCAGTTATTTAAAATATTAATAAAATACTGTATGTGTGAACTTTTTTTTTGGCCATAGGATGTTAATTTTTATTGTAAGCAGTACGATATTTAAATTATTAATAAAATACTGCGAATTATGACATGTTTGTATGAAAATATTGCAGCAGGATGTTATATATTTTTATGTACTTATAAGCAAAAGTAATATTTATAGGAAAAAATGAAAACAATCTTTAAATATATTTTGGATTTATTAACTCTAAATTAAGGTTACCATACACTATACATCTTATTAATTTGAAATAAGACTACCGTATATTATACATCTTATTAAACATTGTTTTTTATGAATTATAAATATTTTTTTTTTAATGTTTGATGGCTGATTAGATTAAGAATTCTCTACATTAAAATAAGTATATTAAATAGGGGTTGGAGTTATACAACTTGTAAAAGACAAAAAGTATGTTTAAAAAAGTTTTGCAGAAAATTGAGGCAGATTGACAAAAGAGTATTACTTATTGTTTAATAATATTAAATATTCGAGAGTAAAAAAGATTCTATTTGAAAAAAAATACTATGGAGATGTATTCGGTTAGGATTTGAACTTAGATTGTTATAATACCACAAGGTGATTATTAAAGTGTCTTACCGAATACGCCTCCAGAGTAATAGTTTTTTTAATTTGTATAAAGTATGTGTTATATATTATATTTTGGTTAGATTCATTGAAGACAAAAAAACGAAGAAGGTGTGAATAAACTATTATGTTCTATTGAAAAAAAATATTTCTACGCAACCGAGGGTTAAATATTCGAGGGGCTTAAAATAAACCAAAAATGATGTTATATTTTTTTGTAACAAAAAAGGAACTTATCATGTTAAAAGGTCTTGTTTGAAAAATAACGAAGATATTTAAATTATTTATAAATACTGCGAATTATGACGTGTATGTGTGAAATCTTGCACCAGGATGATTAAAAAAATACTGACCATCTCAGCTGTTTTATTTTAAACAATATTATTAAAATTTTAATTAATTCACACAGAATTACAGAATTTGCATATTTACATATACATGAAGTGTTGCTAAAAAACAAAAAAACAATATCGAAAGTAACGTGATATTATGTAAATATACAATTTCTGCATAAAATAGTAAAAAAAGAATGTTGTTTCAACACAGTTTTTCTCAACGATTTTTTAAAAGCAATAATGAATGCCTTCGACTTCTTTTTTTTAGTAACTTGATTCAAAAAATCTATAAAATAAAATATTACGGGTGTTTTAAAAAAAATATATATTTATGTAAGTACTTTTTAAAAACTTCAGTTTAATAGTTATTATTTGTTATGGTCATAACTTTCTTTCAATTGTTGTTGTCGTAAATCACTTTGAGACTGTTTCAAATCCAACTGATAGATCTATTTTTCAAAATTTTTAATTTTTTAGATACATTGTTTTTTAACTGATAATTTTATTTTTCTAATGTGCTAATTTTTGATTTGTTATTTATCTTTTTTTTTAGTTTTGGGTTAAAAAATGCTATAATCGTAAATGGAAGAGTTAATTTATTTTGGACATATTCGTCAAGTAACAAAACGGTGAAGAATAAAATAAAAAAATATCCAAGAGTAAAAGGTAAAACAATGAAGAGGAACTTTAGCTCTTTTTGAGAAGAATGAAAAAATTTCATAAAGTTAATTTTTAGATTAAAGAGAAAAAGGGCACTGGAGGAGGAGGATGAGACAACCAACAGAAATTATCAAGAACCAAATTTAAAGAAAATAAAATACTTGAAAATAAAATTATTAAATTATGTCATCATTATCATCGTATCTGTAAAGATAGGATGATGATGCTGATAAATTTGATTCCGAAAAATATACTGTAATATGATTGAGAGGAATTATGATCCTCAATCTAATTGTACAAGATTAGGCGGTGGTTAAAAATCCTTAAAAGCGTTTTTTATAGCTTTATTTACTCCCTTTTCTCTTTTAATTTTAGGAGGAAATGCACAAAGATTCTTAGAAAAGCAATTAATTACTACTAACATATATTTATAACCATTATTTTCGGTTGCTTAAGGACATAATTTACATGTATCCACTTGATATTAATCCTTAAAACTAATTAGAATCACAGGACGTTTAAAATTAATCCTAGTGAGTCTATGAACCACTTCAATTATATGTCTTTTCATGTTAGTAGCAAAATTTATCATAGTCTGTGATTTATTCTATAACATTTGCCTCACGTAATTCTTCAATTATTGAGATAATTTTGTTCATATGACTGTTGTTTTCAGCACTCAGTGATTCTAATAATAATAGTAATCAAGTTCGTTAGGTTCATCCTAGTATACGTATTCAATTGGTTTGGTGGAACATTGTATAAGAAGTTTTGTGTGATTTGATGGTGGTATTTGCGACGATGGTGGTGGCGATGTGCCTTTACGAACACGTCTACCTGATATGTGTCGAATAGCAGGTGCAATAACATTTTTATATTTAGGTAATGTGCTACGTTCTATTTGTTCTGTTTATTAAGTCTACGGTGAGCGTTGGTTTTTAATATTATATCTATATAATTTTTTTAATTCCCTTTTATAAAAGTTCCAGAATGTTTTTTAAAGAGTAATTTGTATAAGCCAGGTTTACTCTTGCAACTTTTTTCCTTAACAACACTGTCTGAATTGTATAATCTTAATTGAAAATCACCAGTGTTAGGCTCATAGATGCAAATGGGCACATTGTTTCCTTGGTTTCCCCATGGTTAACCGCTGACTGACCTTTACTATATATTAATACCTACAAAAATAGTACGTCGTGCAGTAACTTTCAGTCGCTTTACCTATAATGCAGCAGAAAGCTGGAATAGAAAATATATTATGTTAATATATGGTAGGATGAGTTCAATATAGTTTATAAAATTATTTTAAAGTTTACATAGCAGGTGGAGTCACAGCATAGAGCCTTGAAAATAAATATACGTCCGTCATATTCTCCAAAATTGTAAAACTAAAAAGTGAATTTAGTCGCATAAATTAAAAGTACAGTAATATCGCTCAAACTTTGAAAGTGGAATGGTAGATATTGAAAAAAATAATAAAATAACATAAGTATACATAAAACAGAGAATTTTAGCACTGAAGAAAAATTTTAAAATTTCGTTTAGTGTAAAGTACACAGGATCGACTGTCGTACATATTATATTTTAATTAAGTAACTTAAGTTTTAATTTGTCCAAGTTACAAAATATAAAAGTTCCAGTCACCTGTAACTTACCTCTCCTCCTTATTTTGGTCTTAGATGGGTAAAGCGTAGGAAGTAACGGCTGAGGAAAAAGTTTTTTAATGAAATCGGAAATTGACCTAGTTAAGAAAACAAGCAGGGTCAAATTTTAAACTTCCTAATTGGATAAAAGTTAGGTCGTTGGCATTTTCTTTTTCAAATTCTATTCCTTGTTCTTATAGATATTTATTTTAAAGATTATTATTAACATAAATTAAGGAAAGTTCTTGTTTATATCTTTATGATTCTCATTGAAGAAAGTTTTTAAAAGTGAACAAAATAAGTAGCGAGACGTTTAAATTTATTTATGTTTCACGTATATGTATATAAAATACGCAACAATAACTTTAATGTACCAAATTTTTTAATTACTACTAATCGATTCTAATATTGTTTAGAAATCGTTACAGATTTTCCTCATAATTGTTAAAGTAAGTACGTCTTTAAATGCAGTAAAATATATACCTTTTATATGAATGGATTTTTTAATTATTTCCATTACCTAAAAAAATATTTTCAGTGTATTTTACTTTGTAACAGTACTTTAATCTTTTATACGTAGTTTGCAAACATTTTCTTTATTATCATTAACATTTCTTTCTGTGTATTATTGCAAGAAGATTTTAGTATTTTTCTTTTTTATTTTCTTCGCTAGGGGAAATATTGTATTTATAAAAAACAAATTCACGGAAAACACAGTCTCTCCTTTTCGGTGACCTATTACTACGATAACGCTTGAACGAAATGAGTAATCAATTACAAATTTGGCATACATATAAAACTTATAATAGAACCTATAATTTTTGATTTGACTATGGCTTCACAGGAAAGGAGTAGGGGTCGATAAATTTCAAATCATATATTATATTTCTCTTTGGTAGTTTTCAAAAAAAATGGTGATAGAAAATGTCATATAATGTACTGGTGTATTTTTGACGGAAAACAAAAAGGAAGATATTAACAAAATAATACCATTATTTGTGCTAATATTATATATATATATATATATATATATATATATATATATATATATATATATATATATGTATATACGAGGCTGGTTTGAAAAGTCCGTGCAAAGTCCGAGAGATGGCACCACCGGCGTGTATCGAGGTCATGTTTAGTTAGTAGCATCTCTTGAATGAACGCACACCAAGTTTCAGCCATATTGGTCTATTTCTTTGGGTTTGGCATTCGTGTGAATCAAGGAAGTCGAGTGATTTTCAAGAAATGGACGAAAAAGAATTTCGTGTGGTGATTAAACATTACTTTATGAAAGGCAAAACGCCTCAAGAGACTAAAGAGAAGCTTGATAAACATTATGGTGACTCTGCACCTTCGATTAGAACAGTTTATAAGTGGTTTTAAAATTTTCGGACTGGCCATATGGGCACAAGTGTCGCTGAACGTTCTGGACGGCCTGTGGAGGTTACGACTCCAGAAATCATTAATCAAATCCATGATATGGTGATGGATGACAGAAGAGTTAAGGTGCGTGAGATTGCTAGTGCTGTGGGCATCTCGACTGAACGGGTACATAATATTTTGCATAAACATTTGGACATGAGAAAGCTATCCGCAAGATGGGTGCCGCGATTGCTCACGCTTGACCAAAAACGGAATCGTGTGAAGTGTTGCAAGGATGGTTTGCAGCTGTTCCAGAAGAATCCGGAGGACTTTAAGCGTGGTTTCGTCACTGTGGATGAAACATGGATACATTACTATACTCCTGAGACCAAACAACAATCTAAACAATGGGTTACCAAGGAGGAATCTGCACCAAAAAAGGCGAAGACCGTTCCTTCGGCCGGAAAGGTTATGGCGACTGTCTTTTGGGATTCGCAAGGGATAATCCTCATCGACTATCTGGAAAAGGGTAAAACTATTACAGGTGAATATTATTCATCGTTATTGGACCGTTTGAAAACCGAGCTGCAAGAAAAACGCCCGCGATTGGCCCACAAGAAAGTCCTTTTCCATCACGACAACGCACCAGCACACACCTCAGCAGTTGTGGTCGCAAAATTAATGGAAATAGGATTCCAACTCGTTTCACATCCCCCCTATTCTCCAGACTTGGCTCCCTCGGACTACTATTTGTTCCCCAATTTGAAGAAATGGCTGGCGGGACAAAGATTTTATTCAAACGAGGAGGTAATTGCAGACACTAATGGATATTTTGCAGACTTGGAGAAATCCTATTATTCGGAAGGGATCAACAAACTAGAACATCGTTGGACGAAGTGTATAAGCCTAAAAGGAGACTATGTCGAAAAATAAAAAAGGTTTACCCCAAACACATAAGTAGTTTTTATTTTTGCACGGACTTTTCAAACCAGCCTCGTATATATATATATATATATATATATATATATATATATATATATATATATATATATATATATATATATATACACGGTGTTATGAGAATTTTTAATATCTTGAAACTGGCATAAATCTGTAGCAAAAGCAAATAAAAAAAAACTTATAGCGTCCCTCGATAATACCACTTAACCTTGAAGAAGTTTCAGAATCCTGATTTAAAATCAACGCCCTCACTGTCTAGGAAAGTTGGGAAGCATCAATGCAGTATATGTATTTATTCTGGTTTTCGGTTGCATAATGAGAAAAGTTCGAGAGCAATTTTATCTATTTTCCAATATATGAAGGATTAAAGAAGTGGGCGTGGGCAGTTAGAGGGAGCAGAGGAATCTGAAAATTATGTCATTCTTATCGTTATCGCAACTCAACTATGCAAGAGAAGTACTGGATAAATAACTTTCCTAATTTTTAAAATGAATTTTAAATAAACCACAGTTTTTCTTTTTTATGACGTATATAAATAAAAACTTCTTATTGTTTTAAATAAACTAACATCGTTAAAGTTAAAATCAAAAAGAATTGTCAAAACATTACCCAATTCTGTCCACGAGTAATACATAAATATATCTGATATGACTGAAAAAAAGACAATTGACATGTTTGTCGAATATTAGTTAATACATTTGTCTTACTCAGAATTATCTTTTCAAAAAGTAAAAGAATATTTTCCTTTTCAATTCTGGTAAAATTTATTTTAATACTTAGGTTAACTAATAAATTGAACTAAAATAAAATAAGAATAAAAGTAAGGAAATTCATTTAGTAGGGTCTTAGAAGTTCATTGGCTATACTATATTCTTTAGGAACATTGATAGAACAGAAATCTACCTCCCTGTAAATGTTACCTTGATTTCGATTACAGGAAAAAGGAAAAAAAAAAAAACAGACTTCAGAAAACTATATCCTCTTTTAGAAAAAGAAAAATGAAATATCGTATTAAAACTTGACTGAATACTGATATTTTTAGACGTTCTGACATCTAGTTTTGGCTATTTTCATTTTTGTGGCAGCCCTAGCTCTGTGGTTATCATCCTTGCATACGGTATCAAAATTCCCGAGTTCCAATTTCGGCAGGTCGATGACTTATTTATTAATTTATTTAAGTGTATTCGACTTGGTCACATATATAGATAGTAGTTGTTGCAGAAATGTAATAACGCCCGTGAAAGTATTACCGCGTTGTGTAAAAAAAGTTGCCGTAAAATACAATGACTCGGAACTTAAATAACGTTATTATATATATATATATATATATATATATATATATATATATATATATATATATATATATATATAGATATCGCATCGTTGCTAGGCTTCGAGCTTCGTGACCTCTATTGCATTGTTACACTGAATTTACAACAGCACTCCAGACTTCTCATCATCTATGGTAACTCCAAGTGCATTGTAGACCTGATCTGATTGATGAATCTGTTGGGAGATCTAAAATACGCAACTTTACTGTCTCTAGTTTTTTAATTACTACTGATCGATTCTAATATTGTTGAGAAATCGTTACTGATTTTCCTCATGTTTGTTAAAGTAAAGTTTCATGGAAAGTGTTCGAAGGATGTAGCCGGCTTAATTCCTCCCAGAGCGGTGCATATTAGAAATCCACGTCGCGCTAATACTTCACATCCGGCTTGTTACTCCGCATATAACGCTTTTCAAGCAGTCTTTTATATGGAGAACATCATCCCTTTGGAATAATTTGCCCAGGGCTGTATTTCCCACCGAGTACAATTTACAGCGATTCAAAAACAACGTGAATCGCTTTTTTCCGCACACATACTGCTCCGGGAGCGCTTAAGGGACTTCCCTGCAGCACGTGTGCTAGACCCATAATATATATATATATATATATATATATATATATATATATATATATATATATGTATATATATATATATATATATATATATATATATATATATGTATATATATATATATATATATATATATATATATATATATATATATATATATATATATATACATTTATATCTATGTATGTAGTGGAGACATCGACCCTGACAGAGGCAACAAGTAAAAGATTGGAAGTCTCTGAAATGTGGCTTCTCATAGGATGCTGAGAGTGTCATGGGTGGACCGAGAATGGATAAGGAAAAAGAAGCAATGAGGAATGAGAGCAGATTCTGTTACAGAATATACTGCAAGGTAACGTGTGGAGAAAGAGACGTGTGCAGAGGAAGGATTTCGTGGCTGAAAAATCTTCTCACTTGATTTTCAATGACCACCAACCAGCCGTTTAGGGCCGCAGTCAACAAGGTGATGATAGCTAACATGGTTGCCAACATCCGGAACGGAGAGGAACCGAGAAGATATATATATATATATATATATATATATATATATATATATATATATATATATACGTATATATATATATATATATATATATATATATATATATATATATATATATATATATATATATATAAATGATAATATTTAGAAACTTTGTTCTAAAAATTCCAGTTTATTTACAGAATATATTTTGATATTTGGACTTTACGACCAGTTTTAGATAATTCTTATGTAACCTATCCTATACCTAAATCAAACATTTGCGAAATGTATGTACATTTTATAGCAAATGGCTAAACGATCTTTAAAACAAGGTGTCACTTGACCCACTTCTATTTTTTGTTTCCAATTCTTTTTCCATAATTTTTTTAACTAGAATTAATTATTTTATGTATCATTTGCTCAGACAAAATTTAATTAATCATTCTGAAGTTACCAGGGAGTGGATTACTTTATGGGCGCATAAAGCTAAAGATTTATTATATACGAGCATGTCTAGCTGCTTCACCCGCGATGATATTTATAGCTTTCCTAAGGGCAATCTACAATTAGGTTATGATGCTAATTTACGATAATTTGAGAAAAAAACACAAGAAAATGTCACTCTATTTTTAACCTATCTATATAAACTTTCGGCCCTTATTTGTAATCGATAATTATTTATTATAACGAAACAAGAAAAAAATGTGTTGCCTTTAATAGTACAGGCATCAAATTTTTTTTTAAATCTCCAAATACATATTTTCTTCTTGTTCGCCTGCTTGTGAGAGAGTTGTTTCTTGCATGTAGAGACTTCAGGGTAACAAATTAAAAGTACAATATTAGGCACACCCTACCTATGACATTTAAAAATGGTGATACTACATCTACTATCTATCGCAATTGATAGCAGAAGTTCTCGCAAAGATGCTCTTAGTGTTATAACAACAGTTACAAGACCATTCGCTTGGCAGCGCAACATTTGAGTTCTTTGTCCCCGACAAGAAATAAAAATAATTACAAAAAACCCATCTTTCGGTAATTATGTGTTGGTCTTACATTTGTCGAATCATCTAGGGACTGAAAGGTGATTAGAACTTTATCGACCTACCTGTGGAACAATTTTATAAGATTCAACAGAGAGCGATTTTAATTAAAAAGCATGCCTGATCGTGCTGAGACATTTTACTAGATGGGAAAGCAACATTTATATGCTGAGGTTGATGGCAATTTAAAAAATTTTTTCTTAGTATATGATTTTTTAAATCCACTCAATAAAAATAATGGTCTATATTTTTACACAGCCTGTACGAGAGTTTTAGTTATTACATTGTTCTAAATCATTCATATTAGTGAACATTTTCTGTTGGTAAACGAGATTTTCAAATCTGTTTATTAAGCATAATTGTTTATTTTTATAATTAAAATTCTTTAGGATTTTTATGTAAGTTCGTTATACAAGCACAGAGCTATCTTAATGTGCATAAAGTTTCTTGAAGATTTTTATGTATACTCTATATGTAATTTTTCGGGATACAATGTATTACATAACCTAAGGTTTTTCATGATATATATCTACAATTGTATCGTTTACTGCAGGAACAGACTAAGAGAGGACAAAAAAGTCTATAAATAATTGTTTTTGGCCTCTACTAATCACTTATTCCAAAATAGCTTGTGTTACGATTTTGGCAATAAGGATAGCACACATATCTCCAGTAAATGTACAACATTTTAAGGTTACAAAATTTCATCAATATACATTTTATCGTTAACATTTAAAGAAAAACACACTTATTTGTATTCTTTAGGCATGTTAAGATTCAGTAAATTTCAACAGTTCATTAGGCGTCCCTTAATACAACCCCTTTATTTTCTACAATAAACATTTAAAATATATTCACGAGTTAAGTAAATTGAATAATATTTTCCCTTAATTAGTTAAATGTTTAAAACGTCCTAAACTTGCTTTGCTTGCGACATTTCTAACGCACATAAGTATTTTACCTTGTCGTTAGCATTTACTCGGAACAGTCATAACATTTGTTTTAAAGTGAGGTCGAACCAAACCGCTGCTTGGCTGGTAAAGTTTCACTTACACATTTGCTTCTCCCAACAAATGAAGTTCTGTTAAAATTATTGCAACCTTGTGCTAAAATAATACGGAATCATGTAAGGGGGCAGAATTGTTAAAGGTGCTAGTCGAAATTTTATCCCGGTCGGCTAAATTAAGTCTCGAATATGAATTTTAAACTTAATTATATCCCCAAATCTAATAATATGTTTTGATATAACCGGTATGACTGCATTTGTTATTGTGATTTCAATATAGTAACGGAGCTAACTATAGAATACAGAAGTTGACAACAAAGACATCCGCATAATTAAAAATCTGAATTGGAGACAAACGATATCGGTGAGATTTGGAGAGACCAGGACAGAATATGTTGCAATCCAACGAGGAGTGAGACAGGGCTGCATACTTTCGCCGTTGTTGTTTAACCTTTATTCCGACAAAATATTCAAAGCAGCTTTATATCAACAACCATATGGAGTGAACGTTAATGGAGAGTTCATTAAAACAGTCAGATATGCGGACGATATTGTTATCTTGAGTGACAGGATCGAAGACCTTTAACGCCTGCTAGATAGAGTTGAGCAGGCAGGAGCGGATATGGGCCTTAACATCAATATATCTAAAACGAAATTCATGGTTTTTAGCTGATAACATTATGCCAATGTCGATCTTCATATCAACGGTCAAGCGATAGAGAGAGTTTACCATTTTAAATACCTTAGAATTACATTACATTACTGACCAGTTAAACCCAGACAAAGAAATTGAGTGCAGAATAGAAGCAGCCAGATTAACCTTCATTAAAATAAAGTCTCTTTTTTGCAATGATAGTATTAATCTGAAACTGCATCAGATAATGCTGAAGTGCTACATTTGGTCGGTTTTGTTGTACGGCATTGAGGTATGGACATTGAAGGTTGCGACAGTTAACTGCAGATGTGGCTGCATAGAAGGGTTCTTCGTATTCCGGGGACAGCTTATGTCACCAGTCAGGAAGTAGTGCAGAGAGCTAATGTATGTTGTCAACGGTAAAGTGCAGAAATTGAGACATGTTCTTCGTGGCAAACATTCTGAGTTATTGCACCTCATAATGAGGGGAATGATTGAGGGCAGACGCAGCGTTGGTAAGAAGCAGGCTTGGCTGAGAAACATAGGAGATTGAACGGGAATCCATAGCGTCGAAGAGTTATTCCGAGTGGCAGGGAACAGGAATTAATATGCCAGAGTGATAGCCTACATCAGGGGGACCTGATATAGCACATATAAGAAGAAGTCAACCTCTTGGAGTGATATCAGGTTGAGGCTGGTTTATAAATATCGAATAAAATTTTAAGTCTATAAATTTTGAGTTTGAAGTAATAACTTTACTTCTTCATCTAGATATGTTTCAATGGAGCTGAATTAAATCACACGCAACTAGAAAAAGATCTAAGTGTAAAATTATCAAGTTTAAAGCAAGTATGTTTACAGAAATAAGTTTGATATTAGTACCTATAGTCTATGGCATTACTAAGAGTGAACCAAAGTATTTTTTATTGAGGGAAGTTTTTAAAGTTCCGTTCTATGAACGGCTTAGTTTTTATGGTAAATCTTTACCTTCCAGTTGCCTATTTTTAGATTAGGGTTAAGTTTTTAAAGTTTTACTCTTGAAAATATCCTTTTTTGATTCCAGCCCGGTCATCGGTTTTCAGTCTACTGTTCTTTTTTGTTAAGAGGTTTCTCTTACCGTTTGTTTATTAACATCACCTTCTCTATAAGCAATCTTTTCTATTTTCTATTTGCCTTATAGAAATGTGCTTTGGATTTATATGACTCTACAAGCCCTGGCTTCGTCATTACTTATAGGGCATTGATAATTGAATTTTGTACAGTATAATCCCTGTCCCAGTAGGCTTTTCCTTGATTTAATATTCAACAACTGTCCCTATTCGCCGTTATCATTAATTAGTCGTTACAGGAATACGTTCTATGGTATCACATGATTTCAGGTGTAAAGTGTTTTACTACGCCACGTGAGTGTTTATACTTGAAAGTCAAGCTGTTGAGATTACATATATATATATATATATATATATATATATATATATATATATATATATATATATGTATATACATATATATATATATATATATATATATATATATATATATATATATATATATATATTCGATTAGGTTGATAATGATACTAAATTAAGTCTTTGTCATTAGAGGAGTCTAAACTAATAGGAAGAAATATCCTTCATATTTTTACATATATTCCAATAAATATTTAATGGCCTGAAAACTCATAAATATGGGAATTCGTGTCGGCCAGATGTCGAAGAATTTGACATTTTGCTAAAGAATTAAGTGTCGTACTGATAATACTTATGATCAATAAAAGTATTGTGATATTAGTGCAACTGGACGCAACTAATAACACGTAAATATTTATGTATGGCCTCTCACATTTGCACATTAATCATTGCATCGAAAACTGAGCTGGTGACCTGATAAATCCTAGAAAGTTGCGTGTATAATTAGTTGCATTGAGTTACCTTAATAGCCAAAGACTAAGGTTAGCTAGAATGGAAAATTTACAGTAAGGATATAGTAGGCCTGATAACCAATGCAGTTGTAATGGTTGAGGTGATCACGTGAAATTCTTTCAGACCCTATTACAACTCTCATTGTGTATAATTGAGATTAGGTCTAACATAATAAATAATAATAACACAAAATAATTTTGTGATGGTTATAATGATCTAAAAAAAATAGTATAGAGTTACTTTATTCAGGGCTGAATGAAAAAATAATGAATAACTTTAAAGGCAAGAAAAAACTTCAAAATTAATTATTGTACTGGTTCAGTTGAATTGGTGCTACTGTACTTTAAATATTTGTAGTCGTATAGCAATCGGCTATTTTTTTGTGTCGAAACCACTTACGATAGTTAGTGACTGCGATTTACCGTATGCGACAAATAGTGACACAACTTCAGGTACTAAACTTTTTTCCATGTTTTTAAATCTGGTGTAAGTTACCTGTAGAAATATTTAAAATTAAAATATTGAGAAACAACATAAATAGACAATTTGCAAATTACTACACCTACATACTTAATATTTATTAATACACCCTTTATTTTGATTTCTAAGTGTATTTGCTTACGTTAGTACACAATTTGTGTATAGAATGTAAACGTTAACCGAATTTACCCTCCCCGTTGATAGTTAAGATAATAAATAGTGTTACTTTATACCACAACACAAGCAGATTAGTCTTGCTGAATCACGTTTGAGATAAATTAAATTTCTGCTTTAAATACTTATTTAAAAAGTATTCAAGAATATAGTAGCCTATCGAACTCTGGCCGTAAGTAAGGTTTACTCTTAGAGTGGAAGAGGGTAGTCCGCTAGCTCAGGTGAAGAGGAAATCACAGCAGATAAGCATACACAAGTGATAAGCCCCGTGTTTAATAGATAGAACTCACTAGATTCATATAATTATAACAAATATAAATAAAGATACTCATAATACTGATCAAAATTATAATGTACTATAATTAATGTAACGTAATTAATAATATAAATTTTAAAAATTTTCAAGGGTGGCATGCCATCATTTTCACATCTAATTCTTATATTATAAACTAGCCGTGCCCGCGGTTCCGCTTGCCTGGACTTGATTCACCTTTATCGTCACTGTTTATTCGTTATGTTTATATTATTATATAGCTCGAGGGGCCTTAAAGGCCCATGGCTTGGTTGCATGCTTGCCTCCACTTCTTTTTGTCTGCTCTTAGCTTTTCCCAGTGCAGGATTCCCATCAACTCCGGATCTTGCTTTACTGCCTGAATCCATGTAGATCGACGTCTACCCTTCTTCCAACCACTCCTCTTATTAGGGCTTGCTTTGACTGTCTTTCTTCCTTCATCCTTGCCACGTGTCTCAACCAATCGCTGGCTTCTTATGATTTGGCTTATAAGGGATTTCGTGTATAGGCATTTTAATTCGTAGTTTGTTCTTCTTCTTCACAGTTCCTTTTCTTTCCTTCCTCCGTAGATTCTTCTTAAAGCTTTCCTTTCCCACACCTCCAACGTCTCCTTTTCTCTTGCATTCAGTTTCCACGTTTCGCATCCATATGCTACCGTGGATCTGACGACTGTTCGTATATATTCTTTCTTTTGCTTTTCTTAATATGTTCTTTGATTTCAATATTGGATTCATTGCCCCCAAACATCTCTGTCCTTTCGTTATTCTTTCTTGTATCTCCGTCCTTTCTTGTCCACTCTCTGTTATTGTTACTCCCAGATAATTAAATTTGTCTACTTTTTCAAACATCTTTTCCCTAAGTTGTTTATTATATCTAAACTTTTGTTATTTTTATTATCCTTCTTCTTTGTGATTCTCATGTGTTTTGTTTTTTCCTCAGTTATCTTTAGTCCTCTCATCCCTCCCCTTTCTTCTAAGCTACTTATGGCTTTTTTGAGGTTATCTTTTGCTCTTGCAATCACTGCTACATCATCCTCATAGGCCAAGCATCGGCAGGTTTGTTGGTATATCGTTCCATTTGTTTTTATTTCTGACTTCCGGATTATCTTCTCTAGTACCAAATTAAATACACATGTCGACACTGGATCCTCCTGTCTTAATCCTCTCTTCACTTTAAACTTGTCTGATACTTTGCTCTCAACCAACACTCTATTTTCTGTGTCATTCAGGGTCATTCTCACCATGCGAATCAATTTACTCGGAATTTTTAGTTTTTCCATTATCTTGTAGAGTCCTTCTCTATTTACAGAGTCAAATGCTTCTCTGAAATGCACAAAGACCAAGTGTAGTTCCAAATTTTGTTCTAAGCTATTATCTTGGATTTGCGTAATTGAAAATATCTGGTCTGTAACAGATCTATTTTTCCTGAATCCACACTGGTACTCTCCCAGAATAGATTCGGCTTTCTCTTCTAGTCTGTTTTTGATAGTCACCACTATTATCTTGTACACGACATCCAGTAAGGCTATTGGTCTATAATTAGCACATATAGTTTTTTCTCCTTTTTTGTATATTGGACAACTGAGCGACTCTTTCTAGCTCACTGGCATCTTTTCTGTTTCCCATATTTCTGGCACCAACCGGCATATTTCATTTTCCAGATCTACTCCTCCAGCTTTTATCATTTCTGCTGTTATATAATTTCCGCCCAGGGCTTTGTTTTTTTTTTGGGTTCTGAGTTTTTCTCTTATTTGTATTTGCGGGGTTTGTTTGTCCCCTTCTGCTCTTCAGTTAATGTTGCTTCCTATTTCTCATTCAACTGTTCATTCATCATCCCCATTTAATGTTTCTTTAAAGTATTCTGCCCACCTATTCACTATTTCTGCCAAGCTTACTGCTAAACTTCCATCTTTTTTTCCTACATATTAGCATGTTATCTCTGTTTATTCCCTTTGTATGCGAACCGCAGTAATGGACAGACAGACAGAGAGACGTTACGTTTTATATATATTACATAGATTATTATTATATAACCTGGCCAGAGAACATATATGTATGAATTAAAAAAAAAAACACAAAATCGGATAAGTGGTTCTCGAGTGATAAGCGCACTAACGGACAGACAGACAGAGAGACATTGCATTTTATATATATATTATAGAAGATTATAGATAACCTGGCCAGAGAACAAATGTATAAATTTAACAAAAAATACGTAAATCGGATAAGTGGTTCTCGAGAAATAAGCGCGCTAACTGACAAACAGACAAACAGAGAGACGTTGCATTTTATTTCTATTACAGATATTCATTGCTACATTATACTGTTCCATATTTAATGGTTTAGGTAGTGTATTGCAAGAGAACGCGCTAGCAGCAAACTTTTTTCACTTGATTCACTATTATCGTCACTGCTTATTGCTTATGTTATCTAACGTAATAAAATATAGCCTATAACCTGGCCAGAGTATATATGTATGTTTAAAAAAAAAGCAAGTAAATCGGATAAGTGGTTCTCCAGTGATAAACGTACTAACGGACAGACAGAGAGACGTTGCATATTATATATATTATAGATAAGTTAATCCGAATAGTTATAATCCCTCAGTTAAATTTATTAAGGCTACAATCCGATAATAGTTACCAATATTATGTACACACATTATATATATATATATATATATATATATATATATATATATATATATATATATATATATATATATATATATATATATATATATATATATATATATATATATATATATATATATATATATATATATATATATATATATATATATATAGTCAGTCCAAAAAAGTGTGTGTGTGTGTTGGATCATTGGGAAATGTACCTTCGAGTCCTAATTTTTGGATACTTTCTCTTAAATTGACTCTCAAAATGTTCAGATAAACATGCTGATCCATGGTACCATTCATAAAATTTAAATTTCCAACCCCTCCAGCGGACATGCGTCCCCAAAGCAGAACACTGCCATCCCTTTATCTCACTGTGGAACAAATGTTTTTAATATCGAATGAGGTATTGAGTTCTGCCATCAGATCCAAAAAGGCTAATTTTAGTTTCATCACTAAAGAATACGGATTCCCCAAAATTCAGGAGGTTTAGTAACGTATTCCGTAGCAAGAGCTAACCGCTTTTTGTGATTAGCTTCCGAAATTAACGGGTTCCTCCTAGCTGCACACCTCTTATAGCCTGCCCTGTGTAAATAATTTCTCACTGTTTGCAAACATTTTTAGAAAATAGTTCCCGTACTTCTTCTTTTAATTTTAGTGCACTTTTTTTGGAATCTATAATTATTTGTCTAACAATACCGTGGTCGAAATTTTATAGGAATCCGTTGATTTATACTGGTTTACAATGTTCTGTATTTCTGTACGATTTTCCATATTTCCACAAATTAGTTATGATGTTTCGAACTTGAAATGGAATTTCATAATTTCTCTCGCTCATTTTTAATACTACTTTGAAAACCCATTGCAAAACTTTTAGCAACAAGTGACAGATTTTAAACTATGGCCGAAAATTACTCATTTGTTTTCAGTTTAACGAGCAATAGAGAGCTTGATAAAATGCGGCTGATTATAACGTGTTTTTTCAATGCAGTTCTTGAGTGTATAGAGACTTTTTTGACATTAATTTTGTTTACATTTTTATAACAATTATCTAACTTCGAAATAAAATGTTTTTGTAGTTGTTTTTAATACTAATCGTCGTTGGTTAAGTTTCAAATATTAATTTAAACATGTTTTCTTATAGTTCCAATTAATTAGTTAAACATAACAGAAAAATAGTATAGAAAGAAGATGGTGTATGGAGACTGACTGTATATATATATATATATATATATATATATATATATATATATATATATATATATATATATATATATATATATATATGTATATATATATATATATATATATATATATATATATATATATATATATATATATATATATGTATATATGTACATATATATATATATATATATATATATATATATATATATATATATATATATATATGTATATATATATATATATATATATATATATATATATATATATATATATATATATATACATATAAATGAATAGATACAAACATCGCAGATTAAATGAGGCCATAAAACTCTAAATTCAAAAAGAAAATCTAGAGAGCAAAAGCCATTATATTATATATTTAAACGGACCATCGACAGGATCAGACGTCTTTTGAGGAGGTAAAATGTATCAGTTGTATGTCAACCACTACCAAAAATAAGATCTATTATGAAAAATTCTAAAGACAAGATTTCATTAAAAAAAAGGGTATAAATGTAAATAGTTACAATCCCTCAATTATGTTTGAAGACTACAATCCGATAATAGTTACCAATATTATGTGCATACACACACACACACACATATATATATATATATATATATATATATATATATATATATATATATATATGTATATATATATATATATATATATATATATATATATATATATATATATATATATATATATATATAGAAATAGATACAAACACATTAAATAAGGCCATAAAACTGTAAATTCAAGAAGAAAATCTAGAGAGCAAAAGCAATTATATCATATATTAAATGGACCGTCGACAGGGCTAGACGTCTTTTGAGGAGGTAAAACGTATCAATTGTATATCAACCACTACGAAAAATAAGATCCATTATAGAAAAATCTCAAGACAAAACTTCATTAAAAAAAACCAGGTTATTTACGGTGTATCATGTGAAACTTGCAACAAATACGGTCAAATTGGAAGAGTATGACAATTTATAGAACTACAAAACAAGAAGAATCCAGGAGGCCATCGAATTCGAAAGAGAAGTATGCTTAAACAAGAAAAACCATGCTTTAAATTTTACTCTGAAGAATATTTGAAATCTTCTTCTTCCTATTTACAGCTAGGCACTATTGCCTGTTGTCGTTATTCCCTGATCTGTATATCGTCGCTCCATCTCCTTCTATAGATTCTATTGATCTTCTTCCATTCGGTGACTTGCCTCTTGTTATCTATATTATCCTGTAGTTTGACATTGTTCCTATATGTTGATTCCATTCACCTTTTCCTCCTCTTATCCACTAGTTGATATTTTCTATATTACATGTGCGTCTTATGTCTTCACTCCTTTCTCTCTCCCTCGGAATCTTGTTTGTAAATATCTTAAGTAATTTTGTTTCAGTTGATTCCAACATCCTACGTGTTATACTTGTTTCAAATGTGTAAGTCATTACTGGTAATGTTACGCTCTTATATATTCTAGTTTTGGTTTCAACGGAGAGGAATTTACTTCTAAATAGGGCAACATTAAGGCATTCCGCTATCCTATCAGCCTTGTTGACTCGATGTTTTACTTTTTCCTCAATTTTTCCGATACAAGATATTTTGATGCCCAGGTACTCGACCTTCATCCCCTGTTCCATTGGTTCATCTTCCACCACCAGAGAGATTGATATTGTTTTGCTGCTACAGAGAACTCGTATAGCAGCCTTTGGAGATCGTTCTCGGTCTCAGCCATTATTATCGCGTAATCTGCATAACATATAACTTTAAGTTCTCTGTTACCCATTCTATATTCCATCTTTCTTTTGACATTCTTGATAATTTAATCCATGACAACATTAAATAGGAGAGGATTTAAAGAGTCTCCCTGCCTGATTCCAGATTCATAGTTGATTGGTTCTGTCATTCCTTCTGCTAATCTTGCGACTACTTTATTGTCTGTAATTGTATGTAACCGTGAAAATGATTATTAAAAATGAATTCTATCAATTCATAGACACAACAAAAACAACTGGACAGGAAGTAACTATCAAGTAGGGTAGGGATAACTACGACCAATCGAACCAATAATAAATAGATTTTTAACTATTGATTTTGACGACCAATTGAAGCCATTCCAAATTCCGGTGCAGATATAAAACACCCGGTAGCAACGTAAGATCTCATTAGACAACTTAACTTCGACGAAATTATTAAAAATTCCAAGTGAGATCTTTGCAAAATATCTAACAAACTTGGTCTGTGACCGCAGTGTAAGTGTTAAGTAATCATTTCCTTTTCAATCTGAAAGTTAGGTAAAGAGTTTCAGAAGTTTAAATTGTTTTAGAGATGTAGGCAGATAAAAATGAAGAACTTATTGAAAAATCTAAAGAATCTTTAGGCCTAGAATCAATTTTTAATTTTAGTCTTGTTATAAATGCATTTGGTATAAACTTCATCCATGACGTCTTTACACATAGAAATCACCTCAGGACGAGGAAGATCATCTTGTCCGAAATTAAATTAACTTTATTATGATCAATAAAAGATTCAGAAATGCCATAACAAAGGTGACCACATTACCAGGGGCCGATATTGAATCTTACCATATCTTGCTTAAAGCTAACATACAGATGCGTTTGGCAAAGACTAGTATAAGAAAGAAAAACAAACGACCCAACCCTAAACTACTTAAAAATACTGGAATAAATATGAAATACACAGACTGTTCAAATGAACAACTAGATGGAATATGTATTTCTAATGATATTGAATAGGACTGGGTCAAAGGTAGGGAGTCATTTGAAATTGCGGACAACACTTATCTTCAACAGTCAATATTAAAAAAGAAAACCAAATGGATGACCCAGATTGGTTATGGCCGTCTTCAAAAAGAAATTTGTAAAGAAATAAGGATTGTTACAGAGCAGTGGCTAACCAAGATGTATCGAGGCCGAAAACTTGCAGCGTCTTCGTGATACCTTCTACCTTCATAAGAAAACAAAAGAAATAGCTGGAACATATAAGAAGAATCCCTCCTCTCATATCCGAAGTGAGGCGAATGAAACGATCTTGGACCCAGAAGAACAGCTTAATACATGGAAAAGTTACATCTCAAATTTTTTAAATTATAACACAGGGAAACAGCTGTTTTGGTGTCGAGGTTTTTTGAGCTGATTCTATATCAATTTGATGTCCTGAATTCAAATAACGTATTCATTTGTACCTAGGAGCTCAAATTTTTAAGATATACAATTTTAGAGAAATATAAGTTACATTATTGTAACTCAAATCCGTAAGTGTAGTAAACAAAAGTAGATACGAAATTTTTATTTTAGTTATACAAAATACAATATTATGTCGTACTTACAAACAAAAAAAAAACATTGAAGAAATGAAATAGTCACTCAACACTTGGAAAGCTTCTTTTCCGCGACATTCTTGAATGTTTTTTTAAACAGTCCCTTTTTAAACTCCAGCAGTAATCTGCCATCATGTGCATGTCCCATCTTCCTTGGTAGCGGTCCTCCATAACTTTAATATCTTGGTGAAATCTTTCACCTTGTTCCTCACTCATGTCTCCTAAATTTTCTGGAAAACGGTCTAAGTGGCTGTGTAAATAGTGTATTTTAATACTCATATTGCACCCTAAGGATTTGAAACTATTAAGCATCTTGTTAACCATTTCAACATAGTTTTGAGCTTTATGTTTGCCTAGAAAATTTTCTACAACTGCAACAAATGATGTCCAAGCTTCTCGTTCAACTTGATTCATTGAATTTATGAAGGCAGGATCCTTAATTAATTGTCTTATTTGTGGGCCGTCAAATATCCCTGCTTTGAGTTTTTCTGTGCTCAACTGATGCATTTTTACCCCTATATATGCAAAACAAGACCCATTCTTATCAAGAGCCTTTACAAATTGCTTCATTAAGCCCAACTTTATATGTAACGGAGGAAGTATGATTTTTTTCTCTTTCAACCAAAGCGTCGTTAATGACATTCTTTTCCCCAACGTCCATGTTTTCTCTCTGAGGCCAATCTTTTCTAACCCAGTGGTGTGTTTTGTCCCTACTATCCCAGAGGCACAAGAAACACGGATATTTCATGTAACCACTTTGCTGCCCAAGAAGAAAGTTTACCATTTTTAAGTCTAGACAAATCATCCATTGATGTTCGTAATACTTTATCTTCTGCAAGACCAAAGCTATGGTATTATATTCTTCTTTCAGTTTCGTTGAGTGAGCTAGTGGTATTGAACCATATTTATTCCCATTATGTAGAAGGACACATTTTAAACTTCGCTTTGAACTGTCAATAAATAGGCGCCAATCATCTGGAATATATTCAGAAAGTCCCATTTCTTTCATGAGTTCCCTAATTTCGTGACAAAATACAAGATTGTCTTCTTGAGAAAAGAATGGTAGCAGATCTTTTTCTCTTGTACGGTAAAAGGTAATTTTGGTTCCTTGTTCCAGTAAATTTTTGTCGTTCAACCTAGAAGCCAGTACTTCAGAAGCTTTTTTCGATAAATTGAGATCCCTGGTGAGATCATTTAATTCATTTTGATTGAAGCGTTGAGGAACTGATGACGTCCCCTCATAGTCAATGTTAGTTTCATTAGCATCAGAACTTTTATTAGCATCAGAAGAGCGATCAGAGGGAAAATATTCGTCATCAGAGATATGTGGTAGCTGATGAAATGTTGGAATCGGTATTTCATCTGAGTGCGGGATAGGGCGTATTGCCGAGTCTAAATTGGGATAAGTCCACTTACTGCGGTTATTTCGATTGATTCCATTAGTATTTACTAAACAGAAATAACAATCATTGAAGTGGTTTTTTGGTTCTCTCCAAACCATTGGTACGCCGAATTTTAGACATTTTCTTTTCCCGGTAGTCCACTGCCGTAAATGCTCTGTACAAGTTTTACATACGAGATGCGGGGCCCACGTTTTGTCCTGATCACCAAGCTTAACTCCAAAGTATCCAAGATACGCTCGCTTTACAAAGTCAGTAATAGTTTGTCTGTTTTGTTGAAACATGTATTCTCCGCATATATAGCAAAACACATCAGGTTGATTTACACAACTTCTTCTTGAACTGGAACCTGAACTCATTTTAATTCTGTTCAATAACACGAAAACACTCTTTTCTTAACATAAAATAACACGCCGAATTCGATCTACTCTCATTAGTAAGAACGCACAAACTGACGAGACTTACCCGAGTTAGGTGATTAAAAGGGTCAGTTCAGGTACCTGATAGGCAATGGTTCCACTATTTATAGATTTACCTGGAATTTACTCAATTACAGACTGACAATAAAACCATTGTACCTACATTAATGAATATATAATAATTTTAGAACTCTCATAAATGAATATACTGAATAAAAACCACATTGGTAGATAAGTTGATGTATCTAAAAAAGTAGAGAGCTGATAGAGAAACACAGATTGCATGTATAGATTTAGCGTCCCAAATATAGTTAAAATCAGTTTCTAAAATCCCAGGCACCAAAACAAAAATATTTTTTTGTTGCCCTGTGTAATAGATCATGTTCACCAGATCTCTTAACGACAATTCGTCCGGCCCTGAAATATTGAAGAGTGAGGTGGTTCATGCTATTTCATTAATGAAAAATGATAAAGCTCCTGATTCAGATAACATGTTCTCAGAGACATTCTGTAAACTCAGTAATGATAATTTAACAAAGCTTGTAACACTCTTTAACAACATTTATGATACTGGGAAAAATACCGAAGGACTGGCCGCAGTCTACATTTAAAGATATAAAAATCATTGCCAATTTATATTGGAATCAATCAGCAGACGTAAGACTTCAGAATGATTATACAATGGAAGATTTTGAAATAAGAAAGGGAGTTAGACAGGGTTGTGTTTTGTCACCCATGCTGTTTAATTTATATGTCGAAAGAGACTTCGTTGAGGCAGTGTCGGAAAATGATCTGAGTATCAAAGTAAACGGTATTCGGATAAACAACATCAGATATGCAGATGACACTGCCATTCTGGCAGATAGCGCAGATGCTCTTCAAGCGTTGTTGAAGGCTATACTCAAAGCAGGAGAAAACATTGGATTAAGCATCAACATAAACAAAAGAAAATTCTTGATCATCAGTAGAAATCCAATTCAAGACGTCCAAATTCATATAAATGGCGAGAATATAGAAGGGGTTAACAAGTTCAAATATCTAGTATGCCTTGTAAATTACAAATGGGATCCGGACATGGAAATTAAAACTAGAGTTGAGCAGGAAAGAGCAACTTTCATCAAGTTACGCAAATTTCTTTGTAATAGAAACCTTAACCTACAACTCAGGTGCCGGATGGTTAAGTGCTATTTTTGGTCCGTTTTGCTGTACGGTGTTGAAACAGGGACATTGAAAGTGTCATCTATTAGCGAATTGGAGGCATTTGAAATCTTGGGTTGATAGAGTGAGGAATGAGGAGGTGATCGAGAGAGCCAACCTGGAAGATCGCGAATTATTCGAAAACATAAAAAGAGAAAGATTATATACTTGGGTCATATTATTCGAAGGGAAGGTTATAGCTTTCAACGCCTGATACTGCAGGGTAAAATTCAAGGTAAAAGAAGTATGGGACGAAAAAGACTATCATGGCTGCGCAATATTCGTCACTGGACAGGAATACGTGATTTTCGGTCTCTTCAAAATGCGGCTTTAAACGGACTCATCTGATGAGGGAAGTTTGGTACAGACGCCTACGCAGGAATCTGCACGGCACCTTAAGAAGAAGTACTATATCATAGAGGATGTACATACATGGAGTAAGGAAATCAAGTGTATACAGAAGTATTAGAAACCTTGTGTGTGCAGTTAACTAAACAAAATTTTTTGAAGCTGTTTCATGGTCTTAAATAGAAAAATATAAATATTAAAAATTAAACACTTATATAACCCATTATTTACAAAGATATCTGGAAAATTTTAAACTCTTCTTATCATTAAGAGCTTTTAAAGAGCATTAATAATTTTTAGAAAAGTTAAAATGTATTTTCAAAACAGTTAATGCAATAGATTAGAAGTATACTTCAAATGAATTTTATTATGAGAGAAAATCCAGAGCTTCGACATTAATTTTTGATGGATAAATTGTAAAAAAGTTTCTAAAAAAAATAAAAATATGGAGATATGTTTAGCCAGTACCTAATAAAATGTTTTTTCATACAGTAAATCGCTATGACAAACGCGAATTTGACTTTAAACGATAGGTGATTTACGGAGAAATATTAATTTAAAAACGTTAAGTAGAGGAAAAAGCTCCTGTTAATATTGGAAATAATAAAGATATAATCGAATTTTCAGATTATTTTACTCCTCGAGCCCTGAAAATTACTTATAACGTGATATATATGAAGTAACCGCACACCCATTTATTACAAAAATAAATTCTCTTATAATTATACGTAAAATTTGTCAATTATCTAATTAAAATTCAGAAACAGTTCCCCTAATATTATTGAAACCACGATATGTACGGATCTGTATGCCTTGTGCCCTCTTCTCCTGACGCTATGTTGCTTAAAACTAAGTTTCTTTCTTAATTCAAATATTACGTACAATCTGAAATTTTCTTCAAGAGTTATCGTGTTATCGTCTCAGCAGACCCACACTGTTTTTCAGTCTGCACAATGAAGCATACTAGGCACAAGGATCTGCAGTAGACCTCTAGGTGCTGTTTCAGCTAGTGCTAGACATACACACATATTCGATGTATGGATGCTCAGAATATTTTTAGGCGCGTGCTAGGTAGAGACAGGCTGTTAATCTCACAGGTTTGCAGCTAGTCCCTTCGGTCTGCTAAGATGTAAAAGGGGAGAGTGCAAGCCGCTATCAAGCGAATGTGCTCGAAGGAAAAAAGAAGTAGTTTTCACTCACGGCAGTTAGTTATACCTACAAGCATATACTTTTAATAAAAATGATATCTATAAAGGATACGATGGCTAAATTGGATTGGCTGCTCACCTCTTGGGATTCTCCAGCTCTGGCTTAGTTCTGGGTCTGGTTTCCTGTTCTAGTCTGGTCTTATGGCCGTTAGTGGACCGATTACCTCTTTACTCAACGAATCTTCGAAGTCAGGCGATACCTTTTGACTTATTTTGTTTTATCTCGATTGGTTCCTTTAATAATTTATTATTTCTGTTCACAAGCACTATTTATTTTGAGGAGGTGAAAGACGGGATACATAGCGATGAACAGCGGACAGCTGCTTCAATTAATCGCCTTTTACGATATGTAGGAGACTCCCTGGGAATATTTTACAACTGGATCTACCTCATTTACTAAGCGATATTGCTATTTTAAAGACATGGGGCGACCATGGAGAGGTACAGACTGGAGTATTGAGGGGCGCTGATGGTGTTGACGTACCCTTAACAGCATGTTGGCGCGCTGTCATGGCAGGGGAATGACGGCGGCTCGACATATTGCTGCAAAACTGAAAGTCGATTTTTTGTACTTTTTGAGACAGATTGTTTAGATAGATTCTGTCCGTAAGTTCATATTTACTGATTAAAACAAAAATGAACCTTTTCTGGTGTATAATAAAAAAGTTAGATTCGATACGCATACTATTGCAAAGAAATTATGTAAATGCGTTATACCCGTATATCTGAAAAAGAAGAATACCATGTGGTTCAGTGTTCATTGTTTATTTTATGTTTGAATGTTGTTGACTGAAGTGAATAAAAAAAAGCATTTAGGTTTTATTCACTAGGTGGCTGCAAAACAAATATATCGTCAACATATCCGTACAAAAACTTAGTAGAAGAACTGAC
The DNA here is from genome assembly GCA_019049505.1 of Pachyrhynchus sulphureomaculatus. Taxonomy (NCBI): domain Eukaryota; kingdom Metazoa; phylum Arthropoda; class Insecta; order Coleoptera; family Curculionidae; genus Pachyrhynchus; species Pachyrhynchus sulphureomaculatus. Next base: position 148,166,517 of record CM032446.1, on the reverse strand, counting down.
GTTTCTTCAAAGTTTTTCATGAAAATATTCGCTCCGATCGGCTATAATAGAGAATCTATGGCTGTTCCTGACGTTTGTAAAAAAACTTTTCCTCGGTAAATGAACTATGTAGACGACTGACCTGTTTCTATTAAAACTACTAAATATGAATCAATGCTGAAATATGTCTGATGTTCTAGAAACTGAATCATAAATTGGAACATTTGTAAATACTGATTTAACGTCAAAACTTACCCGAATACTTCGAGGGTCCAGTTTTATAGTTTTTAACTACTCAATAAAATGTATTTAATTTTTAATAAATGTACTAGTTTTTCCTGTGAAAAGACTTAAGTTATTACTTTGTGGAAAGTCTATTAAACTGGCTATTGGATGGAGCGAATGGCTTTATGAATTTCTGGTAGTCTGGGATCTTCAAGTTGCCGGCTTGAAAGATTTCTTTTCTCTCCAGAAGTTAAACTAGAGGCGTGTGCAATCCGTCTATCGATTTTACCGGTACGATCAGGTTAAATTATCCTATAGGTCCCAACACTTAATAGTTCGTTTATCTTCTCCACATATTTTTTATTGTCCATTATTACTGTTAAGTTTTCTTTGTTATCTGAAATAACCAGCATTGGCTCGTTAATGTTAAATTCTTTTAAAGCAATTCTCTCTTGTACTGTGAAGTTTGCCTTAATGGTTGAGCGTGTTTCATAATTTTGACTGTTTGATACCGAAGAATCAGATGGTAGTTTTCAAATCGATGCTTCCACAATGGAGATTATTTATTCGAATGGAATACTCTTGGGCTAAATGATCAGATTTGGATAAGACAGATTTTGGAAGAATAAAAATCCCTCGTGTAATCGAAGGCAAAATGTCGGAAAGTTACTCCAAATTCCAAGAAGACCAATTTGTGTTAGAAAATTAAAAAAAAATGATAATGATAAGATTTTCGTGAGTAAGACAGAAGTTTGTTATTGGAAAATCGTACCTATTAGAAAAATTTATTTTTGAGTTTTAATACAGTTTAATTGCTCCAGATAAGAATGCTAAAACAATTTCAAGGATTTCCTGAGGGAGATTTAAAATATTCTTTTTGATCTCACAACTTTCTTTAGAGGTTTTAATGATTTCTAAAAATTAAATTGACTTGTTTTTAAAGTTAATTTTTTAATTAGGAAGAAGCTGATAGAGAGAAATGTTTATAATTCCTATATTTCACAAAGTCAACTATTTACCAATGTTTGGGCGTTCTGCAGCATGACTCGTACTAGTACTTGCACAATGTTTTTTGTACATTTGTAAAAATTTATATATAAAAATTTCGTTAATTACGTGGTGTGGCCAGAATATAACAGGACTGATTTTGTCACGCCGATAATATTGGGGCGGCGCGGTTGGCAATGGTGGTGCGTTGAGCTTGAATACCCTTTCTTTCTATCCGGTCTATTCTGCCATTTTAGTGAGCGTGTAGTTTCCAATTCGGCTGCAGCGCTAGTTTAAATCGGATCGGGTATTTCCTCTACCTCGGACTTTGTGTCAATGTTGAACAACGAGTGAACGTGAAATTTCTCGTTAAACTTGGAAAGTCTGCTGTAGAAATATTAAATTTGCTGCAAGAAGTGTATGGTGACTATTACTTACCATGAACTCAAGTTTTCGAGTAGGCAAAACGATTCAAAGATGGCAAAGAAGATGTCAGAGACGATCCCTGCGTTGGGCGTCCACGAACGCCAAAAAAGACGACATTGAAAAAGTAGGATTATTAAAGAAAATTGACGTCTGGGTATTAGAACTGTCAATGAGTTAACAAATATTGACAAGGAAAGTGTTCGGCAAATTTTACATAACAGTTTGAACATGAGCAAAGCATGTTCATAGTTGGCACCGAAAATCCTTTCGTTCTGACACCATGAAAAACATTAAATCTAATAACTTTTTAGCCAGGGTAATAACATGTGATGAAGCATGGCTTTTCATGTGTGATCCTGATACCTAGTGCCACTCTATGCACTGGAAAAGCCCAACCTCACCGAGGGAAAGGAAAGCGCGGATGAGTAAATCAAAATTCAAAACAATGGTCATAGCGTTTTTTGACATCCGTGGGATTATTTACATGGATTGAGTGCCTGAAGGTTAAACTGTAAATCAAGTTAACGATAAACAGGTTTTGACGACCCTTTCTGAACGTGTGAAAAGGAAAAGAGCTGAAATGTGGAAGAACCGGTCTTGAATTCCCCACCAAAACAAAGTACCAGCGGATAATGCTCTTTCATTGAAGGAGTTCTTGGCACAACATGGAATCCCCGTGTTGAAGCATCCACCCTACTCACCCGACCTTGCTCTATACGATTTTTTTTTGTTTCCCAAAGTAAAGAGTGGGTTGAAATAAACCCGCTGCTAAGTTAGCTTTGAGCGGGAGCAACAGCAAGATCACAGTGTTTGAGTAGCAGCAGCAGCAAGAGCGTCTTGCAAATTCTTTGTTGGACAAACGGATTGAAACCCGGAATTTTATTGTATTATATATATATATATATATATATATATATATATATATATATATATATATTTTACTGTATATATATATATATATATATATATATATATATATATATATATATATATATATATATATATATTATAGGTTTGTCAATTTTTTTCTTGTAACACTATATTTTTTATTAGGTGTCTCTACCATTCAAGGATATGGAGAACATAGTATCTAAAAAAAACGTATTTTTTACTGTATTATAATTACTTTGATTAAAAATGTTTAAACAATTCCGAAAGTTTTTCAGGAAGTTTTAAATATCCCCTTTTATTATTGTTACAGTTTTGTCAGAGATTTTTATCATTTTGAAGAAGTTTTAAGTGTGTTTTTTAACAAGTTAAATTAAAAGATTAGAAAGGGAGACTATAAAAGACAAAGTTTCGAGACGAAAACGTTGCTTAGTTATATTTAATTGTCCTGAAACCACAAAGATTTCAGGTAAATTATTTTAAAATTATAATTATCTCTAATTTGTTCTCAGAATTGTTTCAGAAATTTGAAATATTGTAAACTTTCAAAATTGTGATAAAATTCATAAGGATAAAATTGGAAAATAATAATTTTGAACTTAATATGTCATTAGGAATTGTAGTCTTGTGCATTTGGCTGAAAGATACAAAAAAGAGAAGTAACTAGAAATGTCTTAATTTTAAGATGTTTTACTGTTTTTTTTTTTAAGATAAGTAAATATGTACACAGATATATAGTGATAGTACTAATTTTTATCATGTTTTATTATGATATTGTTAAGATATGTAGACGCGATATAAACAATGAATTTTAGTTTAAGGTTCAAAGAAAATTGATTTCAGATCTTACGTAAAGTTTTTCGGTAAAAGTTAATTTATGAGTTTCTGTTAAATGTTTATTTTTGCAAAGATTTAACTGGTGTAGAAGAAACATTTGGTGACTTCGTGAAATAACATTTCTTGATTTATCCCTAGTTTAAAATATTGTAATTAACTTTTAAAACATAGAATATAAAGAATATATGGAACAAACATATTTACTTGAGTTTTGAAATATTGTGGGATTTAAAGTTTTGTATTTCATGTAGTTATCTATACCTATAAAATAGTACCGTGGCTGACTGACAGACAACGCACAGCCTAAACCGGTGAACCTAGAGATTTGAAATTTGGAGGAAATATTCTTTGAGAACCTTAGGGGTGTACTAAGGAGGGATTTTTTGAAATTCCATTCCTAAAGGGGTGAAAAGGGATCGTAAAATTTGTATGAATAAACATTTTTTTTTTAAAGTTACTATAATGACACTTTGTAAATATACTCTTCAAAAGAAATAAAATAAACACATGTTTAATTATTTTGGAAAATTCATCTCCTAAGAGGGTAAAGTTTGTACGGTGAAATATCAATTATTTTTTTCAAGGTATGATTTTGAAACTTTTTTGTATACTATCCGAAAGTAAGTAATACAAAAATACGTTGTGACTGATCTAAGGGTTGATTATCAAAATGTATCTAATTTTTACGGTTCTACCTGAAAAAAATACGAAACACGCATAGAAACTGACGGAGTTTGTATGGAAAGAAATATTTATGTTGAAACTTTGAATAAATATTCTTATTCCAAAAATAATTAGCGTTTTTTTTTTAAATCAGCCTCCTAAGTTGTAAAGTTTATATACCTATAGAGTGGAAATTTGAAGCGATCGGTGGGGGAAGGTATTTGAAATATTGAGCAAATTTTATGCGAAAGAAAGATTTCGTTATTTTTAAACATCATTAAAAATGCATTTTTAAAAAACCGCTTGCTTGAACAGGGATTCGAACCGGCCTAAATGACAACAAATAAGTGACCCTGCCTTTTATGGCACTAATGGATAGACACAATAATGAGGATCAAATACTTTTGAGAAATATTATGCTCTTAATTAGAGGAAATTCACATTTCATGGTTTTCCTTCTAATTTAAGAAAAAATATTTCTAAGAAGCATTTTTGTCAACGTTTGGTTCATGTATTTCTCATTCATGACGGTTCGATTCCCGGCTCAGATAAGCGGCTTTTCAAAAATATTTAAATATTGGTATCCTATTAAATTTTCACCCTACATAGTATTTTTTTAACTTACAACTTTGTATAAATACCATTAAATAAAAATAGACACGTTTTTCATATTTATTCTAATATCACTTCCCTGAAGTTACAATCGAGATCTAAATTTTGTATGTAGTCCTACTTGAAGACTCGTCTGTACCCCGACAACGTTAAAACGCAAAAACTCTAGCATAGTGTCGCGATCCATAATGGGACATCCCCACAACTCCGTCGCACCCAGCTTACCTTAAACAATTCTTGATTAGGTTTATGGTATTTGTATAATTCCATAGTTTTAGTAATAGTTGGCGTAGATTTGCGGGAAGATTGTTTCTCCCACCGTCAATTTTATGTGGCTTGCTCGCCTGTAAGCTCGCATACCAGGCTGGTTATTTTGTCTGCCACATAAACAAACAAAAAACGTAGTTTATAGGGAAATTTTACACTAAGAAAGAAGAAAAGCTAGTCATATATATATATATATATATATATATATATATATATATATATATATATATATATATATATATATATATATATATATATATATATATATATATATATATATATATATATATATATATATATATATATATATATATATATATATATTTATATAAAGTATACATAACAGATTAAGTAAAGACAAAATGCACTAAATAAACATACAACTCATCTAAAACGCCATTGTAGCTACAATAAAACTAAAATTATAAATAAGGATCGGAATTACTTCAAGTTACCTGTAAAAGAAATGATCTAAATTAAAAAACAAAAACCGTCAAGTGCAATTGAACTTGCGCAATTAGTGTTCCGTACGTTGATTGCTTTTAAAATAAAAAAATTGTTCCAGAGGTATAAAATGATCAGTGACTTCACAAAACACACCCCAAATGAGTTTTCAACAAAGTTTGTTTCCAATCTTTACTGAAATCTGATGACCTTGAATTTTTTGTTTCTTTATATACCATATAAATTATTAAAGGTAATGCACTCGTGATAATTTTCGTTCAATCTACATCCCGTGGAGAATATTCCAGAATTTTTTCAAAATTTCTTGATAAGTACTTTTCGAGATAAGGCGGGGGACAGCGATTTTTTGCGATTTTTTAAAAATAACACAAAGAAAAATGCGCGCAAGTATTACATTATATATACATTTTTTACTCGTGTTTTCACAAGCTTTCGTTTGACATCACACCCGATGACCTAGTAAAAAAATTTTTTTTTCATTTCCGATCTCACCCCCCAAAATTAACCCCTTAAGTCAAAATTTAACTTTCGAAACTACACGGCTGTGATGAGGCCATCAATTTATACATTAGTACCAAATTTCAACTTTCTATGTCACATAGTTTCGGAGAAAATCGGGTGTGACTGTCAGACAGACAGACAGACACCGAAGTGATCTTATAAGTGTTCCGTACGGAACACTAAAAATGACACGTACGGCAGAACTGATTATATATATATATATATATATATATATATATATATATATATATATATATATATATATATATATATATATATATATATATATATATATATATATATATATATATATATATATATATATATATATATATATATATATATATATATATATATATATATATATATATATATATATATATATATATATACTGAAGGACAGTAAAAGAGCTACTGGTAACAAAAAAACTTAACTATAATACTGGGATTGAGAGTGCAAATAAAATTTGGTGTTGCATTATTTCATCGACTGAATTTTATTTTAAATTCTCAAGCTTTCGTCTGTGTTTACAAACCTCTTCAGGAGATGTGTAAGAGAGAAATCACCGATCGTGAGGGTTAAATTATGTAGATTATAGCAGTTTATGAACTGCGTTAAAGTTATAAAAGTCTTTTTATACTTATAAAATGTATCAGTGATTGCTCTCCAAGAATATCGGTGAAAACATAAAGCTCTAACATGGTAGCACATTAAGACAATGAGAGGGCACTATTTTACATATTAAAATTTTTTAAAATTAGCAAGATGATCCAAGATTTAATTTTTAAAAAGACAAAATTTTTAAGGGATATCTCATTTGGCAGAAGTCAGTTTTTTTGAAATTTGAAATTTTTTAAGGTTATGGACAGTTTGCAACGTATCAAAATTGTACAAACCAATTCTACTAAATGACAGATAGAAGTACTAAAACGGTGGACATACCTACATCAATCTACCCAAATTTCATATCTTTTGTATTTTTTTAAAAAATTATCCTTACATCATTTAATGAATACATTAGATTTATGTTAAATACTAAATAAGACACAGAACACAAAAATCAAAATTATAAGGGAAAAGTTACATATGAATTAAATAACATCAGGTTCATAGACTCAACTGTTAGAGTCAGAATATTGAGTTTGTTAGAGAGAAATTTTTAATTACGTTTTTTGAAGGCCTCATTGACTTTAATATGTTTTGTTAAATTTTGTGTAAGTAGATATGTATATATAGAACTTAAACCCTGAATATCCTTTTTGTGGTTCAGACTGTTATCACAGCATGCATGTAACACATTTCTAGAAAGCTGCATTTGAATAGGTTATTCTCAGTAGCTAGGATAAAACTCTCGTTGTAGTTCACCTTGTGAACGAGGTTGTTGACGTGCATACTGAGGTGTAGCATTTGGTTTTTTTGCCAGTCACTTTTATGTAGTGTTACTCTTTTTGAGAGTTTTTGTGAGGTCTGTCCCACATACACAGATCCACATGTACACTTGATGCTATATACTATATTAGACATTTGAAAATTATCAGTTTTATCTTTTTTAGTGGAATAGAAAACGTTCATTTTTTTGACATAATAATTCACAATCTTAACATTTGTGCCTTTGAAAAGAGATGTGATTGACTGTGATAGGCCATGAATATATTGTAGCTTAGCAAATTTTATTTCATTATTATGGTTCAAGTCAACGTTTGTGATAGTTCTGACCTGTGTCCCACTTTGAAAGATCTTTCTTAGAAGAGCAATTGGATAGTTAGTAGGGTGATACGAATGAAATGGTATGTATCTACCTGAGGCAGATTTTTTCCTATACCAATCTAATTGTATCTCATTATTATCAGCCCTAACCACCCTGGTATCCAGAAAAGGAACCGATCGATCAGCCTCCTCTTCTATAGTGAACTGTAGTTCCCTCCTAAAACTATTGGAAACGCCCAATGTGTACTCTGCCCTATCATGTGGGAGTGCAATAAGTAAATTATCCACATATTGGTATAAAATAGGGAATTGGAAATCCAACTTTTCATAGTAAAGTAACTTATTCATCTTAATATCTGCGATTATAGGTGAGCAAGAGCCTCCCATTGGGACATGAAATGGTTCCCACTTTAAAAGGAAATAACAACATATACTAAACAATCGTTGAATTTATAAGGTGCGGAAATTTATTGTGACATGCTAAAAGTTGTAATTGTTTAATAGTTTTAAAAGTAATTTCATGAAAATGTTATAAATCATGAATATTGCTTTTTGGGTTTGAAATTGATATAAAGTAAAATTTGAATCTATATTACATTTCCTATAACGCGTTTTGGCATTTTAAATTTTTTTCTTGGATTCCTGAATTTCATGTAAATAACATTTACATATCATAGTTTGTTACAATAATTCTTTGTATTTAGATTTTATGTGAAAAGACAATAAACTGAACTTTTGAAGTCACGAATTGTATTCTATTTATCTGTCTAAGGCGTTTGAGTCTATTTCTGAACATAACCCTCTTTGAAATTAGACCATCGGCTTCTGTTTCGGGCTTCTCCCATTCAGATTGACCGAATTCTGTTAGTAAATAATATATTGTTTTCACCTCAAAGATCAGATATTTTTGATATTATTATAACAGTATGATTTTTCTATTTGCTCGAAATTAACTACTTTATTGATGTAAGTGAACAGAAATTAAAATTATATTATATTTTAAATTATTTAACACACTTGTATTAATCCAGTGGTCAGTTTCGGTTTTTAAGATTTACAGAGTTATTTAAATGACGAAGTTTTCTTGACTTTTATTACTCTTCTAGAAAGGGTAGTATCCTTTAATTAATTTTACCGGGTCTAAAAATGAAAAATAGAAGCAGAAAATTCTTATTAAATTTTCTGTTGAGAATATTTCATTTGGAATTTATGTAAATGGTAATTTTACACAAATTCAATAATGATAAAACTTTGTATTGCACTTAAAGCTTAACAGAGCGGTACTAATTATTTCTTTCTTTTGTAATTGCATCGCATTGTTCTATAATATATATAAAATGCAACGTCTCTCTGTCTGTCTGTCTGTCTGTCCGTTAGTGCGCCTATCACTGGAGAACCGCTTATCCGATTTACGTACTTTTTTTTAAAAAAACATACATATGTTCTCTGGCCAGGTTATAGGCTATATTTTATTACGATAGGTAGCATAGGGAATGAGCAGTGACGATAATAGTGAATGAAGTCGGAAAAAAGTTTGCCAGCGTTCCCTTGCAATACACAGCCTAAACCATTAAATTTGGAACAATATTATGTAGCAGAGAATATCTATAATCTATAATCTATAATATATATAAAATGCAATGTCTCTCTGTCTGTCTGTCTGTCCATTAGTGCGTTTATCACACGAGAACCACTTATTCGATTTACGTGTCTTTTTTTAAATTCATACATATATTTTTTGGCCAGGTTATATAGTAATAATAATAATTTATATCTATAATATATATAAAATGCAACGTCTCTCTGTCGGTTTGTCTGTCCGTTAGTGCGCTTATCCCTCGAGAACCACTTATTCGATTTACGTGATTTTTTAAATTCATACATATGTAACCTCTGACCAGGTTATAAATATATATTTTATTACCTCTATAATATATATAAAATGCAACGTCTCTCTGTCTGTCTGTCCGTCCGTAAGTGCGCTTATCACGGGAGAACCACCGATTTACGTGCTTTTTTTTTTTAAAACATACATATGTTCTTTGGCCAGGTTATATAATAATAATAATAATCTATATAATATAACATATATAAAACGCAACGTCTCTCTGTCTGCCTGTTAGTGTGCTTATCATTCGAGAACCACTCATCTGATTTACGTGATTTTTTTTTAATTCTTAATTTAATATATGTCAAAAAAAATCTATAATATATATAAAACGTAAAGTCTCTCTGTCTGTCTGTCTGTCCATTACTGTGCTTAGCACTCAAGAACCACTTACCCGATTTACGTGTTTTTTTTTTTTTATAAAATACAAAGGGACTAATCAGAGACAAAATGCTAATATGTAGGAAAAAAGATGGAAGTTTAGCAGTAAGCTTGGTAGAAAGACTGAATAGATGGGGGGAATACTTTAAAGAAACACTAAATGGAGATGAAAATGAGTTGAATGAGAAATAGGAAGCAAAATTAACTGAAGGGCAGGAGAGGACAAACAAACCCTGCAAAGAAGAAATAAGAAAAATACTCAAAACCCAAAAAAAATAAGGCCCCGGGTGGAAATTGTATAACAGCAGAACTGATCAAAGCTGGAGAAGTAGATCTGGAAAATGAAATATGCCGGTTGGTGCAAGAAATATGGGAAACAGAAAAGATGCCAGTGAGCTGGAGAGAGTCGCTCATTTGTCCAATATACAAAAAAGGAGAAAAAAACTGTATGTGCTAATTATAGACCAATAGCCTTACTGGATGTCGTGTACAAGATAGAAGTGTTGACTATCAAAAACAGACTAGCAGAGAAAGCCGAGTCTATTCTGGGAGAGTACCAGTGTGGATTCAGGAAAAATAGATCGATTACAGACTAGATATTTTCGATTAAGCAAATCCAAGATAATAGCTTAAAACAAAATTTGGCACTACACTTGGTCTTTGTGGATTTCAGAGAAGAATATGACTCTATAAACAGAGAAGGACTTAACAAGATAATGGAAGAACTAAAAATTCCAAGTAAATTGATTCGCATGGTGAGAATGACCCTGAATGACACAGAAAATAGAGTGTTGGTTGAGGGCAAAGTATCAGACAAGTTTAAGGTGAAGAGAGGATTAAGACCGGGGGATCTAGTGTCGACATGTCTACTTAATTTGGTAATAGAGAAGATAATCCGGGAGTCAGAAATAAAAACAAATGGAACGATATACCAACAAACCTGCCAATGCTTGGCCTATGCGGATGATGTAGCAGTAATTGCAAGAGCAAAAAGAACCTCAAAAAAGCCATAAGTAGGATAGAAGAAAGGGGAAGGATGAGAGGACTAAAGATAAATGAGGAAAAAACAAAATACATGGAAATTACAAAGAAGAAGGATAATAAAAACAACAAAAGTTTAGATATAATAAACAACTTAGAGAAAAGATATACGTTTGCAAAAGTAGACAAATTTAATTATCTGGGAGTAAAAAATAACAGAGAGTGGACAAAAAAGGACAGAGATACAAGAAAGAATAGCGAAAGGACAGAGATGTTTGGGGGCAATCAATCCAATATTGAAATCAAAGAATGTATCAAGAAAAGCAAAAGAAAGAATAAATACGACAGTTGTCAGACCCACGGTGACATATGGATGCGAAACGTGGAAACTGAATGCAAGAGGAAGGGAGACGTTGGAGGTGTGGGAAAGGAAAGCTTTGAGAAGAATCTACGGAGGAAGGAAAGAAGAGGGACTGTGGAGAAGAAGAACAAATTACGAATTAAAATGCCTATATACGAAACCCCTTATAAGCCAAATCATAAGAAGCCAGCGATTAAGATGGTTGGGATACCTGGCAAGGATGAAGGAAGAAAGACAAGCGAAGCAAGCCGTAATAAGAGGAGTGGTTGGAAGAAGAGGCAAGGGTAGACCTCGATCTTCATGGATTCAGGCAGTAAAGCAAGATCTGGAGTTGATGGGAATCTCGCACTGGGAAAAGCTAAAAGGAGATAAAAAGAAGTGGAGACAAGTATGCAACCAAGCCAGGCCCCTTGAACTATATAATAATATAAACATAACGAATAAGCAGTGACGCTAAAAGCGAATCAAGTCCACGCGAGCGGAGCCGCGGGCACAGCTAGTCGGATTATAAAGAGTAAAAATAATTGATCTTGCCAATACAAATATTTAGGGAAAAAGTTAAAAATACTGGTTAGTGATTTATACTTAATACATTTACCTATTTAGTGATTAACTGAGTTTGAAAATATTTTACATTATGCTGTGTTAATCATGATTTCTTTTCTGCCACTTGTTAAATGAAAATAAATTTTTATTTTTAAATTAAAATTCACCTAATAATTATTACATAAAACTTAAGCCACATTTTATGTTTTATTATTAATTATCCTCGATTCATAACTGATGTAGGAGAATTAGTAATCAAATAAATCTTAATTTACAGTTAATAACTATGTATACTAACTGTCCTTTCGCATAATAAACGTAAGACAATAAAGGTAAATAATTACGGTTACAACCTCAAACTTTCTCTCAAAGCAAAATTTGAGTTCGGATACCCAAATCCAACTAAAAGTGTATGTCGAGCCTTTGGGGTAAACTTAAACGACTCCATTCTTCGTAGCTAGCAAGTGTAATTACACGGCATCAAGTTGACAAATAAGATAATTAAGATTACCCCACAAATGTAAATTGAATTATTCTAATGTATTGTTAGTCGTAAGTTGTATTGTAGATTCAAAATTGAACCCGTCCTCAAGATATATATTAAAATAAAACAATGTTGGAGTGAGTATGTATTGTTATATTTAGAATAATAAATAACAAACATGTCAAGATTTGTAGCACGTTGTAAGTATCAAAGAAAGCATAAACTATAGAATAAATGATTCGGGCAAATTAAATTAATATTAAATATAAAGTTGTCATTGCATGTGGGTCAAAATAAGTAAACCGGATTTCAAAGATAACTGTTTTTCGATAGAGGTACAAGTATTTTTTATCCTCTAAATTTTTTTTGCAATATTTCAATTATTTTGCGAATAATCGCTAGTTAAATATTTATGTATAGAACTTTTTATTTATTCATATTTTGGAAATGAATAGAGGGAAACCAGTTAATTTTTTAAAATGAAGCTGAATTCACACGGTTGTTGTAAAAATTAGAGAAAGTGAAACATTCCGCTGTTCAGTTGATTTGTAAAATAAAAAATTGATGTTACATTCGGCCACTCTGCCATTCGAAAAACTTATTATTTTCCTGACGGATGAGTTTTTGGAGAGCGTCAGCGTTAGCGGCTGAGTTTTTGGAGAGCGTCAGCGTTAGCGGCTCGCGCGTTAGAGTCCACGAGCGCGTTGGAGGCCGCGCGTCATCAGAAAAATATTAATAACTTCTTTAAGGTATTTCTTACGAGAAGACAGAGAGAGCATTATGTTGGAGAAAGACGCGACATAATTTGGTTTTTAAAGTATAATGAGTATGACAACGTAGCTTCTCGCTTGCTTTTCGTCGCACGCAATGACATGTTATTGCATTGGATATATTAGTCTGGGAGCTCAGTACCAAAATGCCTTATCGAAGTGTGGCTGATAATAGTATCACTTTGTTAATTATGCTTCACTTAGTCTCTCCAGGCGGTTTAAAGCCCCAACTCTGGTTCCTGTTCCTGGAAATACGCTTTAAAGCTGCAAGAAAAAGTTGGTGAACGAACCAAACGCTAAGTGGCAGATATTTTGAGTCTAGCTTCATTTCTGTCAAATATGACTGAAAAATGAATATATGTCATGGATATTGGGTCAATCCAAAGTTATAACGGTCCAAAATTATAGAAAAATGGACCCACCTAAACCCATAGAGAAGCGAATGTAATTTGTTTTAATATGTTCGTTGAGGTTTGTAGATACTAAAAATAACAATATCTGCCATAGAGTCTGGTTCTTTATTAAAATCGCGCGCCTCTCCTACAACGCGTGCTTCCGTCCTGTAATTTGTTTTTATCTCAAATACTATACACATGCGCCAGTGTCTCGAGAGATGTTCAAATCACTATTGAAGCAGTTACAAGCAGATTAATATATTTATTTAATTTGCAGTATAATTTAGCTCTATATTTTTTTTTATATTTAAACTTCAAATTTTGTTTATATTTATTATTTAAAATTTATATTCAAAAGCCTCAAAACTCCTTTTAATATGTAATTACGAAAATTTAAAAAAAAAAAACATTGGATAGTACAATGAAATTTTTGATTTTTAACATAACAGACAATAAGAATGATCCAAAAAACCTCAAGAATTAAAATTTTAAATATTTAAAACGTACAATAATTTTTGCCGCATTCGGTTAATGCCAATATAGCAATGACTGAATACTTTACCAGCCACCCGGGGTTTTACTGTGTTCTTTTTAAACTTTGAGTGTTGCGGCTTCCCTCTGGTGTACGTTATGTGTTTTTGGGTCGCAGAATCCGATCTGCAATTAGTTTTTTGAAAAAATGATAGGTCATTTTTGTCATTGTTATTAACAATTTTTTCAGTAATTATCTAAAAAAAAGTTATTTGATATAATTTATTTTTATAATAACGAAATCTAAGTTTAATAAGCGCTCCTTCCAAATTTTTTTAGATGTATTTCCACCCGCTGAATCTATTTTTGCAAAAACTTAACCTTGTTATTGTTATAAATAATTTATTATAAACAATTATGCTAATAAACAGAATTTCATAGAATTTATCTCCATAACAGCAAACTGTAAGCTTTTTACGAACTCTACCCAAGTTTTTTAGATGAATTTTGTCCTGCTTCTGAATTTCTAATCTATTTTTCCAATTTAATTAATTAAAAATTAAGAGTTTATTTATATGCAATTAGATAAAAATATTTGTGTTAAATTCTCCAAAAAAAAAAAAAATAATTCTAAATTGTCGGTAATAATAAAATAATTTAGTTTTTGAAAAAATGAAGAGAGAATTTAAATTTAGCGTGTTAAATAATATTATATTAAGTTATTAGAGAGAAAAACTATTTATTTGTAACAAAAATTAATAAATTTTTAGCAGAAACGGATTAGAAATTCGACTTTAACGTGTCAAAAAACATATAAACTCATACATTACGGCTAAATAATAATACGCATAGAGAAAATCAATTTGTTTATAACTTAAGCTTTGCATTAAAAATTCTGGACTGGACTTCTTGGCACATATTCGGGATTTCACCTCGTATTATATCATTCGAACACTGGTTCATTTATCTGCCGCTTTCGAATGAGTTCAAGTGGGTCCAAAAACTCTACAGGTTCAAAAATTCGTAGAAATTCAAAGAACCAGGATCTACAGCAAATAATATTTTTTCACTTATTTTTGAGTCCCAAATTAACTATATCTCGAATATCTGCCACTCAGCGATAAGTTTATCTTTTTTCAAGAAAAAAAAAATACTCCCGCAGGAACTGGTCTCCATGGCAGATATTAAAGCTATAGTATCCTCATAACATATAAAACTGCCACTCTGCGATGGGTTCACTTACCCTCAATTTTTTGCAACTTTCTCCCTCCATAACCATTATCTATAAGTTGTCTTTTTTGGTTCAGTTTGTCATATTTAATAAGTGATATATTTATCTGCCGCTCTTCGATTATGATTATGAGCCCCCGGACTATATATGATTTAAAATTTAAAAGAACGCCCGCATTCGCACAAGCTGTCTTTTTCAAGCTACGTTGCCACGACGAAAATTCACTCCATAAAATTCTATAAAAAGTAATATTTATCTAATATTTTTGCAACAACTAGGTAGTAAACTGCCTTCATATTTTAGCAAACGATAGCACATGTATATATAATGTTTTGTGACTTATTACTTTTTAATGCACATACGACAACAGAAATTGTAAAAAACGCATGATTTTGATGGAAGAAAAAGTATGGATTCCTATCTTATACGTGTTAAACATCTGAAATTTTACAATTAATTATGGTAAAACGGCGTGGTAAACCATCTTTGTATTGAAGCAGTGAATGCATGTTGCTAAAATCTATTATTTCTCAAAATTTCAAGCAAAACTACTTTTAACAGTTACTTGTAAGAAATACCCTAATATAAAAGGTTACTAAGTTTTTTTAATGTACTCAGTGGCGTATTACGTATTAAAATAGTGTGATCTCATTTCGAGTAAAACTGAGAACATTGTTTAATTCGCAATTGTTTAAAAAAATTGTTTATACTTTAACAAATTAAATTTTTACAACAACCTCATGAATTCAACTGAAAAGTAGCTTTTTAGCTTAATTAAATTTAGCTTAATTAAAAAAAACTCAATTATCTCTATTCGTTTCAGAAATATGAAAAATGAAAAGTTTTATACATTCAACCAGCGATTATTCGCAACATAATTGAAGAATTGCAAAAAAAATTAGGAGTAAAAAGGTACTTATACCACTATCGAGAAACATAGTTATCTTTGACATCCGAGAAAAAAAATTTTCAGGAGGCCCGTGTTAGTTATTTTGACCATATGATAAAAAAATGTATGGTTATGCTTAATAGAAATTGTCGTTCAGAAATCCCTGAATTGTGAATAGGGATAATACTGGATGTGTCGGCTGGAATGGTCAGTAATTTCGGATATACTCTATTGGGTCAAAATAAGGTCAGAAGTTTATATAAATATTTTCTCCAGGTCGACTCATTACGGAAACTTGAAATTTAGGGACTGTCCTAAACTGTATGCGCTGATTCAAACCGTGATACTAAAATTGTCGCATTTTAACAAGGACTTTTAAAGTAAAGGAAGGCGGGGTAAAAACTGACTATTGAAATTTATGTTTTTCTATGTCAAATTATTTTATGAAAAGATGGGGTCTTTTAATCAATATAATTAGATGAGCCGCTTTCGAGATAACTTGATTTAAAGATGATCTTGTTCGGTAAAAAAAAACATACACTATTACACAAAATGTTTTATGAATCTCGTTCAATAACATTTTTTATGAATATTATTAGTTGTTTTGTTTTACTGAAGAATAGAATATGGAATTTTTATTATTTTTTTATAGACGGTTTGGATGTGATTTTAAATTTTTTGTGAAAAAGAAATAAATTTAATTTCATACCAAATTCTAATCAAGTAGGCGTCTGTCACAAGAACAAGTAAAGTAAAAGTCACGTTTTTAAATAAGTTTGAGAAAGTTTTTCAATTTTCTTATGCCAAATTTTAGTTTTATTAAGTACGCAGACGTGCATTTAATATACGGGCTAGTTTCTGGTAATGTAACCGAAACGGCACGACTATACGCACCTCGAATTCCTGATCGCGAATTACATGAAGGTAGAACTTTTGAACGTGTTGATGGCAACTTGAAGGTTTTGGTTGGTTGGTTTGTCTGACACAGAATGCTTAAAGTAGAGCCGAACATTTTATAGGCAATATTGTACCGGAACCAGTACGGAGTACGTCGCCAAAGAAATGCTGTTGAAATGGAAGAAAATATTTTAGATTTGTTGGCAGACCACCGAACAAATAGTATCAGAAAATTGGCGACATCGCTTCAGACTTCAGAACCTTGAGTACATAAGGTACCTCAGGAGCAGTTACTAATAGCACTTCCAAAAGTTCACTCTATGTCCGTAGATGATTATCCTGCAGGATTAGAATATGCTAATTGAGTTTTGTATAAACAACGAGGAAATAATACGTCAGCAAGTACTCTTTAAGGATGAGTCAAGATTTTCTATGAAGAGTATAATAAATTCCCCAATTATGGAATGCTGAAAACCCCCTTGCATTTATCCAAACTAAAAATAGACATAAATTTTGGATAAACAACTGGATGGGAATTACTAGAAATTATTTGATTGGGTTATATATTATTGACAGGCGATTAAACAGAAAAACCTATTTGCGGATTCTTCGGGAAGACTTAAACAATTTATTGGAATACGTTGCATTACGTAATATGTGATTCATGCACGACGGTGCTCCGTCGCATTTCAATAAAGTTATTAGAGAATATTTAAATAATCAATTTATCGATCAGCATATACGTCGAAGTGGCCCATTTCCTTGACTACTTCGATCCCTAGACATCAATCCTTTGAATTTTTTTCTTTGGGTATATATCAAAAATCTTATTTATTTGACTCATGACTAAACACAAAAGGAACTATTAGAAAGACTTTTCCTCCATTGTGCTGAACAAAGGAATAATCCCGACATGCTCTTTAAAATTCCAAAGACTTGTTTTCTTAAATTAAGGAAGTGAGTAGCCGCACAGAGAGGACATATTGAGCATATTTCTTAGTTTTTTTTTTGTTATTTTATCATTATTAATTTAGAGGCTGTGTTTTTTATATTTTTTAGCAAATCAGTTATTACTTTTATTTTTATCTATTTGTTTTTTGTTATAAAGATTTTTTACCATAAAAATTAAAATAATACACAAACCGAATACTTAAAAAAACTATAAAATTGGAATATTCTATTTTTTCGTTAAAAGAAAAACATAACTAACAATAATGACAAAAAATTTAGTTTATGAGATTAATAACAGGTTCCGTTTTATAATGTGCGTTTTTGTCGTCCAAGGGAATCTTTAAATCAGTGTATTTTGAAAAAATGTTGAGTTTTTATAATTTGACTTATAGAAATATAAATTTTAGTATACAAAAAAGTTAGGGCTATTTTTTACTCTGCCTTCCCCTGCTTTTTTGAAGTCCCTGTTAGAATATTAACAATTTTAGTACTACGGTTCGAATCAATGCATGCAGTTTGGTACAGTATCTAAATTTCAAGATTATATGTACACCGGTTTAGCAAATAATAAATAACAACTTGTAAAACGATGGGAGATAGTTATCGAAAATGATGGAGAGTACATTATTGATAAATAAATACTATTTTTCATGAAAATGTGTCGTACTTAATTTGGTTTCTAATCGGGCACGAACTTTTGCAGACGCAAGCATTCAATTAAACACAGAAATATAAACCCCTTAAATATTTTCGAAGAACAAGCTCCTGCTCGATATGAAAAAATAACGTGCATTGTGGTTAAAACCACTAAATTTAAAGAAGTTATTCCTGATGCAATAACCATAGAAAACGCTGCGATTAATATTATGAATTCCTGAACATTTTGAGCCTGCTCATTGAGACAAATTTTGAGTGGGATACTCATATTAGCATTTTATTATAGTGATCAAGCCATATCATGTTATATGCTAATATTTATATTCAAGTTGTTGCTCATTTGATCTGTTACGACGTTGTCTTAACATTGTTATTCTATTGTATTTTTTTTAGCGAACCGTTAAACATAAGTATAGTTATTATAAGTACGAAAGAAAATGTTAAAATCCTTCTTAAACATGCTTGGTATCTCCCTTAGAGATAGAACTCAGAACGAGCAGATAAGGAGACGACCAGAGTCAATGACATAGCTCTGGAGGCGGTAATGATGGTGATAGGCCGGTCATCCCGAGACAGATCGGTGGCAAAAGATAGGGAAGCGTGGAAGAGATTAGAAGAGACCTACGTCCAGGAGTGGACAAACTTGGGTTGACAAGAAACCATCGACATACAGTTACTTTCGACGAAATACATGTGCCATAATACTTTTCAAGCCATTCTAGGGTTCTGGCTGTATTTTCTTCCATCAAAAAGTAATTTTTAATCAACACACGATATTCTTTTTGTTCCATCGTTTTGCAAAAATTGAAAGTAGCGTCACTCAAATAGCTGTAACTCGTAAACTAATGGACAAAATGTTATGAAAATTTTACACGAATCTTCTGAGAGTTGACAATAACTGAAAAATATATATATATATATATATATATATATATATATATATATATATATATATATATATATATATACATTGTTTGTGCTACTAACTCTTGGAAAGTCTTGTGATTTTTCACCCATGTAGTAAAAATTATGTTAAAAATAGTGTGTATTGTAATGTAAAAACAATTTTCTAGATGCACACTTCGAAGTGTTGTATATAAGAAAATGCATCTGGTGGTAAAAATTGAGTTATTGTGGTCAGTTATCTCCATTGAGCTATTACAAAAATCTTAACATCGTTTTGCCTTCAGATAGGAAATGCTTAAATATAAAATATATGTAGGGAAGTTTTATTAACAATTGTTATTCTTAATTTAAATACTTACTTGGGTGGACAATTATGTATGTTGCATTCCACAACAGTAGAATCTGGTTTTTGAGAATCGTTGCAGAGTTCTTCTTCGACTTCATCCCCTGTTACTCTATTTTGACATACTGGACGGGACATCTTGTAACCTGTAAAACAGATTCTTTTTACTTTAATATAACACTACTTAACATAAAATAAAGTAAAAACAAATGACGGCAAAAATAAATTAAGTTCAATTTTTTATCAATTTGAATTTCTTGCTATAAATTTACTTTATAGAATAACTGTCTAAATAACAAAGATGAACGAGACACAATATTTTATAACCATAAGTGGTTTTAAGATAATTAAACGACAAATTCCAAATAAAAAAAAACAATTAGCCCAAAAATATTTTACACAATATTTGATATTTACTAATATCTACAAAATTATAAGAATTAGTTCTCAACCTAAAAACTTTTGTTTGATTTTTTTTTAACATCGGTCGTTCGTACTCGTATTTTACGATATCGTAACATCCAGCTTTCTACTTATGTTTCTTTTAAACATAAATAGTAGTCGTTTTAGCTTTGTAAACATAGTAAGTATAATAAATTTTAAATTAATTTCGACGTTTCCGCACATAATCATCAGAGCGACATAATTAACGAGACGGTAACTAAACGTAGGAATCTAATAATATTTTCTGAAATACATTGAAATTTAAAAACAGTAAGAACATAATAACTAAAACTTTGATTTTTACTTTTGATTTATTTCTCTGAGTTAAACAAAACATCTATAAACACACAAAACTTAAGAAAATGGTAACATTATAAAGAAGGACGTTTACCCGACCACACTTAAATGATAAATACCATCTGTTTTTGGCCACCTTTGCTCAAGATAGTGCTTTCCCCAAGTTTAAATGGATAATCTTTAATGGCTACTTGAAATTTTGAATATTGGGTTACTTTGTTGAGATTTGTCTGTATTGTTCTTTTTTCCTTCACTCTTTTTAGTGTTGCATACGGGTCACTTTTAAGATCACTTCGGTGTCTGTCCGTTTGTCCGTCCGTGTGTCTGTCTGCCACATCCCATTTTTTCCGAAACTATTTAACATAGAAAGTTGAAATTTGGCTCTAACATAGGACTTGATGGCCTCATCAGAACCCTGTAGTTTTGAAAGTTAAATTTTGACTTAAGGGGTTAGTCTTTGGGGGTGAAATCGGAAGTGAAAAAAATTTTTTTTACCAGGTCATCGAGTGGAGCATCAAATGAAAACTTGTAAAAACTAATACTTGCGCACACTTTTCTTTGTATTATTTTTAAAAAATCGCGAATAATGGCTGTCCGCCCCCCTTATCTCGAAAAGTATTTTGAAAAAATTCTAAAATATTCTCCACAGGGTGTAGATTGAACGAAAATTATCACGAGTGCATTACCATTAGTAATTTATATGGCATATAAAAAAAATTTCAAGGTCATCAGTTTTCAGAGAAGACCGGAAAAAAACATTGTTGAAAACTCATTTGGGGCGTGCTTTGTAAAGTCACTGATCATTTTATACCACCGTAAAAAAAAATATTTCAAAAATCAATTAACGTACGAAACACTAATTGCCCAAGTTCAACTTGCACTTGACCGGTTTTTTTTTGTGTTCTACTGAGTCATCGGAACTTTCGTTGATTTTATTTTTCTTGAAATATTTATTCTCACAAAGTATTGGCATAGCAGCATATTTTTCATTGACATTGTGGTGGTTACTATTGTATACGTTGATTTACTTACTAAACTCATAAACAATAAAAATCATTATAATAGATAGGATTTTTCACAATATTTATTTTTAGCTTATAAATCAATTATTGAACCGAATATCCTATTCAAGCAATTACTTGTTTTGTTATATTTGATACTCAAAATTCTCCAGTACTTCAATAGTTCTTTACTAAAATAAAATTTTTCTGTTTAAACCGAACAATATTTGTACAGTGTTAACAGATGTTTCTCACTAGACAAATAAGTTATGCTGTTACCCCCCTCCTATTGCTTTGCTACAAAATTGTTTAAGATAGAAACGTATTGTAGCTCTTTCAGATGAAATTCGGTATTTTAAGACATCTTGTATAGGCTAAAGAAGTTAAATTTATGAAGCAATAATTTCACAGACCTGTTTAAATTTTAAATCAAAATAACTGGCCATGTCTTTTTGAAACTTTAAAACAAATATCATACGTCTTTAACAGGCAATCGTAGCTTTCAGATCTTTTGTAGATTAGATTGATATATTTTTGAGATTAGGCCATGTCAAATTAAAATGAATTTTAGAATTTTCAGTTTAAAAGTATTAATTTTTGTTCGGTATACATATTATGGATGCCACTGCCTAAAATACGAAATTGAAATGTCAATGTCAAAATGTTGAAAAAACTTTTTTCTTTAATTCGTTTAACCTACAAGAGCCATTTCTGTATAGCTATCAATGGTTAACTGCTTGAAAATAAATACGGCTGCTTTCATGCTTTATAACTTGCATTAAATTGATAACTCTATGTTTCATATTGGTGATATATATTTCTATGCTGCTGTTTTCATGCTTTATTCGATACTATTTCTAGAATAATGACTCTATTACTGTTTTAGCAACTATATTGTTTTGGATTTATGATTTAATAGTGTTTGTCCGGTTCTTTGTCACGTACCTAGTTTAATTATTACTTATTGTAAGCAAAGTTATTTAAATCAGAAAATTATATCTAAAATTGTATATACATGGGATGCTCGATAAGTCTATATAATTCTGTTTGAGGGCAAACATCTTTTTATTTCTCTGTATGGTGACCTTTAAAATCCATACACTTATTCATGTAATTTGTCAAACACTCGTGTAGATGCTCTTTCATCCCAGTTAATTCTTCATGTTTGGAAATTGGAAGTACGAGAAAGCCAAATCTAGTTAGTAGGGGGTGGGGTGCTCTAAAAATTCGTATCGTTAGCTACAACAACTTGACGTTCACAGTTGCAGAATAGTGAGCTGATGCATTGTCGTGGTGAGAAAATCTGTTTTTCTGCCAGATATGGTCTTGTCTCTTTTATTGCATTATTTAAACGATCTTGCCAAGATTTCTAATAAACTTTGGGAATTGTTGTATCTATTTCCAAGGAGTGTATGACGATTACACTAGTCAGTATGTATACTATGTTCTCTAATAAAGATCCTCATCAGTAGTGCACATTAACATAAAAATTAAAAATTTGGCAGTAAATATAACATAGGTGGTCGTAATTTTACCATAACTAGTCACGAAGCGTTTTATAAAAGTCTGGAAAATTATTCAATAAGTTGAAAAATGGTTTAGTTTTTACTACTAATCGAGAAAAGCACTAAGGTAATGTCCATCAATACGTCGAACTTTCTTCTTCATCTAATGTCGTATGCGACGTGTAGTGGTTTCAGTGTCCCTCATGATAGATTTGTTTCTGATTAATCGCTCTTTTAAATGCACTTCTCAATCGGGATCAGTCTTGGATCATGTTGCGGGCGTTTATGTCCAAAATGTTTTGTGACAACATCTGACCATCTAGTAGGTGATCTTCCCCTACCTCTTTTACTTTCCGTCCCTGAACCACAAATCTTTCTATGTTGTCGCTACGTGTGATGTGACCGAAGAATATTTTTTGATATGTCATAATAGATAGTTTCTGAATTGGCTGAATTTCTTTTAGCCATCTAAAGTTCGCCTTTGATATGCTTGATGTAAGACCCATGTCTCAGAATCATATACGAAGTCTCAGTATACAAGTGTGCTTACAAGCTTGAAAAGGGTTGTACAAGGAGTAACAAGCTGAACTTCATACGGATGTGAAGTATTAGCGCGACGTGTATTTTTAGTATTCACCGCTTTGGAAGGAATTAAGCGGGCTATATCTATCGAACACCTTCCATGAAAATACTTGTAGAATAGACTCAAGTGGCCTACCGTTCTTCGATGTTTCAACGAATCAAGGTTGCTGGCCAGTTCCGGGCCTCCAATCAAGCGAACAGTTCTCTTCTGAATAGAATCCAACAAACGCAGTGTATGTTTGGGAGCAGAGCCGTAAACACGGGGGAAATATTTATTAGTCGAATTTGAGCTTTGTACAGAATTAAAGGTTGTTGTTGAGTGTAAAAATTTCTAGTTCCAAATAATATTCCTACCTTTTGAGAAGCTCTCTTTGCTATGCTTGTAACATGTTCACGCCAAGACATATTTGCTCCCAAATTAACGCCAAGTAAGTTAAGTGACGATGCTAGAGGAATAGAATGCCCTGACATAATTGTGTAGGGTTAAGCAACGTTAACTTTTTTAGAAAAAACTTCCGCTTGGGTTTTGTAACGTTAAATTCTACTGTTTTGAAGCAGCTCTGTTTTTATCTATAGTTGATAAGGAAGGTAATACTCGTAAATATACTATACACCGACAAAATGTATTTTACCCTGTCAGCTCTAGTTCTTTACCTAACCGCATTTTTTATTTTTAGCCGTCTTATTCGAAAACAGCAAGTTTTACAATAACACTGATAAAATTAATCTTATTATTTCATAATGGCTAGTAAGTTAAGACGTTGTGTTAACGATAAGTTTTGTTACATTTGTGGTGAATATATTTTGAAAGATAAGCGAAAAGTGGTAACAGATACTATCACTCATTTGAATTTTGCTTACTTCAGTATAGAAATTCGCAATCAAGATAAAGCGTGGGTTCCCCATAGTATATGTAGAATGTGCATTGAACATCTGCGACAATGGTAGAAAGGTACACGTAAATCTGGAGTACCCATGATTTGGAAAGAAGAAAAAAAATCATCACGACGATTTCTGTATGACAAATATACTGGGCATCAATAAGACCAATCGTCATAAATGGAAATATCCCAATATTTTTTCAGTAAGAAGACCAATACCCCATTCAGAAAACGTTCCAGTACCAGTTTTTCATCAGCTACTACTATTTCAGGATGAAGAAATTGGAGAACCCAGTGCTTCTCAAGGAAGTGAATATTGTGCAGAAACATCGAATCATAATTTATTTTCAAAAAAAGAGACTTAGATCTGTCAAAAGAGCTTGCCGACTTGCTAGCATCAAGATTAAAAGAAAAAAATTGCCTATCCTCTGATGTAAAATTTTTTTTTATGTCGCACGACAGAACAAAACTTATTGCAATTTTTTTTATTCTGATGAATAGTATATTGTAGTGATGTGAGCGGCTTACTCACTTTCATGGGCTTGCAGAACTAACAGGCAAGTGATTGGCGTATCTTTATTGACAGCAGTAAACGAAGTCTAAAAGCTGTACTTTTACATAATGACAATAAACGTGCTTCTCTTCCGATTGCCCACTCTACTTGTACGAAAGAAGAATATTAAGTGATTTCAGTACTTTTACAGAAAATAAAATATGTTGAATATAAATGGGTAGTATGTGTCGACTTGGAGATGGTTAATTTTTGTTACGACAACAAAGTGGCAATACAAAATATCCATGTTTTATTTGTTTGTGGGACAGTCGAGCTAAATCAAGGCACTAGATACAAAAAAAATTGGCCTGTGAGAGATGCTTTGATCATTGGTGAAAGAAACGTAATAAATGAGTCTTTGGTTCCGCGAGAAAAAATCATTCTTCCACCCAAAGCTCTGGACAAAAATAGTCAATGTTTCAATTTTATTTCTCAAAAATTTCCTGGAATAAGTACTGAAAAACTAAAAGTGGGCATTTTTGATGGGCCCCAAATACGTAGATTAATTAAAAACTCCACTAATTTTGAGACATCTATGACTGAAGTTGAACGACTTGCGTGGACATCTTTTGTAGCGGTTGTACAAAATTTCCTCAGAAATTACAAGGCTGAAAACTATGTACAGTTAGTTTATCACTTTAAAAATTTAGGCATATGAGCATAAAAATACTACCTTAATAGTCATATAACCTCAACATAACCTAGGAGATTTGAGCGGAGAACAAGGAGAACGTTTCCACCAAGATATAAAAACAATAGAGAGCAGGTATCAAGGCAGATGGGGCAGATGGCAAACTATTGCTGGGGACTTTAATCACTTAAGAAACAATTTCTTCATATAGAATGTTAAAATAAAGCCATATTTTTGTAAAAATGAAGTTTTTTTCTATCTCATTAACTGATACAAAAAAACCAGTAACATTTTTGACGTCACCTTATCCGACATACTTAAAAATCAGGTCTAAAATCCTAGGCACCAAAATGTGTGTAGGCCAGTGTTATCTTAGCAGACCATAACCTTTCCTGTTAAAGGATTGTTTTTTGTTTCTTTGTTACAAGTTCTCTGTTTGGAATCAATTGTCTTGATTATTGCTTGCTCTCAGGCTGATAGTGATAAAGAAATCAGTGTTATAAAACAATGCAAAATTCTTGTAGATACCTTTCAAATAGCTTCAAACTGTTCTTTCAGTGTTTCACATATTCACATTGGTGATGTAGAGTCAGCAAATGGAGCACACATAATGCAGTTGTTTCCTTAAGTATAAATTTTCATGCAACTTCTTATGTATGCGATGTTAAGATGCCCACGTCCTAAGCAAATGCAAGTATATTAACTCTCCTATTACCCTATCATGGATTTTTTAAATAATTTCTAAAATACTAAACTCAAAAAGGCGTCCAAAACGTTGAACTTCGTTTGTCGTAATATAGTCACTTCGAAAAAAATAACTTATGAACTGTTTTAAGCAAAAGTGTGATTCTCCACAATGTTTAAAATGTTAATCAAGCTTAGCACTAGTTTACTCTTGATTTAATACACAGGAACGCCAAGTAGATTAATTTGCTTATTAAAATCTGGCTAAAACTGCGAGTGTAACCCTCTAAGAATTGCTAGAAAAAAATGCGGGTATAAACTTATCGAATAGTTCAGCTATACGTTGACCGAACAGTACACGTATATGTAAACAACCGGGCAGAGGTCCCTGAACGAAAAAAAAACTCTTTGGCATAGAAACTTTAAAAGCTTAGACCGTTTCCATTAAAGCAAACTTAATGCTTAGAGAGGACATTTTCTTAAATAAAGAACCCTATTATATATTGGAATGTTAAAAACGAAAACATTCCATCGATGATAAGGAGTCACATATTTTTCACATAAAAATGGCACTTTAAAGGCTTAAACCAAATTTGAAAATCGATAACCGGGGGGATGGAAGAACCAAATAAACCTTTTCATAGAGTGGGACTTCAAAAACTTAAAAATCGATGACTAGCGAGCGGGAAGGGATTTTTCACAAAAATGAACCCCTTCATTCCAGAAACTTAAATGGTCCCTCTACTAAATAAACACTCTGTTTGTTCTACATTCATGGAGGCACAGGGCATATACTTAGCTTGTATAAGCCACTGATATTGATGTCATTTTTGGCATGTATGTATTAATTTTATTTTTTTTATATTCCACGTCAAATGTTTGTCATTTTGGTAAAGCAAAATTTCAATTTTTAATGGAAAAATGTTTACAAATATCATATAAAGGTTAAAGTAATTGTATCTGGAGGGAAAATGAGAAAAAAGGAATTAAATAAATAAAAAGTTTTTGTTTACTTTACATGTGATAAATTAATGATTCCAAAATATTGCGGAATAAGATATATAACACTGGTCAACACTGAAATTTTTTCCTGAAATTTTATATGGGTATACCTGAGGCACTAATTACGGAAAAATACTGATTTAATGCTATCAGCTCTACTTTTTTATTTATATGAAATTCAAAAATGGAAAAAAGATACATTTTTTTCTATGTTTGATATAATTACACACTATGAAACGTTCTTTTATACGATTTTCTTTAATGTACGGCTTGAAGATCATCTCTTTGCAAACTCCAACAGTAATCAGCCATTATATGGATATCCCACTTTCCTCGATAACGCTCTTCACTGAAATCGCCAAGATTTTCTGGGAATCGCTCTAAACGAGAATGTAAGTAATGAACCTTGATACTCATGTTGCAGCTCCTATCTTTCAGACTGGATAACATACACTCAACTAACTCAGAATAGTTGTCGGACTTATTGTTTCGGGAAAATTTTTAATCAACACAACAAACGATTTTCAAGCTTTAGACTCGACTTCATTCACAAAGTTTGGGTCTTTCACAAGCTGTCTGATTTGTGTCCCATCAAAAATATCCGCTTTCCATTTTTCTGTGCTTAATCCTGGAAAATAGTTGTATAATCTTCTTTCAAAGTAGTAGAGTGTACGATAGGTATAGAACCATACTTGATGCCGTTATGAAGTAGCACACACTGTAAGTTTCTCTTGCTACTGTCTATAAAAAGACGCCAATCATTTGGTTGATATCGTTGTGAACTCATCTTCTCCAAAATATTTCTGACATCATTACAAAAAACTAAATCATTTTCTCTAGAAAAGTATGGTAACAAATTCTTTTTTGGGGTTCGATATAAAGTAATTTTGGTTCCTGGTGCAAGTAAATTCTTTTTTTTAATCGGGATGCCAAAATTTCAGAGCTTCTTTTGACAAATTTAGATCCCTTACTAAGTCATTCAATTCTTTTTGATTAACAGGTTGAGGATCTGATGACTGACTATATGTAAAAATCTGAATCAGTATTGCCCATTGTGTTGTCTTCAATTTCCATAAGATCTGGTTCTTCAGAGCATTTAGATGATACTCCTTGTATCTCACCAGAGTATAGAAGAGGTCGTTGAGCGAAGGGGCAGTTAGGATATAACTATTTATTTCGATTTTCGGAATTTATGCGTTAATATTTACGAAGCAAAAATAGCAGTCGTCATGGTGATTTTGAAGGTCCTGCCAAATAATCGGTGTTTTAAATTTGAAAGCACTTCTTTTTCCATTTTACCATTGAAGCAGATACACAATATAGTTCTGGCATACAATATGAGGTATCCATTGCTTGTCTTAATTGCACGATGTTATTGGAAAGTCGTCAAAATACGTACTTTTAACGAAGTCCGAGATAGGTTTTCGACATTTTTCAAAGATGTATTCACCACAAATATAACAAAAAACAAACTGGATTGTCTACATGTTGAAGCTATATCTGAAATAAATAAAATTATTATTCTGAGTCGGGTAGATCTTAAAAAAACTGCGGCTGTCGTCTAAGTTAGAGTAGACCGACAATATAAAAAAACATGAGCTGTCAGAGAAAAACTAATATCGGATTCGAAATTAGAATACTACAATAAGCCCAAACCTGAAAAAAAAAAAATAGAGAAAAAATTTTAAAAAAAATATATTTGTTGACCAGTATAATCGATTTATGTTTACAATAACTTACATATATATTTTTATTAAACCCATAATTGATACAATAACGATTTGGATATAATACCAACCGACAAAATTTTAATATATCAATCAGCATCAGTGATTTATTGTTATGCACTTTTATTAAATATTCGGTATATTTGCAAGTGTATAACTATGGGCTACTTGAATTATACTTTCAAAACTGATTTTATTTTTTCTTCATAAAATGTAAAATGTGGGAACAATCGACTAGACGAAATGTTGGCAGCCCTGGCAATAGCATGGTGACCAGGTGAACACAATAGTTATAAGATTTTAAATATATATTAAATATTTTTTAAAATATTTTAACCTCTTGGGCGAAATTGTCACTATCTTATTAGCACTAACAGCAGCTTTATTTTGTTTTTAATAAATTAAATAAATTATCTTATGAAGTATTAGGAACGTAGTAGGAAATTTTTAACAGATATATAATTACCATATAAATCATTAAGTTTTTTATTACATTTCCAAAAAAAAAAAATGGTAAAATATTTACTTAGTACTTCCGTGTAATTATAAATTACAAAGTGAAGATTTCCTTTAGATCATTCTGTAAATAAATTCCTTTGCATATTATTTCCCGTAAAATTAAAAAATATAATTATTCGAAAAAGTGATGCATATATTAAAAGCCACTTTTATGGTCCCTCGTCCTCCGTATTTTACTCATAATAAGTTTTACTATAATAATCCTATTTAAAGTATTCATTATTGCAACCAAAAATAGGGGAATATTTTCGTAAGACTATGAAACTGTACAAAATTTATTGACTCACTTTTTACTTGGTTCCTCTGAACCCATACTATTTAAAAACTATAGGTTTTCTTTCTACTCCAAATATCATATACGTACTAAAGCTGAAATTGGTATCTCATATGGTTTGAGATTGGTAATTATCATGTCAACAGACTGATTGAAGGAAATGGGAAACTACGATTTCCTTAATCAAGGGACCTTGGAACGTATAGAAATGCAAAAATAATTTTTTCACGAATACGATATTTCTTTTTACCAAAGAAACTAAAAAGATATGGTTGTTAGTTAACATTCGATTAATATACTAAACATTTTCTATCTAATTTCAGCCGTCAACAAAAAATACCCAGACTTCTACCCTGGCATAGCGTTGTGTCTTGCCAATTACTGTAAATTTCTCGGCCTAAATTCATTTCTGACCTGGCCTCTACAGCAAAAAATGGGAGGGACAGACAAAAAAATAATTACATGAAGTTTAGAATTTTTAGTGAACCATGTTAAATGCAATTAGGAGTATAAATCAATATATTAGAATATACTCAACATAAGATGTGATACTACTTTTAAAAGAGGCCCTAGTTGATTTAAGTCAAAATGGTAAAAATTTTGCTGAAAGTTAGCATCGAAAGTACTTCTAGTGTTTCCTCATAAAAATATGTTATTATAATGTCATCTTAAACACATGAAATAAAATTCATTATTGTTTATAAGTAATTACAAAACCTATTTTTAGTGCTTTTAATGTTACAAGAAACAAAACTGATCAATTTCTACATGTGCATTTTTTGACAGTGTATTTCTATAAAAATCAGTAAAAATGCGAGTTGAACATATGAATGATAAATTAGTTTAATCATTTTATATTTCCTATTAATTTTACTGTTCAAGACTTATATCAACCAATATATTTTTCCCTAATTTAAATTTCGCTGATGCCATCATTTCTAACGTGTACAAAATTGTCGAGTTTAATATAACTTACTTACTTACTTATTTAATCCTTAGCCATGATACCTCTCGGTGTAGGCTAGTGTGAGTGGGTTGGGTTAGGTTGGGGTCTTCTATATTTCTCTCCATCTTTCTCTATTTCGGGCTAGCCTTGTTGCCTCTTCCCACCTCACTCCCCTCTTTTCTATTGCCCTCCTTACTTCCTCCCTCCATGTTCTTCGTGGTCTTCCTCGACTTCGTTTTCTATTCTCTCTTGCTTCATACACTCTTCTTACCAGTCTTTCCTGTCCTATTCTTTGTATATGTCCAAACCACCTCAACTGACTTTCTTCTATTTTCTCCTGTATCGGCTTCATCTCCAGTGTTTCCCGTATATTAACGTTTCTTATCCTATCCAGTCTTGTCTTTCCTTCAATCTTTCTGAGGAATCTCATTTCGATGCTTTGTATCTTACTTCTGTGACTTTGTGTTGTTGTCCACACTTTAAATCCGTATGTAATTATTGGTGCCGCCACCCTTTTGAAGATTTGTAGATTTGTTGATTTTGGTATTCCTTTTTTGCCTAGGAATGTGTTTTTGATACTATTAAAGAGTTTCCCCGAGGCCTCAGTCCTCGCCCTAATCTCCTCATCTAGCACTCCATCCCTCGTCACCATTGCACCCAAATATTTGAAACTCTCTACCTGCTGTATCTTTTCTTCTCTTAGGTATATTTCATTCGTTTTGTTCTCCTTGCTTATGATCATCGCCTTCGTTTGTTTCATGTTTATGCTCATATTAATGCGTTCCAAGCTTTCATTTTACATCTTTAGGTTTTCGTTCAGGTTTTTCTCGGTTTTTTTTTTTTTGCGATCAGTACTATATCGTCACAGCCTATGTTATCTCTATTATTCCAACTCAGTCCATGTTCCGGAACCCTACACCTCGTCTATCCCTACCGAGAACAGCAGTGGACTCAGTATACACCCCTGTCTGATGCTTTTAGATGTTTCGAAACTCTCTGACTTTTCATGTCTTACTCTAATATAATTTGTTGTTTGTCTATACAGACATTTTATTCCATTTATTGTCTTTTCATTAATTCCTCTATTCTCCAGGGTCCTCCAGATGTCTTCTCTGTCTATTCTGTCGAAAGCCTTTTCCACGTCTATGAAACATAGGTGTACTTCTCCTGCTTCTCTTAGAACTGACTATGAAGTTGGCATCTGTCACCCCTCTGTTTGGTCTGAAATCAAATTCAGTGTCTTCTAGTGTTTCCTCCATTCTTTCTTTCAGCCTTTTCTCTATCATTCGTGCGTATAGTTTTCCTACTACGCTGAGTAGTGTAATTCCTCGGAAGTTATTACAGTCTCTTGTGTCTCCCTTTTTGTGTATGGGTACTGTGATTCCCACTTGCCATTCTTTTGGCGCGGTTCCTTCAGTGTATATTTTGTTCATCGATATTTGCAATATTCTTACCATTTCTTTGTTTTCGGCTTTTATCATTTCCGCTGTTATGTTGTCCTGTCCTGGTGCTTTGCCTGCTTTGATTTTGCTTATTGCCGCTTTGCCTCCTTTGGTTATCTCTTCTTCATGTTCATCTCTCTCCCTCTCCCTTATCTGCTTCAGGTTGTTTGCTCTGTTTATTTGTTGTATTATATCTCTCCCTTTTAAAAGGTTCTTGAAGTACTGCCTCCATCTTTCCATGATTTCTTGATCTTCTGTTAATATTGTCCCTTGTTCATCATTTATATTTCTTTGTATGGTTTCTTTGTTTTTTCTTTGCTTTCTCATCACTCTATAGAACAGCTTTTGATTTTCGTCGTACGCCCTCTTCATTTTTTCTCTCTCTCTATCCACATTGCTCTCTCTCCATCTTTTACTAGGTCCTTAATCACCTTCCTTTCTCTTTTATATCCTTCTTAATCCGGTTGCGCCTTCTTGCTTAGGTAGTTCTTCCATTTTCTCCTTTTTACTTTAACTGCGTTCTTTATTTTTTCATTCCACCACTGTGTCTTTTTGTATTCTTTGCTTACAATCCTTGCGGTCCCATACACCACTTCGGCTGTTTTTAGTATTGCCTCCTTTATCTTCGTCCAGTTTAATATAAACTGTATATAAATTAAATTTTAGGGATGAAATTACTATATTTAAATGAAATTTAAATGAAATTAGATTTAAGAAAGATAATTAGAAGCAAACTCTCCAAAAATCACTAATAAAATAAAAAAAAAAATAAAAAGATTTTGAGGTAGTTTAAGTTAGGTCTGTACTTATTTCCAATATAAAGGTAATTAATGTAATAAATGTCCAAATAAACACTTACTAATTGGCTTAAAAGTTTACGTTAATTTACCTTCCTGCAGTTGATACTGGTCTAATTGCTAATTTCAAGCTCAACAAGTCTGCAAAGCACTTAGGTTAACAAATGTTGTGGTGTAGTAGCTAATCGAGAAGACTATTTAACTTTAGTTTTACTTAAAAAATATATCTGTAAGTATCTTATCACATTGTTATGTGCGTAATATGCATTAATATGTTAAGCTTTAAAAGAGTGTTCCCAAAATAGGCCAAAAATCGCCCGTTTTGGCACCCTCGAATTCTAATACAAATTGGTGCTAAAAGATTGTTAATGATGAGGACAAAATTTTGAGTTAAGTATACTTTTGGATTTTGGGGTATGAGGGATTGAAGTTATACGCGGGTGATAGAAGTGCTAGATTTTTACCCCACTAGATATCAGCACTTCCAAAAACCATCCAATACGAACTTGCAGAACAAACAAGACGTATATTTACCATTCCGATTTTGCACCCCTTTTATTTTTTCGATAGCTTTTCACCCCTAGAAAGTACGGTGGTTACTCAGTATATATCACCACTACACCAAACACTTTATGTTAGCTTCATCGCGATGATGATTGATTGAGTCAATCATCGCTCCTGATGAAGCTAACATGTTAAATCGAGGCAAAAATAAAGTGTTTGGTGTAGTGGTGATATATACTGAGTAGTATCATTGTGCCAAAGATTCCACATTCCCAACTTAGCACATAAGATATGCCTATGTCGCTAATTATAACATCATTTGTGTAACATACATCCAAATAGTTCTGAAGGCGACAATGGCAACTTCCATCCCTTTTACCTCTCAAAAAACAAATGTATACTTAACATGAAACTTTGTCATGAGAAAGTCATCATCATTCACAATCATTTAGCATACAATATATATCAGAATTCAAGGGTGCCAAAACGGGCTATTTTTGGGGTTATTTTTTGTGTAAAATTTTAATAAACATTGCTTGATTTTGGTTTTAGTCTAAGCACAAAAGTGGACAAAGCTAATTGTGCCCTTATTGCAACCTAATTATGGTCTAAACGATAAAACCACACAAAGTACCATATTCTTTAACTTTTTTATTTGGTTTTCATAAATAATATTTGATTTGTGAATACGAAACAATATATCTAATGGTGTTTTAATGTCATTAAATTTTTAGCATGTTAACATTCATAACTAAATTTACAAAAAAAAATAACCTAATCATTATAAACTAAAAAATTGATTTTTGTTTGTGTTCCCCTCTCAGATATAAGCTTAAGTTGTCTAATAGCGCAGTAAAAAAAGGTCAAAATAATGATAAGATAGGCATAGTCTAGATACAGCAATATTATTTTTTTATCGTCTCTGAGGTATCACCAGGAGTATTGTCCTGAGTTTCGGACTTCGAAAAACTTGTGCTCTTTTGTTTATAAACAATTTAAGTTTTCAAAACGCGTTTTTTGAGCTTAAAATGTGAATAACTCCTGTTTTATCAGTCGGATCGAGACAAACAAAAAACTAAACTATTCCTAATGAAATTTCCAACAAATTCTCGTTAGTTTTAAATCGTTCAAATGTGTATACAACCTACAAAATTCTGTTTCTTTTTTTTCATTTTATTATATAGGTCGACTAAGTGAACCGATCGGCTTGTAACTTTCAGAAAAAATATCCTGAAATTTTGGTACAAAAATATTGAATCTAGTGGACACAATTGAATTTGTTACAATTTTGTAGGTTATGTACACATTTGAGCAACTTAAAACTAACGAAAATTTGTTGGAAATTTCATTACGAGGAGTTTATTTTTTTTTTGTTTCTATCCGACATACATATATAACCGGAGTTATTCGCCTTTTTAGCTCAAAACCTCGTTTTGAAAACATCAAGTGTTTATAAACAAAAGAGCACAAGTTTTTCGAGGTCCAAAACTCAAGCCAATACTCCTGGTGATACCCCAAAGAGGATAGAATCATAATATTGCCGTATCTAAGCAATTTCAAATGCTTTTTTTACTGCACTGGTACTATATGATTATGTTCAAGGGCATGTTTAGCAAGACTACCGTACCCCAATAGAGCTTAATGTTCTTTAAGCGACCTCTGAGTTTCTTTAACATATTTCGTCTAGCAATCATTATAACTTATCTTATCCACTTTTTGTCTTTCCAACTATGGATATTTTTAAAGTTATTTGATGACTTATAAACTAACTTGAGGTCAAGTTAATTGTTAAAGAGTTTTTTAACTTGCTTATTAATTTGATGTCAACATGATATAAAATATTATTTAATGTATATATATATATATATATATATATATATATATATATATATATATATATATATATATATATATATATACATATATATATATATATATATATATATATATATATATATATATATATATATATATATATATATATATATATATATATATATATATATATATATATATATATATATATATATATATATATATATATATATATATATATATATATATATATATATATATATATATATATATATATATATATATATATATATATATATATATATATATATATATATATATATATATATATATATATATATATATATATATATATATATATATATATATATATATATATATATATATATATATATATATATATATATATTATATATATATATATATATATATATATATATATATATATATATATATATATATATATATATATATATATATATATATATATATATATATATATATATATATATATATATATATATATATATATATATATATATATATATATATATATATATATATATATATATATATATATATATATATATATATATATATATATATATATATATATATATATATATATATATATATATATATATATATATATATATATATATATATATATATATATATATATATATATATATATATATATATATATATATATATATATATATATATATATACATATATATATATAACTGGTTTTACAGCTAGTGTGGTCGCCTTCTGGTACCTAGTCTCTAAGCCTTTTGATTGTTCTATTCTCCCTCATTAAGGTTTCTTTTTGACATAGCTCTCTCCACTCCCATCATCCAAGTATTTCCGGATCTGCCTCGTTTTCTCTTTGCTGGTGTCCACTTCATAGCTTTCTTTGGTATTCTACTCTCATCCATTTTATTAATGTGTCCGTACCGTATTAATTGTTCTTGTTGTATGTGTTCTAAGATGGTATTTTCTCTGTTCATACGTCGTCTTATTGCCTCATTCTGTATCTTATTTCGTCTAGAAACTAGGTGCTCTTCGAAGGTAGTCCATTTCTGTAGATAAAAGTTATCCAGCTATATTTTTGTTGATCTACCAGACTTCATTTCCGTAAGCTAAATTACTTTTCACAATGGTATCATATATTCTTAATTTTGTTTTCTTTAAGATATTATTTTGCCATAGAATTGAGTTAAGCATTCCAATTATCTTTTTAACTATTTACTCTGCTCTAGATTGTTTTATCATGCCTACCTTCCTGTGCTACGTTAATACCCAGGTATATGTACTCATCGCGTGGTTTTATCGCACTGCCTGCCTCTATATATAATTCTCTCTTCTGATATTGGTATAGCTTTTTTACCATAATTTCCGCTTCTTCATGATCTTGTGCTATAATGACAAGGTCATCTGCGTGGTGAAGTGTGAGTAACATCTCATTGTTCAGAGGTATTCCTATGAATTTACAACTCTTTTTCCAGTGCTCAAGTACGGCATTTAAATAGATATTGAAGAGTAAGGGAGACATGCAGCAACCTTGTCTTAGACCCTTTGTAATTTTAAAGGTATGACTGACGTTTTTATTTAATTTTACTTGGGATTCTGCTCCCTTATAAAAGTCTTGAATGGTTTTTACTAGAGTAACATTGATGTTGGTTTGCTACAGTACTTCAAATAATCTATTAATTGGTACTGTATCGTACGCCTTTGCTAAATCAATATAAACTATCCAAGTTTCTCTATTAACTGATGTTCTTTTTTCAAGTAGTTGGGTAATACAGAAGATATTACCAGTGGTGGATCTTCCTGCACGAAAACTTGATTGTTCTTCTGATTGATAACGTTGATATTCATTTAGTACCAGCTAATTCCATATTTTCCATACAAGGCGCTAACTGAGTAGATTGCAGACAAACTTCTATAGTTTGAGGATTGATCCTTTGCTCCTTTCTTAAGTAGTGAGTTAATCCACTCTGACGGCACATCTTCTTCATTCAATCATCTTCCCATAAGTACTCTTATCATTTATAATAATTTATGTGAACTATATTTGATCAATTAAACAAGAATTTCACCCAGATCTGGTGCTCTTTTGTTTTTTAGATTTCTTATGGCTATCTTTAGGATGTTTTATTATAGTCATACTAGTTCCGCTGTTATTTGAATTTATTTATTTTCTTTTGTTTTGAACTCTGGTCTTGTGTTTGTAAGGATATTCTCTAAGTCAGTTTTCCAACGGTTAATACTTATTGGGTTAATTTTAACATAGCATTTTTTTTCCCATTGTTCGTTTCTCTTATTTCTGATCTTATTCTTGAAAGCCCTTCTAGCATTTCTTTAGTATCTAAGTCTCTATCTGATTTGCTCTGTAACCATTTCTTGTATAGGTTTTGTTTGTTACTTTTATCATTTTCCAACTTTTCCTTCTACCACAAATTTCTTTTATGTTGAATGTTATTTAGTTTTTTGCCTACTGCTTCGTCTGCCGCTTGATGTATTGCACATTTGATATGTTCATACAGTTCTTCTGTTGTTTTATTATGGTATTCTTCGTTAAGCTTTTGATCTAATCTCCTTTGATATAAATATTTTGTACTGTCTACCTCTAAACTCTCTAAATTATATCTCTTTCCTTTCTTTTTGACAGTGGTATCATCTTGATTCTTTTATAGGTCCAAATACCTTTAGCAGTTATTAGGTCATGATCACTGCCACATTTAACACCTCTATGGACCTTTACATCATTTTCACCAAAAACAGTTTGTTGTAAAAAAAAAACAATGAATGAACATTAAAATCTAAAAAAATTAGTTTAGTTTGCGAAAAAAAAAATACCATTTGTCAAATTAGCAAATAATTATCAAAAAAAATAGAAATAGAAAAAAGGATCTTCCATATAATGTATGACATTGTGTAAAATTTTAGTTTTCATATTTTGCTATATGTAGCAATACAAATATTATCAAAGTATAACGCTTATACGACATAATGCGACATAGTCGGTTATACACTTGCCCGATATTTTTAACCTCAATAATGATTACATATTTACAAACTCTTTTCAAGGGATAGTGGCGGATAATAGCAGGTGAAAATTGTTAAAACTTAAGAGTCCAAACCTTCAACTCCTCTTTATAAAAAAATTATCTGGCTCAGTCTAATAAATAAAGTTTTTCAATTTCCAAAAGAAAACTTATAGTGTGAACATGTTTTGAAGTATTCATCTTAAAGAAGTAAATGAACTTTTTTTAATGCGATGAAATATTAACAAAAATAAATCTCTGGGACAAATTTATCAGCATTAGAAATTAGTATATTCTGAAGAAGATCCGAATGCCCATAACCTTGAGAAGGGGAGTATTTGATAATTGCATACTGCCAGTGGTGACTTATGATATCGAGGCAGTGGTTGTCTCAGAGAAATGCTAACAAGTTGGGAACAACGCAGAGATCGATGGAGAGAACGATGCTCAGCATCAGTCTAAGGAACCGAGTAAGGAACGAGGACATCAAAGCTAGGACTGAGATCATCGATGTGATCGAGAGAGCAGCAAGACTAAAATGGCAGTGGGCGAGACACATGCCTCGAAGTTCTAATAACAAAAGGACAAAACGCCTTCTCTTTTGGCGCCCAAGAATACCTGCATGGAGCGTAGGACGTCCCCAACTCCGATGGCGGGATATCAGACGGTAGGCGGGTGCAGCTCGCCCAAGATCGCAGCGGGATGAAGAAGAAGAAGTAATTAGTGTGGAGTGAACGCCACAAAGGTTAAATTTCTAATGATGTAGTGCATTTATAAAGGTTTATATTAACAACGAGCATACACTTTTATCTTCTTTTAATGAGTGTGAAAAAATAATTTTTGTCCACTTTTTTTAAAGTACGCCCATGGTGCGAGGTATCGGAAATCATACAAAGATTTTATAAAGAAATTATTACAGCAACAGAATGTTTTCTTTCTCTATGTAACTTAAAGTTCACTGCGAATGAGTAGGAGAATAAATCTATAGACTTTTTAATATTTTATTAATTATTTATTGGTGTTTTAAAGTATGATTAAACCAATATACGCAAGGTATTTATTTTTGAAGCCAGAAACAAAAAGTCTGTTCGTGTTTTGAAATGTACACATTCAGTTAAGTCTTATCTTTTTGAAGATTCTAGGAGGTTTTTATCAGAATTGGAATGGTTTACTCAAAATCTTGAAATATTCAAGTTTCCCTCTTGTTTAAATTTTCGCTGTAAACAGAGATTTAATAGAGTTATGGTATATCTAAAAGTTTTTTTATGGCTTTTGTGTTTCCTTAGAGATAATTCTTTAAGCCGCATTTACACGGTTCACTTTTGGTGTTCATCGGGATAGTTTACTCAAAGTGATTGCCAAATGAAGTGTGTAAACAGAAAATCATTCAAAATGATCTTACCGGATGAACAAAGTTGAGCCATGTCCATTTCGTTCACTTTTAGTGATTCACTGGGATGATTCATCAATAGCGAACCATGTAAATAAGAAATAAATAGGGAATCATCATAAGGATTGTCATTTCATTTCTTATCAGTTTATGAATCACTGCTTGTTTTTAGGCACTGTCGGTTGTTTATTTCATCTAGATATTTTTATAAAATTTTCTTTTTTTAATGTTCCTGTTGTCTCTACAGTGTAATGGCGCAAAACCCATGTTTTCACCCACCAATGTATTTTTTCTATTCATTTTTTTAATCAAGTATTTTTTTACTTTATCCGCTAAGCAGGTGCAAATGATATTTACCCCATCACGGACAAGTTCATTTGTTGCCATACTGAAGTGCACTGGTCAATTCATTTTGGATGAAGCGTCTAAACAACCAGTGATTTCAGTCTTTGTTTCACTCTGAGTGAATCATCCGGGGTGATCATTAAAAGTAAACCGTGTGCATCTTTTTAGTAATGGCAGTTCACGGGTTTCCTTTTAATACTTTCACTATCAACGCCTGTGTGCACCAACTTGCCATACTGTCATCTATTCTCTTTCTTCGGTTAAAAAAGACCAGGAATCCAATCTGTAGCTTCGCTGATAGTAGTTCTGCATTTACTTTGAATGCTCGGACATCAGCTACCCATGTAAATATGTCTAGACGGCAGGAAGTTTTTCAACTTAACAAAGACTTGGAAGAAATTCTATTTTGGGGTAACAGTATCCAAGTAGAATTTAGTATTAATGCTTTGTGTGTATTTTAGGTAGTAGTTAATTTGGAAATGCAATCACGTCCATGGTAGTACTACCGCGTGGTCTTGAAAATGCCGTGAAATACAAATGTATGTTTAGGCACTTTTCTAATGTTGGTGGATATTATGGCAACCCCGTCAATATATTTCATCAGGTAGAGTAAGAAAAATGGCAAAAATCGAGCATTAGCTGCTCATGCAAATATCCGCAGAGAGCAGGAAGTCCTCGAGAGTAACCATGTTGAATTTACTGCTACGATAGTTTTTTCCAACTTAATGAAGGCCTGGAAGAAATTCTATCGTGTTGTGACAGTAACCAAGTGTAATTTAACGGTACAAAAATCCAGGTAGATGTTTTTTCTAAAAAAGTTAACGTGGCTGAATCTTACATAGTTATGTCGGGACACTCTATCCCTATAGCATCATCACTCAACTTTCTGACGCTAATTTGAGAGAAAATAATTTGCATGCATAGCAAGGAGAGCTTCTCAAAAAATACTATTTTATATTAGCTTTATACTCCATAGCCACAAACCTGTATGAAGCTCAAATTCAACCAAAGATGAATACTGCTGCCATATTTTGGATCTTGCTCCAAAACTTCCCGCATTTGTTAAATTCTGTTTAGAAGGGAGCTTTTCCCTTATTCGGAGACCCAGAACTCACCAGCAAGTTTGATTCCTTAGAACATCGACTTGGCGACTTGAGTTCATTTTACAAATACTTTCATGGACAGTATTCGATAAATGTAGCCTGTTTAATTCCTTCCAGACTGCTGCACGCTAAGAGTACACGTCGTGCTAATGCATCACATTCGTAGAGGTTCAGTTTACCCTTTTTTAAGAATTCTTTTAGATAGAGAACTTCATCTCTTGGTTGAATGTAGGCAGAGTAGACGATTGTGTCTATTTGTGCACTGCCTCTTGGCTTATTGTACTTTCCTCTTTGGTTACATGAGGGTTGTCCCGTTAAGAAGCTGCCTTCGAAGCCTTTCCTGGGGTAATTTATCGCCACGATGTAGAACTCCGAACAGTTTGTATGTTCCGAGTTAACGCTACACATTTATATGGAATGTGGTTTCTTTCTCTTCACCACATAATCTGCATATCGTGGAACCATTGTGTGGTGACAGTGATCGGTGATCAGTTTCACCATTAGTTTGGTCTGGGCCCTTGTAAAACAAAGGATGTCAGCTTTTTGTTCCTTTGAGGGCCCACCAACGTATGTCTTTGGCCAGATGTTGCAAGCCAATGATCTAGATATTGTTGAAATGTGTGTCTATTTTTTTATCGTTCACCTTCCCGCTTGAGTAGGGATTTTTCATATCCTAAGGATATCGGCGGGGATGTCGTAATACCCGTCAACATTGTCCAAGTGCCGAAACATACATTTTTGTATTTCACGACATCTTTTTAGACAATGCGGTAGTGCTGCCTCGGACGTTCATGTAAATATTTCTACAAACAACTGCTACCTATGTCTGTTCATTATCGCTGTTACCACATATTTTGGTATATCAAATGCTGGTTCTGGATCCCTCTATTATTTTGTATCTCCAAATCTTGCTAATTCGTCCGCTTTTTCACCCTCTATCCTTAAATATCCTAGAACACACAGTAGTTAACCTTGTTGTTTTTGGAGGTTAATTCTTCCCTTCATCTCGTGGGAATTTACCGAGTACAATTTACAGCGATTCAAGACAAATGGGAATCACTTTTTTGGCAAGCGTGTCGCTCCTGTAGAAATTTACCTGCAGCACGTGTGCCGTGGCTGTAAAAAAGCAGACATAAATTAAAATTGTACCATACCACGATATGAACAAAAACGTATATTTCGTTGAGTACACTAACAATACATTTTTCATTTTTAAAATTGCGCTTTTATAATAAGCAGATTTTAAACCAACATGACTTGTTTCAAGATTCTCCATTATATTTTCCAATTATAAAGCATAGTTTCAATGCAGCTTGCAAAACAGTTGTGATGGAAATTCCTATCAAGTCGAATATTAAAGTGACTGTTTTCAACAACAGGCAACAAATGTGTTAAGTTTTCTTGTTATTACAGCCTAGAAAATGTCACGTACCCGTGCACAATAACACTTTGTGCAAGTCCTGTTTACTAATAGTTTGAAATTATAGCATTGAGCGCTATTTACTAAGAATAGCTCTGGAAAATGTAGAAAGTGCCGGAAAGGTTATGAAATGGGATTACTTTTAAAGAATTTATATATATAATATTTCGTACCAGGGCGGTATTAAGAATGTGGTAGACATTATATACCGTGGCGAAAAAAAATTGTAACAAATGTGACGCTATTCTATATTTTTTAAGAATCGTAGTTTTAAATAAAAGTTGGTGCATTAGAAATAACTTTTAGATATAAAAAATATAAATAATACGAGTTGGTTTGAAAAGTCCGTGCAAAGTCCGAGAGATGGCACCACCGGCGCGTATCGAGGTCATGTTTAGTTAGTAGCATCTCTTGAATGAACGCACACCAAGTTTCAGCCATATTGGTCTATTTCTTTGTGTTTGGCATTCGTGTGAATCAAGGAAGTCGAGTGATTTTCAAGAAATGGACGAAAAAGAATTTCGTGTGGTGATTAAACATTACTTTATGAAAGGCAAAACGCCTCAGGAGACTAAAGATAAGCTTGATAAACATTATGGTGACTCTGCACCTTCGATTAGAACAGTTTATAAGTGGTTTCAAAATTTTCGGACTGGCCATATGGGCACAAGTGACGCTGAACGTTCTGGACGGCCTGTGGAGGTTACGACTCCAGAAATCATTGATCAAATCCATGATATGGTGATGGATGACAGAAGAGTTAAGGTGCGTGAAATTGCTAGTGCTGTGGGCATCTCGACTGAACGGGTACATAATATTTTGCATAAACATTTGGACATGAGAAAGCTATCCGCAAGATGGGTGCCGCGATTGCTCACGCTTGACCAAAAACGGAATCGTGTGAAGTGTTGCAAGGATGGTTTGCAGCTGTTCCAGAAGAATCCGGAGGACTTTAAGCGTCGTTTCGTCACTGTGGATGAAACATGGATACATTACTATACTCCTGAGACCAAACAACAATCTAAACAATGGGTTACCAAGGGGGAATCTGCACCAAAAAAGGCGAAGACCGTTTCTTCGGCCGGAAAGGTTATAGCGACTGTCTTTTGGGATTCGCAAGGGATAATCCTCATCGACTATCTGGAAAAGGGTAAAACTATTACAGGTGAATATTATTCATCGTTATTGGACCGTTTGAAAACCGAGCTGCAAGAAAAACGCCCGCGATTGGCCCACAAGAAAGTCCTTTTCCATCACGACAACGCACCAGCACACACCTCAGCAGTTGTGGTCGCAAAATTAATGGAAATAGGATTCCAACTCGTCTCACATCCCCCCTATTCTCCAGACTGGCTCCCTCGGACTACTATTTGTTCCCCAATTTGAAGAAATGG
This sequence comes from Pachyrhynchus sulphureomaculatus, assembly GCA_019049505.1. Lineage (NCBI taxonomy): Eukaryota > Metazoa > Arthropoda > Insecta > Coleoptera > Curculionidae > Pachyrhynchus > Pachyrhynchus sulphureomaculatus. Next base: position 148,122,499 of record CM032446.1, on the reverse strand, counting down.
CTGGCGGGACAAAGATTTTATTCAAACGAGGAGGTGATTGCAGACACTAATGGATATTTTGCAGACTTGGACAAATCCTATTATTCGGAAGGGATCAACAAACTAGAACATCGTTGGACGAAGTGTATAAGCCTAAAAGGAGACTATGTCGAAAAATAAAAAAGGTTTACCCCAAACACATAAGTAGTTTTTATTTTTGCACGGACTTTTCAAACTAGCCTCGTATATAAAAAATAAAAGTATGAACAATAAAAAAATTCGGACAGTGAGGCTTTTGTGGCAGAAAAATTAGATTCCACAAGATACAAGTAAAAAAGTCAATAAATATTTTTTATAGGAGAGAGACGCCCACATATGTGTAATGGCTCAAAATTGTTATTAAAGTGTGTACTTTCAAATGCTACCTGACTTTATAAAAAATTCAATATGGCGGACGCAATATGGCAACTAAGCTCATAATGTTTAAACAAAAAAATGTATTTTTACTTCTAAAAACGAATAACGTCAAAAAAAAAAAAAAAATTTGAAAATTCATACTTGGAGGTTTCCGAGGGTACTGAATTCATTTCTGCGGTTAGTGTTTGATTTTGCATCCTTACAAGGGATGAAAACAGGGGTGAGTAATTATCAGAATTTAGTTCTGCAGATTGGAGAATGGAAATTTAAGGTTGCTGAGCCTATGGATAAATCAATCTAAAACCAAGGTTATGAACATAGACAGAGCCAACAATAACCGACCCAATATCACGAAAGTTTTTAACTCTCAAGTTGTTTATCAATTTACGTATCGGGGCTTTAATTACAAATTTTGGAAGTTGTGGGCCAGAAATACGTCGAAGGATAGAGATTTCCCGTCATGCTGCCGTGAAATGAACATAAATTTGGCGCCATTGCAATATATCTAAAACAACAAAAATTCACTCCTGCATTCTTTAGTTTTTTTCTATTTTTTACTATATGCCGCAGAGACATGGACGCTTAAAGAAAGGGACCGTTCAAGACTCAAGTCGTTTGAGATGTGATGTTATCGCAGACTACTGCGTATATCATGGACTGTGTACAAAACCAACATTTCGATTCTGGAAGAACTAAAAGAATAACTGACAGCAACCATGAAAAAATTTGGCGATACTTTAACCACATAGCTAGGCGGACTAACGATATGGAGCTGCTAGTCATAGAAGGAAAAGTAAACGATTCCCACGTCGCTGGTTGGATCTGCTGGATGATACAGTTCATATTGCTGACGATAGGAACTAGTAGAAGGGACTTAGTGTCATTAGCAGTCACCACACCTCTGAACGAGAAGGAACGAAAAACGTTTCATGTCAAAATAAATTTAAATAATTTCACAGATTTTAAGTAACATACGTCCTATGGAAGTCTTTTTATAAAACTTATATTCTTGTAGTTATCATTTTTTAAATTTTATATAATCTACACAATACTGAGTACTTACTTAGATCTCAAAAGGTTGTTCTTTGTCAAATTCCAAAGTTGACCATTCATACATACATACTCTAGGTATCTTTTAACTTTAAGATAGTAGATATTCAAAATTGACAAGAAAGGTACGGGTTTTAAAAAAAAACTCTTTAAAGTTTTAAATTAGAAAAAAATGAAGTAAAATAAAAATAAAATCTAGAACGGTTGATTGTATTACTTAATTAGTTCAGTTCTCAAGTAACACGTCAATTTTGAACAATTGGCAAATATACACATGATACGACCTGCAAAGGACCCCGCATTAATTTTTTGAAAATGGGGCCCGGCCGATTTTTTTATATTTCATTTTTTGTAGCTTTTGTAGCCCTCATTAAAAGTCTCCACGAGAATAAAGTGCGAAATGTCCTGGTTTAAGCGCTAACGCTTCTGGAATCTACCTTCAACTTGCAGGAGATTTTTATACATGTAAGATTACTATATATTATTAATTTAATTAACCTTCAACCTGTGTCTAATTGACCGAACGCAGAGCGTTATCCTGGTGCATAACTTGATTTTATACAGTGTTTATAATTACTGTCTGCATGACATATATATATATATATATATATATATATATATATATATATATATATATATATATATATATATATATATATATATATATATATATAATTTGATCTGAACTTTCTGTAAATTATCATTTTTGTAAATATTTTTAGACAATTTTAAAGTTTAACGTATAATATGAAAGTGTTTTTTAGAAAACTAGTTTTATTGTAAAAAAAAATTGTTAGTAAAGAAAAACTTGATAAAGCACAATAAAATGTGTGAAACGTTGTAGTAACCAACAGCAAACTTTTGTTTTAAATGACAACCAAAACCCAAGAAAAATAAGTTGGGAATGTGGAATCTATGGCACAATGACACTACTCAGTATATATCACCACTACACCAAACACTTTATTTTTGCACTCCAAGCACGTTTGGCTAACCATGTTAGCTTTCAGGAGCGATGATTGACTAAAGTCAATCAAAGTGTGTGTGTTTGTGTCGTGGTGATATATACTGAGTAGTGCCAAGAAAAATATTACCTATTCTATATATATATATATATATATATATATATATATATATATATATATATATACATATATATATATATATATATATATATATATATATATATATATATATATATATATATACATTTACATATATCTGCTGCAACAGTAAAGCAGCTCTATAAGCTCTTGCCAAATCCACCACGGACATTGCTGATCAGGGAATGTGTACAAGAACTAAACACATTAGGAGGTAACAACGAAGTTACCCTAATGTGGGTACCAGGCCACCAGGCCACTGACAATGGACCTGCATATCTGCCGAAAGGCGGGAAAATCAGGGCAACGCATGGACAATATTTGCGTTGCGAAAGAGGCACTCGTGCCGCTCCTGGAGGAGGATCCCCACACTGAGACCCAGGCATATCTGAAAATGTAGCGGACGATTTGCCAAAAGAGGCACCTTGGAGGACCCACCCATTAGCTTTCGGTAAAAACAAAATCAGAGAATGGTGGGATAAAGAACACTAACTCTCTTGGAGTACAGGAGTGGGGTGTCGTCAAGCAAACTCCTTATGAAACAAACTACAACAGGCAGAACAAAGGAACTCTTGTCGATGTCAAAACAAAGGTTACGTCTGATCATAGGACTCCTTACGGGACATGCGGCACTACAGGCCCGTCTATATAACCTCAAGCTGGCTGAGTGGAAAACATGTCGGCTGTGCGATGGAGAAAGCGAAGACAGTATACACATTCTGTGCGAATGTCCTGCACTAATGGTCAAGAGATATAAATATTGGGGTCAACTATTCTGTGAAGCCAAAGATCTACAAGAGGTCAGGATGAGTAGCCTATGTCTCTTGGCAGAAAATGCCGGACTAGGGCTGCGTGACGCCGACTCGACTATATATATATATATATATATATATATATATATATATATATATATATATATATATATATATATATATATATATATGTATATAGCGCTTAACTAAGGGCATCTCACACTTTGTGCCCGTGGAGACTTTTAATCAGAGCTATAAAAACTACAAAAAATGCAATATAAAAAAAATTGTTCGGGTCCGATTTTTCATAAGATTAGTGCGGGTTCCTTTATATAAATAGTTTTACTTTGTCCTATAACTATACCTGATCCACATTACGTCACCTAGCTAAAAACAATCCAACTTCAGAAAATATTCGCCAATAGAAATGGTCTGACGTCATGAATATTAAGTAGGCTAGAGAGAATTAAACTAGACGAGACACTGAGAGTGGTTTTTAAAATGGAGCGAGGTTGTTACCTGAACATGGTCTTAGTTTACATTCGTGTAATGTGCAGAAGGGAGTTTAAAAAAGCGCTTGAAAATACATTATTCATTATTTTCAATTTTGAGAGAATTCTAAGGATATAAATCTAATTTTTACTAATGCTTCTTACATCCACAATGTGATTATTTACTATTCAATTTGTGAGTTATTAATATAGTCTTATAGCTTTCAACGGGGGGGAAATTTTGACACCTATCAGAATTTCACAAATCGAAATTGAAACCGGGATTACTCGAAAGCGAAAAGAGCAAGATCAATTTTGTAGGCAGCTTTGGAGGTGTGTTAATATGAAAATTTCAAAATATCGCTCCAGTTTTAAATTTCTAAACAGTCAGTGATAGGTCATTTAAATTTGATGTTATAATTGAAAAGTGAAAAATTTTAGGGGTGCCATTTTTTGGCCTTTCTTAGGCTGTTAACTTTTTTATGTTTTCAAATGTCAAAAAGACCCAGCGTCATGATCGCCGTCCAACGATTTTGAATAAGTTTCATGGCCAAAATGTCTTTCCACAATTTTCAAAAGAGTGATAGCAATTTAGATGATGAGAGGTTTAGAGTAGGAAGATAAAGAGATGTTTCCAAAATTTCAGTCCAGTTACTTTGGGGTAGGTTAATCAAATTTTTACGATAAAAATAGTTTTACGGTTACGGTAGGGCATGTAGATAATCATGAGAAAACTGTAAAGACTCAAACATTGTAAAATCTGAAGTTTCGAGTTTAAGCATTTCTGAAATATCACCCTCGATATAGTTTTCTTTAAAAATGAGATATATTCTTAGTGTAAGTTTATCTCGGAAAATATAAATAAAATTTTAATTTCTTTTGTACCGCTACTAAAAAATATCGTGGAAATAAATATTTTACACACTAAAATCACATTTAAAAAGCGTTTTTTATATATGATCCGGTGATCTGGTCTACTATTAGAGTTTATTAAAATTAATTATAAAATAGTACTTTTTTGTCTTACATTTGGGATTATAGTACATAAACACATATGTACAACAACAACCAGGGGACAATGAAGTAACTATAGAAATGATAAAGTAATTGCATTGATAATACAATCTCTTCAAGCTCTATTTAACAGGTGCCTAATAGAAAGTAAAATACCAAGACCTTGGGTAAACGCCTTGATTGTGCTTATTTTTAAAAAGGGGAACAAATTTAGATTGGAGAATTACAGACCCATCAGCCTATTGTCGCTACTATACAAAATCCTTACTAGAATCATAACATATAGATTAATGAAAAAATTAGACAGTTATCAACCATGTGAACAAGCGGGATTTAGACGGGGATACAGCAGTTTGGACCATCTTCAAACAATTAGATTACTATTGGGAGAAGCAAATGAAAATAAGGTCACCTTGTGGATAGCAATGGTTGACTATAAAAAAAACATTTGATTCGGTAAAGATATGGGCAGTCTTTAACGCCTTAAGTAACAGCAGAGTCGATGAAAGATACACAACTCTTCTTGAATACATATATAAAAATGCCACATCACAAATAATGCTTGAAGAAAAAGCAAATAAAATCAAAATTAAAAGATGAATTAGACAAGGTGACTCCATATTCCCCAAAGCTGTTTACATTGACTCTAGAAGATATGTTCAAATCGTTAAAGTGGGAAAATAAAAGCATACTAATGGACGGTGAACGATTAAATCACTTAAGGTTCGCAGATGATGTCACTCTGATCGCCAACACAAAAGAGGAACTACAAGAAATGCTATTAGAATTAAATAACGTCTCGAGAAATAGGTCTAAAAATAAACTTCACCAAAACCAAATATTTGAACAACGAAAGTGAAGATAACAGGCAGGAACTATTAATAGCAGGTGGAAGAATAGGAAACGTGCATTCATATATTTAGGACAAGAAATCGAAATATCAAAAATTAATTTAAAGACTGACTTGGATAGAAGAGTCTCGTTAACTCGGTCTGCGTTCGAAATCTACATTTAAATTAGACATTCCAAATACAATAAAAGAGAGTATTCGATCAATATGTACTGCTGGTATTAACAAATGGCACTGAAAAATGTAATAAATAAACTCTAGGTAACCGAAAGAGCAATGGGGATGAGAATGCTAAATATTAGACTTCAAGATCGTATTTCTAACATCAAAATACGAAGAAGATCAAAAGTGACGCATACACTAGGGTGGAATTGGGCGGGGCATGTTGCAAGGTAGAATAACAGATGGACACGCCGTATAATTGAATTGAGGCCTAGAGAACACAAAAGATGCAGAGGTAGACCACAAACAAGATGGACGGACGACATAAAAAGGTTGCAGGACACGATTGTATGCGAAAAGCAAACAAAAGAACTCATTGGAGAGAACTTGGGAGCTTACATGCGACTATGAATAGAATAAGTGAATGATGATGATGAATACTATAAATAACACTGTGAGGATTTATAATAAATTGCGAGAGCTGAATCGCTTTTAAGGGTACCTAGAAAATACTAAAAGTGCCATTCACTACTATGATGCAATCGTACATGGAAGTTTATTTTCATTCTATAAGAGGGATCTAAAATTACATAATCAATTTACGTTGATCTGAGGAAAACACTTAAACAGAGAACTATCAGACATAATTGTAGATTACACTTAGAAAAAGCCTACTATGTATTAGAACACACTAAAAAAAAAACAAAAAAAAGTGAAATACGCAAAAAGAACGCAGATTTCCTTCTAACTTCATTTAAGCTCTGGATTTATGGTATAACTCCAGTGAACCATGTTCAGAGTTTCAAATTTGATTTTCGGTAAGCTACTACACTTATTAATTTAGGCACATTTGGCTAGGTAACATACCACAGTATACTGCTAGCTATTAGACATCTCTCAAAAGATTATGTCGCTGTAAATGGACATGTTCTGGTGACAGGCCCTTGGGTCTTAAAAAGCTGATCATGAAAACATCGTCTTTCTTACACGCAGGTGGAAAGGATATTGGAAGTAGCCAACCACGATGAAAACTGCTGACGACGAACTGTTGGTGGAGATCACCGGAACTGGATAATACTAATGATGGAGACATTGTCCTTGTGCTTCTCCACTTGGGATATATATCTGAAGGTGGATTGAAAGAATTGAGTACAAAACCACGAAAACCGTTCATAGGGCGGAAGTCTGTAACTGTTTCAGGCTCGTGCCGAGTCTAGAATACGATCATAAAAATAGTGGGTTATGAATACCCTCTGTAAATTATAGCCTACATTACACGGACATTAAATGTGGTTTACTGGTATGTTTGGTTGCCTATACGCAATACTACGTGCTTCTAATTTTAGAAATGAAGAAAACATTTACACAGTTTTCTATCGGCTCAAAATTGTATTCATGTTTTTATCTGATTATGTTATTTTAGAACAATTTCCCGTCTCAAGACTCTATTGCACGATATAGGTTTTCTCTACTTTTAATGTAGCTTGCAAAACTGTGATATTGAAATTTTTATTAGGTCAAATTTAATACTAGTAATTACCTACTTATAAAGACGAGGCAGGCAGCAAATATGTTAAGGCTTCTAGAAAATATCACGTTTCATGCACAATAAGACTTTGTGTAAGTTTTCTTACTTCTTATTAGTTGGAAGTTATTATATTAAATTGTTTACTAAGAGTAAGTTTGGAATACACAGCGAATATTCTTAATTTGGGTATTGTGAAGATAATAGCACTACTTAAAAGTTTGTTGTGTACCTGGTGTTTTACAATTCAACTGTATTATTTTAAAAACGTGTTCTTCTATGCGACATTAGACTAAAAATCTTTATGAAGACACAAGGTCTAGAAAAGTTAAGATATTTTCTAAAGTTGTTCAATATTTCGAACAAGTGCTGATGAGAGCTATTAAAACGGAAGTACTTATATCTTCTTTATTATGACTGGATTTAGAAGAACTTAAACTATAGATATAGTTAAAATTAACCAAAAATGTTTCTTAACATTGACAACTGTCATATTCAAAATGCTTATGGGTCCAGTTATTAAAAAAAAGAAAAAATTGGAAGCAAAATAAGTAATAACTAATAAACTGGGCTTTCGAATGGTATTGATAATAGTATGCTTTGCTTACTTTCTCGCTTTAAAGCAGATTTCTGGAATAATACAAATTATAAACCAGTATTATTCCATTTTCTTAATTGTATAAAAAAGTATAGATTATCACAGGCACATACCATTTGCGACGTGAGCATGCTCTTCTTAGGAAGTATTGAAAAATCTCAGAGCTGGCCAAATTCCCTATACACCAGGACTTCAGTGACTTAGAAATAAATAGGCTTCGATCTAGACACCCTCCACTTATATTGGCTAAATTACTCCATAGCAATAATTTTGACGTAAACGATAGATTGAGGAGGCCTGTGTACCAACCGGTTGTCGGCGTCTCATTTGCATTAATAGGGCTCCTGTTGAGTTTCGACCGTAAACTGTGGGCAACTGTAAATAGCATCCGTACAAAATGGGAAGTGTGCGAATGTATTATATAAATGGGGAAGAGCACCTTCGCCAAACTGCGATTGTGGAGCCAATAAACAAACTGTCAACCACATTGTCGATTAAGATCTTACCCTGGCCAACTGATTGATCTTCTGAATGTTACGGACAATACAACTGATTATATACTTAATTTAGATATTTGTTTTTTATATGGTTCGACTGTTTGCCTTATATCCTGTATGTTATAGCCTATGTTTATATTTCTATTTATCTTTATATCTTTAGCATTTTTATTTATCTTTAATATTGTTTCCTGCCATACGTTAAATAAGTAAAAATACAAAAGTAAGTTTGTCACTACGCCACTATATTATTTCTTGAAATTTAAGTGTCCTGTGAAAATTCCAATTAGTGTTCCGTAGGTTGACTGTTTTTAAAATAAAAAATTTTTGTTAGATAAAATGATCAATGACTTCACAAAACACACCCCAAACGAGTTTTTAACAAAGTTTGTTTGCGATCTTTGTTGAAAACTGATGACCTTGGAATTTTTTTTATATACCAGATAAATTATTACAGTTGATGGACTCGTGATAATTTTGATTCAATCTACATCCTTTCCAGAATTTTTCCAAAATTGTTTGAACAGTACTTTTCGAGATAAGGGGAGGAGGAGAGCGCTTTTTGGTAATATTTTAAAAATAATACAAAGAAAAGTGTACGCAACTATTACATTTTATTTATTTTTGAACTCGTGTTTTCACAAGCATTCATTTGACACCCCACTCAGTGACCTGGTAAATTTTTTTTACTTCCGATTTCACCTCCTAAAACTAATCCTTTAAGTCAAAATTTAACTTGAAGATGGGACCATCAATTTATATATTAGTGCCAGATTTCAACTTTCTGTGTCAAATAGTTTCGGAGGAAAATCGGGTGTGACAGACGGACGGACAGGTAGACAAAAGGACAGACACCGAAGTGATCTTATAAGTGTTCCGTACGGAACACTAAAAATACAATAAGGTCGAAAGTAGGTACCAAACAATTTTAGTCAGCCTAAATGATATTCAATATTTAAATTTAATCTATTGTACAACTGCCAATGGTTTAACGGTTTAAGCTTTGAACAGTTTGTCAGCTAAATATTCCCGGACACTATACTTACCTCCACCACATGTGGCCGAACACAATGATGCATATGTCAATGTCCAATGATAAAGCGGTTTTGTACAAGCGGATCCATCGCCTCCGCATACTCCACATTCATCTACTTGTTTTATTGAGCCTATCTTTAGGTCACAGCCCACCCTCTGAAATAAAGAGATTGAATCAGTTATTTTTTTTTAACTATATATTTAAAATAGTATGCTAACATAAATTTAAAAAGAAATAGTACAAATATGTTCCTGGCTCTTCCGTCATTTTTCCTAAATTTTAAAATCAATATTATATTATATTTGACTTTTTCATATTAAAGAATAACTTAATTTAAGTATTAATAGAGAACATTTTAAAGAATACAATAACTTACGTGTTTATTAATGATGATAGAAAAAACTAAGCATGGAAAAGGCTTTAAAGATATTTTATAACTGGAAATCGACATTTTTACAGCACAAAACGGTGCTTTTTATGGCAAACGGGATGAATACTTTTTTTTCTTTTGGTTTTTTATACTATAATCAAAAGTGCCAATTTTCAGTTTAACTATGTGCTTTTCATTTTCATAGCTCGCATGAATTTTAAACTTTCTACCAGCCCTGACAGATTGGCGAGATTTAATGGTATTAATCGCATGTCAGATATTTTTATAAAATAAATATCTACTACTTTCAGTAAATTTTCTGTCATGAAACTCCTTAAAACTAATGACAAATGAACTTTAGTTTCCAAACAAATTTCCTGATTTCAGAAATATTAAAGATAATATTAATTAGGATATTTTTGAAACAAATTCCACTAAATAAAATCTTTTACAAAATTTATGAAATATTGATAATAAATCTGCTACGTATTTTTATTAAATCCAAAACTCGAACTACCTAATAACAGCCGTAAACACACATATTAATCATCCATCTTCGCAATCTCTGAAAGCTTCAAAAGAAAAAGTCCAAATTTTTATCTTACAAAGAATTCGCACCTTTAAGCGTTCTAGAAAATGAGGAATTTTACGAGCTATTCTTTCAAGAAAATAGTAGCGTAAAAAAAAATTTATGCCGAAAATTTTTCTGAGTATTATCAGGTCCAAAAGATTAAGAGAATCGATTTTTGCATTATTAATTTGCTAGAGATTAACCATGATGAAACCTCAATATAGAGTAATCCCCATATTGAATGTTTTCTCTAAACGCCAAATATTGTAACAATATGTTTTAAACAGATTCAGGGCACAATTTGTACTAGGATTTCAAACAGTGGATGAAAAATTACGGAGATTAAACAGATAAGGATCATGAACTGTTATTAACGTATTTTAATGCTTAAAAAATGTTACATTGTTGAACTCTTCTTAAAAAACATCCTCGAATGTTGTTGAAAAATATTTATTTAGGTTGACAAATAAATTTTTCTGTTGACACTTTTATGTTGTCTTTAGAAATCGGATTATTTGTAGTAAAAAGGTAACTGTGTGCTTTAAAAAATACTTGCCAGTCGACTTAAGAATAAATTGTCAGATACATATAGGGAATATTGAATATATAATATATTTTTAAAATTTTCTTGTTGCTTATTCGATTGATGCACGAATGCACGAAGAATACTAAAAGGTGTCATATATAAAGCCAAGTACTAGTTACCGGCGGTGCAACCAAGTTCAAGGGTTGCTGGAATACGAATACAAAGGGTGCTTCTTCAACACTAAAGATGAAGCTAAGGACAGCGATAATTAACTGAATGTGGAGTCCCTTGGAGAAAAAAATTGCTTTGGCACTGGAATTCTGAAAGGCTAAACAATTCTCCACACAGTAAATTAAAAATGTACGACTCCAGAGATATGAGGATTTTTTTTTAATAAAAAGAACCCTTTCCTACTGTGGAACTATAAAGACTTCCACTCAATTCAAGAATTAATGGCTGGAAGGAGATCATTTTTACCAAAAAGAACCCTTTTATACAGCGGAAGTTTAAAAGCTTAAACTCAATTTAAAAATCGATAAACGGAAGGAGGAGGGTGATTTAATTTTCCACAAAACATAGAATCGAACATCTCCCAAGGAAAAAAACCTATATTTAATAAAATTATTATACTTTTTTCGCGTTTTTTTGTTAAAAAATTAATTGCCCAAATAAGCCTAAATAAGAGAATGTTTATGTGGGATTTAGAAATAGCCAGTAGACGGTGAGGAACGATATATGTTTGGTTGGGGAGTAAAACTCAATAGGGGAGTACAAAATATTTTTATGAAATTTGTTGATCATATGATCAATAATATATAATATAATAAGTAGATTAATGAATTTTCTACAAAAATTCTGTATTAATATTTGTTATGAAAATGCACATACAAGAAGTCCATTTAATAAGTATTTCTTTAATATTGTGATCGAGACAAAAAAAAAACCAAACTCTTCGTTATGAAATTTCCAACAAATCCTCATTGGTTTTAAGTCGCTCGAGTGTGTACATAACCTACAAAATTAAAAAAACAGACAAAAAATTTTTTTTCTGTCATTTTATTCTACAGGTCGACTAAGTGAATCGATCGGCTTAAAATTTTCAGAAAATATGCTTTTTGTTATAGCAAAAATACCCTGGAATTTTGGTATAAAAATATTCAACCCAGTGGGCACAATTGAATTTGTTATTTAAAATTTGAATTGCCCGCTCAAAATTTTATCGACGCCCGCATTAAAAAAATCTTTTGGAGTCATTTTAACAGTTTTTTTTACATTTGTTTATTAATCAAATAACAACAAATGCATTTTTCGGGCATTTTAAAAAAAAAATGAAAAATGTTTATCACATCTGGTAAAGTATCGCGACACTTCTATTAAAAAAATTTTTTTCGTTAACAATTTTTTTTAAATGGCCAAAAAAAACGCATTTGTTGTTTGATTAATAAACAAATGTAAAAAAACGGTTAGAACGATTCCCCAAAAAAAAATAAATGAATCGGAAAGCTGGCGTCGATACCTAAATTTTGATAAAAATGATCGATTTTGGACTAAATGGCATAAAATGACGGCAAATTCAAATTTTAAATAACAAGTTCAATTGTCTCCACTGGGTTCAATATTTTTGTACCAAAATTTTAGGGTATTTTTGCCATAATAAAAGATATATTTTCGGAAAGTTTCAAGCAGATCGGTTCACTTTAGTTCACTTGCACAATAAAATGAAAAAAAAAAAAATAATAAATAAATAAAACAGTTTTTTGCCTGTTTTTTTCTGAATTTTGTAGGTTATATATGCACTTGAGCAACTTAAAACTAATAAAAATTTATTGAAAATTTCATTACGAAGAATTCGGCTTTTTTTTGTCTCGATTCAACTTATATGACTGGAGTTATTCACATTTTAAGCTAAAAAAACGCGTTCTAAAAACTTAAATTGTTTATAAACAGAAGAGCTCAAGTTCCAAAACTCAGGACAATACTCCTGTCTGGGATAGGATAAAATCATAATAGGTATCTGTATCTAAGCTTGCCAATATCTATATAATTTAAATTTTCAAAACTAATCTGGATAAATACCTTTGCTACTTTTTTGTTGTGTATGGATCAGAGAACAAAGTGTAGTACCCTCGTTGGACAATAATGCAACTTGTTTATGCGATAGGTTACTTACGTTTAATCGCATCTACTAACGAGTTGTTGGAGTATTGTGTGGGGAGTAATGATGCTGTGTGAGATTTTTAGCCTTCAAATCTATAAAGATATTCAATATTCGTATCAGCAAATCGAACGTTAGATGCTATTTTCATTGATTTACAGATATTTTGCTAGTGTGTAAAGGTAAAAAAAAATGCCATTACTGGTTACTGCAACTTCTTCCGTTGAGGATTCATGTCCGAAAACCTTAAGAAAGAGTAATTTTACATGTCTAATTAATTTTTAAGAAAATCCTTATATTATTATTTGCCTCTATAAAAACAAATGTAAATAAATCTCAGATGCATTTTTGAAAATCCATTTTTATTGGTTTCTTTGAAAAATGAAACTTAAATAAATTAATTTGCATGTTATTTTCTCACGTGTAATAGGAGTGCATATTAGAGCGTTTAATGGTGTTAGAATTATATTCCTCCATTCTGTTAGTCTGTGCGTATCGAATCATTTGTGTGGTTGTCTATCTATAAGTCCATCTGTCGGTCTATCTGTTAGTTGATCTGCTATCCCCTAACTTATAGTTTAAGGGGGTTGATAAATTTTGGGTTTTTCAATATCATTATAAGAATTTAAGGTTTATTTTAGAGTTCTTAGACTTCAGGAGACTGAAAACTGTGTTATTTTTTTCATTATGCTTTGTTAGACATATAAAGCGTTAATAAGGTGGGGAAGTATATATTGTCTTATATTGTCCTTTCAGAGTTTTTGGAGTAGAGAAATTTGTATTATTTTTTCAATATTTTTAATTTTAAGAGGAAAGGTATGTATAGGTTATGTTTTTTTTTTAATATCTTATGATCAAGTACCTGTTATTTCAAATATCTACTTATAGTATTTTTGTACAAAAAAAATCAAATTCAATACCTATTTTGGAACTACATATTTACGAGAGAAGTGCTGAGTAAATTAAATTGCCAATGTTTTAAATTTAATTAACATATATACGAATGGTATATAACAACACTTAAAAAGTTTTTCTGAGATTGCATTAACGTAATTAATAATTTCAAAAATAAAAAACGTAAAATGGATCGGTAGTTTTAATTAAAGGAAATGTGTTTCAAAAAAAAGAACTAAATTATTTTTAATGTTCTCTAAAAAATGAGTTTTTACAATTTTTTTCTGTTAGTGAGGGATTCAACAAAATCATTGCCACAAAAAAGATAGTATACAATTGAACCATATGGAGATATTATTATATTTACTAATTATTCTAATTTAAATGATAAGTCTGGCCCATTTTTCTCGAAAAGATAAGACGTAGCATCAAAATTCAAAAATAATTTAAACGGTTTTAGGTTTCACTTATATATTTTCGTTTATAGCTTTGTATGCAAAATGACTATACCTACCAAACCCCAAATGTCACTGAAAAGCTTAGATAAAGGAGCTGTCGACGCTTTCCAGACTTTTTTGTGAAAAACCGCAGATAGTGAAAAACATATTGCTTTGTTATATTGTGCCCGTTTACGTCATCTATATACGGCCTTATCTGTAAGTGTGTACGTTCTGGTTTTTATACGGTTGAAAAAAGAAAAATGTATGAAAATAAAGGGGGTTTTCATCTTTTTTATTATAGTTATTTATTAAATTGACGACTGGAAGTATTAACTAAGTTATAAAAAAAATTTAAAATGGGACGTGTTGGCGACAGAAGCTACTGCTGGTATATTTAATGAGGTAGTCTACAATTTTTCACCCCTGAAACTTGCAGTGGATTTTAAATTATGGTTCTTACCGATTCATCTACTTAGTGGAATATAATATAAAGTGTATTATAAAAAAAGGTTAATTAGTGTTCCGTACGAAATATTTATTTATCACTTCGGTGTGTCCGTCGATCCGTCCTTCTGTCACACCCGATTTTCTCCGAAACTATTTGACATATAAAGTTGAAATTTGGCACTAATATAGGATCGATGGCCTCACCAGACTCGTGTAGTTTTGAAAGTTAAACTTGAGTTTTGGGGGGTGAAATCGGGAGTGAAAAAAAATTTACCAGGTCATCGAGGGGGATGTCAAATGAAAGCTTGTAAAAGCAAGTTCCAAAATATATAGAATGTAATACTTAGGCACATATTTCTCTGTATTATTTTTTAAAAATTGTGAAAAATCGCTGTCCCTCCCCTTATCTCGAAAAGGACTGATCAAAAAATTTGGAAAAAATTCTGGAATATTCTCTACAGGGTGTAAATTGAACGAAAATTATGAGTGCATTACCTTTAATAATTTAACTGATATATAAAAAAACAAATATATCAAGGTCATCAGTTTTCAGTAAAGATCTGAAAAAAAAATTTGAGTATTATGTGGGGTGTGTTTTGTGAAGTCGTTGATCATTTTATACCTCCGTAACAAAAATTTTTATTTTAAACGCAATCAACGTACGGAACACTAATTACGCAATTCCGACTTGCACTTGGTCGTTTTTTTTTGCATATTTAGAGTCAAAAAACAAATTACTAAATGAAACAGACTTTTATTGTACATTAAACTATAATGGTTAGAAAATTATTTCCTAAAAATAATGTCATCTAAATGGAAATTGGCACTCCTCTAAACGATCGGCGAAATTATCGAACACTGTTTGGCACGTGCTGTCTACTATTTTTGTTGAACATATTACAATATTATAATACAATATATAGTCTTCTAGGGAGTAAGAATTGTTATATATATTCGTTGTCAAACCACGACTACGTTGGGGTGAATTTTTGTCACCATTTTTTGATATTTGATTTATTGGAAAAATTTTTATCGAAACGACTTGGCAAAAAATGTGTTTGAAGTCTGAAATGTCATTCTATTTGGCTGAAACCAGTTTCTCTGTTTATACAATATTTTTTGAACTAGTTGTGACCTTGGAGCTTCATTTAGATCATATAAATGATATTAAATGCAAAATTTTTACCGCCGAATATTCGGGAAATTATTGATTTTGTATAACTCGCACTCACTCTCACAGGATACAAAACAATCTAGAGTCATTAAATTTTCATGGGTTAAAGTTACGCCCTGTGTTTCCACTTTACGTGCCACTAATTTAACCTTTTATATCGGACATTTACATTTATAATAAAATTTACTATATTTTTCCTTCAAAACCATTAAATAAGATTGAGGAGTCGGGCACAAAAAGTCTAGGCATCATACACGTGATAGGGTGGATGGTTTCAATGTCACTAACAATTTTAATATTTTCTTATTATTTTTTTAAATTTATCATTTAATATGATCCTAAAAAAAGTTTACACACATAACTGATTTTCGTGATTGAGAATTGGAAGTAGAAATGGGCAATAAGGATTTTTTGAAAATTCAATCAATTCAATAGATTTGAAGTAGTATAAAGATCCAGTCGGCTCTCGGGTCGCAGCTCCGTATAGATTCGCTCATTTCGATTTTTTTAGTGCAAACGACTTCTTTTCAGCAGATGGCGCATAGAAACCTACACAAGTTAAATAGAGGAAACTAGGAGGAAACGATTTTTGACATTTTTGTTTCATTTCTGTATTTGTTGTATACCTTTCGCCAAATTTGGAATGCAAATATATGGGATAAATTGAAACTTTTTTCTCCATGTAAAAAATTCTAAGATTTGTGACTGAGTTTTCCGCTCAAAATATTATTTAAAAATGCTTCTGTGCTACCTTTATTAAAAGCTATGTAAACAAATAGATCCGCTTTTGCCATTGCTTCTTTCAGATAAATGTAGATTGTCCTTATAATGAAATTGTAGGTCAGTCAGTCAGTCAGCAAAACCATAGTTTGACTTGTGATTTGGTTAAAAACGATTGCATGAACTAGTTCACTCGATTCCGAGTTGAGACCTGGTTCAGCGAAATGGTTGAGTGACGAGCAACCCAACTACTAATCTACCGGCAATTTTCAGATTTTTAGTTAGTCTTATAGGTTTCTCTTTATTTTTATTCGCAAGCTCGAAGATCAAATATATGTGGCAATGAGTAACCACATTTTAGGTGAAATTGCTACTAAAGGTCAAGAGCTGGATTCCTTTTATAAACTTTTACAATTTGATCAGAATTGTGCTCATTTGCAAATAGTATGACCTATATAGTTAATATTATAAATTAGTGGTACGCAGCAGTGGCAGCGTTGGCAACAAAAAGTTCTGAAACAAGATTATGAAGATAAAATCTTTTTTACATGAACTTCACAGTAATTTTTCAGGAGTTTGCGTTGGGTAGGTGAGAATTCGGTTTTTATAACCTGTCTTTATTCTGGTTATTATTAAACAAGGAAAGGGCGAAAGAACTCGAGAAAAATGCTTAGTCTTTTCTATGTCATATTTTTACAAAAAAATGTCCAAATTATTTAAATAAAGGCAGCCGTTTCCCACTTTTTGTGCCGTTGATTATTCTCCACCTCTTGATGTCTTCTTGGCTGATTTTTTTTTACATTATATCAAGTAGCTTACAAGTAACGCGTATTCTACAAGACTGACAAATTTGTGCTTAGAGATGTTTTTATAATATAATTAGGGTGCGGGTATTTTTCAAAATTCTAAATTTTTTCAATTTATACTTTTAAAATAGGCTTTTTAGTGGGAATTCATCCATGTGGTAGTCTTCTGACTGTGGGACTAACCAAAGAAGTACTCAAAGTGCAGCGGGCTAAGGATTGTAGAATTTTAGTGGAACGAATACGGTCTTTACAGTAAATTAGTAGTTATACTACACGTTTGGGGGCGCATATTTCTATTTGGGTGTAACTTGACTCCTTATGTCAAATGTGATGACGCAACAATACTATCTGTGCGCTTCCTTCCCTCCCCCTTTAACCACGGTGGACTAAAGTGATGAGGGAAGGTGCATTTATATGAATGACATTCCCAGGAAAATGTTGGAGATAAGTAATGCATTTTAATAAACGTAGCTGTTTCCAACCTTATCAGCCTTATTAATACTTATTCAATTAAAACAGGTCGTCAAAAGGTAAAAATTTTACCTATTTTGAACCATAACTTTTACTGTCTGTCAGTTTTGTTACTAATTTTTTCGTCTTTTTTTTTTTCTAATTTGGAAAACTTTTTTCGTCTAGTTACCACTTTTATAATCATTTGCACTCCTAAGTTTAGTAACAAGTTCCTCTCCTTATTAGCCCACTTTTATATATAGCTCTGAAAAACTGTTCTAGTCGTTGCCAATTCAGTCAACATCATATCTGGAATGTCCTTCAGCTGTATATACCTTTTTCTTGCCAGTTTATTATTGTCTTGAAGAACTGAGATAGCTTGGATAAATTCTAGAGTTTTATATCAGACAACTTTTTATTGCCTCCTTACTTAGATACTAAAAATATTAAAGGAATAATATCTGTATTACCCAGTTATTAACTGTTAATATTCGATTCAATCTTTCAAAAAGTCTAAGTCGTTTCGAAAAGCAGATACAGAATCTATAGCCTTATATTAAACTTTCACGTAAATTTTAATCATAAAATTCCCACTTGTAGTTCATTAATCTGAGTTCTAGACAGAACTAGGTAGGCAGAGAAGACGTATATTTTGAAGGTGTACAATATACGCATATCTAAGAGAGGAGTCTATAAGACTTGCGACTTTTTATGAACACTTATCTAATCGGAAGTACCGGGGCATTACTCTAGCCATTGTAGTTAATCAAGGGGATGGAAACCCGGCCAAAAATTGTGAATACAGTCTTGATATATCTATGATATGTCATTGTCTGAGTTTGTCAACGACAAACAGGATGATAAGGATAAGGATTTAAATGAGTTCCCTTTAACACCCTATAAAACAGTGGCTTAATAGGGATTAATATATATATATATATATATATATATATTATATATATATATATATATATATATATATATATTGATATATTCAAAGTTGAAAATGAATTTTACAAAAAAAATATAATAAAACAGTACAAGATGATTTTGTAAACTCACACACTATAAAGCAGTCTATGACTGGTTGGTTAATTGATGGATTGTAGGCGGGGTAGACACCTGCCTGTACACTCCAGCCTCCTGGTTATTATGCTCCCCTCTTTTGGTTATATGAGCGGCGTCCCTTTAAGAAGGTTTATTAGCTTCTTTCCAAATCCTTGATGTCGCCATTATGTATGTCTCCAAATAGTTTATGACTGTGTTGAGCTAAAGCCACATATTTATACAGGATGTGCATAGCGGTTTCTTTACTTTCTCCCCATAATCCATATTGTAGATACTCATTTTCGGTAAATGTTTCCTCAGGTGACATTAGCCGATGATTAGTCGATCACTAGTTTGGTCTGGGCCCTTGCTAAATAAATGACGTGAGTTGTTAGTGAGAGGCCGCTAATTACGTCCTTTGTATGTCTTTGGCCAGAAGTTACGAACAACCGATACAGATCTTACTGATATGACCATCTGTGGATTGTCATTTTTTACGAAACTCTGGTGTTGTGCCTGGCAAAAAGAAGATTACATCATTATCATTACACAGTAGAATATGGTAAATAGTAAAACTTATGTTTCAATATAATCTATATAGATTTTAAATATGTGCTAAAATACTCATAGTTACGGCCCTGGCTCTATGGTATAATCACAGCAGTGTACTTAAGTATATTTGGCCACATAGGTAGTAGTCGTTGTAAAAATGCAATGACGTCAGTGGCAGAACTACCGTGATTTCTAGAAAGTGTGGTTACAAATGTATATTTCGGAACCTGGACATTTTGACGGGTAACTTCACATCCCAGTCAATATCTCCATGATATTAAAAAAGGTTATATCCTTTTGAGGCAGGGAGGTACATGGTAAAAAAAAGTCTGATTGAATAAATATTGATAATGTATCTGTTGTCTTCATTACCTTCCTCAAACATTTTCCTTTGAAACTCATTCCATTACTTCTACTCATTTTAGACAGTCTCAAGGGCTTGCTCAGATAGTATTGTTGCATCGTGTCAGTCACCGTGATCAGCTGCGGCACTAGACGTGGCGACGTTTAAGCGTGAACGCATTGAGATACGTTCAACTGGACGAAAATATTAGCCCCTAGAAAATCATACAGTTTCCGATTTACCCTAAAGATATTTGTTGAACTAAAATTCTGCAACTCTTATTCACCTACACCTAGACCTTTGGGGAACGGCTAGGGAAGTTGCACAGTCAGGAACGTCACATGCATGAATATTTAAAAAAGAAAATTTAAAAAAAAAATGATTTTAAAATAATTAGCGTTACCTCGATGTAAGATAGTCACACACATTTTAGTTGTTCAATAACTCGTTGAAGAATATTTAATAATTGTCGTTAAGATATAGAGCTGTTGAATTCTTAAATTCTTTTTTAAAGTTAAAAAAATTGATAAGTTAAGTATAAATATTTCGTCTTTACAGCATACAAAGGTATAGTACGCAATTTTCCTAAAAATGTAGCAATTACTTTAATATATCTTGTACATTTTAGTGTACTGCCCAAAAAAAGAAAATGTACGGTATTTACTAACAGGTTTACTTCCTGTTTGAAAGGGAGAAAACTTTATAGATTTATTTAGAAATACATTTAGTTCGCACATATTGTTTCAAAACCAATTTTGTTCACTCTAAGTGTGTCACGCCAACGAGGGTTACGAAGTTCTTGAATAAATAACGGGTTTTAAAGTGTATCATCGTTGCTAAAGGGTCGATAGATATCTTCTTGGGGATTTGGATATGTCACAGCATTTTCTAACAGAGATGTAACAAAGGTATTATTTAGGGAAAATGTAGAAACATGTTTATGTTAGAGGATGGAATTTAAAAAATTACAGGTTATTTCAATCATGTGTCTAACATAGGATTTATGCAAATAATAACAAGAAAAAAGGTCAGAAGTATATATTCGTCTCGGACAAGAGTGTAAACAGCAGACTGAGCGGTCACTGACATATGTAAAGGCCGTAGCTAATCCTAGTTAATATAATTTGCTTTCAATAATTGTGATTACTACTTACTCAGAAGTTGTTAAAAAGTGCTACCGATAATCTACATTAATTTTGTGTTAATATATCAATAATTAAGCGTTTGTCCAGGTTTAAATTATAAAATTATGGTTGCTTATACGGGCCTAGTGAATTGCTAAATAATACATATATTAAAATTGAGAATCATACGTGTAGAGTTAAAATGATTTATATATATATATATATATATATATATATATATATATATATATATATATATATATATATATATATATATATATATATATATATATATATATATATATATATATATATGTATATATATATAAATATATATATATATATATATATATATATAATATATATATATATATATATATATATATATATATATAGCGTAGCCTGAAAAATTTTCGGCCCAACACGTAGATGTCGCCCTTTGCATATATCGAATTTATATGATTTTTAGGAAGTACCAACCTTCAAATGATACATGTCAAAATTTGATGACATTTCGACGATTAGTTTACAAATTACAGTGGTTTTAGTGACGCTACTTTTGATATTTTCAAAACAATGGAAAAAAAATCGAATTTCGTGTGTTGCTTAAACACTGTTTTTTGATAGAAAAAAATACCGTTCAAGCAAAGCAATGGCTTGATAAGTATTACGGGGAGTCTGACCCTGGAAAATTACTCATCATTTACTACTATGCTGAATTTAAATGCGGTCGTACAGATACAAATGATACTGAACGCTCTGGTCGCCCAAATCAGATGGCTACACCGGAAAACATGTGTTGATGATTCTGAGCACTGTTTGGACCTGTTTAAGCGCAATAAAAAGGATTTTTCATGCGATATATGACAATGGATGAAACATGGATCCACCACTACACACCGGAATCAAATTGGCAGTTGAGTGGTCAGCAGCCGGCGAAACCCGCCCGAAACGACCAAAGACACAACAGTCGGCTGTATTTTGAGAACGCACATGGAAAAAATTTTCATCGACTATGCTGAGAAGGGAAAAACCATCAATTATATAAAGGTGCGTCTGAAGGCAGAAATCGCAAAGAAAAGGCCCCAAATGAACAAGAAATATATATATATAGGTGGCTTATTAAATGATAAGTCCTACACCTTGAAAAAGGTCTGCCTCATGGATTCTGGGGGAGGTAAAAACTCGTTAAATTTACCACCAAACAACAAAAGATCTGATAATTGCATATTCCCGTCCCGCCACTTTATATAGCGTAAACTTACAACATTACAAAAGCGATTCAAGAACAACGTGAATCGCTTTTTCCGCACTCTTGCCGCTCCTGGACCCTTTAGGGACTTCCCTGCAGCACGTGTGCTAGCAAAAAAAAAAAAAAAAAAACATACAATGTAAGAATTCTGTCAACAGACGAAAAACTAATAGCATTTAAAGAGAAACTTAAAAACATAAAAGGGGATGTAATAGGTCTAAGCGAAGTTCATAGAACTGGAAAGGACCAAATCATATTGAACTTCGGAAATTGTCTGTATTATGCAGATAAAGAAACTTTGATTAGAGAAGTCGGCTTCTTGGTAAATAAGAAACATGTTTAACCAAATTACTGAAATCAAGAGTTAGTCCGAGAAGTCATATATCTGATAATTCAACTAAATCAAAGATACTAGCTAAAAATTGTTCAGGCTTATCCACCCACCAGCACCCACTCAGAGGATGAAAAAATATAAACACATTACGAAGAAATTTCTACTGCTCGATAAGACGGAAAAATACATTTTACGTTGTTGACCGGTGACTTCAATGCCAAAATTGGAAAACTGCAACAGGTCATCATGGGCTAGGAGATCGAAACGAAAGAGGAAGGACACAAATAGATTTTCTACATCAAAATAATTTTATGTAAAGAGCACCTTCTTCAAAAAGAACAAAAACAGAAAATGGACATGATCTAGCCCAGACGGTTAATCAAAAAATGTAATAGATTTCATAGTCAGTAACAGGAAAGACATTATTCAAGACGCAAGTTTCCTAAATAGATGTTCAGTTGGGAGTGACCATCGTATTGTGAGAGTAAAAGTGTTTATTAACATTAAACAGGAACGAAACAATATGATTCTTAAAAGAAACCATAAGAAATGGACAACCCCGGAGGATGTGGATTCCTGTAGAAGAGAGATCGCAAGCTCCTTGGAACACAATGAAGATATAGCAGTTGATGACATATTTGAAAACATTAAAAATAGTATAGAAAATGCCATTGACAAAACTTGTCCAAAACAACAAAAAGAACAGAAATTAAATCAAAGAGTAAAACAGCTAATAAAGCAAAGGAGAGAAATGGTAGTTAAGGCTACAGATGAATATAGAACTATAAATAGAGAAATATCGAGGGAAATTAGAAAAGACAAAAAAATGCAGAGGAAATTAAAACGCTGTAGAACAGAATAAAAGCTTAAAAGTCTTGAGAAGGAAGAAGACAATGGAAAGGAAAGATATATGCAAGATTAAGGACACGCATGGTGATGTAATAACAAACAAAAGAGACATTTTACAGATCATCCAATGATTTTTATCAACAATTTTATATATGACAAGATAAAAGAACATAAATCGACATATCAAAAATCCTAAATCAGGGGTCGGAAGATATCCCAGACATCACAGAAAAAGAAAACACATCAGCCTTGAAGGACATGAAAAATAACAAAGCTCCAGGTGAAGACAATATTGTAATAGAGGCAATTAAACAAGGAGGACAATAAATTATCAAATCACTTAAAATGTTATTCAAAAATGCCTCCTGGAAGGATATAACTCCATCGCAATGGAATAATGCTATTGTCATCATGCATAAAAAAGGAGATAAGACCTCACAAACTATCAACTGAGCCATCGTATACAAGTTATTCACGAAAATACTTGCAAACGTCTAGAAAATAAATTCGAGTTTTTGTTTTCAAAAAAACAGGTAGATACTTCCACTCGGGGTCACAAACTAAACGACTATCTGCTTACAGTTAAAATCCTCATTGAAAAATATATAAAATATAATAAGCCTCTTGTACTCATATTTGTGGACTTCGAAAAGGCTTTTTGATTCTGTAAATCAGAAGAGACTTTTGGAAGCACTTGCTAAGTGTAGTATTGATAATCGATACTCCAATGTAATTAAATACATATATGAAAATGCCACCGCTCATGTTAAAACACAATGTAATCAATCCACCAGCAAATTTCGAATTGAAAGAGGAGTGCGGCACGGTGATAAGCTCTCACCCAAGCTTTCTGTAACTCTTCTAGAAAGTATTCTAAAATCAATAAACTGGGAAAGAATGGGACTTAACATTGACGGCGAACAGTTAAATCACCTCTGTTTTCACCGACGACATTGTCTTAATGACAGACAAAATACAAGACGTACAAACTATGCTACACATGCTTCAGGAAGCTTGAGGAAAGGTTGGTCTAAAAATCAATCTATCCCAGATGCAGTTTATGACACATCTTGAATTCAGATATACCATAAAACTGAATAACGTAGATATGGAGCAAGTGCACCAATATAAATATCTGGGACATGAAATCAGCATAGGACGAGATAACCAAACACATGAAATAGGCGAATACAGTAATACCCCGCTTTAACGCGAGGGATACGTTCCGAAAAAAATCGCGTTAACTGAAATTCGCGTATATCGAGGTTTATGATTTAAACATAGTCAAAATTTAATACAAAAAAATACAAATCATTTTAATCAATCACTTTAATTCTAAGAACACTTTATGCAATACATACTCTTATTTTTTAACGGAAAAATACATCTATTGTCTTTTGGGTAACGTTTTGTTTACGTTCTTGTAAAATACGTTCATAACACCCCAACACTGTTTTTAATTGTTTGACACACGGTCAAGACACGGTCATCATTATTGTCTATATACTCTGCAATATGTCCAAACCTGAATAAATTTTGAAAGTGCATTTTGTATTTCCCTGAAGATAAAACTTTCTCTTCTACTTGTTCTTCCTCATCGTAGATAGAATTATTCTGTAACTCGATCAGATCTTCATTGCTAATAGGATCGTTCGTGCGTTGCTACAAGTTTAACTACGAGATCTTCTACCGTGACATCTTCAAGTTCAGAACCCCTCAATCATTGCAGCAATGTCTTCAAGCACTTGTCTCTGCATCTGGACAATTCTTCTAGGTGCTTCCACTACATCTGGCCAAAGATTACGCCACACCCCATTCATACAACTCATTTTAACTTCCTTCCAAGCCTCTTCTATGTTGTGAATAGACTTCATAATGTTGTATGACTTCCACCACTCTCGCATAGACTGTCTTCCCTTCCCCGTCAGTTTCATGAATTAGTTGGCTAAAAGTGCGGCGATGGTAATAAGCTTTGAAGTTTGCTATTGCTCCCTGGTCCATAGGTTGTAATATTGACGTAGTGTTTGGTGGAAGGAACTTTACGTACACTTTTAAGTCTCTGGGCGTATCAAGTGAGGTTGGATGTCCTGGGCATTGTCTAAGAGTAATATAACTTTAGGTTCAAGCCCATTTCTGTCACAGTAATGATTTGACTGATGGGCAAAAACTATTAGAATACCATTCTTGAAAAATTTCCCGTGTAACCCACGCCTTTCTGTTTGATCGCCACACAACTGGTAGACTTGTCTTGTCTGTGCCTCGCATTGCACGGGGTGTTTCTGAATGGTACACTAGTAAAGGTTTCAGTTTGAAATCACCAGTGGCATTCAAATTTTCCATTCTTCTAACTTTTCCTATGTATTTAAAAAGTAAAAGTATTTGACAGATTCCTGAACACCCCGTTCTTACGTACGGAGCCGATACTCTCGCGCTAACAATGACGAAGAAAAACATCGATAAAATATGTGTCATGTAACGAAAGATGGAGAGAGGTCAATGTTAGGCGTTACTATTTTTTTTTACGGGTCAAGTACACGTACTGCAGGGAAGTCTCTAAAGCGCTACAGGAGCGACATGTGTGCAGAAAAAGCGATTTACGTTGTTCTTGAGTCGCTGTAAATTGTACTCGTTAGGAAACAGTCCTGGGCCAATTATTCCAAAGGGATGATGTTCTCCATATAAAAGACTGCTTGAAAAGCGTTGTACGAGGAGTAACAAGTTGAACCTCATATGGATGTGAAGTATTAGCCCGACGTGTATTTCTAACGTGCACCGCTCAGGGAGGAATTAAGCGGGCCACATCCTTCGAACAATTTCCATAAAAATACTTGTAGAATAGGCTCAAGTCGCCAACCGTTCTTCGACGTTCCAGCGAATCAAGGCCGCCGGTCAGTTCCAATCCGACGAACAACTCCTCTCTAAACAGAATCCAACAAATGTAGCGGAGCGGAGCCCCAAACATGGAAGCAGTATTCCATAGTTGGTCGAATTTGAGCTTTGTAAAGAAGTAACAGTTGTTGCGGAGTGTAAAGCTTTCTGGTTCGAAATAATATTCCCAACTTTTGAGAAGCTCTCCTTGCTATGCCTGCAACAAGTTCATGCCAGGACATATTTGCTCCCAAATCAACGCCCAACAAATTGAGCGACGATGTTAGAGGAATGGGGTGCCCTGATATAACTATGTCGGGTTCAGCGACGTTAACTTTTTTAGAAAAAACTGCCGCCTGGGTTTTTGCAGCGTTAAAGCGACTTGGTTACTGTCACACTAAGATAGAATTTCTTCCAGGTTTTTGTTAAGCTGAATAACTTCCTGCTGTCTGCGGATATTCGTCTGAGTAGGCGATGTCCGAGCGTTCAAATTGAATGAAGAGATAAGCGTACTGTCAACTGCATAGGTGTAGATTGGATTCCCGGTCTTTTCCAGCAGATCGTTAATGTAAATGAGAAAGAGGGTAGGAGATAGTATGGAGCCTTGGGGCACACCGGCGTTGATAGTGAAGGTGTTAGAAAGAAATCCGTCGACTGCCACTCGTAAAGAACGCTCTCTGAGGAAACATGAAAGCCACAAACAGAACTTGTAGCGTAGCTTAGCCAACAGTACATCGTACCAAACACGGTCGAATGCCTTGGATATGTCAAAAGCAACCCCTTGAGATTCTCCAAAGTGTTCAATAAGTCAGAAGATTTCCTGTTGATCTATGTTTACGAAAGCCATATTGGTGAATGCTAATAATGTTGAATCCTTCAAGATATTTTATAAGATACTGATTGATATTCTTTTCCATGACTTTCGATATTATTGAAAGCAGTGTAACTGGTCGGTAGTTATTTGGCAAGGTCTTCTTTGCTTTTTTAGGTATCGGCTGAACTGTGGCACATTTCCAGCAGGAAGGAAATATTCCCTTTCTGTAGGATAGGTCGAAAAGTTTACAGAAAACTGATAGTTCTCTTGCACAGTTTTTTAGACCTATGGCAGGTATTCCGTCAGCGCCAGAAGCTTTTTTTGGTGTCTAGCTTCATTAAATTACGTTTTATGATACGCTGTCTGAAGACAATATCGGGCATCTTTGACTGCACCATGGGAATAATAGGTGGTGTTTTCCTTGGAAATCGAGAGTAGATTGTGAAGCAAAGAGTACAGCCAATAAGTTTGCTTTCTCAACAGGTGTCGTTGCAATAGAATTATCTGCCGTGTGTGTGGTGAAATTTTGACTAACTGCCTTAATGAATGACCAAAAGAACTTGGAATTGCCGGCACAAGCGAGAAGTTTGTTTCTAATTCGTTGATTGTGTGCCTCCTAGGTTTCGTCGATAATTTCTTTGCATCTTCCCGGGCACGAACAAAGGTGTTACGATTTATGGTGTTAGGATTTTCACGTCATTGTCCGTAGGCAAGATGTTTAGAAGCAACAGCTTCTTTGCATTTTCAGTCAAACCAAGGCTTGTCGTTGGAAGGGCATTTCTTCGAAAAAGGGATGTAAGCTTCCATACCAGCTCACATAACATCGGAAACCTGTCTGGCGCAGTCAGATGGGTCCTTGGATCGAAAACAAACATCTAACCAAGGGAAAGTTCGAAAATATTCCATGAGATCTTACTATTTAGCAGATTTGTAGTGCTAAATCTTGCCTCTCTGTCATTGATTGAGATAATAACCCAAACCACATTATCAGAAAGAGAACGGGGGTACAAGACGCAGTCAAATTCATTCTACATTTTAAATGGAACTGGGCTGGGCATGTGGCTAGGATTAAGGATGCGCGATGGACAAAGAGAATCATAGAGTGGGGACCAAGATCAGAAGCCTGTCAGAGTAGAGGTAGACCACCAAGTCGGTGGACTGATTATTTGAAAAGAGTGCCAGGAAATTGGATACAAGTGGCCCAGAACAGAAAAAAGTGGCAAGACTTGAGGGAGGCTTTCGTCCAGCAATGGACAGTATAAGCTGATGATGATGATATATATATATATATATATATATATATATATATATATATATATATATATATATATATATATATATATATATATATATATATATACAAGATGGACTAAAAATATATATGTATATATGTATACAATTTTAGACTTGTAAAAAGTAGCGTAATTTAGGTGCCGTGCACAGAATTAGATTTCAATTGGGAACCAAATGCTAAATCTGATTATCTTACACATCTATAATATGCTGAATCATTCCGCATATATATAATTAGATAAGTAAATAAAAGTAACTCAGTACTAGATGAAATGGAAATAAAAATTTTTTTGTTATAAAACCTACATATTTTGAGCTTTTTATTTCTACCGTTGAGTTTCCTTGTCGTCACAACCATTGGGGAAACTTAATGTTATTATATCTTCAGTTTTTGGCGTGATTTTTACCTTCCAGTACATCTTGGTCTGAAAGGTAAAATATACCATTTTTCAGCTTTGATCACTGAATCGTTAATATCTACTTTCAGCAAACAGCGCCCGGTGTAAGTAACCGAGCCTAATAAATTTCGACGGTAATTGGATAATTAATATATAATATCTTGGATTAATAGTGTATTTGTAACAATTGAACAAAAGAACTAGCAAAACTATTTTTGGATACTTGATGGTGAAACATTGAGGTGTAAAGCGTAGTGCTGTGCATATTTCCCTTCAACTGTACCGTTCCCTTCTAGTAATAGTGGATGCTCTGGTAGTTCCTTAGGCATATCAACGTTGTGAGGAGTGACTATTATTATTTATATTTACGAGATCTACAAACTGTTTCAATAAAAAGCACTTACAGATTTGGAATGTTTTAATGTTTCAACTATTTGATTAACTTGTTTATTTTCCCTTATTTCACTGAAACGCACTTTAAATAAGTTTAGTAGTACCGAAGACTACATTTAGTGGAAGACAGTATAAATTTGTGTTTTAAATTATTTATTTATATAAGGTTAACTATAAAAGATAATATGCCTAAAATGATTAAAATAATTTTGTTTGGAATATAAGGCATATTATATACTACTATCTTGATTAAAAAGTCATTAATTATACGCAACCAATGAAAAGTGCCATTTGGTATGGTTTAAATATACAACGTATTTTATATAAATAATGATTTAGTTCTTGCTTCTTGAGTCACACTGTATATTAGAAAATAATTTTGGAGTAAAGAACAAAGTAGTATTGGTGAGCGTTTTTTGCTAAGACAAAACTTTTTGGAATTTTTAAATTTATTATATATCACTCCAACTTATTTAAAAATATCCTATACTAACTTATTAAAAATTAATAAATGCTATTCTAATGATATTTTACATAAGAATACAAGTCTAGAGATGATTTACGTTCTTCAAAAAATACAATAGTAGGGTATAATCGAATTTCATTTTTATTTTTCTTAAAGCAAGCAATATTCTTATTTCATCTGGACTCGACAATCCGAAAAATATGCATTTAGGATCACACAGAAAAATAATATAAATGTAAATAGACAAATTCAAATAGGAATATTGGAAAAAACATCAAGAAAATACGTGCAGATAGCACGACGAACAAGAAGCTCAAATTCCAGACTTTGGCAAAGATTTATATGACGCGTCTAGTGAAATTGTGTGTTTCTGGTTTGCCTGCGACTGACAGTAATTCACTTCTAGGGAATCAGTTTGAAACATGCATATTTAATTTAAAACTTTAATATCCAGCATTTTGTTTAGTTAAGTTCAAGTTCAATAAGAATTAAATTCATATCCCCACTATCGTCAATACTATAAAGCAGTGCTATATTCGTATTCATACTTAAAAATTAATTGCTCCTTACTAGTAACATGTAATCGAGTGACGATACTTAATTCAAAGAGTAAAAAATATTTAAAAGGTTATTTGTTGTTAGAAAATGATAACAGACAACTCTATTTAATTCTTTAATAATAATAATTTTAGGAAAAAATTATTAAAATGCCATCGGATTTTACTCGAGAACATAAGCACCAGTTCTCACTTTTTTTCATTTTTTAAATATTTTTCAGTACAACACAATACAACTGATCAAGAAACAAAATATATATATATATATATATATATATATATATATATATATATATATATATATATATATATATATATATATATAGAGAAGGGTAGTCTTGACCGACTAGTTAAACAGCAGTATTATGTTCTTGGGGTAAGCGCTCTTTGGAAAAGGACTAAAAAGTTTGTGACAGCTTTCAAAAATATTTCTACAATTATAGTAGATTATCAGTATTTTTGAGATGTAACATTAGAGTACTTACTGCTAAGTGGTGTGTGCAAAAATTGTTCTTTGTGGGGGCACTTTATTACACTTATTCATCAGAAAAAACATGAGAAAAACTCGACATACTCATCTCTGGGAAATATAAAAAACTTTTACTTCATTTTATTAGTATGGTACGAAGAATTGTGTGGTTGTAAAGTGATTTTAATTTATAAAGGATTTTTTTGTTATGTTTTCTTGTCATTTTGCTAACGGCAGTGTGTTTCTATCTCTTAGTTAGGTTGTGGTTAATTTATATTTGCAAGTAGAATGACGTTGACATTTTGTTTGATCGTTTCAAAGTTGAAAAGTTAGTGAAAATCAGTGGGATTATTATCAAAGAGATATGTCAGATATCCTGAAAGAGTTTTCATTTTGACTGCCTATTTGTAATACGATATCGATCAATAAAAAAAAACTGGCATTGAAGATCTAAGTTTAATTTTCTCCAACCTATTACAAATAGGCAGTCAAAATGAAACATATATATATATATATATATATATATATATATATATATATATATATATATATATATATATATATACTGTAGTAGTTCAGTACTTCCACGTAAACATACATTTTTAAAATAAATGATGAAATTCGTTATACTTAATGATAATTTAATCTAATTATTACAATTCTACATTTTAAGTTTTTTGGTGATATATTTTGGACCTTAATTTATTTCAAGTGTTATATAAGAACGAAATTTCAAATTGATATCTCTTCGTCACAACAGACCGGTAGGCAAGCAGGCAACCCACATGGTCTGCAGAGAAATCCCTAAAGTGCTATAGGAACAACGCGAGTGCGCAGAGACGTTGGTCTTGAATTGCTGCAAATTATACTCGGCAGAAAACGCAGTCTTGGAAAATTATTTCAAAGTAACGAGGTTCTCCATACAAAAAAATACTTGAAAAGGACGGTACGCGGAATGACAAGCTGAACGTCATACAAATCTAATGTATTAGCCCGCGTGTATTTCTAGCATATATTGCTTTGAAAGGAATTAAAGGGGTACGTCCATCGAACACTTTACGAAAGGAGTTGTTGTGGCGTGTAAAGCTTTCTATTTCGCAATAATATTTCCAGTTTTTGAGAAGCTCTTTTAGCTAGCATACAAAATGTTCGTGCCAAGACATATGTGCTCCCAAGTTAACGTCCAATAAATGGAGAAACGATGAGAGATGAATGGAGTGTCCCGACATAACCATGTCGGGTTCCGTAAACCTTTTTAGAAAAAACTACTGCCTGGATTTTTGTAACGTAAAATTCTACTTGGTTAATATTACCCTGAGACAGAAGATAGTGAAGGTATTAGAAAAACACCCGTCAACTGTCATTCGTAAAGAACGCTCTCTGTAAAAACACGAAAGGTATAAACGAAACCTTTCAAACAGACTATAAGAGCATTTTTTAGCGAATAATCCGTCATGCCGAACACGGTCGAATGGTTTGGTTATATCAAGTGTAACTGCTCCCCCTAGCAACAAAAGTAAAAATCAAGAACTCTACGACATAATTGCTAATCATTCTTAGAAGAAGAATGAATTAATGATGAATATTTTTGTTTGGTCGTCCAAAAGCTTTTATTAATAATATAGAGAATTTGACAGCGACTTGATATCTACAACCTGTCAAAAAGAATACGAGAGGCCACTCTCATGTTCTTAAAAAAATATGTTTGGAGAATAATTTTTGCTATCAATGTATTCTTAGGGATGCTAACAATGGCGCAATTACTTCAGTAATTTTTCGAATCTCGCGAGACAACTGAGTCAAAGTCCTCAGAGTTTTTCCTCTGAGCTTTTTCTTTACCAGGGACCAAACGTTTTCAATAGGGTTGGCGTCCGACGATTGTAAAGGCCACTCTAGTATCTTATCGTGGGCCCTAGCAAGTCCCTTCGCGACGTAATTTTCTTCCAACGAAAATCTCGAACTTAGCTCGAGTTACACAACTCGAATTGGCAGGACGAGGCTGAGTAAATGATTTGTTACAAATTATTTATATATTTATTCTCCCATTAAAGTCTGTGTTGGGACAATTATTATTACTATACTTAGTAGGGAGGATTGAAATAAAAAAAGGTATTTATAGTATGTATCATATATGTATTTTTGGTTTTAGTTGCAGTAAGTACCTATATTTAATAACAAAACCAGTTATGTAGACAGTCTTCACAAAATAATATCAGTCTAACTTTATGATGTAGGTACTTATGCTACTAATAGTTTAATTATCTATATATATTCTTAAATAACTTTGCTGTTCTAAATAACAAATTATTTTGGTAGTAGCTATAACTCTTTGTTGACTTTATTCGTTTGTTGCAATAGGAACTTTTATTTAATTACACAGGCCAACGATGAAAAAACTTTTTTAATAATTTTAGCTGATTCCTATGTTTTTGGTGTGCTGAGTCCGAAACTAATAATAAAAAAGTCGTATCATCCACCAATTTTTTACATTTTAATATTCAAAATGTGAAAAATTTATTTTTTATCATTTGAATGTTATTAGGTTGGCAATAAAGTCAGAATTATTAGGTGAGCAGTAAAATCAAATATTATTAGGTTGGCAGTTCCGACAAATGTCACAGCTGTTTGTTTTCTTCCAGTTAATATAACCTCGCATTGCAGTGTTTAACCCATTTGCTTTGATTCCCACTCAAAGTATGGCTAATCGTCGTTGTAAAAACTCTCCCTAATACTTTTTGTTATACATGTGGTGAGTTTGTAGTTAAAAAACATCAAAGAAACATTACTGACTTTGTAAAAAAGTCTACTTATATTTTGGTGTAGAAATTGGTAACCAAGAAAAATGTTGGGCTCCTCACAAAGTATATTATGTTTGTGTCGAGGATCTTAGGGAATGGTATAAGAAAGAAGAGAAAGCTTTTAGATTTGCAGTACCCATAGCACGAAGAAAGCAAGAAAATCATGCAAATTTTTGCAGCGTTGATGTTTCTGGATATAACTCCAAAAATAAGAAAGTAATTGTCTATCCTAACTTTACTTCAGCTAATCGGCCGATAGGACATGGACCGGGTCTTCCTGTCCCTGAGCCACCTCAGTCTATTGATGACGTTATACAGTCCAGTCCCGAATTTAATGAAAGTCGACCGGATGATGATGAGTTTCAATGTTCTCTAGAAAATTTAAAACCACAATTGTTTACACAACCTGAGTAAAATGATTTAGTGAGAGATTTGGGTTTGACTAAGGAAAAAGCAGAATTGCTTGGCTCTAGGCTGAAAGAAAAACATTTATTAGAATCTGGAACATCTATTTACCGTTATAGAACAAGAGATCAACAGTTTTGCTCAGTTTTTCAAGCAGGAAGAGGATTTAATTTATTTCATTTCATTTCAAATTCAGTAATTTAATCGATGTCATATTGTAAAAAAAACTAATACCAGATGCGGTTTCAGCACCCAAAAATACATAACACTTAGATATATTGGTTTAAAAAGTTTTTACAAATATTTTTTTTTGTGGCCTGTAATATTATACTACTCGCGTTAGTGAGAATCCAACTCGGGCTAACTCGAGCTAAGCGCAACTCGAGTTAACTCGAGTTAGTAAGTGGAGTTGACCCATCGCTAATCATGCGCAAGAAACGTTGTCGAATGGTCTCATGGGACACATTCAAACCCGATGTTTCTAATTTTGCCGGTCCTTGAAGCAGCGTTAATTTAGGGTCCCGTGAAAATAAAGACAGGATTCATTTTTATACTTTTGGAGTGATTTTGCCTACTGAGCCACGTTTTGGCAAGTCGTCGCTGTTGTTCGTCTCATTAAAATGATTTACCCACTTCGATACCGACTTTTTAATATATTTAGCGGCCGCGGAATATGTCATTTTAGGACTCTTTGGAACAAAGAAAGACTGCCTCGAACTGACGCGCAAACAAGTGACTCATTTTAGATTTTACGTGATTTCGACGAAACTTCGGAATCGACTGATACTTTTACTAAAATGCGTCGTAGACAAAGGTTCCCTCTACCGATTTTTTGTTGAATCGCTAGAATTGCATCTGCCAAAAATGAATTATCGCAGACACGTTCTTACTTGACAGATTTTAAGCATTATTCCCAAAACGGTAAATGTTAAAATGTAGCTAATGCACAAGATATTAAAGAAATTACATTAATTAACTAAATCTAAATAAAATACTGCGTCATAACAGCAGCAATGTTAACAAATTGAATTTGTTGCACTCGGCCAAGCATATTTCTTCAGCTTTTTCTGTTGTTGACGGCCCATAAAATATGTGTTTAAGATAACACAGGAAAATAATATAAATGTTATTCTGGCATTTGAAAATAAAATAAAAACAAGAGATTTGAACTTGGGGGAATAATGCTTAGTTAATTTTAAGAAAAATGTTACTGCGTAATGAAGAAGCTCTGGCCTAAAATTAAGTAGCCGACCGTTAGTAGGAATAAAAAAAATTGTATAAAATGTAAGGTTTTAAAAATCAATGCACCTTTAAACCTTTTTTAAAAATTGAATTGTTTTGTGGTAAGTTACTACATACTAAGCATATAGGGTGATTAGTGAATAACTTTCTTCAAAAAATTTTTCAAATATAGTGTTCTAATATACACCTACAGGGCATAATTGTCTCCAGGGAGGTGCCGATTTGATTCCTCTTGTCTCTCTTCACTTCCTTACTGATGGTATGATCTTGGCTGCTCTGTCGAAGTCAAAGAATAAGTTCACTCAGGGCCCTGATAAGTGCCCATATTTTATTATTAAGGACTGCGCGCAAACCTTGCTGAGGCCCTTGTCTTTCATCTATAACTTATCCCTGAAATCTAACATTTTTCCTGAAATCTGGAAAACAGCAAGAAGGGCGATATTAGTATCATTTCCAACTACAGGCCTGTGTCAATATTGTCACCATTTGCTAAAGGTTTTGAAATGGCAATATATGACTTATTGTTTAAGCAGATTAAGGGACGTTTGACGCCGGCTCAACATGGTTTCTTTGACAGCCGCAGCACGGTCAGCAATTTGGCTTCCTTTGCGCAATTCACGGGGAAAGCCCTTGAAGATTGTCAGCAGGTCGACGCTATCTACATAGACTTCACGAGGGTATTTGATCGTATTGATCATTCCATTCTAGCACGTAAACTAGCTAGTATGGGGTTCCACAATGATTTAATATCATTTCTTCGGTCATATCTACATAATCGTATTCAATATGTTGATATCCGAGGACATCATTCATTTCAATTCGTAGTTACTAGCGGCGCTCCACAAGGTAGTAACCTCTCACTATTGTTGTTCGCAATTTTTTATAAATGATATTGTGGAGCATTGCTAGTAGCAACTCTTTTTTGCTGATGATCTTAAACTGCCCCGGGTAATTCATGACATTAACGATTGTATTATACTTCAGAAAGACATACGTACTTCGAAAATTGGTGTGCTATCAACAAGTTGACCTTGAATCTCGGGAAATGTTTTGTTATGTCGTTTTCCAACCAACTGAACCCCACTCATTATGAGTATGTCTTGGATAAAGCGATTATAAATCGTTGCTATACTTTCAGGGACCTGTGAGTGGTGTTTCATACCCGATTGTCATTTGCCGATCACATTGATCGTGTTTGTGGAGAAGCGTTGAAGACGCTTGGATTTAGTTTTTCGCAATTCAAGGGGATTGGTAGATATAGGGTCCCTCGAAATGCTCTACTTTTGCTATGTGCGATCTAAGTTGGAATACGGCGCAGTGATTTAGCACCCAATCTATCATAAATACATTGATAGAATAGAGAACATACAGAGAAAGTTCCTTAAGTTCCTGTGCTTCAGAAATGGCGGTACTTACCCTCCTAGAGGTATAGAAAGCAAGATCTTGTTAGCGCGTTTTAACATGCCGTCGTTGATGAATCGCAGGATTTACTTGCTGGTTCAATTTTTGTTCTAGATATGTAAATCCTTTATTGATTGCCCTGACCTGCTTTTCCAAATTAACTTTCATGTGCCGTCTCGACTTAGCAGATTTCCTCATGTTTTTTGCTTGAGTACGCCAAGAACTAATATTTTAATGAAGACTCCTTTGTATCAATCCTTGAATATTTTCAATGTGGTTTGTGGCGATTTCGATATGCATAACTTAACTCATGCTCAGTTTACTAACTTGATGAAGACGAAGGTTCTTGATGCTCGGTGGACGTGTCCACATTTTTGAACGGTATATACGGGGTAAATGGATATTTTATCTGTTAGACAATAAAGATTATTATTATTATTATTAATATTACGTTTTTATGCATTGTACTTTACCCTTGAGACGTGCTTGCTATAGGGTGTACCACGCAAGATTTGAATTTGTCGCCATTTGTATGGTAAAGTGTTGCCAACAAAACAGAAAACACAGCGTGACAGCTGACAGTTCAGGGATATTAAAAATGCAGCGCTACACGAAAGAACAACGTGTTTTTCATTGTTGAGCAATATTTTAAAAATAATGATAGTTTGGCAGCTACAGTTCGGAGTTTTCGTATAAAATATGGTCGGAATAATGATTTAATCTCATCAACTGTGAAGAGATTAATTGAAAAATTCAGGGAGACTGGATCAATTGGTGCAAGCAGTTCGTGGGAGTGTTGCTGAGACTCCAGGAACATCAATTCGGCACCGTGGTCAAGAATTGGACATTTCGAGAAGCTTTCTACAGCGTATACTCACGAAAGATTTGCATGTTCATGCTTACAAAGTTCGTTGAATGGATTATAATAATAATAATAATAATAATAATAATCTTTATTGTCTAACAGATATACCATTTACAAGACAATTAAGCATAAATAAAACAAAGTACCAGTATAGAACAAAAGACACAGATAATATAAAAATCACATAGAAATTATATAAAACTGAAAAATTAAAATTAAAATGCTACACTTGGAATAAATATCTATACATGCAACAATTTATTTTTGAAGCATTTGGCAAATTGCGCAAATGACAGGTTGTTCACGTCAGTGTCGTTACAAGTACTGTTGAAAACGCTCATAGCTTGAAACAATGGTGTTTTGATGAGAGAATTAGTTGATGCAGTAGGTAAACAGAAAACAGGAGAGGTTCTGACCAATCTATTAGGAACGTGAAAGTTTACTTGAAATAGTAAGTCAGGAGAGTCAATAAGAGATTTACATAATTTTATAAGAAAACAGACCAGATGGTAATTTCTTCCATTCGTCAATAAAGGTAGCTGAAAACGTTCAGTTATAATGACCTCATTGACACCCCTATCAGGATACACACCATCATATTTTAATATAAGAAATTTGGCAAACTTTCTTTGAATATTCTCTAGCTGTTTAATATACTTAGCGTGTATTGGATTCCAAACAACTGCACCATATTCAAGCCGTGAAAGCACATAGCTGGAATATAAAGTTTTTAATGTTTTACTGTTATGAAAACCACTTGAATTACGTACTATGAAACCCAACGTCCTCATCGCAGTAGCGCATATCCAATTAATATGATGAGCAAATGAAAGTTTAGGATCAAAAATAATTCCAAGGTCCTTGAAGGTATTACAACGTGTAATATCTTCATTATCCAATTTATACTGGAAGTCGATGGTGCTAAATTTATTCGAGTAAGTCAAAAAGAAGCACTTACCGGCATTCAATGGCAGCCTATTCAACTCACACCATTGCTGTAACGACTCCATATCATGTTGTAATGAAAGGCAATCACTAGAGTCTCTTATGGTGCGGAAAAGCTTTAGGTCGTCAGCAAACAAAAGAAAGTTACTAGTTATGTCATCACCAATGTCGTTAATGAAGAGTGAAAAAATTAAAGGTGCAAGGTTGCTACCCTGTGGTGCACCACTTGTGGCACTAAACGTTGAGGACTTATGTCTATGAATTTCGACGTACTGCAAGCGGTTACACAAATAGGACTCGAAAAAAAGTAATTACTGAAACCCAGTCTATCCAGCTTATGTAGAAATATGGAATGGTCAACCCTATCAAAGGCCTTCGAGAAATCATTGTACACAGCATCAACCTGCATTCGTTTGTCCAAAGCATTGCCTGTAAATTGAGCAAAACATGCCAAATTACTTATTGTACTACGTTTGCTAAAAAAACCATGTTGATTTACAGAAACTTTGGCGAATATTGGTAATAAAGATACCGGTCTATAATTAGATATATCATTTGCGTCACCCTTTTTAAATACGGGAATGATTTTGGCCTTCTTCCATACGTCAGGAAATCTGTTCGTTTTTAGAGACAAATTGAATATATAAGATAAAGGTAACAACAAAGCATGAGCACAATCCTTCACAATAAAGCTGGGAAT
The DNA here is from genome assembly GCA_019049505.1 of Pachyrhynchus sulphureomaculatus. NCBI lineage: Eukaryota > Metazoa > Arthropoda > Insecta > Coleoptera > Curculionidae > Pachyrhynchus > Pachyrhynchus sulphureomaculatus. The sequence goes on along the minus strand of CM032446.1, from coordinate 148,083,357 downwards.
ATTATCATGGCCACAAGTAAGTTTATCTTTCAATCCTTTCAATGCCGTTAGTATAGTTTGCTCTGGCAAACAATCAAGAGCGATACATAAATTTGAGGTGAAGACATCGTTTTTGGAGACGCGATCTGACGGCGCACTATATACACCCCCAAAGAAGCCGGCAAATGCATCAGCAATTTTATCTGGCTCGGAGAATTGAAGATTGCCCAACTTAAGCACATCAGGCAAATAAGTTGCTGATTTTTTAGCTTTAATAAACGACCAAAACGTAGTTGGATCATCAGTGATGGAATCCTCTACTTTAGAGATATAGTTTTTATACGCCAAATCGATCAATAATTTAACATTACGTCGTAGTTCATTAAACTCTGTACGATGACAATCTGAATGAGAATATTTGAGCTTCCTAAAAATTCTGTGTTTACGCTTTATGCCTTTAATGATATCAGCTGTGAACCAGACAGGAAATGTTCTTTTACGAATGACCGATTTAGGTACACACACATCAAATATACCAAACAAATTCCGGTAGAATAAACCGCACGCCTCATCAACATCCTTCAGAATATACAGATCTAACCAGTCGATATTTAATATCATTTCATAAAGCTTCGGAAAGTTAGCCTTCCTGAAATTGTACTTAGTTTGTGATAAGTTGACAGGAACATTATGGGATTTAACTTTGAGAGATAATGAAATATCTAAGGGTGGATGATGGCTGTCCTCATCCACCAGTGGAAATTGTTCCCTATGTACCGTGCAATTGATGTTAGAAAAAACTAAGTCCAGAACTGAATCATTTCCATTCAGTATATTATTAAACTGTTCCAGAGCTAGCAAGTTCATAAAATTTCCCAACAACTCAGCCTTCATATCCCCAACTGCACCCTTAGTGAAATTTGGATCGTTAAAATCACCTATAATAAACAGGTTATTACCATACATAAATGAGAGCGCCTCAACACACTCCAATAAGGACGAAAATTCCGCATTTGTTATATGCGGAGATATGTACAATACTAAAACATATAATGTATTATAATTTAAAAATAGTTTGCTACATACCATGTCGACTTTCACTACACTGTCGCGAACAACCTGGAGATCAACCTGTATTGGTTTCAATTCTCTCTTAATAGCCAGTATCACACCACCACCCCGTGAAACGCCCATCCCATTAAGGTTTCTATCACCCCGAAATACAGAGTATCTATCGTCGAAAAGTTCATTTGAAAATATGTTATCTTGAATCCAACTCTCGGTGATAGCGATGATGTCATAATCACTTTCACATACCGAACGATAAAAAGAATCCGTCTTTGTGTTAAGTCCTCTGACGTTCTGATACATACAACTCAGACCATGAGAAGTTGTTGACGAGCTACTGTTAGACATATTATTTAGTTTAAATTAACAATCTTTGGGATACCACTGATATACTTAATTTTGAGGTTAGTTTCACCATTTCGCAGCCGAGAAGTGAGGGTTTCTTTCAAAATTCTGTACTCTTTAATTTGCTTGGGCGTTCTGTCGAAACTTATGGAAATTCGCTCATACATTTCAATCTTCTTCAACTCTTTCACATTATGAATTATGGATTTAACATCGTTAGGTGATTCCAAAATGACCTTCATAGGCCTAATCCCTGTCGGATTCTCTCGACCAACTCGAAAAACCCTAATGGCCTGGGTTTTGGCATCAGGGTAAATCTTCAAAATAATATCAGTCGCCAATGCGACATCCGAATCTCTCCTGGCTTGAATATCCACAGAAGTATCTTCACTGGCACCAAAAATCATAAGATTTTTTTGACGCAATTGCCTCTCAGCAAGTTCACGTATGGACTCACTCACAATCGCACCAGGCACATGATTCTCACGCCCAGCATCCTTACTGTTGTTCGATAATTGTGTCTTAATTTCGGCAATTTCCAATTTAAGTTCAGCATTAATCTTGATTTGATCTTCATACTTAGCTAATAAATTAAGATACTGTAACTCCATCCTATTCAATTTATTCATGATATCAGTCAAAGACACCCCATCATCCAAAGATCCCCGATCTTCACTCAGATGCTCAACACCATTCTCCTCCATCAAAACGCTGCCAGAGGTCGTGTGAATCGCACCCGGACCAATCGAAAGGCGATTTCGTGAACGTTGAGGAGTTAAACTTCTCTTGTTCTTTTCCCCACTCTGTCTCTGACAAGAGATACAAACCCATGTTGTCTCCTTCGATTATGGAACAACAACAAGTGGATACTGATTTTTCGAAGAAAATCATCTTCAGCGATGAGCCTCATTTCCATCTTGATGGCTTCGTTAATCGACAAAATTGTCGCATTTGGGGTTCAGACAATCCACACGTGACTGTTGCGAAACAAATGCATCCACAACGTGGCACTGTTTGGAACGGATTTTAGGCTGGAGGCATCATCGGACCATTCTTCTTCAAAAATGCAGTTGGCCAGGCAATAACAGTTAATGGTGATCGTTATCGCGATATGATAATTCAGTTTTTTTGTGCCTAAATTGCAAGATATGGATGTGGACGACATGTGGTTTCAACAAGACGGTGTCACATGCCATACGGCCCGAGAAACAATTCAATTACTGCATGAGTCATTTCCTGGTTGTATAATATCCCGTTTTGGTGATCAGAATTGGCCGCCCAGATCATGTGATTTAACGTTGTTAGACTTTTTTCTTTGGGGATTTTTAAAGTTTAAGGTATATGACAACAAGCCCACGACTACCCACGAACCCACGACTTGAAGGAGGAAATTAAGCGCTGTATCAACGAAATTCAGCCACATTTATGAAAAACGGTCATGGAAAATTTCGACAAAAGAGTGCCTATGTGCCAGCAAAGCCGTGGAGGCCATTTACCCGATATGTTATTCCATACATAACCCTATGCTGTATACTTTATAAATTAATAAAAAAATTACAATTTTTAATTAAAAACCTGTGTTTTCTATCAAAATTACTTCTTGCGTGAATTTTGGGACAACCTTTATTTTTGTATTGCTAAATGGAAATACTGATTTCGTGAAAAAATTCCTTTCCGAGAATTTTACATTCCTTCTTGTGTCTCTAAATCACGGAAAGCACAGTCTTCATTTTCCATTGGTTTGTCGATCTGTCACTCAGTTTGTAGTCACGATAACTTTCGAATAAAACGAGATCAATTTCGAATTTACACATTTAAAGTAGAAAGGGAATTAGTAATTTTTGGGCAACATGACTTCGAAGGAAAGGGTGAAAGTGGTGCGGGTTGATAAATTGATTTTTGGTTGGTAATGAACTGCCTATGAATAATAATTTTAATAGTCAAACATATACCATAAGTGGTTATGTTGTTGAAGTCGAAGAAACTAAAAATAATGTTATTTTTTCGGTATTTCCTCCGATACCTAAAAAAATTAATTAGCTCTGAACTTGTACCTGTAAGGGAGAAAATAAGGCAGTTATATTATTTTTATTTTTTTAACTTTCGGTTGACGAAAACTGTATAAATTAATAAAAAATTCTTTAAATACTGTGATCTTATTCTGAATTTTATTTAGGACAAATTTCCACATTTGTCATTGAATTTGTTATGCACGATACTACAAATTTAATAGGACAGTTGCTCAAATTGGCTAAATACTCCTAGGCCAGCGTTTCTCAACCTGTGAGGCGCGCTCCACTAGGGGGGCGTGATTACACTATTGGCGGGGCGCGAGCGTGTTGAAAAGAAATTATTATTAAAAACATTCATTAAAAACATTTGATATAATTTATTGAAAGGAAAGCAAAACAAAATACATTCTGAAATAATAAAAAATAAAATACACATATAAATAGGATTGTATTAGTACTGCACAATGTATTTACCTAATAATTAACATATCAATACTAAATTAAAAACAAGTTTAATAATTATTAGTGACTCCCTTGGGCCTGTTTTGCAGAGCAAAGATTTTCGAAGGCTGGTTTAATATTAGAAATAGACACTCTGAGTTCTTTTTCTATATTTAGTTGAGATCTATATTTTGTTTTCAAAGCAGCCACCGTGGAAAATCCGGTTTCGCAAAGGTAGGATATTGAAAATGGTAATAGTATACAAAATGCTCTTGTTTTCAGTGCAGAAAACTCATTATTCACCCCTGCGCAAAATTCAAAGAGTGATTTGTTATTAAATTGTCTCTTGATTTCGCCACTTGCCGTGAAGTCTATGAAGATTTCTTCTTCAGAAGTTGGGAACCCTTCGGGAGTATTTTGAAATGGTTGCTACCAAGTTGTCGTCAGTAAGAAAATACTTTTTAAAATTCTTTTTCAACATGGCTAGATGAATTTCAATGGTTGCTAAAACAACTTTCACAAGTTATTCTTCAGCCTTGTATGTTTTAACACATTCACCCACATTTCTAAGGTTTTTTGTTTTACATTTCTGCTCCACAATTTAAATTTTCTACAAAAAGCATTAATTTTATCACTTGTATCGAATATATGTGGATATGTTCCTTGGAGTTGAAGATTTAAGGTATTAATTTCTCGAATATATCGGCCAAGTAGCTTAATTTCATCACAAATAAACTATCTCGAAACTTCTCGGCTTCCGTTCGGTTTTCCTCTTCTAGAAAAATGGCAATTTCATTTCTTAATTCATAAATACGTTGTAAACATTTCCTATGTGATAACCATCTTGCCTCGCAATAAAATAGTAACGCTGAATGTTCGGCATCCATTTCTTTACAAAGTGCAGAAAAAATTCTAGATTTTAGGGGTCTCATTTTAATATAATATTTATTACAATTGTAATGAAGACAATATTCAGAGCAGGATTTATTTCTTTCGAAGCCAGAGCTTCTCTGTGGATCATACAATGTGTCCACACACACAGTGGAGATTTTTGTTTCACAAGTGCTTGTACATTTTGAAATCCTCCAGACATTGAATGCAGAAACTTTTAAGAAATTACTATGCAGGCAGGACCTATGGACCAAAACAACAAAATGTTCATTATTAAACTATTATTTTTTTGACGATAATAGTAAAATACAGTTAACTGATAGTACCCTCATAATTTGTTCTTTCTTTTTGGAAACTTCGTGGGAATAAAGGAAAATCAAACAGAATATCTAATTATTTTCACAATGTTCTGCTATCGAAACGTTGCAAAAATAAACAGATATTCTGGTTGCAAATTGTCCTCTATTCCGACAAAATTTTCAAAAAGACAAAATTAAAATACAGTTTATTTATCATTTATTCTAATTTTCAATTTACCATGTATACATAGCAGTGAGACCACCATATGCTCTGAGAAAACATATTTTTATTTTTATTAGAGTCGACAAACCATAAAATATGTGTTTAGGACCACATCGAAATATAATATAAATGTAAATTTTGCATTTTGAAATAACAATACTGAAAAAACATTAGCAAAAAAAGAGATAGCCGTCGAATCAGAGGTTCGATTTGTGTAAAGATTTATATGACGCCTATGCGAGGGTTGTTTGGAAAAAAGCCTCTGAAATCAAAAGAAGAATATTATTGAGTTTGGGATCCCAAAATTATTAGAGGAAAGGTTTTATTTTAGCAATATTATTGCTCAACAAAGTATTGGCTTAAAATATTTATATCTGGCAAACAAAGGGTATCTGTAAATACATGCATGAAAATGTTTGGATTTGATTGGAATATAAACAGAACTATATTAGCTTACCACATAATGTTGGTACTATTAAACTTAAAATTTGTGTCCTCACAAAGTAGATATATTATTATTAATAACGTCCAAATTGATATACAGGCTAAAAAAAAACTACTAGAAGAGAAGACAATCAAAGATGTTTTTGTATTTGTATTATTTCTAAAAAACTGCTAAAAATTACTGTCCCCCCCTTATTTCGAAAAGTACTGATCAAAAAATTTTGGAAAAAAAATTCTGGAATAATCTAAATAAAAAGTAGACTGAACGAAAATTATCACGAGTGCATATTATAATTTATCTGGTATATATAAAAAAAAACAAAAATTTCAAAGTCATCAGTTTTCGACAACTATCGGAAACAAATTTTGTTGAAAACTCATTTAGGGCGTGTTTTGTGATGATTTTATACCTTAGGAACAAAAATTTTTATTATAAAAGAAATCAACGTACGGAACACTAAATGCGCAAGTCCGACTTGCACTTAGCCGGTTATTATTGTACTAAACTGAATAACCATTGTGTAGTGTATAAGTTTTTCCTATAGACAGAGTATAATTCATACGACTGTAGGTACTTTTCGTATAATGATGCAATTTTATGAAATATTTTTTCTATTTTTACCACTGATATAAATTTAATATTAAACAATATGCATTATAATTCTATAACTCTTAAAAGGCCATATCTATAATTTAACAGTAGTAAGGTATTAAAAGCACTTTCCTCGCAAATATTGTTGAAAATAAACATTAAATTTAACGTAGTTCGTCCTGTCCTCAATAAATATCTAATAAATAAAAACTTTATACATAATTACAATCAAAATTAGCTTTTGATAAGGAAAATGTAAAATAGTTTTCGTTTTATTATTTTTTTTTTTATTAAAACAAAACAAGAAGAAAGTCTGTCTGTTAATTATAACCAAGACTTCTCTGCGTACTCCTTCGGTTAACATTAGAAACAATGAAAAATAATATAATTTTCCTAGCCCTTGACTCGAATAACTTTGAAAGGAACCTAAAGTATGTCACAGCTTCTCCATTAACCCTTATACAGGGTGGCCCAAAATTACCGAAGGGGTTTGAGTTCATTATAACTTTTTATTTAAGACATAATTATAATTTCTTTTTTTAAATACAGTATATTAATGGAGAATATTTTTAATTTAATTATGAAAAATTATATCTCGCAAGTGGTGGCCATTTTCTGCTTCGCATATTCGTGCTCTTTCCAAAACATTTTCCATAACCTTTCGCAAAACTTCAGGTGTTATGTTGTTGATTTCGTCGCGTATATTGTTTTTTAATTGCTGGATGGTTCTAGGCTTATTAATATAGACTTTTCCTTTCAAATAACCCCAAAGGAAAAAGTCTGGAGCGGTTAAATCCGGTGAACGCGGAGGCCAATTAAAATCGCTTGTACGCGAAATAATTCGTTCACCAAAGATGTCGCGTAAAAGAGTCATTGTGTCCCTCGCAGTGTGCGCTGTGGCTCCATCCTGTTGGAACCATACTTGCGGATGGTTTTCCACGGCTGGCCTTAAAAAATTTTCCAACATTGTCCGATATCGAACACCAGTGATGGAAACGGCGACACCGTGTTCATTTTCAAAAAAATATGGGCCAATTATCCTTTCCGACGAAACACCGCACCAAACAGTACACTTAAGTGGGTGTAATTGTCGATGTTGAACTACTCTTGGATTTTCCGTAGCCCATATCCTGCAGTTTTGCCTATTAACGAACCCATTTAATTGGAAATGAGCTTCGTCGCTCATAATTAAATTATGAATAAAATCATGATTTTCTTCTGCTTTTTGTCGGAAATAAATTGCATAATTAAGTCGTTGCTGGTAATCTGTCGGTTTCAATTCTTGGACAAGCTGAATTTTGTATGGAAACATTCTCATTGTATGCAAAATTCTCTGCAACGACCCTCGTGAGAGGCCAAGTTGTGTCGAACGTCTCCTGGTTGATGTTTCTCCATCTTCCCGAATACTCTCCTGTACCCGTTCAATATTGTCATCCGTGTGCACCGTTCGTCGTCTGCCGGCACCAGGAAGGTTCCTTACTGCCCTTACCCATGTTGTCGAAAATTTGCAACCAGACGGTTTATTGTTGACTCTGAGGGTCCAACCCGCACATCAAAATAACGACGATATGCACGCTGAGTCAAAACAATGGACCGTTGATTTGAGAAATAAAGTTCAACGATTTGGGCACGTTGTTCAATTGTGTACTGTTCCATTTTAAATTCCCCAAGTCTTCTTTACAAAATACTGAAAAGAAATAAAAAACAAAATTATAATAAAAAAGTTATAAGGAATTCAAACCCCTTCGGTAATTTTGGGCCACCCTGTACCTTTAATATTAAAATTATTCTTAAATTTTGTTTATTATTTCAACAAGAAACAAAGTAAAATACCACTCAACGCTCTGGAAAAGTTGATCATCCCCAAACCTTTTGCTTTTTTCTATATATATATATATATATATATATATATATATATATATATATATATATATATATATACATATATATATATATATATATATATATATATATATATATATATATAATATATATATATATATATATATATATATATATATATATATATATATATATATATATATATATATATTATTTTTTTTATGGGTCGAGCACACGTGCTGCAGGGAAGTCCCTAAAGCGCTACAGGAGCGTCACGGGTGCGGAAAAAGCGATTCATGTTGTTCTTGAAACGCTGTAAATTGTATTCGGTGGGAAACACAGTCCTGGGCAAATTATTCCAAAGGGATGATGTTCTCCATATAAAAGACTCATTGAAAAGCGTTGTACGAGGAGTAACAAGCTAAACCTCATACGGATGTAAAGCATTAGCGCGACGTGTACTTCTACATGCACCGCTCTGGGTGGAATTAAGCGGCCAACATCCTTAGTACACTTACCATGAAAATACTTGCTATGCTTGCAACATGTTCATGCCAGGACATATTTGCTCCCAAATTAACGCCCAACAAATTGAGTGACGATGTTAGAGGAATGAAGTGCCTCGACCTAACTATGTTGGGTTCAGCAACATTAGCTTTTTTAGAAAAAATTGCCGCCTGGGTTGTTGTAGCGTTAAATTCCACTTGGTTACTGTCACCCCACGATAGAATTTCTTCCAGGTCTTTGTTAAGTTGAATGACTTTCTGCTGTCTGCGGATATTCGTCTGAGTAGCCGATGTCCGAGCGTTCAAAGTGAATGAAGAAATAAGCGTACTGTCATCTGCAAAGCTGTAGATCGGATTTTCGGTCTTTTCCAGCAGATCGTTAATGTAAATGAGAAAGAGTAGGAGACAGTATGGAGCCTGGGGGCACACCGGCGTTGATAGTGAAGGCGTTAAAAAGAAATCCGTCGACTGCCACTCGTAAAGAACGCTCTCTGAGGAAATATGCGAGCCACAAACAGAACTTTTCAGACATACTGTAAGAGCGTAGCTTAGCCAACAGCCCATCCTGCCAAACACGGTCGAATGCCTTGAAAGCAGTGCGACTGGTTGGTAGTTATTTGGCAAGGTCTTCTTGCCTTTTTTAGGTATCGGCTGAACTGTGGCACATTTCCAGCAGGAAGGAAATATTCCTTTTCCGTAGGATAGGTTGAAAAGTCTACAGAAAACTGATATTATTTCCCTCGCACAGTTTTTGAGAACTATGGCAGGTATTCCGTCAGAGCCAGAAGCTTTTTTGGTGTCTAGCTTCATTAAAATACGTTTTATGATACGCTGTCTGAAGACAATATCGGGCATCCTTGACTGCACTATGGCAATAGTAGGTGGTGTTTTTCCTTGGAAATCGACAGTAGAATGTGAAGCAAAGAGTTCAGCCAACAAGTTCACTTTCTCAGCAGGTGTCGTTGCAATAAAATTATCTGGCCGTGTGAGTGTTGGTATGGTGGATTTGGTGAAATTTTGACTAACTGCCTTAGTGACTGTCCAAAAGGACCTGGAATTGTTAGGACAAGCGAGAAGTTTGTTTCTAATTCGTTGATTGTGTGCCTCCTTGGTTTCGTCGATAATTTCTTTGCATCGGTTCCTGGCACGAACAAAGGTATTACGGTTTATCGTGTTAGGATTTTCACGCCATTGTCGGTGGGCAAGATGTTTAGAAGCAACAGCTTCTTTGCATTTTCGGTCAAACCAAGGCTTGCCGTTGGAAGGGCATTTCTTCAAAAAAGGGATGTAAGCCTCCATACCGGCCAAATTAACATCGGAAACCTCCTTGGCGCAGTCAGATGGGTCGTCGGATCGAAAACACACTTCTAACCAAAGGGAAGTTCGAAAATATTCCATGAGATCTTCCCATTTAGCAGATTTGTAGTGTAGTGCCAAATCTTGCGCGGTTTAGGCCTCTCTGTCACTGATTGGTAGGGTACTCGATGTCGAAAGTAGTTTATGGTCAGAAGAACCTAATGGCGGATTTACGCTGACCGTGTAAATCTCCGGATTGGTGGTTAAAAACAGATCAAGAAGACTGGCGAACTCCCCGTCTCGATCAGGGATCCGTGTTGGTTCGTCAGTAAGCTGAGTTAAGCCAGAACTGATGGAAAATGGTTCGGCTTCACGACCTTGCTCGTCGGTAGTATTTGAATATTTAAGCCAGTTGATGTTGTGGATATTAAAGTCACTCAGGATGGCAATTTCGGCATTTAGATAGTTAATTTTTAAATGATCGATGGTGTCTGCAAGAGAAGCGAAAAGTGTTCTAAAGTTAATATCACTTGGTAGTCGATAAAGGATACAAATGAACCTTGTGGTTGGTTGAGTCGTTATTTTTAACCACATAACATCAAAGTTTGGGGGCTCCAGAGCCTCTTTTCGTTGGCAAGAGAGGTCGCTTCTAACAAAAAGACAGATTTCAAAGTTACGCCTAAATCTGGAATAGAAGTCGTACCTAGGATAAAGATAGTTGACTGTGCTGGTCGATGAAATATATATATATATATATATATATATATATATATATATATATATATATATATATATATATATATATATATATATATATATATATATATATATATATATATATATGTTATATCTATATATGTATATATATATACATATATGTATATATATATATATATATATATATATATATATATATATATATATATATATATATATACATATATATATATATATATATATGTTTATATCTATATATGTATATATATATACATATATGTATATATATATATATATATATATATATATATATATACCTCTATAATTTTCGTTCAATCTACACCCCGTGGAGAATATATTTCAAAATTTTTGTATCAGTACCTTTCGAGATAGAGGGGACGACAGACAGATTTTTCACGATTTTTTCAAAATAATACAAACAAAAGTGTGCGCATGTAAGACATTATGTATATTTTTTAACTCGTGTTTTTACAAGCTTTCATTTGACACTCCACTCGATGACCTAGTAAAAAAGTTTTTTTTCACTTCTGATTTCACCCCTCAAGACTAACCCTTAAGTAAAAATTTAACTTTCAAAACGGCTCTGATGAGGCAATCAATTTTTATATTAATACCAAATTTCAACCTTGTACGTCAAATAGTTTCGGAGAAAAATCGGGTGTGACAGGCGGACAGACGGACAGACAGACACCAAAATGATTTTATAAGTGTTCCGTAAGGAATACTAAAAAAGGGCACCTTAAAAGGTTTTTTATTTGGACATGAACATGTCTATAACAAAATGGTTTGTTGAGTTATTATTTTAATCCATTGCTGGCAGTGATACATGGCCTTCTTCGGCCTAATGAGCGTTAAAATTGTTGGCAGCTCAACTTCATATATACGTTGAAAAAGTCTCGAATAAGGTGCACACTTACCATTACAACCCACTACACCCTATATATATATATATATATATATATATATATATATATATATATATATATATATATATATATATATCAATCAGTTTTATAACGTCTTCCGTCTTCCGATGCCTAATTTCCACTCCTCCCGGTTTCTCCATCCCTCCTCCTCCAGATCTCTCTCTAGTACTTCCTTCTTGATTCCTGCTCTCCAGCTTTGGCGTTGTCTTCCTCGCTTTCTTTTTCCATGAGGGTTCCAATTTAAAATCTTTTTAGGTAGTCGGTCTTGTGACATTCTCTGTACATGTCCGTACCATACCAACTGTTGGGTTCTGATTTCGTCCACTATATCGTGCTTTATTTCTAAAGCTCGTCTTATCGTGTCATTTGGTATGCGGTCTTTTCTGGATTTTCTGGCTGCTCGTCTCCAGAAATCCATTTCTGTAGCTTTTAGTATTTTCTGTTCTTTCCTTCAATGGCCACACCTGGAAGCTGTAAGTTATTGTACTTTTCACTATTGAGTTGTAAATTCTCTTCTTAGAAGAGAGAAGAGAAAAAATAACCTAATTTTTGAATTTTCCAACATCAAAAAAAAGACATATAATATTATGTATACAACACATCTTCTCTAATTTTCATTGCCACCTTTCGAACCTTTTATGTTTTATTATGGATATTTATGAAAAATATTTGTTTATTATCTCAATAGAAAACCCGGAAAAACTTCTATTATTATTAAAACCATATAAAATTTATAGACTTCTCTCTTCGCCTTAAGCTATATAGCTCGAAAACTAGAGGCTCCATCCTCTTATTAGATATTATATATATATACCAAGTTTGAAATTGATATCTCATTTTGATCAAGAGTCATACTGCCAACAGACCGACAGATCGACAGACCGACGAATATGAGCGACTGTGGTTTTCGTGATCTAGGAACTCTAAAACGTGAAGAAATGAAAAATCATCATTCAGGAGTACCATATTTTCCTCTAGCAAGGACAGTAAAAATCGATAAAATTATTTGCCCAGAACTTTTCTGGTAAACACACAGTTCTAAAGTCTGAATTTTACATTCATATACGACAGAATCACCTAATTCTCGAGATAGGAAAGGTTTTCTGCATCGTTTACAACTAAAACTTGATATTTCATTATATTAACATTAAAAATAAAAAAAAAATCATTTGATCGACATTAAAAACCCTAAAAAGATAACCCGACATATTCGAAGCGACTCGTTCAGTCCTTTTTTTTTCACATTCCTGTTATGATTTATAAGTTTAACTGGAGATAATTATGTATAAAATATGTTCAATATTCCAACCAAAGACCGGCAAAAATTCTTAAAATACTGTAAAAAACATACAAAATTTAATGACCTCTTTGCGTCTTAGCCCTTTTCTTTGAACTGATATCGCTCAAAATATATATAGACATATTTTTTTATCACAAAACTAAATTTAACTCATTCAAAAAATATTTAAAGTATTTTAGTTTATTTGGTATAAACGGAAATGATTTTATACCGTACTATTAAAATACGAATTTTATGAGACAGGTACGAGTATAAATATAGGTTCAAAGAAGACCCTAAACCTAAAACAAAACTGTTATTGCCAATTTGCTTAATTTTCCTTTTGTTTTGCCTAAAACCAAAACAAACATGAAATCATATTTTCGACTCTCCCAAATAATATGAATATTTTGGAAACAGAAAAATAACGGTAAATACTAATATAGTATAGAAGTTATATTAATCTAGTAGTTTTCACAGAAACAAAACCATTCCATTGGAATTGTTAAGTAACAGGAAATAAGGTCCCAAAGGAAACGTCTGATCAAAATATATACAGACGTATAAGATATATTATATACATATAGAGTGTGTCCCAAAAAGTTTTATAAAAATGGAGAAAAAAAAATTATTTTTTATAAAAAGTTCTGCATCACATGGATATCCATAATCAAGCATCAAAAGTTTAAAATATTTGATGGTATAATGAAGAGTAAAGTGTGTTTAAATTTAAATACAGAGCAAAATGTTAACTGAAAAATTATGCTCACGTTTAGAGTTGTGGCCTTCCTAGTTAAAAATTCAAAAAAACTCCAGTAAACACGTCAGTAATTGTCGGATTAGTTATTAAATAAAGAAAAACGAAATTAATTAAAAACTAGTGGACTAATTTTGATTGTACCATATTTTTGCTAAAAATTTGTTAACCTTCTTATTTGCTTTACAACAATTACATCCATAATAAATTTGTGCTAACATTTTATTTTGAAAAATATAAATCATTATTTTTTATTTTCCTTGTATATCAAATATTTTAAAGTTTTGATGCTTGATTATGGACTTCCATGTGATGCAGAGCTTTTTATCGAGAATAAATTTTGTTGTAATATGTAAGATAATCTTTTTCTCCAATTGTATAAAACCTTTTGGGACACACACATATATATATATATATATATATATATATATATATATATATATATATATATATATATATATATACGGGGTGTTATAGAACTCACTGCATACACTGAAACTGGTACCTCCTTGTAGCAAGATCGATTGCGAGAAATTCATCTTAAATAGCGAATTTCAATAATAAAGTAAAAAATCGAACCTAAAGAAATGACGACAGGCATGAATTAAATATATTATTTTCGCTCCGCTACTGGTAAACAATACAACGAAACAGTATGGCCCATTTTTAACAATAACGTGTGCAATTTAACTAGGTCTTTCACAACAAATTTAATAAAAATATATAAAAATTGTTATCTTTTAAAATAATTAGTTTCTGACAAGGAAAAATTAATTACGCTTCAAGTTTTATATTTTAATATTCTAATTATCCAAGGAGGATTGTAAAATTTTTTATAATCTCATTTCCAAAGATGCGTTTTTGTTGATTTACATCACTTACTAAAAATTTTATCCCATTTATCCCGTAAAGGTTTTTTATTCTAAGAATGTAATTGAGTAAAAGTGAAATTTCATGGAATATAAACCTTACTTATTTAAAAAAAAAACTTTAACCAGTTTATTTTTGGTTTGGCGAGTTTCGACGTAGTTGTTTCAGAAAATTTCTTTTTTAATGATACGATTTTTTTTTAATAAACCACTGTAAAATCACATTATGATGTCTAATTTATTGGACACGTGGAAACACTAGACAATTTGTTAAACAATAAGTTGTTTCAGAAAATTTCTTTTTTAATGATACGATTCTTTTTTAATAAACCACTGTAAAATCACATTATGATATCTAATTTATTGGACATTGGTAGTAGAAACGGTCAAAATTCATGTAGAGGAGGGTTGGATATATCGTACTACTTTTTAATTTTATTCTGATGCTTATGAATCCACGCTATTAACAGTATAAGTAGATGTCTTAAGATTAATACGCACTGGAAACAATAACTCACTATAGGTGTATCAGCTCTAAAGACACATGTTTCTAAAAGCTTTCTACTGGTACGGTTTAGCCTATTATTTTGATAAATTAAATAACAAACATACACTGCATTTGTTGGATTCTGTTCAGAGAAGAGCTGTTCTTAAGATTAATATGCAGTGGAAACAATAACTCACTATAGGTGTATCAGCTCTAAAGACACATGTTTTTAAAAGCTTTCTACTGGTACGGTTTAGCCTATTACTTTGATAAATTAAACAACAAACATACCCTGCATTTGTTGGATTCTGTTCAGAGAAGAGCTGTTCGTCTGATTGGAGACCCGGAACTGACCGGCGGTCTTGATTCGCATCGAAAAACGGTTAGCGACTTGAGTCTGTTCTACAAGTATTTTCATGGAAAGTGTTCGAAGGACGTAGCCTGCTTAATTACTCCCAAAGCGGTGCATGTTAGAAATACACGTCGGGCTGGTGCTTCACATCCGTATGAGGTTCAGCTTGTTACTCCGCGTACAACGCTTTCCAAGCAGTCTTTTATATGGAGAACATCATCCCTTTGGAATAACTTGCCCAGCGCTGTGTTTCCCACCGAGTACAATTTACACGATTCAAGAACAACGTGAATAGCTTTCCCCGCACACGTGTCGCTCCCGTAGCGCTTTAGGGATCCCTGCAGCATGTGTGCTAGATCCACAAAAAAAAAACGGACGGGTTCGGTAAATTGGACCAAAGAAAGAAAAACTCGCTCTACGGCATTCTGATATTAATAATAATGAGGGAGTCAAAAATATAAGCAAGTTTATTATAAATCCTTTGTTTATCCAGAACGAGTGTGTCCTTTTATCTAAGAAAAGCACAAAATTATCAAAAATTTTCATGGAAAATTAAATGTGTGTTACAAAAAATAAAAATATTTTTGATAAAAGCTATATTAACAAAAAATAATTATCGGTTTAATCTTATTCTAACAAACTATGGCACTTGTAATGATACTAACAGGAAAAATACTAATTCAAAAAATGCCTCAAAAGCCAACTTACAAAAAAATAAGGCAGAGGGAGGCAGACACATAACGAAAATATGATTAATTTATTTTTATGCTTAATTTGGTATTATTTCTGTCTCATTTTTAGTTTAAGCAGTTGTCACAAATGTCAGGCTTAGAAGTACAGGTTTTATGCGCCCTTCTATGCAAACGTACGCGCTGAATCCAATCAACACTTGGCTTTTTTTTACCATAATAATGACCATTGGATAGGGCACAAATATTTTCTTCATTATCTAAATCATTAACAGTCTCTTCATCATCAATTACCAATCTTGACAATCGTCTAACTCATTGACGTAATAGGAGATGATCTTTTTATTCTTTTGTATTTGACAGCCTTTTTTCTGTGTATTATTATAGTGTCTGGCGCTTTTCTTTTTTTTTGATTTCTCCTTTTGGTTATTGATGTATTTTTTATGGTTATTGATGTCTTTTATATGGAGAATATCATCTCTTTGGAATAATTTGCTAAGGCTGTGTTTCCCACCGAGTAAAATTTACAGTGATTCAAGAACAACGTGAATCGCTTTTTCTGCACACATGCCGCTCTTGGAGCGCTTGAGGGACTTCCCTGTAGCACGTGTGCTAGACCCATAAAAAAAAACCTTTTTAGTTACATTTTTGTTCTGGCGCAATTGTTTTTTTTTATTCCTTTTTTTGTTTGTTGATGTTTTTACCTTTTTTAGTTGTATTTTTGTTCTGTTTGGCACTTGATTCTTCCAACATATTTTTGTAAGTACTTAATGTAATTTCCACAGCTTTTTGTACAGTATTTTTTCTCTTTAAAGTATTTTTAGGTATTGGGCATAAAGACTTTAAAGTTTTCTTTAAAGCTTTAGCATTAAATCCCGAAGTAGACGATTTACTAGTTAAATGTGGTAATCTATTCGGGGACTACGGAGGTAACTTTGGAGAAGAAATTTCTTTTTCTCCATCAAGTTGCTGAACAATTTACGTGCTTTCCTTATTGTTAATAATCTTGTAAGATCGACGTGCTTTCATTATTTGGGTTTGTTTGAGAGAGATCATTCATATTTTTAGCTGTTTCAAACAAATGCTCGGGAAAGAAGTTGCTGTCCACGGGCCAAACTCCAACTGCTTTAAATGCGTTCGCAATGGTGCTAATGATAGCAGCTCTTTAGTAAGGTTCCAGTGGCTGAAGCCGGTGAGAAGTAGGGCTTGGCAGTTGTAACATTATTATCCCATTAGCCGTCGCTATGTTCAGCGCTTCTATCTCCTAACTATCTTTTAAGTTATTAAATATCTGTGCAAGTCAAAAAATTGCAATTTTTAGATTTTAAATTTCTTAAATAAGCATAGCTAATTTTAAAAGTGGCGTTGTTTATAGATTTGGTGCTATTTTATACAGCGTTAAAATGCAGCGTACGGTACTTGAACTAACCGACATTGTTTTATGCTACGGGGCGGCGGGGGAGGTGAACGTTTAAATTGCAATTTTCTTTCCAAACTTTGGTGTTTTAATTGGTGTTTATGTTCCGCACAATCTAGGATATTGAATATGGAGAGGGATTAAACATTGTAAGTATATAAAAATAATAAACAAATATGTGTTGTTTTTTCACCTTAGCAATAAAAAACTTTATATGTGTTATAAGAAGAGCTTATCAGTTCGGTACTAATCTTGGAAAAATTAATAGAAAAATCTATTGGAATTATGTTTTTATTTTGCCCAAACAGCTGAGTTTAACTTAAACGTCAAAGCCAGCTGTTAGGCGGTAAAAACCCCGAAAATAACGCACTTGTTTTCGAGCCTTACCAAGGAATTTCTTTCGAAATAATAGATAAGAAATCATCTTAATTATGGTTAAATATTATTTTCACTAAGCCTGCGGTGCATTATCCATTATTATTTTGATTTTTTATTAGATTAATTATACCTAAAATTTAAAAATCTATAATTGCTGAAGATAATCGTATTGTTGACACCACAGCCTTTCAGGTGCGGGTTGGTTGGGCGAAAAAAATCCAGTTTTGTCCCTTTTTTTTGAATTTTTGAAAAATTTTCGAAAATTTGAAAAAAAAATATTAAATGTGCTTCTACATAACATCACGAGTCAGCCGTTTCAATATATATATATATATATATATATATATATATATATATATATATATATATATATATATATGTATATATATATATATATATATATATATATATATATATATATATATATATATATATGTATATGAGGGTTTATTGAAAAGTCTTGTAAAAAACAAGGTAAATAGAATTTTTTCCCAATAGAAAAATTTATTTCTCGGCATAACCTCCCTTGAGTTCCATCTATTTGGTTCAGATTCGAGATTTCAACTTTTTTATTCTCTCACAAAAAAATATGTTCCAGACTGTTCATAATACTCATTTACAACATAGATAACCTCTTCATTCGACGAAAATTTCTTCCCCACAAGCCAATTTTTAAGGTTAAGAAACAAAAAAATTACTTGGGGAGTAGGGCGGGTGAAGTACAGTTTTTTGGTGCATTTTGCTTTTCGCCAATCCACTATTTTGACTGCCATTTTGTCTTCGGGTATAATGATGGATCTACGTTTCGTCTACAGTGACAAAACGACGCCAGAAGTACTTCGGATCACGCTTTTCCAAACACGATTCTAAAATGTTCTTCCTTGTGTGTTTTTAGTTTGGAGTCAAGAAACGAGGCGCCCATCGAAGGACATTGGGTATTACGTTTTATGTAATCTAAGCACCCCGAAACATGAAGAAATACATAAAGCTCGGAGAGTTATTTTTTCAAAAACACAATACTTCTCTTTAGCAAGAGAAGTAAAAACTAAATTTTGTAAATTTAGGTTTTATAACATTACTATGGGAAAGTACTCAGTAGAACTGGGATCCTGAACACAGATTTTTTGGATGTATCATATTTAGATACCATGAACAATACGTAGGATTTGATGGTTCAAAAACCTGCGAGATTGGTTTGGTTGCAGCAGCGTTGAGTTATTCCGGGCGGCTGCAAGCAAAGTCAGAATAGCGATGATGATTTTCAACCTATGATAGGAGAAGACTTTTAAGAAGAAAACCAAGACAAAATTTTGAAATGCGGATTTGGATTTTAAATGCATTTTTAAAATTACTTTAAGACGTTTAATCTCGATACAAAAGTAATATCTACGCTTCGACTTTATTTATGAAATTTATTGAGAAACTTCTTAGAAAATATTAGATAAATTACATACAAGGATTTTTTTAAACACATAATCAAATTTATCACATTAAAAAAATATTTAAGGTATTTTAGTTCATTTGATGAATGATTTTATATCGTAATGTTGACATATTCATTTTATAAAATGAGGTAGGTATAAATATAGGTTAAACAAAGAAATATCTAAAACTAGGCTATTGCCATTTTGCTTAATTTTCCTTTTGTTTTGCCTAAAACTAAAACAAACATAAAATGATATTTTCAACCCTCGCAAATAATAGGGGTATTTCGGAAGCACAAAAATAAACGTAAATAGTAATGCGGCATAAAAGTTACATTAATGTAGTTTTCACGGAGATAGGACGATCCCGTTGGGATTGTTAAGTAACAGAAAACAAGGCCCCAAAGAAAACGGCTGATCAAAACAAGGGGAAATGCATCTGGTCCATAAACTTAACTAAGTGTAGGCTTGAGGAAGTTCAATCTCTTTCAAATGCAAATTAGCGCCTTCCCCAAAGTGTATATATCTTAAAATTTGGGTTGTTTTGTAATCTAATCACCTTAGGCTAAGTTTGGTATCTTAGTGTGTTCCGTACGGAACACTTATAAGATCACTTCGGTGTCTGTCTGTCTGTCTGTCACACCCGATTTTCTCTGAAACTATTTGACACAGAAAGTTGAAATTTGGTACTAATATAGGAATTGATGGTCTCATCAGAGCCGTGTAGTTTTGAAAGTCAAATTTTGACTTAAGGGGTTAGTTTTGAGGGGTGAAATCGGAAGTGAAAAAAAAATTTTTTTTACTAGGTCATCGAGTGTGATGTCAAATGGAAGCTTGTGAAAACACGAGTATAATATTATATATATATATATATATATATATATATATATAATTTTTCTCTGAAACTATTTGTAATAAATTTTGCGCACACTTTTCTTTGTGTTATTTTTGAAAAAAAAAAATCCCTGTCCCCCTATCTTATCTCGAGAAATACGGATCAACAAATTTTGAAAAAATTCTGGAATATTCTTCACGGGGTATAGATTGAACGAAAATTATCAGGAGTGCATTACCTTTCATAATTTATCTGGTATATAAAAAAAACAAAATTTCAAGGTCATCAGTTTTTAGTAAAGATTGGAAACAAACTTTGTTAAAAATTCATTTGGGGTGTGTTTTGTGAAGTCACTGATCATTTTATACCACCGTAACAAAATTTTTTATTTTAAAGCAATTAATGTGCCTAACACTAATTGTGCAAGTTCCACTTGCACTTGACCGGTTTTTATCTTTGCAATATGTCTATTGGTTGATAAATAAACGTGATCTTGACGATTAAGTAGGAGCGAGATAAAATATGTTTTTTTTCTCAACACCTTCAAAATACCGCGTCAAAATAAATATGGTATAATATTTTTTCGCATAAACTTGTATGTCAGACGTTTGTTGGTATGACAAACGAAATGAGATAACGATTTCAAATTTGAGATATATGTTTTAATACTTGCAGAAAGAAATGAAACTAGTTTTTTGAGCAATGACGTTTCAGGGTAAGGGAATGAAAATAGTGGGAAGTCGATAAATTTTATAGAGTTAGGAGAATTATTATTAACTTTTGGTTGAGATAATAAACAAATTAGCTATAGTTATTTATAGTGAAACAAGTAAGGATTTAAAGGGGTGTTGAAAGGTTGTTTTAAATATATCGTGTTATGCGTCTTTTTTAGGCTTTTTGGAGTCAAGTTAAAATTAATTAATTAAGGTGACTAATACTAATATTGAATTAAATTTTATTTTAAAAAAGAAATTTCTTGTACAATAAAAATGTTGGAAAAGTGTTATGGTGACACATGTTTAGCAAGATCAAAAGTTTTCCATTGGTATAGATCTAAGAGGGTAGAGAAGTAGTTAAAGACGAACTATTTGACGAAAGACCTTTTACTGCAATTACAGAAGAATACATCAACAAAACAAACGATCTTGTACTTAGTAATCACCATTTAAACATTCGAACTCTTGTAGACCTTACTGAAATATCAACTGTATCAAAACAATTGATTTAGAAGAACGACTTGAGCTTGTCTCATCTTGTTTCAAAAAAACTGGGTTTTCTTGCTTTGGATAATTTAAAATTCATAATTAATGGTGACGAGATGTTGATATGACCTGGAAATGTGCATCAGTCGAGTGAATATTGTGCAAAAGATGAACCAAAAGCTATTAAACCACGCCACGTCAAAATCGGTAAAGAATCAAGGTGACGTTAAAGGTTTTCTTCAGTTACTGCGATTTGTTAAAATAGTTCTTTCCAACTAACTAAACAGTAAGGACTATTATTTAACGATTATGCGTCGTTTACGTAAGTATATTTGTAAAAAGGGGTCTGAATTTTGACAGAACAATTCATGAATAACACACTATTGCAATTATTCGTAACTTGTTAAGTAAAAATTAAACGATGACCGTTTCACTAGCTCTATGTATTCACTAGATATAGTACCCTCTAACTTTTTCTCTTTTCAAAATTGATTTCATCTATAAAAGCGAATTTGCTGGCCGCTTAGAAAGGATATTGAAAATCGAGTAAAAGAACTATTTTGATAATTGGAAGAAACCTTGGCGTAAGTGTATTTCACTGGGAAGGGATAACTTTGAAGGCGATCAAACAAATTTGGATGAATAAATTATTAGTTTGGATTTTATTTAATCGGCCCCCTTAATTTTTGATTTTTATTCAATACTAGCAGGGCCCGCGGCTCCGCTCGCGTGGACTTGATTCACTACTATCGTCACTGCTTATTCCTTATGTTACCCAACGTAATAAAATATCTCCCATTGTTTCCCCTTATCTCCCAATATTTCTCCTTATCTCTACATAATTTCCATTATTTACTTATCTCTGATCATCTCCCATTATTTCTCCTTATCTTCCATTATTTCTCCTTATCTCCCATTATTTAACTTTATTTCCCATTATCTAGGCTTATCTCGCAATATTTCTCCTTATCTCCCATTATTTCTCCTTATCTCCCATTATCTCACCATAACTCCCATTATCTAGACTTATCTCTGCTTATCTCCCATTATTTCTCCTTATCTCCCATTATTTATACTTATCTCCCATTATTTATACTTATCTCCCATTATCTCACCTTATCTCCCATTATCGAGGCTTATCTCGACTTATCTTCCATTATTTCTCCTTATCTCCCATTATCTCACCTTATCTCCCATTATCTAGGCTTATATCGAATTATATAGAACATATGTATAAATTTATTAAAACACGTAAATCGGATAAGTGGTTCTCGAGTGATAATCGCACTCACGGACAGACAGACAGACAGACAGAGAGACGTTGCATTTTATATATATTATATTTTTTGGTACATGACATCTTTCCATATTTAATGCTTTAGGCAGTGTATTGCAAGAGAACACGCTACCGGCAAACTTTTCTCTAATTTGATTCACTATTATCGTCACTGCTTATTCCTTATGTCACCTAACGTAATAAAATATATCCTATAACCTGGCCATACGTATGTTTTAAAAAAAAGCACGTAAATCGGATAAGTGGTTCTCCAGTGATAAGCGCACAAACGGACAAACAGACAGAGAGACGTTGCATTTTATATATATTATAGATATCTTTTGCTACTTGATATTATTCCATATTTAGTGGTTTAGGCAGTGTATTGCAAGAGAACGCCCTAGCGGCAAACTTTTTTCCGATTTGATTTACTATTATCGTCACTGCTTATTCCTCATGTTATCTAACTTAATAAAATATAGCCTATAACCTGGCCGGAGAACATATGTATGTTTTAAAAAAAAAAAGTACGAAAATCGGATAAGTGGTTCTCCAGTGATAAGCGAACTAACGGACAGACAGACAGACAGATAGATGAATATTATATATATTATAGATATAATAAATCTCTATAACCTGGTCAGAGAACATATGTATGAATTTAAAAATCACGTAAATCGGATAAGTGGTTCTCGAGGGATAAGCGCACTAACGGACAGACAGACAGACAGAGAGACGTTGCATTTTATATATTTTATAGATATAGATTATTATTATTATTATATAACCTGGCCAAAGAATAAATGTATGAATTTAAAAAAAGACCCTTAAATCGGATAAGTGCTTCTCGCGTGATAAACGCACTAATGGACAGACAGACAGACAGAGAGACATTGCATTTTATATATTTTGTAGATTATAGATTATAAATATTTACATAATATTGTTCCATAATTAATGGTTTAGGTTGTGTATTGCAAGGGAATGCGGTAGCGGCAAACTTTTTTCCGACTTCATTCACTATTTTACGTCACTGCTCATTCCTTATGCTACCTATCGTAATAAAATATAGCCTATAACCTGGTCAAAGAACATATGTATGTTTTAACAAAAAAAAGTACGTAAATCGGATAAGTGATTCTCCAGTGATAAGCGCACTAACGGACAGACAGACAGACAGACAGACAGACAGAGAGACGTTGCATTTTATATATATTATAGATGTAATTTTTTAATTAGACACTCTTGCTCAATACAAATTTGAGAACAAGTACTCCATAGAAAATACTCATACAAAAATTATCTATAAGAAATAGTTATACTATAGTCTAAAGTGACTTTCCTCTAAATTATTAATAGGCTGTATAATCATCATCTTAAATATAAAAACCCTAATGCGGGAAAACATTTATTTTCTACCCTAGTAAAAAATTATATACTCATACTACACATCTTAGTGTTTACCAAAGATCTACTGTAGGAGTGACAACAGCAACGGTGTTTTTTTAAAGGTAACGTTTCCGGTTCCCTTGCTGCTTAATTTCTAGGAATTATTTAGATTCAAATATTGCTTGCGAAAGAAAAATCTCAAAAGTTTGGAAAATTGAAAGCGGCTTAAATTGAAAAAATGTTTGATACTATTGTCTTGATTCGGAATACTCAAGAAATGTTCGGTGACTATTTTGTGGTTTGTTATCCATCTTTGTTTTAACTATTACGATGTCTACGCAGATAATTGTTTCCAAGCTACATTTCCGTCTAGAATATTGCATTGATTGAATTGAATAATCCTAAGCTGTAAAAAGCCTAGGTGCATTTCAAGCCTTGGTAGGTAGCTTCTCCTTTAAAAATTTTTCGCAGGTAACTGAAAGCGACTGGGGAAACGCAGTGTTCCCTAAAATTGAAGTAGTCAAAGGAGAGATATGGGAAACTACAAGAGAAGAAGTAGTGATACTCCCCTGTAACAAAGATCTCGAGACCCGTAGCAAGATGGTGGGAATAGCCATTAACAAATTTGGTGGGAAGATGGCATTAAAAAACGGAACAAAGTTAAAGGAGAAGTAGCCTTAATGTCACACTCATTAGGTTTTCCAGACATTGACGGGAAAATAACCTACACAGCAAAGGACATATATTATCCCATAATTGCCGATGGTGGCAAAAGAGAAGTGGAAGACGAAATAATATTCAAAGCTCTGAAAGCAACCAAAAGTTTAGCTTAGGAGTTGAGGGTATTATCTTCAAACGAATCCTGGAATATCTTTTTTCTCATACGGAAATGCAAGTTACAATGTATAAACTAAACACAGGAAACGAAAAACAACAGAACAGGAAGCCAGAAAAGATGTCCAGAGGACAGATACTTACTGATGCGGACGGAGAAGGTTTACCAGCAAGACGAGACAAACCAAAACATGAGGCTCTTTTGATTGAAATGAAAGGGAAAACATATCCGGAATTACTTAAAACAGTCAGGCAAACAGTAAATCCAAACCAATTCGGCGTAGATGTCAAGAGTGTAAGCAGGACAAGGAATGGTCAACTCCTTCTTACAATACAGAACGGGGCGGATAAAGCTGCTGTTCTTAAGAACGAAATCTTGGAAAAAGTTCCAGAAGTAAAAACGT
The DNA here is from genome assembly GCA_019049505.1 of Pachyrhynchus sulphureomaculatus. Classification (NCBI taxonomy): domain Eukaryota; kingdom Metazoa; phylum Arthropoda; class Insecta; order Coleoptera; family Curculionidae; genus Pachyrhynchus; species Pachyrhynchus sulphureomaculatus. The sequence goes on along the minus strand of CM032446.1, from coordinate 148,058,163 downwards.
CACTACTGGTAAACAAAAAAGTCATCCACTTAAAGGGAATGGATGAGGTGGTAACAGAAGAGGAAATTAAAGAAGTTATTTCAAAATCAACTTCAATTAAAGCCGAGTCCTTCGAGGTGAGAGCACTGCGACCTGCCTATGGAAACAGGCAAAACGCTACAATAATAATGACTGAAGTTGATGCCGAAAAGTTAATTTAACAAAAAAGCATCAGGATTGGCTGGACGAACTGCAAGATAGAGGAAAGAAGAAAGGACCTCAAGCCCAGTGCAGGGGACCTGATAGAGAGGCTTTATGCATCAAGTGCGGAAAGGAGGGTCATAAAGCAGCTGCATGCAAAAACAATTCATACTGCGTATACTGCAAACAAGAAGGACATCAATCGGGAGATCGTAAGTGTAGGATAAACCAAGGTGGCCGATCGGAGGTGCCAAGGAAAAATATCGAATAACATTAAGGTACTTCAGATTAACACTAATAGAAGTGGCCCTGCCCATGACATGGCTCTAGCGACTGCGAACAGCATTGGGGCGGGCATCCTTATCATTTCTGAGCCCAATCAAAATGCTATTAAAAACAGAAAAGACTGGGTATGGGATGACAGAGTGGACCCAGCTATAAAAGTACTGGATCACAATTTAATAATACGAAAACAGGGATCTGGATACGGATATTCCTACGTTACAATAAATGACTTGACAATATATAGTTGCTACATGTCTCCAAACGACGAACTACAAGACCTCGAAGAAATACTTTTTAACATCGAAAGGCAAATCAGAACAAACAAGGAGAAAGCTATTGTGGCGGGCGATTTCAACGCGAAATCCCCCCAGTGGGGCATGGAAACCACTGATAGAAGAGGGGAAGTGGTAGTAGAGTGGATGGCTGCAAATAACTTAGTTATTGTAAATCAGGGGGACAGACCCACGTTTCAAAGACAAGACTACTCTTCAATATTAGACCTCACTATTGCGACCGATGACATTAGGGCCAGAATCACAGCATGGGAAGTTGGTGAAGAAGAGACCCTAAGCGATCATAATTATATTAAGTTTGTGATCCTAGACAGAGTAACCTCTCCAAAACAACAAAAAAAAACAAAAAATTAAAATCGATGGCTGGCAAATACGTAAACTGGACCGGGCCAAACTTCAACAGGTTATAAATGAAATAAAAATCGAAGTAAATACATCGCCTGCGAAACAACTCTCAGAAAACCTAAAAAGCATATGCGATAGAGTAATACCGCAAAGAAGGAATGTGTCTAGAGGATATCCAGTCTATTGGTGGACTGAGGAAATTGCAGAGCTCCGCAAACACTGCGTACGCAATAGACGAACCTACACCAGAAATGTGAGAAGAAGTTCGGCTGAACAAAGACAGCAGCTATGGGAAGCATATAAAAAACAGCAAAAAAAGACTGAAGAACTCGATCAAAGCAGCCAAAAGATCTAGCTGGAAAACCCTGTGCAACAATATAGACTCTGACATCTGGGGAAATGGCTATAAGATAGCCATGAAAATGATGAATGGTATTCCACCAAAACCAAACCTAACAATGGAAATGATGGAAAAAGTAGCCATGCATCTATTCCCGGTCCATAAAAATGTGATATTTACCTGTAATATAGATGATAGAATCCTAAAGTTTACGGCTGATGAGCTGCACACTGCGTCTGCAAAACTTAAAAACAACAGGGCTCCAGGCCCAGGACTCATCCCACCAGAGATAATAAAGCAAGTCGCGTTAGAGAGACCAGACTACATCTTAGCAGTATACAACAAATTGGCGGCTGAAGCACACTTTCCAACAGAATGGAAGCGAGGTAAGCTAGTTCTACTGAGAAAAGGAAATACCCCATTAGATAACCCATCGTCATATAGGTTAATATGCCTTTTAGATGTAGAAGGCAAACTTTTCGAGCAACTAATTCTCATTAAGCTCAAAAGGGAATTACAGAGAACTGGTGGACTTTCAGATAAACAGTTCGGCTTTAGGGAGGGCCGCCAAACCATCGATGCTATTAGGGAGGTTAAAAGCATGGCTCACCAAGCCTCCAACTACACCAGCCGACATCGCAGACTATGTGCTGCGATTACCCTGGATGTAAAAAATGCATTTAATAGTGCCTCATGGCAACTAATATTAGAAGCCTTAAGGAATAGAGGCATAGAACCAAACCTTATCCGACTCATAGCATCGTATCTATGTAATAGAAAAATAATATTAGAAGCCGAGGAGACGGTGAGGGAGGTTGAAATAAATAGCGGCGTGCCACAGGGTTCGGTTCTGGGTCCCACTCTGTGGAACATCCTGTATGATGGCCTACTGCGAATCGACTTGGAGGGTGACGTTAAACTTGTGGGATTTGCAGATGATATTATAATGGTCGCTACTGCAAAAAAAAGAAGAAACGCTAATGAATATAGTTAACGCGGGGCTGCTCCGAGTGTCAAAGTGGATGGAAGACAACCAGCTACAACTGGCACCACACAAAACCGAAGCCGTGCTTCTTACAACTAAGCGAAAGATGTTACCAATCCATTTCAGCTTATGTGACACTGTAGTAGCCCCGCGTAAGGCCGTAAAGTACTTAGGCGTGTGGATGGACTCCAAGTTAACATTCGCAGAACATGTAAACCAGGTCATTAAGAAAACAGAAAGAACAGTAGCAGCGTTATCGAGCTTAATGCCTAATATCGGAGGGCCCAGAGCTTCGAAGCGGAGAACCCTGGCAAGTGTGGTACATTCACAGTTACTATATGGAGCACCAGCCTGGAGTGCGGTTCGATAAAACAAAAAACTTACGCTAAAGCTATTAAGAATTCAACGACGGATCTCTATCAGAGTATGTAGTGCCTACAAAACTATTTCGGCGGAGGGCGTGGGAATAATCGCCGGTATCCCCCCAATCGATCTGCAGATCGAAGAAAGATTGGAAACCTATACGGGAATAGATAAGCAAACCGCAAGAGACAACCTGGCAAACCGATGGCAGCAAAAGTGGAACGTTGGAACTTATGGCCGCTGGACCTACAGGCTAATACCTGACATACAAACGGGGGATAAATAGGCCGTATGGAGAAGTTTGACTACTTCCTAACCCAAGCGTTGTCGGGACATGGATGCTTCCAGAAGTACCTCTTTGAGCGCGGAAAGGCAGCAGTAAGCAGATGCAATTATTGCGATGGATCGACGATGCGGAGCATGCACTTTATATATGCCCCAGATGGGATGCACCTAGGATGGAATACCGACATACAACCGGACGACTTTTCAACAGCGCCAACATGATGGATAGCTTAGTGCAGTCAGAAGCCACTTGGACACATGCCTATGGGGTGATCAGACAGATAATGGAAACCAAAGAGAGAGAAGGAAGACGGTAAAATGGACAGCCTTTGCACTGAAGAAAATGCGACAGCGGTTACCGGTGCAAAGTGCAAGATGATAGGGGGTGTGTGGTTTTAGTGGGTAGGGTGTCCTCTGGATAGAGGCGCGAGTCCCACACCTCGTGCGTAATGCATTTCCACATCCAAAAAAAAAGGTAGCTTCTTGAACAATGTAAAATATGAAACTAATTAACAATTTCTTAAAAAAAGTTTGATGATTTCATTACAGTGGTTATTACCACGGTAATATACGGTAATTTAAGAAAATACTCTATTTATTTACGTAGATATAAATCATGTAGCGGAGAAAGTGTTTTCATAGTTTGACAGTTGGTGTCTTTTGATTTGATTGACAACATGAGTAAAATTGAAAGAATTAAAAATTTTGTGATATAACTTTATATATATTATAAAAGATGCAATTGCATTTCGTTACGTCAGAGTAGGTTTTAAGTAGTTTTGAGAGTAACACAAGACAGGCCCATTTATTTATGTAAATAACACTTAAGCTGACAATGCACCATTTTTATGCACTGACGTATCCTCTCAACAAATTTAATTTAAGATTTAACTGATTTAAAACTTATATTGACTTGTTATATATTAAATCTGTCGCTGAACCGTAATATCTCTATAATAATTATTAAAATCGAAAAAATGGTGGGACTGGGGCACTAGCACGACCATAAAAATAGATGAAGAGTATAGCGGAAATTAGTGCTCGACCAGAGAAAAACTCATTTAATATAGTCTCCACTTTTTCTTGTTTACTGACAAAGAAAGATAAGGAAATATGATAAATATACAGTATAAAATAAAATGCAATAGACCTTTGATATAGTCCTTTTGGCCCAAAACTTTTTATTTACATAGAATCGTAAAATATATATTAAACTGTATATATTGGTGATCCATCCAATCCATTAGTATTTCTATTAATGAAATAAATTTAAAAAAACCAAATGTAAGTACACACTCACACACAGACACACATACACACATATACAGACATACACATACACATATACACACACACACACACATATACACACATTCACACACACACTCTGTATGATATATGCCGGCGTTGAAATATCACCTGAAACGAGTTATTCTATCATGTGCCAGAAATAGTTAAATTACAACCTGTCCTTATAAACTTAAAATATAAAAATACTAGCCGTGCCCTCGGCTCCGCTCGCGTGAACTTGATTCACCTTTATCGTCACTGCTTATTCGTTATGTTTATATTATTACATAGCTCGAGGGGCCTTAGAGGCCCATGGCTTGGTTGCATACTTGTCTCCACTTCTTTTTGTCTCCTTTTTCCAGTGCGGGATTCCCATCCACTCTCGATTTTGCTTTACTGCCTGAATCCCTGTAGATCGAGGTCTATCCTTGCCTCTTCTTCCAACCACTCCTCTTATTAGGGCTTGCTTTGCCTGTCTTTCTTTCTTCATCCTTGCCACGTGTCCCAACCATCTTAATCGCTGGCTTCTTATGATTTGGCTTATAAGGGGTTTCGTAGATAGGCATTTTAATTCGTAGTTTTTCTTCTCCATAGTCCTTCTTCTTTCCTTCCTCCGTAGATTCTTCCCAAAGTTTTTGCTTTTCTTGATACACTCTTTGATTTCAATATTGGATTCATTGCCCCCAAACATCTCTGCCCTTTCGCTATTCTTTCTTGTATCTCCGTCCTTTCTTGTCCACTCTCTGTTATTGTTACTCCCAGATAATTAAATTTGTCTACTTTTTCAAATATATATCTTTTCCCTAAATTGTTTATTATATCTAAACTTTTGTTGTTTTTATTATCATTCTTCTTTGTAATTTCCATGTATTTTGTTTTTTTCCTCATTTACCTTTAGTCAACTCATCCTTCCCCTTTCTTCTATCCTAATTATGACTTTTTTGAGATTCTCTTTTGCTCTTGCAATCACTGCTACATCATCCGCATATGCCAAGCATTGGCAGGTTTGTTGGTATATCGTTCCATTGGTTTTTTTTTCTGACTCCCGGATTGGATTATCTTCTCTAGTACCAAATTAAATAGATATATCAACACTGGATCTCCCTCTTTAATCCTCTCTTCACCTTAAACTCGTCTGATACTTTGCCCTCAACCAACACTCTATTTTCTGTGTCATACAGGGTCATTCTCACCTTACTCGGAATTTTTAGTTCTTCCATTATTTTGTAGAGTCCTTCTCTATTTACAGAGTCATATTCTTCTCTGAAATCCACAAAGACCAAGTGTAGTACCAAATTTTGTTCTAAACTATTTTCTTGGATTTGCTTAATCGAAAATATCTGGTCTGTAACCGATCAATTTTTCCTGAATCCACATTGGTACTCTCCCAGAATAGATACGGCTTTCTCTTCTAGTCTGTTTTTGACAGTGACCACTACTATCTTGTACCCGACATCCAGTAAGGCTATTGGTCTATAATTAGCACATATAGTTTATTCTCCTTTTTCGTATATTGGACAAATGAGCGACTCTCTCCTTCTCACTATCATCTTTTCCGTTTCCCATATTTCTTGTACCAACCGACATATTTCATTTTCCAGATCTACTCCTCCAGCTTTTATCATTTCTGCTGTTATACAATTTCCACCCGGAGCCTTATTTTTTTAGGTTCTGATTATTTCTCTTATTTCTTCTTTGCAAGGTTTTGTTTGTCCCCTCTTGCCCTCCAGTTAATTTTGCTTCCTATTTCTCATTCAAGTCCTTATTTTCATCTCCATTTAATGTTTCTTTAAAGTATTCCGCCCATCTATTCAATCTTTCTGCCAAGCTTACTGATAAACTACCATCTTGTTTCCTGTATATTAGCATTTTGTCTCTGTTTATTCCCTTTGTATTTTATAAAAAAAACACGTACCTCGCATAAGTGGTTCTTGAGTGCTAAGCGCACTAATGGACAGACAGACAGAGAGACGTTACGTTTTGTACATATTACATAGATTCTATTATTATTATATAACCTGGCCAGAGAACATATGTATGAATTAAAAAAAACACGTTAATCAGATAAGTGGTTCTCGAGTTATAAGCGTACTAACGGACAGACAGACAGAGAGACGTTGCATTTTATATACATTATAGAAGATTATAGATAACCTGGCCAGAGAACAAATGTATGAATTTAAAAAAAAAACACGTAAATCGGATAAGTGGTTATCCACTGATAAGCGCACTAATGGACAGACACGCAGACTTACAGACAGATAAACGTTGCATTTTATATATATTATAGATATTATAGAAAATTATAGATAACCTGGCCAGAGAACAAATGTATGAATTAAAAAAAAAAAAACAAGTAAATCGGATAAGTGGTTTTCGTTAACGGACAGACAGACAGACAGAGAGACGTTGCATTTTATATATATTATAGATATAGATAATAACAGTCAATTATACAATAAAAGAATGTTTACCGATATAATGCAAAAAATGGGTGAATAAATCTTAACTAACTTTTTCATGAACGTAAAACAAGATCCTGACAGGCTATTTTTTTTTTAAACTAAAAAATTATCACAAAATAAACAATAATTTTTGCTGAGCGAATTTGAACAATTTCCTGAAACTGTTACTTATATGGATGATATAAGATAGTAGACATTACAGCCATTATTCATATAACTCATACATAGACTGTGGCATAATAGGTGACCAGTGCAGTTATTGAATAAAGTTAAGAAATTATTTTGCAAAGAGAAAACTTTTACTTATATGAATGAAATATGCGAAGGGTACTATTAGTAGTCTTAAAAATCATATAAGGATATATACAATAACAAGCTATACCGTAGAATTACTAAATGAATTTAAAAATTTTCGTAGGGACAGTCTGTACTTACAAAAGAAAAAAACTAGATGGATATTATAATATAGTCAGTAACATTATTTTGTTTCGTTTCTTTAAAAGTGATATTTATGAGTCACAAATAGGCTCTGATAGCAATACAGATTTCAAATAAAATTAGAGCATACAGCATACATATAATGATATATATACATATATATATATATATATATATATATATATATATATATATATATATATATATATATATATACATATATATCAGATGCTTATCATTGCGGGTACAAGCTACAGGTCAGTAATTTATAAAAATATTTTTTATATCCTTCTTTAAAAGAAGGATGTCCATATATATATACAGGAGGAAAATATTGGAAATACTATTACTTAGGGATTGCAATTCCTTTCAAGATTTCAATCAAAAAACTGGTGTTTTATTATGATAATTAAGAGAATTGGTTTTAAAAATTAATCCCCCGTTAGTCTTAAATTTGTTTCGTTCCAACGCGTATGAATATAAAAACCGAAATGTGTATTTTTAAACATACCAATTTTGGTACGTTTAAAAATATTCGACCAAAAACTATAGCCTATAAAATGCATTCTATGGGAATTTTATGTGTTTAATAAGTAGTTGTCTATTAAGAAAACATTAATTTTTATATGAATTTTGTTTTTTTTTAGTCAATCCTAAAGCTGTAGCAAACTTTTAGTGGTCTTTTAAATATTTCAGCTGTAATAGATTCTGGTAAAACTAGAACCATAAAAAAAACAAAATTCCTAGATTCGTTCATCCTAAACACCCTGAAGAGGACCTATAACATAATATACTAGATGCAACCTCCCTTTTGCTTCCTCTCTAGCTTTTTTAACCCCTTGCAGGTTTGACTGTAAATATTAATATTCTAAATTAATTTATTATTGCAACTAAAAACCAGTAAACATTCCAAAAATGCTATAGCATGCTATACTGCATTTATCAACCTCCTTCCTTTTCATTTCCTTCCCGAGAAACAGTACAGTTTAAAAACAATAAGTTTCTTTTTTGTTGCAAGTACAGTTTGTCAAGTAAGAACTCGTATTCTAGAACAAATGTGTTTCGAGAATATTCTTTGCATCAATGTATTCTTTGGTGTGCTAAAAACAGTGCAATTACCACAGTAAGTTGTCCAATCACCTCCTACATTAATAATCGCCTGGCATGTTCGGGGCATGCGACGAGATTTTCTGCATACTATGGCAATGAGTTCCAAATTTTTCGAATCTCGCGAGACAAATGAGTCAAAGTTCTCGGAGTCTTTCCTCTGAGCTTTCGCTTTACAAGGGACCAAACGTTTTTTAATAGGGTTGACGATTGTGAGGGCCACTTTAGTATCTTGTCGTGGGTCCAAACGAGCGGCTTCGCGAAGTAATTTTCGCCCAGCGGAGGTTGCTCTAACGTGCTTCGGAATTCGACATCATGAGCACGAAGACGTTGTCGAATGGTCTCATGGGATACATTTAAACCCAATTTTCTTAATTTTGCCGCTCCTTGACGCAGCGTCAATTTAGGGTCCGGTGAAAACAAAGACACGATTCTTTTAGACTTTCGGCGTGACTTTGCCTACCGAGCAACGTTTTGGCAAGTTGTCGATATTTTACGTCTCGTTAAAATGATTTACCCACTGTTTCACAAACGATACCGACTTTTTAATATATTTGGCGGCCGCGGAATGTATTATTTTAGGCCCCTTTGGATAGGATCAAAGAAAGACTGCGTCTAACCGACAGGCAAATAAGCGACTCATTTTAGATTTGACGTGATTTCCATGAAAGTTTGGAATCGACGTTTACTAAAAGGCTCCGTAGATAAAGGTTCCCTATACCGATCTTTTGTTGAATCGCTAAAATCGCATCTACCAAAAATGAGTTATCGCGAACACGTTCTTACTTGATAGACCGTATTATAGGTAGATGTGTACATAATTTGAAATTAATATGATATTTTGTTCGAGACTTAATATCAACAATGTTCTTGAAATAAATCTTGAAAAGTGATTTTTTCATAAACACAATACTTTTCTTAGCTAGGGAAGTAAAAAAAAGATTAAATATCATAATTTATAAGGAATATAAAAGGTTTATCTTCTTAAGGTATAAGAAAAAATGGTAAGACGTCTAGCAAAACCCTTAACCCAATGAAGCATATTTTAAAATTATTTAGGTTTTTAAAGTATCCAATTAAATCTAGACTTCAGGTGTAATAAATGACTTGTTAACGGACGTATCGCAAAATAATGAAGAACCTTTGGTTACACAGTGAATATTAATAGATCATTTCAGGGATGACATCAAAACTGGTAAACAAAGTTAACAAAGACGTTATTTTAGACGTAAAGGTAATATTTCACTGTAAAGGCAATATTTGAACGAAATTATTTGATTTAGACAAAAAAGAGTACTTCGCTTCTATTTTGCAAAGGAATAATAATTTGAGCCAGTCTAGTTCCAAAGGAATGTCTATATTTGAAACATTTGATAAACTCGACTATTTCATGGATTAGGCAAATTGAATTCCGTCCTTTTAGTATGGGCTTAAGTTTTAAATTGCTTTACACATGATGTACATCGACAACAAATATTGCTCTTAATAGCATAAATAAATATCAAGGGGTGTTTTTACTTCATGTGATAAGGACAGTACTGTATTGGTGAGAAGATCACCTTCTGGGTTTTTGTATTTCTTTATGTTTTCAAATTACCTCCTTCTCAAATTACGAAAAATAGTCTCCCATTTCTGCTGTCTATCTGTTGGCCAATACCTTTCGAACAAATTGATAAAATCAACTTTAAATGTAGCAAGCATATAATTCTTGAAGTAGAAATAAAATCCATAATGTTTAAGGGTAAGAGGATGAGATTGGTGGGAGATTTATATGTATTTTTGTATATTTGCAGTATTAATACGAGACTTTTCTCTGTTCTTTCGTTTTTCAAGAATAATTATCTATGTTTAATCATCGTACATGGGATTTGAAGTTGTGGGGGAGATGCTAAAGCTTTTGCTTCCTATACATCGTGTTATACGCAATTTTATGAATTCGACGAATCTGAAATTTGGGTTATCTCAAAAAAAATCTCCCTCCTGGATTTTCACATTTTCTCACGTTTTATGGTCCCTAGATCATGAAAAGAATAATCCTCTATTTCAGTCGATCTGTCTGTCTGTATATCCCTTGTCTTGTCTGTTAGTACTACTTTTCTGGTAAGAAATGTCATATTGATTTGAAATTTGGTGAACATATAAAACTTGAAGTAGGAATGAAATCTATTATTTTTTTGGTAGATATTTTGTTCAATATTATTCTGAGAAGTTTTCTTAGTGTCTCGTTAAGATAATGAATAAATTTTAAACACAATTTTTTAGACTGAAACATATAATAAGTTAATGGAATGGAGGAAGACGCTAACAGGTTTGCTTCGTACATATAGGGTTATATGTCCTTTTGCTGGTTTCTTTAAATTCAGGAATCTGAAAATTGCTTTATTTTTTGATTCTTCTTCTTGTCAGTCCAAGTTTGTCCACTCCTGGGTCTTTGCTAATCTATTCCATGCTTCCCTATTTTTTGCCACGTTAAATCACTATTTGCCTGCGACTACTCCTATATTATCGACCCACCGTTGTGGACCGTTCACGACACTTCCTGTGTCTCTGGGTCTCCATATTGTGATCCATCTGTCTCGGGATGATCTAGCCACATGACCCGCCCATCACTACTTCATCCTGGCTGCCGCCAGAGCTATGTCATTGACTTTCGCTCGTCTAAGGGAGATACCAAGCACGCTTCTTTCCATAGCTTTCTGTGAAGTTACGAACTTTTTAGCAAATTCAAATGTTTTTTTTTGCTAAAAACTTTTTTAATTACCATCAATTATTTATCGTCGAACATATAAGAAGATAAGGAGATGTGAGAATTTGCCTTGTATATATGGTGTTGTAGGTTATTTTTTCGGCTCCTCAAGTCGAGGAATCTAAAAATTGTTTTAATTACACAGGTACACAAAAAAAATTCTCTGTCTTTTAAATGAGACACATCTTTTCTTAAGTATTCTTTTATGCTGAATATTAAAAAATCTTAAAAAAAAGCATCTACCGTGAGATTTTTTTAGAAAACACACTAAAAATTGCCGGAAAACTATTAAATTGAAAAAAATAAATTTTAATAGATAATATAAAATTGTATAATCATTAAAATTATGGAATTAAACTATTATTTCGGATATCTTTAAATATTCTGAATTTACAATTATCATAAAAATTAAAAAATATTAAGTTTTAGTATTCATTTTTTTTTAAAAAAAACACGCATACACCACCTTTAACAAAGCTACGTAGCAAAATGCTGTTTAAAATAAATATGTGCAAACGCTAAATTAAAAAATTCTTTTTATTTCTTATTAAAATTGAACAAAACTATTATTTCATTGCACTTATTTACATAAAAAAGCATTTCACCTACCACATAGCACCCTCGTAAGTGTTAAAAGCGAGTTTTTGTTGAAACTGAAACACAAAACTTTAATTTTTGATGTCAAGTCAGAATTGAGAACTTCAAAAAAACACTGGAAATAATAGTTTTGTTCACTATTAATAAAAATTTTTAATTTAGCAGTTGCACATATTTATTTTAAACAGCATTTTGCTACTTAGGTTAGTTAAAGGTTGTTAATGAACACTAAAACCTAATATTTTTAAATTTTTATGATAAATGTAGATTCACAAGATTGAAAGATATCCAAAATAAGAGTTTTATTCCATAATTTTAATGATTATACACTTTTACATGATTTATTAAAATTTATTAGTGTTCCGTACGGATTTTCTCCGAAGCTATTTGACATGGAAAGGTGAAATTTGGTAATAATATAGGAATTGATGGCCTCATCAGAGCCATGTAGTTTTGAGAGTTAAATTTTGACTTAAGGGGTTAGTTTTGGGGGGTGAAGTCAGAAGTGAAAAAAAAAAAATTTTACTAGGTCATCGAGTGTGGTGTCAAATGAAAGCTTGTGAAAACACGAGTAAAATATATATATATATATATATATATATATATATATATATATATATATATACATATATATGTATATATGTATATATGTATATATATATATATATATATATATATATATATATATATATATATATATATATATACGAGGCTGGTTTGAAAAGTCCGTGCAAAGTCCGAGAGATGGCACCACCGGCGCGTATCGAGGTCATGTTTAGTTAGTAGCATCTCTTGAATGAACGCACACCAACTTTCAGCCATATTGGTCTACTTCTTTGTGTTTGGCATTCGTGTGAATCAAGGAAGTCGAGTGATTTTCAAGAAATGGACGAAAAAGAATTTCGTGTGGTGATTAAACATTACTTTATGAAAGACAAAACGCGCTCAGGAGAATAAAGAGAAGCTTGATAAACATTATGGTGACTCTGCACCTTCGATTAGAACAGTTTATAAGTGGTTTCAAAATTTTCGGACTGGCCATATGGGCACAAGTGACGCTGAACGTTCTGGACGGCCTGTGGAGGTTACGACTCCAGAAATCATTGATCAAATCCATGATATGGTGATGGATGACAGAAGAGTTAAGGTGCGTGAGATTGCTAGTGCTGTGGGCATCTCGACTGAACGGGTACATAATATTTTGCATAAACATTTGGACATAAGAAAGCTATCCGCAAGATGGGTGCCGCGATTGCTCACGCTTGACCAAAAAACGGAATCGTGTGAAGTGTTGCAAGGATGGTTTGCAGCTGTTCCAGAAGAATCCGGAGGACTTTAAGCGTCGTTTCGTCACTGTGGATGAAACATGGATACATTTACTATACTCCTGAGACCAAACAACAATCTAAACAATGGGTTACCAAGGGGGAATCTGCACCAAAAAAGGCGAAGACCGTTCCTTCGGCCGGAAAGGTTATGGCGACTGTCTTTTGGGATTCGCAAGGGATAATCCTCATCGACTATCTGGAAGAGGGTAAAACTATTATAGGTGAATATTATTCATCGTTATTGGACCGTTTGAAAACCGAGCTGCAAGAGAATGGAAATAGGATTCCAACTCGTTTCACATCCCCCCTATTCTCCAGACTTGGCTCCCTCGGACTACTATTTGTTCCCCAATTTGAAGAAATGGCTGGCGGGACAAAGATTTTATTCAAACGAGGAGGTGATTGCAGACACTAATGGTTATTTTGCAGACTTGGACAAATCCTATTATTCGGAAGGGATCAACAAACTAGAACATCGTTGGACGAAGTGTATAAGCCTAAAAGGAGACTATGTCGAAAAATAAAAAAGGTTTACCCCAAACACATAAGTAGTTTTTATTTTTGCACGGACTTTTCAAACCAGCCTCGTATATATATATATATATATATTATATATATATATATATATATATATATATATATAATATTATACTTGCACGCACTTTTCTTTGTATTATTTTTAAAAATTCACGAAAAATCGCTGTCCCCCGTCTTATCTTGAAAAGTACTTATCAAAAAATTTCGAAAAAATTCTGGAATATTCTCCACGGGGTATAGATTGAACGAAAATTATCACGAGTGTATTACCTTTAATAATTTATCTGGTATATAAAAAAAAACAAAAATTTCAAGGTCATCAGATTTCAGTAAAGATTGGAAACAAACTTTGTTGAAAACTCATTTGGGGGGTATTTTGTGAAGTCACTGATTATTTTATACCTCTGTAACAAAATTTTTTATTTTAAACGCAATCAACGTACGGAACACTAATTGCGCAAGTTGCACTTGACCGGTTATTTTTTTTTTAGTGTTCTGTACGGAACACTTATAAGATCACTTTGGTGTCTGTCTGTCTGTCTGTCACACCCGATTTTCTCCGAAACTATTTGACATAGAAAGGTGAAATTTGGTAATAATATAGGAATTGATGACCGCATCAGAGCCATGTAGTTTTAAGAGTTAAATTTTGACTTAAGGGGTTAGTTTTGGGGGGTGAAGTCGGAAGTGAAAAAAATTTTTTTTTTACTAGGTCATTGAGTGTGGTGTCAAATGAAAGCTTGTGAAAACGCGAGTAAAATATATATATATATATATATATATATATATATATATATATATATATATATATATAATGTTATACTTGCGCGCACTTTTCTTTGTATTGTTTTTAAAAATTCGCGAAAAATCGCTGTCCCCCGTCTTATCTCGAAAAGTACTTATCAAAAAATTTCGAAAAAATTCTGGAATATTCTCCACGGGGTGTAGATTGAACGAAAATTATCACGAGTGCATTACCTTTAATGATTTATCTGGTATATAAAAAAAAAAAACAAAAATTTCAAGGTCATCAGATTTCAGTAAAGATTGGAAACAAACTTTGTTGAAAACTCATTTGGGGTGTATTTTGTGAAGTCACTGATCATTTTATACCTCTGTAACAAAATTTTTTATTTTAAAAGCAATCAACGTACGGAACACTAATTGCGCAAGTTCAACTTGCACTTGACCGGTTATTTTAAATTTAATAGTTTTCTGGCAACTTTAAGTGCGGTTTCTGAAAAAAAACACAAGGTGTATCTTTTTATGATTTTTTGGATTCAGCATAAAAAAATACTTAAGAAAGCAAGTATCTCACTTAAAAGATAGAGAATTTTTTTTTGTATATCTGTGTTGTCGTTGTTTTTAATATTCACAGAAATAGTACGTAGAGGAAAATGTCAGATTTTAGGTACATATATCTCCGAAGTATTTTTTGCCCTTAATTTTTTTGGAGTTAACAATCAACTTGTAGAGCTTGAATTAAATTAATTTTAGTTGTGAGAGAGTTAAATTCAGTCCCTATTTTAAAACTACGTGATTATGTGTATTTTATTATTTTCAATTAGTTTTAGTTCCATATATAGAAAGGGAGGGGTGGTAACGGAGCTGCTTCGTATATATGGTATTATAGATCCTTTTCGGTATCTAAAAATTGTATTATTTTTGAATAATTTTCAATTTTAACACAAATAATATGCAAAGGAAAATTCTATAGTTTTAGATGTCTCTGATGATTTTCTTTTGCTGTCAATAACTTCTCTTCATCATTTAAAATATGGAGTTGTTATACCTAGATTAAGTTATTCATTAGTGCAAAAAACTCAAATTCTGTACTTAGTTTAGAATTAGAATGTCTACGAGGAAAGTACTGGTTAAATCACTGCCATTTTTTCATAACCCAAATTAATCTTAAAGTGCTCTTTAAATTCCGCATAATTTCAATAATTCAGGGGGAAAATTAGGGAACAAAATAATCTAGGTTTACACGAGGATGGTCGCTCCTGGAGTGCATGAATGTTTTAATTGCATAACGCTAATTTGTCCAGTAACCCATTATTTCCAAATATGTTTGGCATTGCTAGGAGACTTCATTTAATTAAAGAATTTTTAAGTTACATCTTTCTTTGTTGTAATGTACTTATATCTCTTTATAACAGTCCTTTTCTTTCCCTTGTCTTTTTGGCCAGTAAAAATATACACCCATCTTTGTAAAACCACTCTTTCAAATTACGGTAACGAATTTTAAATCGGTTTTTATTTAGCCAAAAAATGCCTCTTCTAACTTTATGGATTTTTTGTCGGTGAGGATCATTTGTGAAGCACATTATTTAAAAAAAAAAAAATTTAAACTTCTGGGTAATACAACATAAGGTTTACTTTATAAAGAGCAATTAAGTAGGCCCTTAAAACTTTAAACTATAATTCTAGATTTACAATCGGTCGGTAATTGCATTGCGAGCTAATGGCCTTAATAAGGAAAATATTGCAATATTTTCATGCAATTTTCGGATATTAAATGCCCACTTTTGCTCCTGCTTGCTCGTAGCAGGACTGCTTAATTACTCTGTTAAAACTTTTAATCAGTCCGTTTTGGTACTAACGTTCTATATGACAGCAATTAAATTTTATGACTCAAAGGGATGAAAGATAAAGTTTTGATATTCAATTCTTACAGTTCTTAGATCCTAAACCATTAGGAAGTAACAATCTATATTTTGCCCCGCTAGGACTTTAAATTTTTACAGTAACTGCCTGATTCACTAAATAGTTTAACTTTAAAACTGGTTTAATTAATCAACTGGATGAGTAGATAAAATAATTTTTCAATCTGTGAGGTACCTTATTAAGAAAATTGTTTTGCTGAAATAGGAACTAAAAACTGCCTGTTTGATGTTATGTACGAAATTGTCTTATCGTTTATAACAACGTTTATATCATATGAGAGAGTGCTTGGAAACCAATTTGTTAAAATTTTACAGATTTTATAGACAAAAAAATAAAGAGAGAATCTAACTACTAGGATGGGCTGAATATATTGGATATCAAACAAAAAAAAAATTACGAGAGGAAAATCAGAAGTAATAACGTATAAACTCGATATTCTTCTTTTCATTTTGTTATTGTATATATGTATATATATATATATATATATATATATATATATATATATATATGTATATATATATATATATATATATATATATATATATATATATATATATATATATGTATATATATATATATATATATATATATATATATATATATATATACATATATATATATATATATATATATATATATATATATATATACGTATATATATATATATATATATATATATATATATATATATATACATATATATATATATATATATATATATATATATATATATATATATATATATATATATATATATATATATATATATATATGTATATATATATATATGTATATATATATATATATATATATATATATATATATATATATATATATATATATATATATATATATATATATATACGAAGTGTGGATTGAAAAGTCTAGTCAATTTTTTTATGGGTCTAGCACACGTGCTACAGGGAAATCCCTAAAGCGTTACCGGAGCGACACGTGTGTGGAAAAAGCGATTCCCGTTGGTCTTGAATTGCTGTAAATTGTACTCGGAGGGAAACACAGACCTGGGCAAATTATTCCAAAGGGATGAGATTCTCCATATAAAAGACTGCTTGAAAAGGGTTGCACGAGGAGTAACAAGCTGAACTTCATACCAATGTGAAGTATTAGCGCGACGTGTATTTCTAGCATACACCGCTCTAGGAGGAATTAAGCGGGCTACATCCATCGAACACTTTCCTTGAAAATTTTTGTAGAATAGACTCAAGTCGCCAACCGTTCTTCGACGTTCTAACAAATCAAGGCCGACGACTAGTTCCGAGTCTCCAATCAGGTGAACAGCTCTTCTCTGAATAGAATTCAACAAATGCAGTGTATGTTTGGGAGCAGAACCCCAAACATTAGAGCACTATTCCATAGTTGGTCGAATTTGGGCTTTATACAGAATTAACAGTTGCTGTGGAATGTAAAGCTTTCTAGTTCGAAATAATATTCATAGGTTTTGAGAAGCTCTCTTTGCTATGCTGGCAACATGATCATGCCAACACATATTTGCTCCCAAATTAACTCCCAACAAATTGAATGACGATGCTAGAGGAATGAAGTGACCTGACATAACTATGTCGGGTTCAGCAACGTTAACTTTTTTAGAAAATATTGCCGCCTGTGTTTTTGTAGCGTTAAATTCTACTTGGCTACTGCCACCCAAGATAGAATTTCTTCCAAGTCTTTGTTAAGTTGAATGACTTCCTGCTGTCTGCGGATGTTTGTCTGAGTAGCCGATGTTCGAGTGTTCAGAGTGAATAAAAAGATAACCGTACTGTCATCTGTAAGGCTGTAGATTGGATTCCCGGTTTTTTCCAGCAAATCGTTAATGTAAATGAGAAAGAGAGTAGAAGTCAGTATGGAGCCCTGGGGCACACCGGCGTTGATAGTGAAGGTGTTGGAAAGAAATCCGTCGACTGCCACTCGTAAAGAACGCTCTTTGAGGTAACATGAGAGCGACAAGCAGAACTTTTCGGACATACCAGAAGAGTGTAGTTTAGCCAACAATCTATCGTGCCAAACACGGTCAAATGTCTTGGATATATGAAGAGCAATCGCTCGAGATTGTTCAAAGTGTTCAATTGTGTTGTTCCAATTTCTACGAAATGGAGCGAAATTTTGTTAAGTGGCATGATTGTTGTTAAGCATGATTCTTGTTGTGTTTAAAGTTTCAAACAAATGCGTATCGTAAGTGAACGGCGCAATACATTTCGTAGAAATAGGTAAAGCTAAGTATCGTAAAGTGATGAAATATTTTTATTTAAAAAAGTGTACTGGGGCCCAGATAAAAACTGAGCTGAAGAAAGTTCTTGGGGACTCTGCTCCAGTACTCAAGATCATTTTTTATTGGATGAATTTGAACGTGGCCGTACGAGCACTGCAAATGTTGCAGGCTCGGGATGCTTGGTTGAGGTATCGTGAGATCATAAGTATCTCTTATGAATGGGTACATAATATTCTAAAATTCAAAAAGCTGAGAGCGCGATGGTTACTGTGTTTGTTAGCTGCAGACCAAAAAACGCACTAGGAAGATCATTTCAAAATTGTGTTTGGAAGAGTTGCAGCATTCTAGCGTCGTTTTGTGACTGTAGATGAAACGTGGATCCCCTATTACACCCTGGAGACAAAACGGCAGTCAAAACAGTTTTATCGGCGGGACAAGTGGCAATTGTTTTTTTGAGGACTTACAGGGTATTATCGTTTTTGACTTTTTGGAAAAGGGTAAAACTGTGACTTGCTCTTATTACGCAACGTTATTTGACCGTTTGCATAGTGAGTTGACGTAGAAGCGTTCAAGGTTAGCGGGCAAAAAAGGTGCTCCTTGACAAGACCCATGCGCCTGCTCACACATCGGCCGTTGCGATGGAAAAAGTACAAGATCAGGTCTTCGAAATATTACCTCACCCAACCTTTTTCCTAGATTTGGCCCAAAGTGGCGTTTTTTGTTTCCTGACCTCAAAAATTGGCTTGAAGAGAAGAAATGTTTGTCGAATGAAGAGGTTATCAGTGCTGTAAATGAGTATTATGAACAGTTCGAAATAATTATTCGTTCTAACGGAATAAGAAAATTGGAAAATCACTGGATCAAATGTACTGAGCTTAATGGCGATTATGTTGAGAAATAAATTTTTGTTTTCGAAAATAATGTTATTTACCTTGTTTTTCACAAGATTTTTCAATCCACCCTAGTATATATAAGGATAGATTAGACAAAAATAGTCAGTTTTAAAAATAAAATTTTTGAAATTTAGGTATAAATAATGAAATAATATAATTATATTTTCGGCCTGTGATTATTTTTTATAAAATTACTTTTTTCAGTAGTGCAGTAAGATAGCTAAAAGTTCCTATTAACTCCCTTAACCTATTTGTAAAAGACTGATTTTTGCAATATGTTCAACAGCAACAGTTTAGCTAGATCATACGCAGTTGCGTGTTTGAGCTTGCAATAGCCTTATTTAGAGTCTCTAGAATTGGATTAAATTAGTTGAACAACTTTGGATGGGTTCAAATTGGGTTACAAAAAAATTTTATTCAGCGAGTATGCTTTAATGTTGGACCATTTGGTAAAAAACTTTTTGTATCAAAAAATGTCTGCAATTTTCAGAAATTCCTCTTATAAAATATGAGATGTTATGTATTGCAACTGTAACATGAGTCTAACAAACTTGGTAATATCAAAAACTGTAATTATTTTTGCATGTGTATGTCTATACTCAAAAGTTATACATATATATATATATATATATATATATATATATATATATATATATATATATATATATAGGAGATGCAGGGACATAGCATAAACTCATTCTATGCATATTATCATGACGCGCATCAAGCATCAGCCAGGGATGCATTTTAGTCCAGTATTTTCTACTTGTTCTTAAGGCATTAACTAAAAATTTAAATTAGTGATTTATTTGAGGGAAAAATGATTATGTATGATGATAATGGTATCATTGTCTTATCTATCTTCATCTTTTGGTTTTTGGTTTGCAGTTCGGTTTGACTAGAAATTTATGTTTTAAGATTATCTTACAAGAATACTAAACATCAAAACTTACCTGACATCTGCCGTCAATACACATGTCCAAACTACCCGGTCTACATCTGGTGCCATCATGAACTTTATCTTTAAGTCTTGCAACAATCAGCACAGCATCTTCATCAGCGCCCTCCGGTTTTCCTTTACAGTACAATGTGCACGGCTCATCATCATCGTAAAATGGCACCCATTGGTATATGCCACCTTCATAAGGATAATTTTCAAATGTTGCACATTGTTCCTCTCGAAAACTCAGGTGGTGATTCTGGACATGGCTGGAAAAAGAAAAAAAAGTTCATCAGACTACATCATCAGTAGTAGTACAACTAATAAAACAAAATGATTATAAATAGCGAATAAATATGGTTAAAAAGGTAAAAAAATATACTGCTTCATATTTTCTTTTTTTTTGGAAAAAAAATTAGTTGAAAATTTGAATAGAAAGAAGATTCATACACTTATGAATATATACATATGTATGTATGTATATATATATATATATATATATATATATATATATATATATATATATATATATATATATATATATATATATATATATATATATATATATATATATATATATATATATATATATATATATATATATATATATATAGTGATTCTAAACGTTAGTAACAAATGTTATCAATGGTTTTTATTGCTTCTTTCAAGAGAGTAAAATTAAAGGTCACCCAAATCTAAGTGAATTCTATGAAACACATCTTTTAAAGAAGTTATAGACAGGGTTGTGAAACGCAATTTCCGACCATCTTTTTAAAGTGATGGCTAGGAAGGAGAACGGGAGAAATTTCAAGAGTCCACTCGTTAGAGTAAAATTTTACCATCTTTTCAAAATGATGACCGAGAGGGAGGGGAGAGTAATAATAATATTATTATTATAATAAATAAATATTACAATAAAAACTAGACAATCTTGCCTAAATGATTTAACAAATTTACACACAGTTAGTAATAAGACAAAAGGGATAATTTTTTAATATTTACTGTTGTCGGCAATAATATCTTCTTTTTTTTAAAGGATAAATTCGGATTCGTCAGTATGTTATAAAAATTGTAACATTGACACCTGTCAAAATAAAAAAGTCTATATATATATAAATATATATGTATATGTATATATAATATATATATATATATATATATATATATATATATATATAAATATATATATAAATATATTATATATATATATATATATATATATATATATATATATATATATATATATAATATATATATATATATATAAATATATATATATATATATATATATATATATATATATATATATATATAAATATATATATATATATATATATATATATATATATATATATATATATATATATATATATATAAATATGAATAAAGTATTTTATAAAAAATTACATCCCCTTTATTAAGTCGAAAGTTATTTTTGCCATTTATTTTCTGGGAATAGTTCCTGTCCCCTTATTAACCAGCCACGACGACTTACATTACTTTCATTACGTCAAAGTTGGCATTATAAATTATATTAAAACCCAAATAAACACACAATAGCATCGTTCAACAGACCATTAACCCTCCACTTTTACGATGTTGTGAGTAACTTGGATGAAAATATTATACCATGATATGGACATAATATTTTACACGAAAGTGCCGTTTGGCAGTGTTAAATAGATGCAAAATAAGTGAAAACATGAAGATCACTTAAAATAATGTGAAATTTTTAAGTTTGCTCCTATTACATATTTTAAATAGTATTTCAAGATAATGATTATTAATTTTAAAGGAATAAAAAATTGCTTTACAGTGAAATATTAAATTGAATATTTTATTGAATAATTATTTATGGTTTGAGTTACTCTTTAAAAAATTATTAGTTAGTAATTACCCCCGGTATTAAAAATAACTTTTTTTGTACTTTCTGCAATATCTTCTCGCATAAAGAAAGTCAAACAAAAATATTTTTCGCTATTCGTATTGATCAGTTTTTCGTTGTTTGTTATTTTTCGCCGTATCTTAGTAAATTTTGAATTGCTGAGGCCTGACAATAATATTTTACCAAATAATACTATTTTATCCTATACTGTATACTACAGAATTATAAAGTGGCGTCCAAGATTCTAAGCCTATCGGAGTAGAGGTAGACCACCAAGTCGGTGGACTAATGATTTGAAAAGAAAGGCTGGAAATGGGGCCCAGAACAGAAAAAAGTGGTAAGACTTGAGGGAGGCTTTCGTCCAGCAGTGGACAATATAAGTTGATGTTGATGATGACATAATACTGTTAATAAGTTTAAAGATGAAAGATATTGGGAATGTTCCATCGCACCAATGAAGAAGTTAATCCAGTATGAAAAATCACAAGGTAGCAGAAGATACTATAAAATAGAATTTTTAAACGAATGATGAGAGGAAATTATTATTAAATTCCTCGAATTGTTTAACGAAAGTGTAAAGGAAGTAAGATACCAAATACGGTAAAACAATGCAGTAGTTGTGCTCTTATTCAAGAACAACAATAGACCTGTTAGCTTGCACTCGCAGATATAAAAACTTGTCGCTTGAATAATACCGAATAGATTTACGAATAAATTTGGACTTGGCAAAAAGCATTTCTTCGATCTATTTGCTAGGCACTGATCCTCCTCACGATTATTATTACTTCTACTTGAGAATAAATTTGATTATTACCAACCTGTAGAGCAGGGTGCGATTAAGAAGAACATTAGCACGAGTGATTTCGAAAATACGAATACTAATAGGAAAACTGATCGAGAAAACTTAAACATGCGTCTGACTTTTGTGGACTCGTACAAAGCCCCTGACTTGATCGATTACTGAATAGTTATGAATAGTACGAAAAATGTAAGGATTAATCACAGAAATATCTTCTTCTTTCGACTTATAGCTAGGCACTATTGTCTGTTTTCTTTGTTCCTTGATCTATATATCGTCGCTTCATCTCTTTCTTGGATGGCTCATTGATCTTCTTCCATTCGGTGGCTTGTCTCTTAGTATCCGTACTATCCTGTTGTTTGCCATTCTTCCTATTTGTCGAACCTATTCCATTTTCTTCCTCTTATCCACTGGTTGATCTTTTCTATATTACATGTGCGTCTTATGTCTTCACTCCCCTCTCTATCTCTCAGTGTCTTGTTTATATATCTCCTAAGTATTCTCATTTCAGTTGATTCCAGCATACTCTGTGTTACGCTTGTATCGGGTATTGTTTCAGTCATTACTGGTATTATGCTCTTATATATTTTTGTTTTGGTCTCAGTGGAGAGGAATTGATTTCTAAATATGCTATCATTGAAGCAACCTGCTATCCTATTAGAATTGTTATCATGATATATTCCTTCTTTCTTTTGGTATTCTTTGTAATTTGTATCAATGAAAATATTAAATAGAAGAGGACCTAAAGAGTTGTCCTGCCTGATTCCAGATTCGTAGTTAAATGGTTCTGTCAATCCTTCTGCTAATCTTGCAACTACTTTATTGTCTTTATATATATTTTCGATAGTTTTGATCTATCTACAGTCTAATGGGATGTTCCTGTTATATAATAGATGCATAACGTCTTCTATTTACACATTGTTGAAAGCTTTTTTAAAGTCTATTAGGCACAAGTACGCTAGAATATTGTATTTTATAGATTTTCTTTTACCTGTCTCACAATAAATACGGCATCGATGCATCAGCGCCCACTTCTGAATCCTTGTCTTTTTTCTTCCAGTTGTATTCTCGCTTTTACTTTTGTTGTAATAATCTTTTTTGTTAATTTTAGTGTACAGTTTAGTAGATTTATACCTCTGTATTTATTTGTATCTTTATTTTTTATCTTTTCTCGTGCATCAGTATAACTATCGCTGTTCTCCATTCGTCTGGGAGTATATTTGATCTTATAATCCTCTATATACGGGTTTGGAGTTGCTGAACCAGAGAGTATCCTCCATATGTTGGTAGTTCATCAGCTATTTGGTCTGGCCGGGAGATTTGCGGTTTTTTAATTTTTCAGTGCTTCTATTTTGTCTTCTTCCATTATACATGTCTCTTCGTTTATTGTTATATCTGGTGTTTCTGGTAGTATGATACTGTATTCTCTTTTACGTAATTGTGTAGATATGTTACTCATGTTCCTTTCTTCACGTGTGTATTCTCTATTAGTTCTTTCATCTCAGTTCTTTGCAGTCTTATGAATCTCCGTATTTGTTTCTGATGACCATAGAAGTCTGATTCTAATTTTTTTTTGTATCTCTCCCAGTATTCCGTTTCTGTTCTTCTTAGTAATTCGTGCTTTTCTGTTCGTATTCTTTTATATCTTTGGTACGCTTCAGCTATCTTAATTGACGTGTATTCTAGATAGCTTTTTTTTTTTTTTCAGGGCATATCCTTTTGATTTGGACCATTGTATTTTTTATTTTTATCGATAGGTTTACCCCCTAATGCCTCATATGCAGCTTCTAATAAATTTATTTTTATTTTTAACGAACTTTGTTATCATTGTCATTTATTTGATTTATTCTGATTCTTATTCTTCTCTGGTACAGGTCTCTCGTTGATTCTTCCTGTAGATTTTCTATACTTATCTTTGTTTTCAGTTCCTTATTTTGGTGTTGCTTTGTGTTTCTTATGTTCCAACTTAGTTCACACACTAACTAGGTTATGATCACTTCCTTCGTTCACGAAACTAAACAGGTTATAAAATAAATTTATGAAAAAGCGATATCGATGAGCAAGTTATACTAAAATATAAACAACATTAAAATTTAGATAGAAATCAGACATGGGGACACTACTTCGTCAAAATAATTTAATTTAACCCTAGATGCGATGTTTAAACATCTTTAATAGCAAGATCAAGAGAATTAAATGATACAGCAGACAAAATAGGACCTAAAATAAAAGGAAGTTTTTCGTAAAGAACCTTCGCATAAAACAATTTACCACTGTTATATTAAAAAAATCGAAAAATACTTATGTCTAGACCACCAAATACAATTAGGAAGAGAGAATGATACATTGGAAATATATAGAAGATCAGGTCTTGCCTGGTTTACATTTATAAGATTTGGACACATAACGAAAAATAAAATCATTAAGTTACAGCTTAAATCAAAACTATTGGACAAATGTAGTCTTCTGTTGTTAATATATGGCTGCCACACATGGCCTTGGACTAAATAATCAATGGAGAAATTAGTAATTACGTAAAGAGCCATAAACAGACAGATAATTGGCATACATCTGAAACATATAAAAATCAATGCTTACAGGTACAAGAGACGATGTCGAAACCATTACTAGACTGAACTCAAATTATCCTAGACGTACATCAAGGTGTAAAGATGAAACAATGATATTTTCCATTGGTCTTAGGAAAAGAAAGAGAAGACGTTCACCAAAACGTTAGATAACCGATATAAAACTAACTACACAACTGAATTGGATGAAAAGATGCACAGAACAGAGGTCGATGGAATGATATATGTGAAGTCTAGTTAAAAACGAGTGATAAAAATGGACCTTTGGGATTGAGATTGAGAAGATGATTTTATTATAAAAGTTACTAAGATCAGTTTTTTGAAATATTGTACAACAGAATTGTGGTAGAGATATTGAAGTTAGGTAGCATTCTTTTGGTAGATTTTTGCTTCCTCTACCAAAGCAAGTATCAGAAATTTTTACATTTACTTACACATTGTTTAAAAATTTCCGTCGGTTTTCTTATTGGTTTGTCGACCTGCCGGTTGGAACGATAACCCTCGAACAAAATATGATATCGATTTAAAATTGAGTACACATATTATACTTTAAGGATGAAACCTATAATTTTTCAACGATATCGCTTTAAGGGAAAGGGGTAACAAGAGAATCTTTCCTGGTGTTTAGTTGGGTATTGACAAATTTTAATTATATATGGCCAACATATAAGTGCTTAAATGGGTGGAGAAGAGGTTTTAAAGGGCTTTTTATATATCGGAGCATAAGTTCTTTCCAGGATTCTTGGAGTCGAGAAGTGTGTAAACTATGTTATTTTTTAATATTTCCATTTTTGACAAAAATAGTATGCAGAGGAAAAGTCAAGTTTTAATTGTAAATATTTCTAAAGCCCTTCTTCTATTCATATTTTATGATTAATATCGCACATAAAATAACTGTCATTTAAAATATCCAGTTAAGTTACTATTTAGAGCGTGGAAATGATAAGTACTTATCTTTGACCGGCATTTTTGCGAGAAATACTTAACAAATTTTCTTGTTTCAAGTTTTTTAGAGAATCAATATTTAATAATTGTTCATCCACAAATCTCTATAAAATGACATTAAAAAGTTCAACAAAATGGTCAGCAACTTTTTGGGGATATAAACTATTAGGATTCCAGTGGCGCTTGCCGGTGTCCAATAATATATGACCAGCTCATATGATATGATTATACGTATAAAACAGCATCGCCAATATGCATTGAAAAAAACTTAAAAGTAACGTAAACGCCTGTTACCTCAAGGTTTAAATTGCAACGTTTTCAAAAATAAAATAAAACTATACTATGTCATTACTCTTTACAGATTATTCGACAAAAAACAAAAAAGCATCTCCCAAAGATAATTCTTGTGGAAAGTGCCACGTTCTCGCAATTTGCGTAAAGGCACCTCTGTGCTGATGAGGAAAATGTTTGAAAATAGGTATAAAATATGTTATATGTAAGTGACGATTGAGAGCACGAGGATATGAAACTACGCTTATTACTTCTATTTTTCAACCCTATTTCCCCAGGAAGGGCATTTGTTGACGTTTTTGAAAAACTAAATATCTTGTTTGTGAGAATACAAGGTGCCAAGATAAGGGCATATAAATCAACAGTACTCCGTGAGAGGCTTGTCATTACAGGTGATTTTTTCAAAAAGAAGGGTAGAGTGTTAAAATTTTAAAGGAATTGGTGACGTTACACAAAGACTGTGGTAACCTAGAAATGAAGAACAAAACTGGCAGCAAATCCAAGCAATCACTGCTTGAAAACTGTTCAAGCGTTAAGTTTGCTCTAAATTGGGATGCAACAACTGCCTGATTGAACATGACAAGATGGTCAAGCTAAATGGCTAACTCTATTTGAATTTCAGCCCAATAAAAGTTCTTACCCCATAGATCAATGAAAACTTCAAAAAGGCGATAATATTGAGGTGGGATAAATATAGTTGACATTTTGAGAAAGAAATTACCTCGAAAAGTATTGAAGAAAATAGTATAAAGTCCACAAAAGTGTCCTAGTCCTAGATTTTTTGCTATCTGTAAAAGTTAATTGAATCAAAAAAGTAAGTGCCCCTTTCAAAAAGAAATGGCGAGAAATCAGCTATCAGGTATGGAGAAAGCATACACCTAAAAAAGAAGTTTAAGACAGAAGGTTCATACTGTTGACCACCACGATCCTATTCTATATTTTTCTTATTTTAGTTGTGATTAAAGACTGACGTCTGATTAGTTTATTGTGACTTTGTTATGTTACGACGATATGCAGTAAAGTTGTCTTTCAATTATTTATACAAACTTTAGTGTCCCTACATAGAGAATAGTACCATTTAATAGCTTATTATTGCTTGAGATATTATACAAATAATTTTGGCCAGCAAAATGAGAGCTTGACGAAATTTGATAGCTTGGGAAATGTTTCTTGTCCCTAATCCCCATTTACACCTGATTCTCACTTAACTTACTTCATCCTAATGTGTTTTCATTTCGTCATTTATTTAGGTAAAAACACACACAAACGGAGATATATATTATTGTGCGCAATTTGGCCAGTTGCAAATGGTACAATATTCTATTGATCTATAATCTAGCCGAATATTACTGGCAGCTTATAAGTAGTATTGTTCGAAGGAACGACAATTTTCATGGATACATAATCGTGCTAAAGGGAAATCTTTAAACGACAATAGGAGCGGCGTGTGTACTGAAGAAGCGATTCACGTTAGTCTTGAATCGCTGCAAATCGTACTGGGTAGGAAACACTTTTGGGCAGTTCATGCTAACCATGTTCACTAAATAAAAGAATTCTTGAAAACGATGGTATAAGTAGTAACAAGAGGAATCTTATATGGATGTAATGTATTAACGCGAAGTATATTCCTCGCATGCACTGAGAGAAAACAAGTGAGCAGTTAATCATTAGTAGAATACTCGATATCCAAACTCGTTCATGGTGAGAACAACCTAACGGCAGATATGTGATGACCGTTTAAATCTCTGAACTAGTGATTCAAAACAGGTCGAGAAAAATTGGCGGGCTCTGATCAAGAATCTCTATTCATCGACCAGGTGATTGAGCCTTGAGCTTCATGGCCTTGTTTGTCGGTGGTATGTGAGTACTTACGTTGATGTTGTAAAGGATTATTCTGTAAACAATTTATTGTGGATTTACATAATTCCGTAATTTTAAATTATTTTTATATTTAAAAATGAAGATTAAAATTGCTGTCGCTATTACAAAAATAACTTTTCATTAAGACTATCTCAAAAAGCACAATGATCGTTTTATAAAAAATAAATCGGTTTTTAACGATTAAGATCGTAAAATATATCTCGACTAATAGTTATTTAGATTATTTTTAATAGCAAAATTTAACGACAGCGTGTTCAACTGAGGTTAACTAGAAGCTTTCATGATTGCGTTAACTATTCAGTTTTTGGTTAAAACATATAATTAACTCAGAATTATTATAAATATTTTAAAGCAATAAATACTTAACTATATTTTTAGAAATAAGAAAAGAGAAGCATATACAATATTATTTTGTTGGTTTCAGTTCGTAACAAATTTAGACAATTTTTTTTCTTAAAATGAAATATAAATGATGACTTATTTAATAATCATCAGCAAAGTATATCGAATTGCCCCTGGTAAATTATTCATACAAAAATTAATTTGTAGTTGAGTCACCATGGAAGTGAAGCAGCATAAATCTTTCACTTCTCATAGGGAACCAGAAAGCTTTACACTCCACAACAACTGTTAATTCTTTACAAAGCTCAAAATTCGACCAACTATGGAATACTGCTCCCATATTTGGGGCTCCGCTCCCAAACATACACTGCATTTGTTGGATTCTATTCAGAAAAGAACTGTTCGTCTGATTGGAGATCCGGAACTGACCTGCGGCCTTGATTCGCTGGAACATCGAAGAACGGTTGGCTACTTGAACCTATTCTACAAGTAATTTCATGGAAAGTGTTCGGAAGATGTGGCCCGTTTAATTCCTCCCAGAGCGTGTTAGAAATACACGTCGCGCTGATACTTCACATCCGTATGAGGTTCAGCTTGTTACTCCTCGTACAACGCTTTTCTTTTATATGGAGAACATCATCCCTTTGGAACAATTTGTCCAGGACTTTCGCTTTTTCCGCACACGTGTCGCTCCTGTAGCGCTTTAGGGACCTCCCTGCAGCACGTGTGCTAGACCCATAAAAAAAAAGAGACAGGCCAGTACCACGCTTCAATGGGGTGAGGTCGTCTGTGTTTAATATTTGTATATATTCGTCTATGTATAGCCTATATGCAGTATCTATTAAACTAAATGAATTTATGTATCCAAGGGTATGTAACCACCTACGGCGAATAATTTTGAAAACGTTAAAAAATTGTACGAGAAAGTAATTTGGAACAACTGGAAACTACCGAAACGCTATTAAGGCTTAGAATTTTAGGACTGTGCTCCAATTTATATTTCATCCAAATTTAAATATTGAACGAAAATTACACCAAGATTTCTCCCCAAATTGTATTGTTGGCATGTTAAAATAACCATTAGGAATAACTTTAAAGTCAGAATGATTTTTCGTGTTTAACATTTTAGGGTATATTTAAAGTAAATTGGTTTTTGTTTCCTTTATTTGTTTGCTTTGATTATGTATAGATTTAGAAACATTATAAATATCTGCATTAATCACGGATATTTAATTTTTTAAATCATTGTAATTTAATGCAAGGAAAATTTAAATATCATAAGCGAAATAGTTCCATGTTGGATTGAGGGATGAAAGTCTATGAAATTAAAATGTATCTTTGAGGAATACCTTTTAATAATGGTAGAAAACTTAAAATATTGATACAGATTCTTATATTTTGATTTATGTTAAACAAATACTTAGCAAATCACTGACAAATCTTTAAACGCAAGCCAATATACGAGGCTGGTTTGAAAAGTCCGTGCAAAGTCCGAGAGATGGCACCACCGGCGCGTATCGAGGTCATGTTTAGTTAGTAGCATCTCTTGAATGAACGCACACCAAGTTTCAGCCATATTGGTCTATTTCTTTGTGTTTGGCATTCGTGTGAATCAAGGAAGTCGAGTGATTTTCAAGAAATGGACGAAAAAGAATTTCGTGTGGTGATTAAACATTACTTTATGAAAGGCAAAACGCCTCAGGAGACTAAAGAGAAGCTTGATAAACATTATGGTGACTCTGTACCTTCGATTAGAATAGTTTATAAGTGGTTTCAAAATTTTCGGACTGGCCATATGGGCACAAGTGACGCTGAACGTTCTGGACGGCCTGTGGAGGATCAAATCCATGATATGGTGATGGATGACAGAAGAGTTAAGGTGCGTGAGATTGCTAGTGCTGTGGGCATCTCGACTGAACGGGTACATAATATTTTGCATAAACATTTGGACATGAGAAAGCTATCCGCAAGATGGGTGCCGCGATTGCTCACGCTTGACCAAAAACGGAATCGTGTGAAGTGTTGCAAGGATGGTTTGCAGCTGTTCCAGAAGAATCCGGAGGACTTTAAGCGTCGTTTGGTCACTGTGGATGAAACATGGATACATTACTATACTCCTGAGACCAAACAACAATCTAAACAATGGGTTACCAAGGGGGAATCTGCACCAAAAAAAAAAGGCGAAGACCGTTCCTTCGGCCGGAAAGGTTATGGCGACTGTCTTTTGGGATTCACAAGGGATAATCCTCATCGACTATCTGGAAAAGGGTAAAACTATTACAGGTGAATATTATTCATCGTTATTGGACCGTTTGAAAACCGAGCTGCAAGAAAAAAGCCCGCGATTGGCCCACAAGAAAGTCCTTTTCCATCACGACAACGCACCAGCACACACCTCAGCAGTTGTGGTCGCAAAATTAATGGAAATAGGATTCCAACTCGTTTCACATCCCCCTATTTTCCAGACTTGGCTCCCTCGGACTACTATTTGTTCCCCAATTTGAAGAAATGGCTGACGGGACAAAGATTTTATTCAAACGAGGAGGTGATTGCAGACACTAATGGATATTTTGCAGACTTGGACAAATCCTATTATTCGGAAGGGCTCAACAAACTAGAACATCGTTGGATGAACTGTATAAGCCTAAAAGGAGACTATGTCGAAAATTAAAAAAGGTTTACCCCAAACACATAAGTAGTTTTTATTTTTGCACGGACTTTTCAAACCAGCCTCGTATTTAAATTTAACTAATAAAATCCCTTGATTCAAAGAATCAAAGGCTTTACTTAGACCAAGAGCGAAATCTGAATTATCCAGTACATCATCTTTAAGTTTGCAAAATAAAGTTGCTGTACTAAAATTTTTCTTAAAGCCTGATTAATTATTTAGTAAAATAATATATTTGTTAAAACATTTTACTATATAATTAAATGTTGCATGTTAAAAAATTTTAAAAAGCAAAGAAATATGATTATACACTTCTAGTGCTAGTAAATAATATCCATTTTTTGAGTATTGACAGCTGACAAAAAAGAAAGAATATTTTTGATTAAATTGAACAGCACTGAATGGCTAGAAAAATTATACTATTTCTAATATCTTTTTTAAAGTTAATTTTAAAAGAAATGAAATTAAAACTTTGCGCACTCACTCATTATTAGCTTTCAAACTGCTTCTCAAGTCACTTTAAAATATGCTCTCGAAATTATTAGATTTTCTAGCCTTCCATTGCTCCTAAATTTGATCAAAAAATATGTTTTTAGTGTTCCGTGCGGAACACTTATAAGA
Source organism: Pachyrhynchus sulphureomaculatus (assembly GCA_019049505.1). Classification (NCBI taxonomy): domain Eukaryota; kingdom Metazoa; phylum Arthropoda; class Insecta; order Coleoptera; family Curculionidae; genus Pachyrhynchus; species Pachyrhynchus sulphureomaculatus. The sequence continues at coordinate 148,025,832 of CM032446.1, read as the reverse complement.
TGACTTCGTCTGTCTGTCTGTCTGTCCGTTGGTCACACCCGATTTTCTCCGAAACTATTTGTCATAGAAAGTTGAAATTTGGTAATAATATAGGAATTGATGGTCTCATCAGAGCCGTGTAGTTTTGAAAGTTAAATTTTAACTTAAGGGGTTAGTTTTGGGGGGTGAAATCGGAAGTGAAAAAAAAAATTTTACTAGGTCATCGAGGGTTGTGTCAAATGAAAGCTTGTGAAAATACGAGTAATATATATATATATATATATATATATATATATATATATATATATATATATATATATATAATGTAATACTTGCGCACACTTTTCTTTGAATTATTTTTAAAAAATAGCGAAAAATCGCTGTCCCTCCACTTTATCTGGAAAAGTACTGATCAAAAAATTTTGATAAAATTCTGGAATATTCTCCACGGGGTGTAGATTGAACGAAAATTATCACGAGTGCGTTATCTTTAATAATTTATCTGGTATATATAAAAAACAAAAATTTCAAGGTCACCAGTTTTCAGTAAAGATTGGAATCAAACTTTGTTGAAAACTCATTTGGGGTGTGTTTTGTGAAGTCACTGATCATTTTATACCACCGTAAAAAAATTTTTTTATTTTAAAAACAATCAACGTACGGAACACTAATTGTGCAAGTTCAACTTGCACTTGACCGGTTATTTTTATTATGTATCAGTGCCATTTTAAAAAAAGATTGCGGTAAGAGTTATAACAATAAAAAAAACACTAATTTGGGCTCATTATTAACAATAACTTAAGCCAATTCAAGCAAATTTACAGGCATAAGAAATTATTTGTAAGCAGAAGCGCCTGCGATTTCTGTGTGAAGCTAGTTAATATTAAAATAAGTTTCCATAATGAAGTGTAGATATATTGTACAAATTATCTGAAAGCCTTTTTATTAAATTTCTTTATTGAAATAGAACTTTTATGAACTAGTTATGTGCCATTTTTTAGTCAAACGCCCCTGAACTTCAAACCTACAAATCGTTTAAAAAGTGAAAGTATTCCGCACCGTTTGATTTCAAGAGCAAGGATCTGGGTTTAGACAAACCACACATAATATTCAAAAATTGTATTATGCTATATACAATAAAAAATAAAGAAAGTAAATATTCGAGGTCCTCATATCTACTATGCGTCTAAAAGTAAATATACAGCGTGTCCTAAATTGGTGATTGTTGTATTGCAATCTTGAGAATTACATGGTATTGTACAGCAATGTGATCTAAGTACTAAGTAAGAGTAATCTAAGAACAATGACTTACTAAATTCGATTCATCGCGCGCATTCCCCTTTCAATCAATTTAATTAGTAAAAAGCATGAGATATACTATGGAATTTGGTATCATTAAAAAGAGAATAGAATGGACTTTCAAATAATACTAAAATCCGTAAAAACATATGAACACTAAACTATAGGATGCGTGTTAAATGAAGCCAAATATTTTAGGTCGATTTTTTTGCTCACCAGTATATATATACCATATATAAACATATATATATATATATATATATATATATATATATATATATATATATATATTATACATATTATATATATATATATATATATATATATATATATATATATATATATATTTATATATATAAATTGGTAATTCCCCCGTATCATGTGTGTCCATATTTGGATTTTCTCCCTACTACCTATTATATCTGTACGAAATTTGAAATCGACCGCTCATATCTTTCGAGAGTTATCATGCCAATAGTATGACAAACTGACAGACCGCCGACTTTGTTTTCTTTCTGATCTAGTGGCCTTCCTTCCCTAAAGCAACCGAAGTAAAAATAATTTAAACGTCCAGGTTCTCATTTAAAAATTTTAAGAAGTATTATAAAAGATATTATCAAGATGTGTAGAAAATATACCAATTAATTTCTTTCGCTTTACTAATATTCTCGAAATTCCAAGAGAATTTTTTAAAATTTTACTGAAAGCAGAGGTCTCTTTTTGTTTAATTGTCTTTGCATTTTAAAATAGCAATAACTCCAGCGCATAACACATTTGGAGCATACAGTATATCCAGTGCAACTGCTACCTTATAACTAATACCAATTAATTAAACACACAAATATTACACCAATTTATATTCTTGAAGGCATTAAGTGGTGAGAGTAGAAAAAACTCGTGGATTCTTAATCCGTATTCTATTTGCGCATTCGTTGCAGCAGGTTTAGCACCAATTTCAGAGAGTATAAACAAAGTGAATCTCTACCGTGGTCACTTCTTAAATAATTTTTATTCTAGGAACAGTATATGAACATACGTGTACATACACCGTCTTCATTAAAAAACCTGAAACATGCAGTAAACCATTTTATTATTATTTAAAACTTATAATGGAAAAAGTTTCTGCATGCACCTAAATCTAATTTGCTATTTTAAGATACAGCTGCTTCTACTCATCCATTAGTATGACTCTTGTTCACTTATTTCAGCTGACATTTTTCACATTTTACTTCTCTAATCGTCAGCTTTATTTACAAATTCGCAAAGTTGCAGTTGAAGTGCTGTAATTTTATGTTTAGTTATAATATTATGACTGAAAGTAAGATTAATGTATTTATTACTTATATTTCAGTGTACACCGTTTGTCCAAAAAGTTCCGGACTGCCTTAATAAAAAAAATAGAAAAATTAAACATTTTATTACTTCAGATATGCTACATAGTCTCTTTCGACCTCAATACAACGTTCAGAATGTTCATACAACCATGTGAAACAGTTAGAGAAAACTTCTTTTAATATTAGATACTTTGATGTTCTTTAAATCGCTATAGTGTTGATCATTCATGTGGAGCATATTTTTTGGGAATAAAAAAAGTCACTAGGGGCTAAATCAGGCGAATGTGACGGAGTACGGACACTTGTTTTCGCGCCAAAAGCTGCACCACAAATTCAGCCATGTAGGCGGGCGTATTGTCATGAAGCAAGAAAAAATCCTCTTGCAAAGTCGCTTTATAACTCCCACGTAGTACCTGGAATTCATTGTTGTGCTCTCGGGAACAAATTCTTTGCAGATAATTCTTTGAGCGTCGCTGACTTGAACTACTTGTCGTTTTGTGGTAGGCTCGTATTGGTAACACCACGCCTCATCACCCTTGATAATTTTCTGCAGAAAAATCGTTTGCATTTTTTCATTTCGATGAAGTTTCGGTTGGCGTCCACCCGTTGTTGTTTTTGTTCAGATTTCAGGCCGTGGGGAACAAACTTCGTACAAACTCTCCTCTTGTTCCAAACATTCAGAGCAATATCTAGAATACTTGACTTAGAGATGTTAAGCTTTTGTGCCATAAATCTGCATGAAAGGTGACGATCGGGTTTCAGAAGATGACGAATTTCCACGAACGACTCCCGTCCTTCCTTAAAGTCTTTAAACCCCTCAAACACTTGTTAACGCTAACTGCAAGCTTTTTTCAAAGATTCAAATATCTCCTTAGCTGTTTTACTCAGATCCACATGAAGTTTGATCCCTGCTCGTCACTTCATCACACTTCTGTGACACAACGATTAAGACACATATAGTTCGTACGTCTACTACTCAGCACTGACTGATCCCAACTGGCTGATTGAATGCAAATGTATTGTTTACAGATCTGAGTTTAAGCTTTTACTGTTATTTACGAGATGCAGCTACTTAAAGGTCGGCGAAAAATCAGTCCGGGAACTTTTGGATAGATGGTGTATATTTAAAAATATAACTTTTAGGTAAGTGAGCTATTGAGCTAAAAGATAAATACCATTTAAAATGGATAACAGTGATAGGTGAACCAAATAGCCAACAAATAAAATAAAATTTTGACTCTTTAAATTAAAATGGCGGCCGTAACTCCGTGGTATAGTTTCAGCTTACGGTATTAGGGGTCGTATTCCAATCCCGGCAATTTATATAAGTATATTTGGCTTGGGCACCCACATAGATAGTAGTTACTGCAGAAATTTAATTACATCCGTGGTAGGTCTACCCGCCTAAATAAGTGCTAAATCCTTATTTTGGCTGGGAGGTGAACAATAAGAAAAAGAATGATATTGTTACGTATTATGAAGTATTCAATCTGAATTTCATATCAGAATTATTCTAAGATGTTTTAGTTTTTTTTTTAATTAAAAAAAAATGTTTTCTTTCATGATTTTAAAGTAAAAAAAGTGTCATGTAGCACCTACATTTTTTTATTGTACGTTGTTCTGTAATACTGATTCAATCTCAGTGGAAAAAAATATATAGTGAGAAGTTAAATATCGTTTTGAAGGAAAGAAGAGGAAGGGAAGTTATTTATATAGCGAAACATTAGTAAATATGGTCGTAGTTGTTGGATTTTGCAATTTTGAATTAGACTTTATTAATATTCTAATATGATAAACCAAACGACTCGAATTTTACAGGCCTGTATTATCTATCCATGCTGAATATCTCAAACCTTTCAGTAATTAAAAAAATATAGTCCGGAGACCGATCTCGGAATCGGACTGACTCAGCCCGAGGCACAATGTCGCACTACTTGACGGCCTTGTTTTCTTGCCTCTGCTTCTTGTCCGTTTTATGTCAACTCACATTGAAATAACATTCTTTTGTTCACATACTCGTAGCTCGCAATTGTTTTTGTGTCAAAAGATGGCCCCTGTGGGTTGCTTGATGGGATAATATTTGTCAGAATAGGATGACATTTTATTTTTTATCGGAGGTCCTATAATTTATTTAACGTTCTCTTTTTCCATCTGAATATCCTTAATTTAATAGTTTTGTTTTTGCAGCATGTGAGTCTTTTTTTGCTTCTTTGATTGACATATTTAACAAATTTTTTGAAACTTGATGTTTAAGATTTAAATAATATAGGATATTTCAAATGAAGTTAAAAAATAATGGAGGGTATATATATATATATATATATATATATATATATATATATATATATATATATATATATATATGATATATTATTAAAGTTTATTTTTATAGAGATTGGAAATCGTAAAGATATTACATAATTTTTGGATTAATCGACTTCAAGAACTCTAAAAAGGATGTATAGCACAATCCATTCGACGCTGTTTCTCTAATGCTCTTCCCCATCCCTGTTTATATATATATATATATATATATATATATATATATATATATATATATATACATATGTATATATATATATATATATATATATATATATATATATATATATATATATATATATATATATATATATATATATATATATAAAATCTTAGTTGGGGAACTCGGCAAAAAGGGCGTGATAAGAGATCACACAATTTTCATTAAGCCAATATTTCGGTCCTAGATTGGGACCTTCTTCAGGGCAGAACTGAAAAGAAGAGCAAAACATATTCACTGATCATGTTTGGGTCAAATTTAAATTAATGATGTTATCATTAAGTTGTTATAATAAATAAAATTAGTGTAGAACAAGAATAAAATATTAGTCATAATAAAGTCAAAAAAAACTCACATGAGAAGTGCAAAGATTTCGTTAGCCTGAATGGCCGTAGGTAGCTTATACATAAAAAGTTGGTTAATCCATAAAATATATAAAATACACACTATAACACTGTAGATGCCAAAGCACATTGATACTAGATGCCATCCACACAGATGTGCTTTGGCGACCCATTCTGTTGACAATGGTCATCCTTTTAATTTCAGGGAACCCAAAATTCTTCATTTCTCTAAAAATCTTTCCAAGAGAGAATTCCTTGAAATGTGTTACATCCAGGAGAATCACCTTAATATCAATAAAAGAACCGACCTAGATGGTCTCAGTAACATATATAGTTTCCTCCTCTCTTGTGATAAATCAACTCCACACGATAATTCCCTGTCTTCAAGTGTTTTATGATCCATCTGAATTGCAATGGTAGTGTTCTCTCTCATAGCTGTGTAACTTCCAGGGTGTTCTTTCCTCCTTCCTCTCTTTATTTATGGTTCTCGGTGATCCTGGGTTCCACAGATTCCTTCCACTTCATCTGGGCCATCTTGTGCACTTATCGATTACTGTCTTCCTTCCATGGACAGTATCTAGCGTTATCCCTTCATTGTCTCCTGTTACTTTCAATTTTCATTTGTTTCTGCAAACAATCTCTTCCTCCAATCATATTTCAACAAGAAATGAATAAATTAATAATTAATATAATAGACAATCTTCCTCTTTGTTGCTCCCATTATTTGCTCTCTCTTTCTCGCTCCCTCGCTCACCCTTTACCAATAATTAGGTTCTGGTTTATCCTTCCTCGGCTCCATACCGGATTTTGGTCACTCAATTGGCTATCTCTCTCTCGCTTAAAGGTCCAATACATGCACTTCCTAATTTTGATCGGTTCCTTCCGGGTGCCGACCCTGTATTCTGGTTAATTGAGTTTTCTTAACTAAACCCCTTATCTCTGTCGGTCAGCTGTCTCCTGTCGTCCTTGTCATCCTTCCTATATGGCGGTGACCATGTGTGGTGGTCACAGGTGAAATAATTAACAATGTTTCCAACATCCAAGGTTCTCCATTACATCCATGTTTTAAATTTGGTTTTTATAATTTTGTCTACAGTGTTATAGTGTGTATTTTATATATTTTATGGATTAACCAACTTTTTATGTATAAGCTACCTACGGCCATTCAGGCTAACGAAATCTTTGCACTTCTTATGTGAGTTTTTTTGACTTTATTATGACTAATATTTTATTCTTGTTCTACACTAATTTTATTTATTATAACAACTTAATGATAACATCATTAATTTAAATTTGACCCAAACACGATCAGTGAATATGTTTTGCTCTTCTTTTCAGTTCTGCTCTGAAGAAGGTCCCAATCTAGGACCGAAATATTGGCTTAATGAAAATTGTGTGATCTCTTATCACGCCCTTTTTACCGAGTTCCCCAACTAAGATTTTATTTTTATGAATATTGGTAAATACGGCAATCTTTTGCTTTCTTTCTTTATTCTATATATATATATATATATATATATATATATATATATATATATATATATATATATATATATATATATATTGTAACATCATTTGATTGGGTAGTGATTTAAATTTTTGAACAGTGTAACTTAACCGTGTATAACGTGTTTCTGACCTAGCTTGCATTAATTTTGCGTCCCGGAAGTGCGTCACTTTAAAGACTTCACATTGAAGAAGGGGCAAAAGATATATAAACGGTCATATGGAATTTTGAAGGGCTTTTTTCCTCGGCCATGGCTTTTTCCTTCGAGATGCAGTAACAGCTTTTCTCCTCTTCCAGGCCGTGGTGGCTTTGTTCCTCCAGCGTGCCGCAGTGGTTTTTTCCTCCGTCATGCCGTAGTGCAGTAACGGCTTTTTTGTATTACCAAGTGGATGTTGTTTATAGATCTCAAGTTTGATGCCTTTTTCCAATCTTAAAATATTCTGCCCATTCTAAGACACTTCGGGTCAAAAAGTGATTAGCTACTAAAATGGGGATAGAAGAGTGGCAGGTGAGACAATATCTGGGTGAGAATGTCATCAAGAGAGGCCAAACTGTTTATGGAAAACCCACGATGAGAAGCAAATCAGTTAGTCGTAAGCACACCAGTCTAAATATCTCACTTCCTGTCTACAAAGTGTGTTTCCAACAACTACGTAACACGTGTAATTCGCGAAGACAATTTTTAAAACTTTTATATCGTATATTTTAAAGCCTTTTATTAAAACTTAATAATCCTAATTTAAAGACTCTTTGCAATAGTGTGCACTCTCTTAGTATAAAAGGTTATTTATTAAGTAGATGTAATTTTAAGAGTGTAATACGGGTAAGAATTTTTATATTGTTAATAATATACTCTTCTTTCTTTAAATGTGTAGTGCCTCACTAAACTCCTGCTCTTTCTTTCAGGACGCAACGGTTGTATGTAAATTAATTTAATTTCAACAACTAAATAACTCTTCAGTATTTTTTCATTTCATGAATTTAGATTCTTTTTATTTTAAAATGAATGGTGCCCCAACAGTACAACTAAGCTTTGAACGACTATAGAGACTATTTTCAAAAGACGTACAAAAATTTTCTCTTATCCATATTCTCTACCAGTTAAAAAAAAAACAAGCTAGCTTATATCTAATTTTTTTAGTTCTTTTGAATATTAATATCCACTCAATCCATTTTCAGAAATTAAGTAATACATAAGGGGCAAATAACAGCTTCTATTTAATAAATAAAATACTTATTAGAAATAAAGGAATTTGGGGCTATACAAAATAGCGCCGCAAACGTGAGTCTACAAAATAGAACCGCTACGGAGACGTTAAGACGTTATAAAACGGCCCCGCGAAAAGAGACGTATAATATATATATAATATATATATAATATATATATATATATATATATATATATATATATATATATATATATATATATATATATATATATATATATATATATATATATATATATATATATATATATATATATATATATATATATATATATATATATATATAAATATATATATATATATATATATATATATATATATATATATATATATATATATATATATATATATATATATATATATATATATATTATATATATATATATATATATATATATATATATATATATATATATATATATATATATATATATATATATATATATATATATATATATATATATATCTATGTATGTATATTTTTATTTACGAATTTCTTTAGTTAAAAACAACCTAGTCAAGAAATACTAAATTCCCATATGAGTTTTTGATACACGTGGTATATCTGTCTGGTAATTCCAAGGTAGATGTAGAAAACAGAATATTATTTCCGTATATATCTATTGCGTTAAAAGCATTTAATTAGTCATTCATCAAATTATGGTTCTTGATGTGAAAATAGTTATATCAAAGTAGAGAAATTAAAAGTCAAATAAATTGCGTCAAATATGGAAAACGAAGGGAAATCCTACAGGAGCGACACGTGTGCCGAAAAAGTGATTCACGTTGGTCTTAAATCGCTGTAAATTGTACTCGGTGGGAAACAGATTAGTATGGCAAGGTGAGAAAAGGATTTCTCTTTCTATTTTAGGACCCGCTATATATTTGGGGTGTTATTTGACATCAAACACTGTAACTGTATCTAAACAGTAACATAAATACCATGAATATTATTATTAGTGTTCCGTAAGGAACAGTTATAAGATTACTTCGATGTCTATTCGCCAATCATACTCGATTTTCTCTGAAACTATTTCCCATAGATAGTTGAAATCTGGCACTATTATATGAATTGATGGCCTATCAGAGCCGTATAGTTTTAAAAGTTAAATTTTGACTGAAAGAGTTAGTTTTGGGGGGGTGAAATCGGAAGATACAAAAAAAAGTTTACTAGATTATCGAGGGGGGTGTCAAGTGAAAGCTCGTGAAAACACGAGTTCAGAATATATATAATGTAATACTTGCGTACACTTTTCTTCGAATTATTTTTAAAAAATTGCTAAAAATCGCTGATCTTTCCCTTTATCTCGAAAAGTACTGATCAAAAAATATTGAAAAAATTCTACAATATTCTCAACAAGGTGTAGATTGAACCAAAATTATCACGACGGCATTACCTTTAATGATTTATCTGGTATATAAGAAAAAACAAAAATTTTAAGGTCATCAATTTTCAACAAAGATCGGAAACAAACTTTGTTGAAAACTCATTTGGGATGTGTTTTGTAAAGTCATAGATCATTTTATATCTCAGTAACAAAAATTTTTATTTTAAAAGCAATCGAGGTACGGAACACTAATTTTGCAAGTCCGACTTGCACTTGGTCGGTTTTTTTTTTATGAATTTTGATGTAAAAATGTTTAGATCAACTACAGTGCCACCACGATAATCCGGATCTCCATTAAACCGGATTCTTTAATAATCCGGACAAACATTTCTATTGCATTGCGTACTTTATAATCCGGATTTGATAGTATTAGGTAATCCGGACCTGCGTTTTTAGACATCTACCTAATTTAAACTACATGGGAAAACTGAAATCGATAGTGAGGGGATTCCCTAACTTCCAGTCTAATACATCTGGGATTCACACAAACTGTAGGTGCCTTTAATTTGCCTACAACGTATCGCGTATCGCGTATCGCGTCTAAAGGTTAAGGACTTTGTAGTTGTTTGTTTATTGTTATAAGTACAACATACCTACGTTCTATTTTACTTTATGTGGTTCATATAAGTATGTAAACGTTTTTTTTACGTATATGTACCTACATATTAAAATGCCTTCTAAAAGAAAACATATTACACTAACCGTAAAACAAAAGTCCGATATATTAGAAAGACTAGTTCTTGGTGAGAGCGGAAAAGTGTTGGCAAATGAATACGGAGTAGGAACATCCACAATTTCGGATATAAAAAAGAAGCAAGGGAAGATCAAAAGGTGTGTATATATGATTTATTTTAAAGATAATTTTGGACACTCACTGTGGACGTGTAACTTCTTTTAGATTTATTTTCAAATGTAATTCCGGTCCTGCGTCAGAAAAACCTTACGAAAAACCGAATATCCAGAAATGGAAACTCGTTTGTATTCATGGTTTTGTACGCAACGATCAAGGTATGTTCCAATTTCCTACGAAATTTTATTAGGCAAAGCAAAACAGTTTTACATTGAAACCTACGGGAATGATAATTTTAGAGCTAGCAGAGGCTGGATTTCTAACTTCAGAAAAAGACATGGTGTGCGTGTTTTAAAAGTTTGTGGCGAAAAACTATCCAATGTTGAAAGTGCCGTCGATCCTTTCCTAACTTTATTTGCAGATAACATAAAAGAATTAAACCTTGGACCTACTCAAATATATAATGCAGATGAATCAGCTCTGTATTGGAAAATGTTGCCTCAAAAAACGCTGGTTCGTTTTTAGGAAAAGACCGCACCAGGTCGAAAAATAAACAAAGAACGCATTACCTTTTTAGCATGTTGCAATGCTGATGGATCACAAAAATTAAAGTTGTTAGTGAATCCGAGGGCTTTTAAAAATGCGAACATACCTGTTGAGTACAAATCATCTGCCAATGCATGGATGACTACAGCAATTTTCTTAGACTGGTTTCATCATTCTTTTATTCGTTAAGTCAAAAGTTATTTAAGAAGTCTCAACTTGCTTGAAAAAGCCCTGCTAATCGTTGATAACGCTTGGAGCCATGAAACTATAGAAGAGCTGACTAGTGAGGATGGACAGTGCATTGTACTGCACTTTTGCAGCTTATGGACCAGAATGCAATCAGACTGACAAAATTATTTTATCGGAAAAGTCTTTTAGCCCATATTTTATCAAATAATGAAGAGAACATTGTTAGGTTATTAAAAACGCAATAACCTAAAAGATGCTGTATGTCTACTATGCAATTCGTGGGAAAAAGTCTCCCCTGAAGTCTTGAAAAAGTGCTGGTACAAAATTATTGCTTATGTGGTAGATACCAACCCCGACACTGAAGATGATGTTGAAGATCTGATTCCTCTGAGTGAATTGCGGCACAATTTGCTTTCCACGAATGAACAAATGAAAGGTAAAGCCTGAAATTTTTTTTTAGTATTTTTTTGGTTAATTCGTAAATATTTAACAAATGTTTCAGATATGCTGAATGTTCTCACTGAGCAGAATCTCACGAACGTGGAAATATGTAATTGGCTTGAAAATGATGAAGATTTGTTACCACTGGAAGACATAGATGATACAGATGAACAACACGAGAGTGATAATGAAGGTTCAGAGTTAAATACTAATACAAACCAGACTGTTAAGAACACTGTGAAGAATGATGAGGCAGTTAAAAGTTTCAATGTGTGCATGAGATGGGTAGAAGAAAATGATATCCCTCTAAGTGATGTTCTTGTACTTCAAAGATTAAAAGAAATTGCTTTTATGATGAACCAGAGAAGGGTCGAGCAAACAAAAATTACAATTTTTTTTACAAAATAAGATAAAACTTGAAAAGATATGCTTCTATTTTAAATATTATTCTTTGTATTTACTATTTTTTAGTTGTTTCGTATTAAATGATTCATTTTTTAATCTAAATAATGTAATTTGAATTATTTACTAATTCGGATCACCGCGGTTTTAATTAGTCCGGATAATCGAGGTCGCACTGTAATTAGATCTATTTTTTTAAATCACATACACAATAAATAAAATGGAACAAAATGAAATAAACGGGCTATTTAATTTATTTACGTATGTTCAAGTATAAAATATGTTGATCGGTTAAGAATTCTGGTAAGCATAAATTCAAGATGGATCTATGAGACACGACAACGACGCGGTGGCTGCAGGACTCTTTCACAACTTCTAGACAGCTATGTGTCTTTTCATTGGAACAACAAAATCCAGTATATCAAGTTTTATATTGGTCAATATTAGATAAAATCATTGATGTGCATTATTATCTTAGGGCAACTTACGGATAAATACTTCAGGTTTTGTTCTCTCGTTAGTCGATCCTAGCCCGACTGATAAGCCATGGTATGGCAAAGAACATTTCGACATGGATTGACAAATGAGAACAGTGAGTGGACTGCTGAAATATGGACATTGCCCATTTTCAGTGGTTTTACATTAAACCACATATGCGTGGATTGACCATTTCTCTGTCGGTCTGCGGCTGTAGACTGTCTCTTTTTGAAGGCTGGTATGCTGCTTTTCATTTTTTATTACAATTCACTGTATGTTGTCACTATTGTATACTATATATATATATATATATATATATATATATATATATATATATATATATATATTTATATATATATATTTATATATATATATATATATATATATATATATATATATATATATATATATATATATATATATATATAGTATACAGGGTAAAGCGCTTAAATCCGGACAAATTTAAATTTGAATTTTTCGCCAAATAGTAGTTCCGCTATAGGTTATTGCTGACGTTCGTGCAAGCCACATACTTCTAGTAAACAGTCATAACCTCGAAATGACTGAGCCGTTTCGAACTAATGTGGAGTACAACCGAAGAGCCGAGATTATCGAAAGTCTTCGAACTGAACGTTTGGCGACTGAAATAATTCGCTTCTTCGGGTATCCGAGATCAACTGTGTACGACATGAGGCGTGTATGTGTATCAACAGCACAAGAGCCATTTAGTCCAAAACTGGTTATTGGATAACGTGGACATGTTTTGGTCTAAAGAGTTCTGGTCCCCCAATAGAGCGGATTTGAACCCCCTCGACTACTATGTTGGGAGCGTGATCGAAAGAGTTACTAACAAGTCGAGACCCCCTAATGTGGCATCTTTACGCACCGCTATCGAAGCAGCATTTGGCGATATGCACAGCCCTGCTTTAAAGAGAGCATGCGAGCGCTTCAGGCCAAGGATGGAGGTGGTCATCTCGGCTGAGGGAGGTTACATCGAATAATTCCACTTTTGATAGGTCACACAACTGAAATGTAAAAGGATTTTTTTTGATTTTAATTTTTTGATGGAATAAAATTTTTTTTTTTTTAAATTTTCGTTTGTCGTATATATACAGGGTGCGACGCTTAAATTCGGACAAACGAAAAATTTTTTTAAAAGAAAATTTTATTCCACCGCGTCGTTGTCGTGTCTCATAGATCCATCTTGAATTTATGCTTACCAGAATTCTTAACCGATCAACATATTTTATACTTGAACATACGTAAATAAATTAAATAGCCCGTTTATTTCATTTTGTTCCATTTTATTTATTGTGTATGTGATTTAAAAAATAGATCTAATTACAGTGCGACCTCGATTATCCGGACTAATTAAAACCGCGGTGATCCGAATTAGTAAATAATTCAAATTACATTATTTATATTAAAAAATGAATCATTTAATACGAAACAACTAAAAAATAGTAAATACATAGAATAATATTTAAAATAGAAGCATATCTTATCAAGTTTTATCTTATTTTGTAAAAAAAATTGTAATTTTTGTTTGCTTGACCCTTCTCTGGTTCATCATAAAAGCAATTTCTTTTAATCTTTGAAGTACAAGAACATCACTTAGAGGGATATCATTTTCTTCTACCCATCTCATGCACACATTGAAACTTTTAACTGCCTCATCATTCTTCACAGTGTTCTTAACAGTCTGGTTTGTATTAGTATTTAACTCTGAACCTTCATTATCACTCTCGTGTTGTTCATCTGTATCATCTATGTCTTCCAGTGGTAACAAATCTTCATCATTTTCAAGCCAATTACATATTTCCACGTTCGTGAGATTCTGCTCAGTGAGAACATTCAGCATATCTGAAACATCTGTTAAATATTTACGAATTAACCAAAAAAATACTAAAAAAAAATTTCAGGCTTTATCTTTCATTTGTTCATTCGTGGAAAGAAAATTGTGCCGCAATTCACTCAGAGGAATCAGATCTTCAACATCATCTTCAGTGTCGGGGTTGGTATCTACCACATAAGCAATAATTTTGTGCCAGCACTTTTTCAAGACTTCAGGGGAGACTTTTTCCCACGAATTGCATAGTAGACATACAGCATCTTTTAGGTTAATGCTTTTTAATAACCTAACAATGTTCTCTTCATTATTTGATAAAATATGGGCTAAAAGACTTTTCCGATAAAATAATTTTGTCAGTCTGATTGCATTCTGGTCCATAGGCTGCAAAAGTGCAGTACAATGCACTATCCATCCTCACTAGTCAGCTCTTCTATAGTTTCATGGCTCCAAGCGTTATCAACGATTAGCAGGGCTTTTTCAAGCAAGTTGAGACTTCTTAAATGACTTTTGACTTAACGAATAAAAGAATGATGAAACCAGTCTAAGAAAATTGCTGTAGTCATCCATGCATTGGCAGATGATTTGTACGTATGTACACATTTTTAAAAGCCCTCGGATTCACTGACAACTTTAATTTTTGTGATCCATCAGCATTGCAACATGCTAAAAAGGTAATGCGTTCTTTGTTTATTTTTCGACCTGGTGCGGTCTTTTCCTAAAAACGAACCAGCGTTTTTTTGAGGCAACATTTTCCAATACAGAGCTGATTCATCTGCATTATATATTTGAGTAGGTCCAAGGTTTAATTCTTTTATGTTATCTGCGAATAAAGTTAGGAAAGGATCGACGGCACTTTCATCATTGGATAGTTTTTCGCCACGAACTTTTAAAACACGCAGACCATGTCTTTTTCTGAAGTTAGAAATCCAGCCTCTGCTAGCTCTAAAATTATCATTCCCGTAGGTTTCAGTGTAAAACTGTTTTGCTTTGCCTAATAAAATTTCGTAGGAAATTGGGATGTGCCTTGATCGTTGCGTACAAAACCATGTATACAAACGAGTTTCCATTTCTGGATATTCGGTTTTTCGTAAGGTTTTTCTGATGCCAGGACCGGAATCACATTTGGAAATAAATCTAAAAGAAGTTACACGTCCACAGTGAGTGTCCAAAATTATCTTTAAAATAAATCATATATACATACCTTTTGATCTTCTCTTGCTTCTTTTTTATATCCGAAATTGTGGATATTCCTACTCCGTATTCATTTGCCAACACTTTTCCGCTCTCACCAAAAACTAGTCTTTCTAATGTATCGGACTTTTGTTTTACGGTTAGTGTAGTATGTTTTCTTTTAGAAGGCATTTTAATATGTAGGTACATATACGTAAAAAAACGTTAACATACTTATATGAACCACATAAAGTAAAATAGAACGTAGGTATGTTGTACTTATAACAATAAACAAACAATTACAAAGTCTTTAACCTTTAGACGCGATACGCGATACGTTGTAGGCAAATCAAAGGCACCTACAGTTTGTGTGAATTCCATGTATATATATATATATATATATATATATATATATATATATATATATATATATATATTTAATATCTTAATATATTATAGAATTCCGTGTGAATACATATTAACGTAAAAATCATTTTTGTAATACACTCCACGTGAGAAAAATCAAACTAAACATTAAAAAAATTGCAATTTTTCTTAAAGATTCTCATTTTCTTGATAGTATTTATCTTAACAACCAATAGAACATTTAGGAAAAAAGTTTAAATTGGCTTACTTTTTCTCTCTCTTCCGAATTTATTTTCTGAAATCTCGTATAATTTAGTTATAATTTGATATTACGAAAATGGATTTAGCAACATCGACGAAAACGTTTTTTAAAAAATAGTGATTAAAACTTTCCCATTTGCTGTATAAATTCTACTAAAGCAAAACGCACTTTAAAACAGTAAATAAATCTTGAATTTAATTAGGATTTTTTCGATTAATAATTAATGACAAGCAATTTTTCACTAGGCTTAAGACGCAGTTGAATAAACTAACTAAAAAGTCGTAAAAATATTGTTTTTGAAAATGTATGGAATTACTTATAGTTTGTACAATGCAGTTAGGGCTTGGCAGACAAGGTTGTGTATCAATATATAACACTTACAGCAACCTCATTGCACTTTAGTTTGTTGGTGGTAAATTTCAAATAGCAATAGTTGGAAATATGGTTTACAAGGTATGTGCTGTTATGCTTTAGGGGTATAAATCATTCTGTTCAGTTCTTGATTTTAAATACAATTTAATTAATCAATCTTGAAAAAATGCTTTTGGGAATATAAGACAACTTATGGTTAATGACATATAATTTGTTATTTTACTATCATTAGTATAAAAATTCATGAAAAAATCACCCTTCCAGATTTTTGAATTTCTTCATGCAACGGAGTTCTTTAATAATGAATAATATAGTCTCACATTGGATTGATGTTCATGTAATGTGTGTCTGTCTGTTGGTTTGGTGGCATCCCAACTTGTCCTTCAGGTGGAAAAAAACTGAACTGAAATATCTACTTTAAATTTGGTACATATAATACTTGTAGGAATATAACCTGGAGTTTTTGATCGGTATCGCTGTAAAAAAAAGGATTGGAAAGGAGGAAGGGGTAAATTATGTATTTTTTCAATATCATTATGAGAATTTTTCCTGATTTTTGGTTAAAAATGAACAAATTTTGGGCATAATTATTCATAGCAATATAATGGGTTAAAGAGGTTGAGAAGAGTGTTATAGGGGTTCCGTAGCATCTGCAATTTTGTACATATTTTTCATGGTTCTTAGAGTCGTAAAATTCGAAAATTGTGCTATAATTTCATTAATTTCAATTGATTGTAGTGAATCATATAAGATGTTAACAAGGTAGGGAAGACGGTTAGGGACTTTATTTTATATAATACTATGTTGTTTGTACTTCATAAGGGTCTTCGCATCCAGGAATCTGAAAGCTGTTGTCTTTTTTATTGTTTTTAAATCTAAAAGAAATAGTATGTAAAAAAAACGTCAGGTTTTAGTGGTAAATATCTCTGAAGTATTTCCTCCGCTCAACTCATTTATAATTGATATCTCTCTTCATTTAACATATCAGCTTTAAATGTTTGGCGTAATTTATCCATCAGTGTGAAAAATTCAGACTCAGTATTTATTTTAGGACCACTCGTTGGCTACGAAAGTACAGCGTATATCACTTTACTAATTTTTAGAAAAAACCTATTTAATAAAATTTTATTCTATATGACTAAACATTTTTAAAATTATGAAAAAAATCTGAATTAGAGATAATAAAATAAGAAAAGAATTTTTGATTAAAAATAAAATAAAAAAAGGCATTGGTAAATATGAAAGGAAGAACCAATGTAGCTCAAACCAAAAATAATAATAACCAACGGATGTCATTGTAAAATGACTAGTAGTTTGCAACTTGCTTATAATTTGTAGGCTGGGTTACCTTGCGGCTGACCGCAAAATTTTTAAATAATAATTATATATATATATATATATATATATATATATATATATATATATATATATATATATACATGACGAGAAAGAACTGTGTAAATAATAACCGCGCCGGGTAGATAAATTTATATTATTTTGCTGCCACCACAATATTTTATAGGCAATCTGGGACACGAACTGTCCCCTCCACGTTTCTTTTTGACCTTTGGGTACAACTGTCCCCCCTACCGTTTCTTTTTGACCTTTACTTTTCCTTTTATCACCTTTCTACGAGCGCTTTATAAAAAACTAATTCTAAACCTATATTTCTAGATTTATAGTAATCTAGTCCGATTAAATACAGAGGCTTTACATAATCAATTATTTAGTATTTGTTAATTTAGTTTTTAAGTATTTTTCCAAAAATGTTTGCCTATCGTTTTTTCTTCCATACAAAATGCATTGCGACTACCCTCATATGCCCAATTTTAAATCACAGCCAGCATTCCGGCATACATATTTCTTATCATACTTTATAAATTTTATAAATAATAAAACTGTCAGTTTAAAAATAATAAAACTGAGAATTCTCCAGGTTTACATCTGGCAATTATGATAAATAAATAACAGTTGGTTAGTATTGCGATTAGGACTGCATATGAATACAGCCCATCACTTTAATGGACCTAAGACTTGGCACAAAATATTTTTATGTTCTTCTGTAGAAGTGGACTTTTAGAAAGGGGAAAGATTATTTGCAGGTTTATTAACGAGTATAGATCTAAATAAATTTAAGAAAATTATACAAATGATCAGTCTGAAACGTCATAATGTTTTAAGGTTTTAAACTTGAAATTCTTGATTCGGTTATTTTATATTTTTTATTTATTTTAATTATTAACCTTAAAATAGTTAAGTTTATCGAGGGCAAGGAGTTTAAGGAGTGTTAACATACTATTTTTATTGAAAAACGAGATGAACCTTAAAAATATTGTTTTATTAACGCTTTGAAGAGTTTGACTATTTGAGTATTGTGTTATTTTCCATTTTCCATATTTTCCACTCTTTGCTTATCCCTGATATCTTGGTTTGCCAGGCACATGATCTGTTCAACAGTTATGTTGCTTTCTTACATGAGATTTGTGCTGTTATGGTCTCTACTTTATAAGACATTTTGTCTGTTTTAAAGTACTCAGTTGGACTTTGGTTTAGTAGTAGTTCTCTGGACTATATTTCCCATTTCCTTCCAGCTATTCCTGATATACTATAGTCACAGTGCAAGCATATCTCATAAGATGATATGTTTTGTAACTTTTTCTGTCGTTCTTAGTATGTACAGTAATGCAATAATAACCACACATACCATGGATATCAAGGTCAACGGAATGCATATATTAAATGTTTTAGGTTTTAAGGAATTAGGAATTTATAAGTCAATTCTAATTTTCCTGCTAATGCCAAGGTCATTCCTCTGTTTATTTCGGCAGGTTAATTTACTATCCTGTTTGCCGATAGGTGTTAAATAAATGTGACCTCTACTCATTTTTGTGAAATACGTATATATATATATATATATATATATATATATATATATATTATATATATATATATATATATATATATATATATATATATATATATATATATATATATATATATATATATATATATATATATATATATATATATATATATATATATATATATATATATATATATATATATATATATATATATATCCGGTTTTGTTGTGTGTTGTAGAATGGTATTATCTCTGTCCATACGTCGTCTTATTTCCTCATTCTGTATTCTTTCCCGTCTAGAAACTCTAGCTGCTCTTCGAAGGTAGTCCATTTCTGTATACAAAAGTTTGCTAGCAGTATTTTTCTTGATCTGCCAAACTTCACTACCGTAAGCTAAATTACTTTTCACGACGGTATCATATATTCTTAATTCTGTTTTCTTTGAGATATTATTTTGCTACAGAATTGAGTTAAGTATTTCAATTATCTTTTTTTGCACTAGTTACTCTGCTTTGGATTATTTCATCATGCCTACCGTCCTGTGCTACGTTAACGCCCAGGTATATATACTCATCGCATGGTTTTATCGAGCTGCCTGCCTCTATATCTAATTCTTGAGCTTCTCCAGCTACACCCAGATGTACCTGTTTTTTGTAGGTTAATTTCTATTGCTATTGCTTGGTATAGCTTTTTTACAATAAAATCCGCGTCTTCATGATCTTGTGCTATGACGACTTGGTCATCTGCGTACTGAAGTGTGAATAACATCTCATTGTTAAGGGGTATTCCCATGAATTTACAACTCTTTTTCCAGTGCTTAAGTACGGCATCTAAACAGATATTGAAGAGTAAGGGGGACATAGAGCATCCTTGTCTTAAACACTTTGTAATTTTAAAGGTATTTACTCAACTTTACTTGAGATTCTGCTCCTTTATATGACTCTTGTATTGCTTTTACTACAGTTACACTGATGTTGGTTTGCTGCAGCACTTCAAATAATCTGTTAATTGGTACTGTATCGTACGCCTTTGGCAAATCAAAAATTTAGTACTAGCTGATTCAATATTTTTCCATACAAATGACTATCTGAGCAGATTACAGATAAACTTTTGTAGTTTGAGCTCTATCCTTATGTAGTGAGTTAATTCATGCGACTTTCCATTCCGATGGCACATCTTCCCCGTTCAAGCATCTTTTCATAAGTACTCTTATTAATAATATTCATTTTTGTGAACCATATTTGATTAATTCAAAAGAAATTTAACCCGGATCTGGTGCTCTTTTGTTTTTTAGCTTTCTTATGGCTATCTTTAAGATATTTATTGGGTTAATTTTAACATGACTTTTATTTGTTCTTAGTGTGCTCAAGAATTTTTACACTTATATGTGCTTCTAATTCTTGGCATTTTTTCTCCTATTGTTGGTTTCTTCTGTTTCTAATCTTATTCTTTAGAGCCCTCCTAGTATTTCTGTTGTTTTCTTAGCCTCTTTCTGATTTGTTTTTTAACCTTTTGTAATATAGGTTTTGTTCGTTACTGTTATCATTTTCTAATTTTTCGTTCGGCCAGAAATTTCTTTTATGTTGTGTGTTGTTTAGTTTTTTTTATCTTCTTCTGCAGTTTGATTACGCGGAAAGCAGTTTGTTATTTTGTAATAAAATAGTCTATTATCGATTTTTGTTGTCTAGATTGTTGTTACCACGTGTATTTATGAATGTCCCTATGGTTAAAGAAACCATTTCATATTTTTAGATTATTCTGATCACAGAAATCTATTTGTCTCTCTCCATTATCATTTTCGGCTTCTTCACCGACTATCCTACCACATTTTTTTATACCATTGTTTCCAATTCTAGCGTTGAGGTCACCAATAACTATTGTATCTCTGTTGTTTCCGATTTTAGCTAATACATCATTGAGTGTCTCGTAATGTTGGTCTTTTTCGTAAATTATCGCATCTTTGTTTGGCGAATAAATACCAATTACTGTCAAGTTGTGTCCATTGTGTTTTATATTTATTTTTATTACACGCTCACTGATCGGTTCCCAGTTAAGTATTTGTCGGCTAAATTTTTTAGACACCATCAAAGACATAGTTCTCCTTGCATGCTCATGTTTAGGAACTCCACTGTAAAAGTGTATGTAATTTCCGGTGATTTCTGTGCCCTGGCCTTTCTTCTTGGTTTTAATAATCGCTGGGATGTTTATATTTCGATTCTTAAGCTCTCTTTCAATTTAAAGCATCTTTGTGTTAACCCCCTAAACATTCCATATATTAAATCGCATAAACCTTTTTCGTTGCTTTAATCGATTTCCGCTAGTACTGTCCAATTTCCGAGGCTTCTCGTCGGGTTTGTAAACTTTTCGAAATTCTTTACGTAGATAGAGTTGCTGATCTTGTGCTTCAACCTCCAACCTGGAGGACCAGAATTTTCTGTTAGGGTTTATTCCCTTAGCCGATTTGTTCGAGATTTTAGGCGCCAGAAGCTCACCTTTCACCCTCTCCTGTTAGCTACATAACGGACATCCATTGTACGCCGTCCATTTCCCAGAGATCACGACGAGGACGTGGAAGTAGAGTTAGTTGGTGTGCTATTATACCGTTGGCATTTCTTAGAGTTTTGTTGTAACAGAAATATCCGCTGTTCCTGTTACCTCCGAGACCTAGTACCAACTATTTGACCTCCCGTTAGTTTTTCTAATGTTCATTATTAGTCGAGAATCTCCGATGCGTCTTTCGAAACATTGTCCAGAACAAGTGTGCATAGTTTTTGAGGAATTAGGGCTCTCTGTTATACCCCTTTTCCTATTAATTGTTAGTACTTAGATATTTAATATATGTATATTTAATACGAATTATTCCATATGGTTTTTTTGTGTAACTGTAAATTACTTATTATGACGATGGATTTGAGAGGATAAAGTATTATATAAATGGAATATCTTTTCAAAACAATTTAAGTTGTGTAACTAAGGATTCAATTTTCCGTAGGTTGTAGTAATTTTAATTGCAGCTTTCACCATTGTTAGTACCTCTACAATACCAGTAGTAAAAGTTCTTCAAGGACCTGGAAGTAAAATAATTCTTTATGGCCCAGATGGAAGTATCTTGAAAACAACAGTTCCAGGAGGTACAGTAGTTACTGATCCCCATGTCCCAGCAGGATTTGTACTTGCAGGTAAATTGATTTTAATATTAAAATGAGTATTTTGACCTATTTGGGTTCCTATGTTTTCGATCGTGTTTCTAAAGAGAAAATATAGTATAAATCTTAAAGCGTCAAAATGTCCAAAAATAAAATAAGATCAAAATTAAAATAAATAATATAATTTTAAAGGTAAAAAAGAAACTTAGAGTCTTTTAGCGGTGTAACTTCACGTTAAGAAGGTGACAGGGTCGATACATTTTCTAAAATATCAATAATATTCTTGGTACCTAAATTTGTTCACTATCTTAATGGACAAACTAGGGGTATAATTATTTTTTAATCAAAATAAAAAAGTATAAAAAGTCCAGAAGGGGTTAGAGAGGTTGTTTTAAATATATTCTGCTATATGTTTCTTTTGTGGTTATTAAAGTCGAAAAATTGAATAGTTGTGTTATTTTTTGTGTTCCATACGGAACACTTATAAGATCACTTCGTTGTCTGTTTGTCTGTCTGTCACACCCGATTTTCTCCGAAACATAGAAAGTTGACAATTGGCACTAATATAGGAATTAATGGCCCCATCAGAGCCGTGTAGTTTTGAAAGTCAAATTTTGACTTAAAGGGGGGTGAAATCTGAAGTGAAAAAAAAAAATTACCAGGTCTTTGAGTGGGGTGGTGAAAGCTTGTAAAAACACGAGTTCAAAAATATATATAATGTAATACTTGCATACACTTTTCTTTTATTGTTTTTAAAAAATTTGCCAATATATCGGAAAGAACGGACCAAAAAATTTTGAAAAAGTTCTGGAATATTCGCCATAGGATGTAGATTGAACGAAAATTATCACGAGTGCATTACCTTTAATAATTTATCTCGTATATAAAAAAAACAAGAATTTCAAGGTCATCAGTTTTCAACAAAGATCGGAAATAAACTTTGTTGAAAACTCATTTGTGGTGTGTTTTGTGAAGTCACTGATCATCAACAAGAATTTTTATTTTAAAAGCAATCAACGTACGGAACACTAATGGCGCAAGCTCGAGTTGCATTTGGCCCTTTTTTTCTTATGTGATTAAACAGTTGTGAAAGGAAATTTTCAGTTATAAAATTTTTAAGGCCCATATACATAATTATTTAAAACATCAAGTTATAATGGACAATTAGTGAGTTTAGAACTTCATGTTTGCAATATGAATGAAGTATTTAGGGAACTTTTTGCATTCCCAATCTGCAACATTTTAAGAACAAGCATTTATGACATATGTGCCAATATATTGTCGCGTCTTACTTCTTTTATGTTTCTAAGTCGAATTTACCTCTCACTGCATTTTTATTACTTATGATTAGAAAAATAAGATTAACAAACAATGTTATCTTTTCAGGTCCAGCAATTCTTCCAACATCTCCTGAAGTAATAGTAGATGGAGGATCAGTAGGCAAAATTGTCGCGAGTTACACTCTAGCAGGTCCTGCAGTGGTGTCGTATGATAATAGTGGTGCCAACACTGATGATGGTTCATACAAAGAAGAAACAACACCTTCAACAACAGAAATAAATAAGTACGATGATGGTTCATATAAAGAAGGAAGTGATGATGGCTCATACAAAGAAGAAAATGACGCTGGTTTAAGCACAGAAAAATACGACGATGGATTATATAAAGTAGAAGGCGATGATGGTTCGTATAAGCCAGAAGGAGAAGATGGATCATACAAAGAAGAAAAATATTAGTTGTACTTGCATTATAAGTGAAAATTAATTGGTAATTTGAGTAACTATACCAACTAAAATTTTCGAGGAATGTATGCAGTAGATAATGACTGGAATTTAAATTTAAAAAATGATATTTGGATTTTTTTTTTTTTTTTTAGTCTAAAATCCAAAACTACTTTATTATTAATTAGGGAGAGAAACGTGAAATAAAAATTATTAGCTATAAATAATATACTGATTCCGTCTTCAAAATTTTACTTAATTTAATGTGTTTACATATTATATTTTTTGTATTATTAATAATGAATATTGCTTACATTTCTTGCGGTTATCGATTTAAATGACAAAACGTAAGCAGCAAGTATTCTATATTTCCTTTTATAAGCAAGTACGAACATTTTTTTTAAGTTTAAAGCAATGTGTTACTTTGTAGTTTCTATAACTTGTTTGAAGTGTATTTTTTAAAATATTTTATTTCTTATATTTTTTAAGTCTAATGTTTATTTTTAAATTGAAACAGATAGGTAAGAACTCATATAAATAATTTATTTCATTATAAGTGAAAACTAATTAGTAATGTGGGTAACTATACCAACTAAAATTTTCGAGGAACGTACACAGTATGACAATGATTGGAGTTTAAATTAAAAATTATACTAGGATTTTTCGTATTTTTTTTTTTGGTCTAAAATTGACGTGTAACTGAAGCACAAAAAGGATGGTCTACTTATTCATCCATCCAACAATTAAGATCCCTTCTTGTAATTTAACTCATTTAGCAATTGACTAACATTTGAACAGTTTAAATAATATTCTCGTATTCTTAGTATGTTGGATTGATATTCTCGTAGCGCAGTTTTAGGCTAAGCGGAATTAGAATACCAAGTGTTACGTACTATTCCAAAAGTCCAAAATTGTCAACCATTTGGAATAATCAATTTTTTTAGATATACTGTATATTCTTTTTTAAAGTTGCACATTTAAATATATCATGTAAAACCTATTTATTATTATTCTTAGGTATATATTTATTTATATTGTTGGAAACATATTTATCTCCCACGACACACCTATCTAATATAATTTAAAATAGTTATAAGAACAATTGTAAAAATGTTACAATATCAATGGTATTACTCATGTAACAATCACATTATATTCATTGCATATAAATAAGAAAAATGCATAAAGAACTGTAACTATACTAGTCCTGTTATTTAAATTGCAAATAAAATATAATACTTTTGCCTTGTCACTATTATTATAAGCCTTATGCTGAAAGACAACAAAATATCTATCAGTAGCCTAGCCAGGTTCTCTACTCTTATATTATCTCCATACTGCAATCCTATATACCCATCTGTCTCGGAATGATCTAGCCACGTGATCCGAAATTGCAATGGAACACTTTCAAAACAGTAAAATCGATAATCGAGGAGGGGGGAAGAGATTTTTCACAAAAAAGAACACCTAAGTAAAATGAAACTACAATGTATACCCAATCTTTAAAAATCGTTTGCCAGGGAATGAATATTCTTCACAAAATAACATATTATATATATATATATATATATATATATATATATATATATATATATATATATATATATATATATACATATATATATATATATATATATATATATATATATATATATATATATATATATATATATATATATATATATATACATACATGGGACGTTTCGCGTCAACGGAGCCACCCCTATATCCAAAAATAGAATTAACGAAAAAAAAAATTCAAGGGTGTCAATTTCTTCGTGGAAACGTAAACTTTTAAATGCAACGTGGCCTTTTGGAAAAAAACAAAGATGGTAGGTTAATATTGGCGGTTAACAACAAAAAAAACAAATGATGATTTCTAAACGGAATTAAGTTAACTGAACTTCAAAACTGAGATAAAATGTAATATTGATGTAATAATTAGAGTAACCAATCCATCCGATATGGCGCAAAAATCTGAAAATTACATGAAAAATGAACAATTATGGAGATTTCGCAGTGAGAGCACTTTTTTTTATCGAAACACTATCGCTGGCTTATCATATATAAATTAACAACCTATCCTAACCTAACCAAGCCTAATCTACTCCAAAGAAAGACAACTTAACCTAACAAAACTTAAAGAGTCATACGACAGAAAGGAAAATTAACCTAATAAAACTTTAGGCGCCATAACTTACAAAGCAGAAACAGAGTTTAACCTAACTTAACCTAATGTAGCTGATTCTAACCTAACTTAAAGCAGTGTAAACTAAATTAACCTTAGGCTATTTTAGGTTAAGATATCTTAGGTAGTGCTAGGTTAAGCTGCCTTTCTGTTAAATAAGCTATGATGCTTTATGTTATGTTAGTTTAAGCTGCCTTAGGTTAGGTTAGGTTAAGCTACCTTTTGTTAGGTTAAGATAATTTGCCCTTCTGTTGTGTAAGCTATAATGCTTTGGGATATGTTAGCTTAACTTGCCTTCCTGACTTCTAAGCTATGAAGTTTTATGTTTTTTTTTTTTTGATTAACATGCCTTAGGCTAAGTTAGGTTAAGCTGACTTAGGTTAATTTAGTTTAAACTGCCTTAGGTTAGGTTAGAATCTGCTGTTTTAAGTTAAGTTAGGTTAAGCTCTCTTTCTGCTTTGTAAGTTATGACGCCTAAAGTAGTTGTATTACGTTAATTTTTCTTTCTGTTGTGTAAGGTACCCTGAATTAAGTTTTGTTAAGTTGCCTTTCTTTGGAGTAGGTTAGGCTTGGTTAAGTCACGATAGGATGTTAGTGTCTATTATACGAGGCTGGTTTGAAAAGTCCGTGCAAAAAAATAAAAACTACTTATGTATTTGGGGTAAACCTTTTTTATTTTTCGACATAGTCTCCTTTTAGGCTTATACACTTCGTCCAACGATGTTCTAGTTTGGTGATCCCTTCCGAATAATAGGATTTGTCCAAGCCTGCAAAATATCCATTAGTGTCTGCAATCACCTCCTCGTTTGAATAAAATCTTTGTCCCGCCAGCCATTTCTTCAAATTGGGGAACAAATAGTAGTCCGAGGGAGCCAAGTCTGGAGAATAGGGGGGATGTGAAACGAGTTGGAATCCTATTTCCATTAATTTTGCGACCACAACTGCTAAGGTGTGTGCTGGTGCGTTGTCGTGATGGAAAAGGATTTTCTTGTGGACCAATCGCGGGCGTTTTTCTTGCAGCTCGGTTTTCAAACGGTCCAATAACGATGAATAATATTCATCTGTAATAGTTTTACCCTTTTCCAGATAGTCGATGAGCATTATCCTTTGCGAATCCCAAAAGACAGTCGCCATAACCTTTCCGGCCGAAGGAACGGTCTTCGCCTTTTTTGGTGTAGATTCCCCCTTGGTAACCCATTGTTTAGATTGTTGTTTGGTCTCAGGAGTATAGTAATGTATCCATGTTTCATCCACAGTGACGAAACGACGCTTAAAGTCCTCCGGATTCTTCTGGAACAGCTGCAAACCATCCTTGCAACACTTCACACGATTCCGTTTTTGGTGAAGCGTGAGCAATCGCGGCACCCATCTTGCGGATAGCTTTCTCATGTCCAAATGTTTATGCAAAATATTATGTACCCGTTCAGTCGAGATGCCCACAGCACTAGCAATCTCACGCACCTTAACTCTTCTGTCATCCATCACCATATCATGGATTTGATCAATGATTTCTGGAGTCGTACCCTCCACAGGCCGTCCAGAACGTTCATCGTCACTTGTGCCCATATGGCCAGTCCGAAAATTTTGAAACCACTTATAAACTGTTCTAATCGAAGGTGCAGAGTCACCATAATGTTTATCAAGCTTCTCTTTAGTCTTCTGAGGCGTTTTGCCTTTCATAAAGTAATGTTTAATCACCACACGAAATTCTTTTTCGTCCATTTCTTGAAAATCACTCGACTTCCTTGATTCACACGAATACCAAACACAAAGAAATAGACCAATATGGCTGAAACTTGGTGTGCGTTCATTCAAGAGATGCTACTAACTAAACATGACCTCGATACGCGCCGGTGGTGCCATCTCTCGGACTTTGCACGGACTTTTCAAACCAGCCTCGTATGATGAGCCAGTTATAGTTCTCGGGTAAGAAAAAGTACTATGTCACTGCGAATTATAACTGCACATTTCTCGTGTAATTTTGGGTTTTAGGCGCCATATTGGATTCACCATGTTGGTATTACATAAAATTATGTTGGTTGCTCTATTTATTACATCAATATTACATTTTGAAGTTCATTTAATTTAATTCCGCTTAGAAATCATCATTTGTTTGTATCTCATCCTGATTTTTTGTTTCGAGCCGCCATATTGAGCCGCCATCATGCTTTTTTCAAAAGGGCCGCATTGCATTTGAAAGAATACGTTTCAGCGAAGAAAGTGACACCCTTGATTTTTTTTTCGTTAATTCAATTTTTGGATATGGGGGTGTTTTTTTCAACCTTAGGAACATTGTCATTGCATAGGTCATATTTGATTTTAATGGCTTTGCTAACATAGGAAATAGCGTAAAATAAAAATGCAGTGATTGTATACTCACATTAGTGAAAAATATTTGATATTAACTAAAAATAATATTAAGTCAAAATGAAGTGGAAATATTGTAATGATTTTAATTCATCTTTACATATTACAACGGAGCCACAAATGGAAATATAGCGGTCGTATATGGACGAAGTTGTGAGCAGTTACTATAAATAAATATAAAGTTTGTTAATTGAAAATGTTACTGTATTATTACAGGCTCTTGCTAGCTTGCATATCGAACAATTATAAATTAGGTCCTGTTTTAAATAAGTTGCCCTGTGGGCGAATTTTTATGTAAACTTTTAAAGCACCTGTTTGCAAACGGGTTAGGTTAACTACTAGAAAATAATAATTTTTTATTTAATTATTTTTAATTGATTATAGACGAAATACAACTTAAAATAACTTTATTAATAATTAAGAAGAGAAACGTTAAGTAGAAATTATTAACTGAAAATAATATATTGACTCCCCCTTCAAAATTTTACTTAATTGTGTGTGTTTACGTATTATTATTTGTGTATTAATAATATTGTATATTGGTTACATTTTTTGTGTTTTTCAGCAAGCAGCAAGTTTTCTTTTGTTGATTACATTTCCTCTTATAAGCAAACAGAAACAAACTTTTTAAGACTAAGGCAACGCATTATTTTGCACTTTTACCATTTTTTTACAATTTTATCATAGGACGTCATAATTATTATTTTCAAATTAGATGAAAACGGTAAGCCCGATGAAAATATTTTTACGACAATTGCCGTGGTTTTTTAATTTTTGAGAGATAAAAAATAAATATATGAAAAAAAACACCACAGGTAATTAATACATTAGACACAAGGCAACGCTGTATCTCCTAACCAATTCACCTATGAGAAATATGGATTGCACACCTCAGAATCGTATTCAGGTCTTCAAAATAAACGTAAATTTCTTGTTTAGGGGTAGGCTTTTAAAGTTATGTTGCCAAGAGAAATACCTGTCTGATGACTTTTACAGCCTTATTAAAAGAAAACACACATAATATTGTTCTGGCAGCTTAGCTTACAACTTCTACATAAGAAGCAAGAAGCTGTCGCTTGACATATTGGCCTTAAATGTCCAGATATGATTAGGGAATTGAGGAAATTTCATCCTGCTGGATTCAATATCAAATATATTTCAATTTCAATATTCTGGGTTTTTCAAAATGACACAGCTTCACTTCGGTTTGGATTCTTTACAGCCTCATAATTATGAATGCAAATGTTAATATACAACTATACTAAAAATTTTAGATTATAAATTCATAAATATGTGTTTTTTTTTTTTTGTAAAATAATGTATATTTGACGAAATATATATTGGTTACATTTTTTTTTTAATTCTTTGGTTCGTCTATAATACGAGTACGATGTTCCCCTAAAAAATAACGTCATTGTCATAGTTGAATGTTAATTCACATATATTATATAGTTTATCTGGTTTAAAATAAACTGCTTTATTTAAAACATCATTTATATGTGATATTATTTAGCAACTAAAATATTCAGATCAGAAGTAATAAACTGTTACTCTTTAATGATCACGTTTGTTCGTTCAGACTAATAGCTCTCGAGGATTACATATTTTGAATTGGGTGATATATAATTTTGAAACAAAAAAAGTTTGAAACAAAAGAAGAGAAATAGTTGTGCTATTCCAGGAGAGATGACATATCAAAATACAAATTTCAATAATCCAGGTGACATTGTTAATGCCTTTGCTGCTCATTTCCGGGATGGTTATAATACTGCACGGGAAGTCATGGGTTGTTCTCCGTCTGTATGCGGGGGGCATGTTCAGATTGTGGCGCCGTGTTTTGGTGAGGATGACGTTGTGAGGGTGTCGAAGCATCTCAAGCCAAAGTTGTCCAGTGGCCCGGATTTTATATCCAGCTTCTTTATTAGGGATACCATAAATGTATTGGCCCTCCCTCTTAGTAAAACTTTTAACCTGGCAATATCCAGTGAAAAATATTCTTTGAGATGTAAAATAGCTAAGATATGTGTAAGAGAGGGAACAGAGGGAATGGCGAGAATTATAGGACTATTTCACTTATTTGTGGATTTTCGAACTTTTTGAGACGCTGTTGTATGAGCACATCGTCGCCAAGCTTGAACCGATGTTGTCGGTATGACAGCACGGCTTCGTGAGGGGTCGGTCGACCGCCACCAACTTGGCATGCTTTGTGCATTTCACTTCTAAAGTGCTTGATTTGAGAGGCCAGGTTGATGTGATGTTCACGGATTTCTCAAAGGTATTTGATAGAATAGATCATGGTGTGCTTCTGGAAAAGGTAGTGAATTTTGGTTTCGTTAGATTTTTTAAGACATATCGGGTGGGCAGGTCACAATATGTGCAATATAATGGTTTTACGTCGCATTCATTTCAAGCAACGTCTGGTGTTCCGCAAGGGTCGAAATTGGGGCCTTTGTTATTCATTATGTTTATGAATGATATCCAGCATGTCATTGACGTGGAATACCAGATATTTGCGGATGATCTGAAATTGTATGTTTTAGTTGAGTCCGGCGACGACTGTGAGCGAATACAGAGCGGGGATAACGCGGTGCAGAGGTGGTGTGTCGTCAATGGTATCTTGCTCAATGCAAAACATGTTGAAATTATGACGATAAGTCGGAAGGTATCTCCACTAAACTGTAAATATAATATTGGTATTAATGAGTTGCAAAGAGTGAAAACTTTCAGGGACTTGGGCGTTGTTCTTGATTTTAGCCTGAACTTCATTCATTAGATTAACACATTGGTTTCGAACCCGATGAAGATGATGGGGTTTGTAATCAGAAATTGTAAGTCTTTTCAGAATATTGCGACTCTTATTACAGTATATTGGTTAGAAGCAGTGAGTATGGGACTGTTGTCTGAGTACCATTCTACAGTAAATACATTGTTGCTTTGGAGAGGGTTCAGAGGAAATTTTTGAAGAATATATTTAGAGGAGTATATCTGCACGTTGGTATAGACAACGATATCTTGTTGGGAAGGTTCAATTTTCTGAGCTTGAAGAAGCGTAGAAATATAGCGAGTGTGATGTTTCTATATAAGCTAGTTAATGGTAGGATTCAGTGTCCATCACTGCTGGAAGAATTGAAATTTATTGTCCCCAGATCTGCAAATCGGGTTGATAACTTCTTTTACCTTCCTACGGCGCACACAAATGCATAGTATGCATCTGCTGTTTACGGGATATGTTCTGTTTACAACGAAGTGTCGCACGTATATGATCTTTCCATGACTCAAAATGACTTCTTCCGTACTTGTTTGAACCTACTTTCATAACTATAATGGTATGTGACATGATTTTAATCATTGTGTTTATTAAACTCTTAGGTTGATTTTAGTCTTGAGTTACTGTCTATATTATATTGTTATATATTGATGTTGTGTAATAGCTATGTTATAGGCCCTATTAAGTACTTTTGTTGGGCTTGTTGTAAATAAATAAATAAAATAAATTAGAACTCTCTTTCATTTTGCTTGCAGTTATGTGAATGTTAAAAACTAAGAAAAGAGATACTTGTTTCTATTGTTTAGCTGGTAGTAAGTTTTAATATGCCATAGAAGAAAAATGCCGAGAAGATTAGTGACATTACGACACTTTCTTTATTGTTCATTGTATATTTTCAAATATCACTAAGGAATAAAAATTTGCGATAATAGAGAACACTATTATGTTAGAAGTTTCTGTAGCACTTTAACTCGAAACTACTTGATAAGATAAAAAAAAACGATTTTTATTTTTTTTTTAAATTATATACTTTATTTTAAATTATAGTTTTAAAATTTTACATTTATTTGTTTCTTGAGTAAATTAAAACGCGTGAAAATATTACTATGTTTAGTTCATATATTAGACAAGGCGAAATCGGCGCCATCGTTGGAAAAAATTTTCTAATTGAATTTTTTTTCATAACCTTCTCCAGGAGATGCCCCTGAAAGAGGATCAACATGTTGCCGGGCGGTAACCTGGTCCGAATTTGTTTAAACAAATTTTTTTTAAACAAAGTCCAAAAATTGAAATTTTCGCCCCGGAACAAGTTTTTTTAGGTAAATTGGACCATTTTGAACAAAAAATGTCTCTTGTGAATTTTCTCTAAAATGCGCCGTTTTCGAGATATCGGCGATTTTAGGTGCGAGAAAACGCGAAAATGGCCACTTTCACCTCCCAATATTGGGGTCAAAAATTAAAATTTTCAATGTTGCCAAGTGTCCAAATTAAAGTTTGAGATCTCTTCTACAAATTACCGTAGGAAATATTGCAATATCTTTATTTTTAAACATTGTTTTTTAACAGTTAACAAATTGCGTTCGAGCGCCCGCGGCTGCATCGAAACTGTATACATAGATATATACGCAACGCCCGTACGTAGGCGCACGGAACTGTATACGCACTGCGATGCTCTATGAAGCTTTGTTTCTTGATTTCTTATTAAAATTAATATATTTGAAAAGTATGTAAAAAATATTTATTTATTAAAGAGTAATTGTTATATCAAATTTAATTATTATAACAAATGAATATAAATAAAAATTCAATATTCGATTAGGATGGTAGAAGAATTAAAACAATTTTATGAAATATAACTTATATATATTTAATAGAATTTTCGCAAATATTTAAATTACACCCACACATGAGTATACAACTTAACATAACACTTTCTGTGCCAAGAAAAAGTTTGTTCACTGCTACTTGGATTATATAAATCGTTAAATTTTGTACTTATGTCATCTTTCCGACGATTAGCTGCTTGTTGAATTTTTTGAAATGATTCAAAATTTGGTTGTTGTACAACATCATCACACTTACCACAGAAAATGCACTTATGATCACATTTAATTCGTTTAATAGAAAAAGACATAATTACACATGTACATACTTGTAAGGGCGGAAAAGAAATGAATAAACTATTAAAGTGTCCGACTCTTATTTAAGCAATAGCATGTTTGAACTTTTGCATGATACTTCACGTTACAGCGAGTTGCAGCGCGTATACAGTTCCGCGCGCCTACGTACGGGCGTTGCGTATATATCTATGTATACAGTTTCGATGCGGCCGCGGGCGCTCGAACGCAATTTGTTAACTGTTAAAAAACAATGTTTAAAAATAAAGATATTGCAATATTTCCTACGGTAATTTGTAGAAGAGATCTCAAACTTTAATTTGGACACTTGGCAACATTGAAAATTTTAATTTTTGACCCCCATATTGGGAGTGTGAAAGTGGCCATTTTCGCGTTTTCTCGCACCTAAAATCGCCGATATCTCGAAAACGGCGCATTTTAGAGAAAATTCACAAGAGACATTTTTTGTTCAAAATGGTCCAATTTACCTAAAAAAAAACTTGTTCCGGGGCGAAAATTTCAATTTTTGGACTTTGTTTAAAAAAAATTTGTTTTAAACAAATTCGGACCAGGTTACCGCCCGGCAACATGTTGATCCTCTTTCAGGGGCATCTCCTGGAGAAGGTTATGAAAAAAAATTCAATTAGAAAATTTTTTCCAACGATGGCGCCGATTTCGCCTTGTCTATATGTTAGATTCTATTGTTACTATGGTAAAAACTATCAGAAATTTTATTTTTCTTAGAATTTATTAAATTTAAAGAAACTTTATTTTAAATTACCTTGTTTGGAATAATAGAAAGAATTCATTTAAAAATACACTGCTGCTACATTCTATTCAATCATCCTGTGTAGATAAAATACAGCGTACGTATTGAAAAGTCTATTCATATGTTTTGGAACGATACCCGAACACGTATGCATATACAGACAAAAATTGAGGCACTGGGTGCAGAACTACCTCTACGCGTGACCTCTGTTTCCCTAATAGACAGGACGCTGTGAACGCGTCGATCGATGGACGAAATCAATTACAACGCAATAATCAACTCATCGTTTTTCTGTTAATAATCAATCAAATCAAGTTGATTCTTGCGTAGAAACACTCTTTAGGCTTGTGGGCTTTTTATGGATATAATCGTTTGATAACACTTTTTTTGTTTAATTTGTTATTAACAATAAATAAATTTTACGCTCAAAAATTTCAAAATTAATTAAAATATTGGCCAAAATGAACAATGTCGGCTTATTTTTCATACATTTGCGAGTATTATATCAAAAATTCAGGTCAGTATATTAATTTTTGCAACAATGATATGGATAAATAAACAAATGCGCACGAGTTCTTTGCGCACGCGCGCGTTTTCATGCAGTTAATCGTAATGAAAATTTGTTTTTTGAATGCTTCTAGCTGCCATAAAGACATTTCGTTTTCTTATTTGGTTATTTCAATTGAAAATTATTAATTAAATTAATATTAATTTGTTAATTTGTCGTACAAAATCCCTGATCGAGACGGGGAGTTCGACAGTCTTGATCTGTCTTTAACCACCAATCCGGAGATTTATGCGGTCACCGTAAATCCGCCGTTAGGTTCTTCCGACCATAAACTGCTTTCGACATCGAGTATCCTACCAATCAGTGACAGAGAGGCACCTAAGCCTCGCAAGATTTGGCACTACAAATCTGCTAAATGGGAAGATCTCATGGAATATTTTTGAACTTTCCCTTGGAGAGACATTTGTTTTCGGTCCGACAACCCATCTGACTGCGCTAGGGAGGTCTCCGATGTCATTTTGGCTGGTATAGAAGTTTACATCCCTTTTTTGAAGAAATACCCGTCCAACGGCAAGCCTTCGTTTGACCGAAAATGCAAAGAACCTGTTGCTTCTAAACATCTTGCCTACCGACAATGGCGTGAAAATCCTAACACCATAAACCGTAACACCTTTGTTCGTGCCCGGAACAGATGCAAAGAGATTATCGACGAAACCAAGGAGGCACACAATCAACGAATTAGAAACAAACTTCTCGCTTGTCCCAACAAGTCCAGGTCCTTTTGGTCAGTCGCTAAGGCAGTTAGTCAAAATTTCACCAAATCCACCATATCACCACTCACACGGACAGATAATTCTATTGCTACGACATCTGTTGAGAAAACGAACTTGTTGGCTGAACTCTTTGTTTCACATTCCAAGGAAAAACACCACCTACTATTCCCATATTGTAGTCAAGGATGCCCGATGTTGTCTTCAGACAACATATCATAAAGCGTATTTTAATGATGCTAGACACCAAAAAGGCTTCTGACGCTGACGGAATACCTGCCATTGTTCTCAAAAACTGCGCAAGGGAACTAACACCAGTTTTCTGTAGACTTTTCAACCTATCCTTCAGAAAGGGAATATTTCCTTCCTGCTAAAAATGTGCCACAGTTCAGCCGATACCAAGAAGACCTTGCCAAATAACTACCGACCAGTCGCACTGCTTTCAATAATATCAAGTCATGGAAAAGGTTATCAGTCAGCATCTTCTAAAATATCTTGAAGAATTCAACATTATTAGTGATCATCAATATGGCTTTCGTAAACATAAATCAACAGGAGATCTTCTGATTCATGTAACACATATTTGGAACAACGCAATTGAACACTTTGGAGAATCTCGAGCGGTTGCTTTTGACATATCCAAGGCATTCGACGTTGTTTGGCACGATGGAATGTTGGCTAAGCTATGCTCTTATGGTATGTCTGAAAAGTTCTGTTGTGCTCCTCAGAGAGCATTCTTTACGAGTGGCGGTCGACGGATTTCTTTCTAACACCTTCACTATCAACGCTGGTGTGCCCCAAGGCTCCATACTGCCTCCTATTATCTTTCTCATTTACATTAACGATCTGTTGGAAAAGACCAGGAATCCAATCTACAGCTTTGCAGATGACAGTACGCTTATCTCTTCATTCATTTTGAACGCTCGGACATCGGCTCCTGAGGCGAATATCCGCAGACAGAGGGATGTCGTTCAACTTAATAAAGACCAGGAAGAAATTCTATCTTGGGGTGACAGTAACCAAGTTGAATTTAACGCTACAAAAACCGAGGCGGCAGTTTTTTTCTAAAAAAGTTAAAGTTGCTGAACCCCACATAGTCATGTCGGGGCACTCCATTCCCCTAGCATCGTCACACAATTTGTTGGGTGTTAATTTGGGAGCAAATATGTCCTGGCATGAACATTTTGCAGGCATAGTAAGGAGAGCTTCTCAAAAGTTGGGAATATTATTTCGAACTAGAATGTTTCATACTCCGCAACAACTGTTAATTCTTTGCAAAGCTCAAATTCGACCAACTATGGAATACTGCTCCCATGTTTGGGGCTCCGCTCCCAAACATACACTGTATTTGTTAGATTCTGTTCAGAGAAGAGCTGTTCGTCTGATTGGAGACCCGGAACTGACCGGCGGCCTTCATTCGCTGGAACGTCGCGCTAATACTTCACATCCGTATAAGGTTCAGCTTGTTACTCCACGTTCAACGCTTTTCAAGCAGTCTTTTATATGGAGAACATCATCCCTTTGGAATAATTTGTCCAGGGCTGTGTTTCCCACCGAGTACAATTTACAGCGATTCAAGAACAACGTGAAACGCTGTAAATGCCGCTCCTGGAGCTAAATGGTGTAAATATGAAGATATAAATTTTCAAAATAAAAATTCTCATAAAAAGATATATACACGGTTCAAAATCGTTTTTACAATTTTTTAAGCCAAAATTCAAAAACCATTCGGTTTTACAGTTTGGCTTTTCCGTTTGGTAAAATTTTTAAGAACACCAAATTGAAGAACCAAATATTCAACAGGCGCTATTTCACTGAGATTCCACAACGTTTAGAATAATGGTTACCATTTTTGAAAGTAACAAATTTTTTCTATAAAACTCTTCAATATTCAATTTCATTTGTACTCAATGGAAAAAAGTTTGGAACGAAAATTTTTTCTGTATAGAGCAAAAAGTTTGGATTCAAGACTAATTTTACGCAAAAAAAAAGTTTTGACCAAAAACTTTTTTCTCCTTTAAGAAAAAAAAATTCTATATTGAAATATTTTCTCTTGAGTCAAAACTTTTTTTCTGAGTGTACAAAAGAATTACTAAAAAACATTCTAAATTTTTGTGTAGACATTTGTTTCATAAACATACAATAATAATTTATCATTACATGTTCTTTTTATGTAATAATTATTTGTATAATTTTTACTATTATATCTACATACCCTTACAAAAAAATACTCTAAAAAACACTTAACTAATTGAGTGTGTTTTGAGTTGAGTGGTTTTCCTGACGAAAAAACCCTCAACTTCCGTGTTATGTTATGAAATAAAAACAATAATGATTTTTTTATTAGAATTACCAAATAAGAGAACAATATGTTTTTTAGCAGCTGAAAGCATTCAAAGAACAAATTTCCACTGCGATTAGCTGCATGAAAACGCGCGCGTGCGTTTAGAGGTCGTGCGCGCTTGCTTATTTATTCATATCATTGCTGCAAAAATTAACATACTGACCTAAATTTTTGATATGATAATTGCAAATGTATGAAAAATAAGCCGACATTGGTTATTTTGGTCAATTATTTAATTAATATTGAAATTTTTCAGCGTAAATTTTATTCACTATTAATAATAAAATAAGCAAACAATTTTATCAAACGACTATATCCATAAGAAGCGCACAAACGTAAAGAGTGTTTCTACGGAAAAATCAACTTGATTCGTTAATTATTAACAGAAAAGCGACGAGTTGATTATTGTGTTGTAAATTGATTTTGTCTGTCGATCGACGCGTTTACAGCATCTTGCCTATTAGGGAAACAGGGATCACGCGTAGAGGCAGTTTTGCAATCCGGTGCCGCAATTCGAAAACCTATAATAAATAAAACAGGTTAATAAATTGAAACGTCAAAATTGTTTTATTTTATGGTAGGGTTAAAAATATCTTTGAAAATGGATAAAAACGAGATAAAAATAATGCGTTTTACATTATTCCAAGCTTATGTCTTTGTTGTTCTCAAGTATTATATGGCGTAGTCCTGATTATTTTCACACAGGTTTTAAATAATTTTTCATTTACAGTTTAATTACTTCATGTCTATAATTAGTCAAGTTATAGCGTAACACGTGACCTCTAAACATACCCTTCCGATGTTCCTTACAAAAGTTAAGCAACTATATTATATTATAAATGAATGTAAACGGCATAATGATATAGCACATATGACTTTACTTTTTTAAATACCCTTTAGACGCCCCTTATTTCCTTATTAAATTATTAAATATCTAATTGTCTAATCTAAGATATTATATCGTATAGATATATAGTATATATACATTAGATGCAACTTCTACGGTTACCATGATAATCGCGATCAGGGTCTCACATTTCAACTAATAAAGCAATGTGTGTTTATCTGTGCGGTAATTTCGGGATTTTTTTCAAGTAAATCATCAAGATCTACAAATGCTTCCTTCCATAAAACATCTAATAGTAAAAATCAATAATGGCTTCTTAAAATAATAATAAGTGTCATGAAATAATAATTGCTGTTAGTTTCATATAGATCAGGAGTTTCACCTATATTTAGATTAAAATAAATGTCTAATTTATTTATTACATATATATATATATATATATATATATATATATATATATATATATATATATATATATATATATATATATATATGTATATATATATATATATATATATATATATATATATATATATATATATATATATATATATAAATGGTTTTCCATTAGGGATGTCCGATTTTTGACAGCTAATAGCGGCCATGTTGGTTGGCAGATGTTTGACATCTAATGTCAGTTGTATTTAGTAAGGTGCCATTCAATCATGAATCGTTTCACGTTAAAAGAACGTTGGAAAATTGTTCAAAATTACTCGATTACTCCAAAATAACTCGATGCTGCTTCCCAGAATTTGACGAAATGGACGCAAACGACTTTTATTTTCAACATGGCGCACCGTCTCATATTTTCAGCCCAAATATGGCTTTTTATTGCGCGCCAAGTTCGGTGAGTCAATAATTTCACGAAATGGCCCTACCGCTTAGCCGCCGAGATCCTGCGATTTAACGCCTTTGGACTATTTTCTTTGGGGCCACTTTAAATCACTAGTTCACAGCAACAAACCAGCAACTCTTGATGCACTTGAAGCCAACATTCGTCATACCACAGTCAGCGTAAGGCTGGAAATGCTGGCCCGAGTCATGGAAGCCGATTCGTCTTTGCAAAAAGAGCAGCGGTGGTCATTTGAGCGATATCTTGTTTAAATCTTAAATAGCATAAAATTTTCCGTTAAATAAAAGTTTCAGAATGAATTTAGCTTAAAAACTCTTTGTTTTATTCAGTTTTAAAGTCAGGACGCTCTTATTGGAAAACCCTCTATATATATATATATATATATATATATATATATATATATATATATATATATGTATATGTATATATATTTATATATATACTCGTATAAATATATATATATATATATATATATATATATATATATATATATATATATATATATATATATATATAAAGTTGTATATGCTACCACTGGTTTTTAGGTTAGGAAACCTATATAGCATTTACAATGTTGCCATTTATTAAAATTGTGCCCAAGAGCATAAGGAGTTTGCTGCAAATGGTTATTTTTCCGACAAAAAGTACAGCCAAAAATGAAATGAAAAAAGGAAAGATGCGTGAATATGAAAGCTGCTCAGAGATAGAAAATGCCAAAGGCAATATACATATATACAGAGTGTGGCGCATATAGTAGTTCCGCTATAGGTCACTGTTGACGTTTGTGAAAGCCACATACTTCTAGTAAACAGTCATAACCTCGAAATGACCGAGCCGTTGCGAACAACCGAAGAGCCCCAATTATCGAAAGTCTTCGCGTTGGAAATTCGATAACTGAAATAATTCTCTTCTTTGGGTACCTGAGATTAACTGTGTACGACATTGTTGTTAAATATAATGCTTCTGAGAAGGCACATACCAGCCATTTAATCCAAAACTGGTTATCGGATAACGTGGACATGTTCTGGTCCTAGATGGCTTGGTGTATAGGAGGATATAAAAATATTTATAGTTTCTGCTAACTAACATTTTCTGGTGACACTTAAAGTTATTCCTGATAATAATCAACTTAATTTAATATTTTCAATTAATATTTCTTATTCTAAAATCAATCATGCAGAAACTTGAATTCCAAAATAATCGTGTACAATCTCAAAAATTGTAGTTTCGGATGCTTCAGCTTCTTCGGCAAAGATCTTCAAGCATCGATCTGACAACAGCAAATCCTCAATAAGCTTGCCGTTTTCCTTAGTTCTTGAGTCAACTAGTCTTCTTATTTGGAGCAAAATTTTACTTGAAAATAAAATGGGCCATCTCCATACTATGTACTTAGAACAGCGACAATAATCTGACAACCAAACGATTTCTCTAACTAAGGCCGCGAAAGGAGAGTCAATTTTCTAATTCGACTAAATTTAGATGTTTGGATTCTGCTAAGATATATTAACTTCTTAAAAGTACATAAACATATATACGAGCGTCTAGCATCTAACCATGAAGATGACGTCATATGAAAATATGACGTCATCTTCATGGTTAGATGCTAGACGCTCGTATATATGTTTTGTACTTTTAAGAAGTTAATATATCTTAGCAGAATCCAAACATCTAAATTTAGTCGAATTAGAAAATTGACTCACCTTTCGCGGCCTTAGTTAGAGAAATCGTAGCTCCTGGAATTAGACTGAGTCAATTTGAAATTATTTTTTTGACGTTTCACCTACGATTAAACGAAATATCTTCAGAGAGCTTTACTTTTGGATATAGGAACACTGAATAACATGAATAGGTAATTAGAGATATGATGTAAGCTTACTCTTTTTCACATCTTTTTCCTTATATCTTTCAGGATAGACCTATGATATTTACCAGCAGGAACAAAGACAAGAGATTCTTTGTTTAACTCTCGCTCATTCCAGGCGTACAAGATGAATGCTTTGATGCTAATAGTTGTGCTAGAGGTTCAAAATAATCGTACGTGATGGTTACATGTAACAAAGCATTAAAAAGTACTGCTATTTCGGCCACCTATAACCGAGTAAGTGGTGACCGGGCTTCCCACGTATTCAAGGTTGGATTTACAACGGGAAAATATATTACGCTTTAAATAATGAAAGTGCATTTTTGGAAATTTTAATTTAGTGAGGGTAGTTACAGTCGAAAAGTACCTTAATAGCTTTTTAATAAGATTTTTACTCCGATTGTGACCGCCTTGCGCTTTAGATAAAACTAGTCGAACACACTTTAAAAATATTTTAAATATTTGGGACTTAATTATGTCCTGTTCTATATGAAGCTTATGAACTTAAAATTTTGAAGCAAAGTCTGCTGAGAATGCAACTTTATTATTTCTGATAGCTTATAAGGCAAATTTGATACAATCAGTTATTAAAAAAAAGCAACAATAACACAAAAATAAATATTTCAGTAGTTGTATTATTAATATCTAGAATATCTAAAATTATTTTGTATTATTACTTAGAAAGAAGGTTCCCTCGCCTATATACCTGATAAAGTAAAATTAACCCTGAATAAATTAATTAGCTGTACAAACGTACTTATATTTTTGTGATAATTTTATATGTCAACCCTTAGGGTAGATATATCTACTATCTTAGAGAGAAATGCAAGAACTTTTTGATATCGTAACAAGGTTTAAATAAAATTTTTTCATCTTTTAACAACCTCTAAGTTCAAAAGTTAGAAGGCTATAAAGTTAGCAATGCAAAAATTGTTGAAAAGCTTGAAATGAAAAAATTAA
This sequence comes from Pachyrhynchus sulphureomaculatus, assembly GCA_019049505.1. NCBI lineage: Eukaryota > Metazoa > Arthropoda > Insecta > Coleoptera > Curculionidae > Pachyrhynchus > Pachyrhynchus sulphureomaculatus. The sequence goes on along the minus strand of CM032446.1, from coordinate 147,983,264 downwards.
TACACGTGGTCAGTTGGTCAATATGGCTTCGTAATATGACTTTATAGTTATCAGGCTTAAACAATAGTTCACATAATACAGATTTTATAAGATAACACACCCAGTGCACAATAATAGTGGAGCTGGATTTGCTTAATAACTTGATAAAATTATTTAATATTAATAATATGGTTTTCCTTGATTTACTTAACAGGTACAGCAAAAAGAAAAAATAAAAATGTAGCTATTTTAAAACTATATTTACTCTAAAACATGTTGGTGTTTATAGAGGTTTATTGATTATAGATGGATTACCGCTTTTGCTCGTTTATTTAAAGAGTTACATATAGACTTTATAGCACTTTTAAAGATTTTTTTACGGAGTTAAACTAGAAATAATCGCAGATTGAGTTTTTAACATATGATAAAAACTTTATATTTTTTAAATGGAACACCCTTAATAACAATTTTCAGTTTTATAGAACTAGAAACGCCAATCTACATCTTTATGATGTATTTGTGCAAAATAAAAAAGAAAAAGGCTTTTTATAACCTTGCCGAAGTTGGCTATACACGTTGTATGTTAGGAATTTTGTAATGAGTAAGTTAAAAACTAAGTGCTAGTATAAAAATGTTTTTCTCAGAGAGTGAAAAAGGGAAATATATGAAATATTGTATTATTATTATTAAAGGCTTAACCCCAATTATGTCTATTAAGAATATTCTTGTTTATCGGTTACTGTCCATATGATCTCTTCGCTTCAAGTTTCAAGTTTTTTTAGCCTTTTAAACATTCCCGTAAAAAGGTGTCCAACACAGTTAAATTTGGGCTATTTGGTGGCTATCTTAGTGTCTGGTTACACTGAGAACGTTGTGTGCCGAAGGGTCATCCTGCTGTTAGATTATTTCCCTATTATCATGTAGTGCGAAATTTTAAATAATTTCCTTTATTGTTTCAAAGTATGTTACCCCGTCTATAGCGAGGATTCTTGGTTGGCCAAAAAGTAAACATTATTTTAATAAAAATTTTGGTCATAATAAAAAACTAAATGAAAATTACTATGTCAATTAGTAAATCGTACTACATTTTAACAAAATTAATGCTAAAATATTAAAAATGCAGATTTAAAGTCATTACATAGGTGTGGGAGGATACACAGAATTTTTCGTTTTTTTAAAATTTGTAGAGAATGTGACCGAAAAGGGACAACTTCATGATTTTACAGGGCTCTAGGTATTTTACCTTTATTAAGAGGATGCAAAACCTTGAAATTAGATTCAATATCAAAGGAAGGTTTCCTTTGAAACTATTGTGTGGGTTTTTCGAAAGAGAGATACGAAAATACTCTATATACAGGGCTTAGTAATATTGAATCTGGCAAATCCTTGTGTTTAAAGGAATTGAAGAGAAATAGTGATAAATAGCGCCTCTCAATAGTAAGTCAGATAAATAAATTACTGATGTTGTTGAAAGCATTTGTTGTTGTTGTTTATTACTTATTTATTGTATCGTACATGACTAACAATAATAGAATTCCTGTTTAATTAATTATGCTAAAAAGAAGCTAATAATAATCAGGATTTTATATCTATCAACTTAAATATTTAAAACACATTCGTAATATTTTAATGAAAGTCATTGTTAAAAATATAGGCAATGATATAATCAACACATAACAAATGACAGATGACTTAACAACTTGCATCAATTTGTCGCCATGTGCTACGAGTGGCGGGTAAATTATACGATCAGACGCTTTTGTCAAATTCAATTAAGTTAAAGTGTATTTAAAAAAAAAAACATTATTTCTGCTTTTTATCCCATCCTAGGATATACCCATTTCAATATATTGAATTATTTCTTAACACCATTTATTAAAATCAGTCAGTAGATACAAGTCATCGTCTTTCAATATCAGTAGCAATCATTATTATAATATCACCAATTTTAAAATATTTTAAAAATAATAGCTGAGAACTACTAAAAATTTGAAAGAGAAAATTAATACTGGACATTATTTATTATTTGTCATATTTAATTTTTTTTAATTATTTAATTTTTTAACAAGAAGACATAGAAAAGTAACTGGTAATAAATAGTAAAAATGACAGAAAGAGAAAAGAAACGTCAACTTTACTAGAAACTAATTTTTTCATAAAGATCGTTCTTTTTTATTGGTTTGGTATAGTTTTGTGTTAGTAAATAAGTATACATGGAGCTCAATCCTTCTATGTCTTTTTTGTGATTGAGATTATTTTTACAGGTTTTTATGTAACACATTTCCAAGAAACTTCTTCTGAAATAATTAGTCTCAACATCCAGAATGAAGCTGTTGTTTATATTGTACTCTGTGATCTGTATTATTTACGTGTAGGCTCAAGCTAGTTGCGTTAGGTTTGTGTTTACTATCACTTTTGTGTAACGCTAATCTTTTAGAGAGCTTTTGTGAAGTTCGTCCAACGTAGACCAAACCACATTGACAGGGAATGCCATAGATTATATTAGATCTTTGTAAAGTATCGGTTTTATCTTTTAAATTGGTATAAAAACAATTCATTCTTTTTATGTTGTAATTGGCAATTTTAATGTTTTGTATTTTTAAAAAGAGAAGACAAGGACTGGGGAAAGGCCTTCAATGTATTGTAACTTCCTACTTTAATATCGACATTAGTGGTGACAGTTGGATTAATTTGAAGGGGGGGTCTTTGAAAATTCTTTTTAATTAGAGCTTTAGGATAGTAATTGTCCAACAAAATGTTTTCTAACAGTTTTACATTTTTTTTCTTTTTTGTAAGTAATTTCACATACAGTCGTACAATTCATTTAATCACATGTTAAAAAAAACGAACGTTTTGGTTTATTTTCTGTACCTGGTTTGCATTTTTAGAATCCAGAAGAAGCTACCATTAGGCAGCGAAAGCTGGATAATAAAAATAAAAAAGCAGATACTAGAGCCTTTAGATCTTTGATTGCTCATCTCTTCTCCTTATAAAGGCGTTTCCCAGCAGTTAAACTTAGGATTGTTTGTTGCCAGTGCTCTGTTACTGTTCTTCCTCTTTCTTATATATATATATATATATATATATATATATATATATATATATATATATATATATTATATATATATATATACATATATATATATATATATATATATATATAATATATATATATAGGACGTTTCGTGTCAAACGGGGCCACCCCCATACCCAAATGTAGAATTAACGGAAAAAAAATTTCAAGTATGTCAATTTTTTCGTTGAGATGTAAGCTTTCAAATGCAATGTGTTCCTTTTGAAAAAAAACAAGATGGCAGCTTAATATGACGGCTAGAAACAAAAAAATCAGGATCAAATACAAGAAAATGATGATTTCTAAGCGGAATTAAGTTAACTGAACTTCAACATTGAGATGAAATGTAATATTGATGTAATAACTAGAGTAACCAACATAATTTTATATAATCACAATATAACGGATCCAATATGGCGCCTAAAACCGAAAAATTATACGAAAAATGAGCAGAGATCGAGATTTTGCAGTGAGATAGCACTTTTTATTACCGGAGTACTATATAGTAGAAAGTAACAACCTATCGTAACCTAACGAAGCCTAACCTACGCCAATGAAAGGCAACTTAACCAAACAAAACTTAATGTATCATACCTTACACAACAGAAAGGAAAATTAACGTAATAAAACTTTAGGCGTCATAACTTACAAAGCAGGAAAAGAGCTTAACCTAATTTAACATCTTGCAGCAGATTCTAACCTAATTTAAGGCAGTTTAAACCTAAATTAACTAATTTAGCCATGTTATTCAAAAAAAAATATAAAGCTTCACAACTTAAATGTCGGGAGGGCAAGTTAAGCTATTGGATCCTAAGGCATCATAGCTTACACAACAGAAAGGCAGCCTAAACCTAGCACTACCTAAGGCATCTTAGTTTACATAACAGAAAGGCAGCTTAACCTAGCACAACCTAAGGCATCATAGCACATATTCTATAATTTTATTAAGCAGCAATTCGATACACGGGTGTGCATAATGTGTATTCATAATGAAATATGTGTTTTTGTTAAGTTAAGTTGCCTTTCTTTGGAGTAGGTTAGGATTGGTTAGGTTACGATAAGTTGTTAATTTATATTATATGATGAGCCAGCGATAGTGTTCCGGTAAGAAAAAGTGCTATCTCACTGTGAAATTTTCGTAATTGTTACATCTTTCGTAAAATTTTCGGTTTTTAGCGCCATATTGGATTCACCATGATGGTATTACAATGTTGGTTACTCTAATTAATACCTCAATATTACATTTCGTCTCAGTGTTAAAGTTCAGTTAACTGAATTCCGCTTAGAAATTATCATTTGTTTGTATTTCTATCCTGATTTTTTTTGTTTTAACCCGTCATAATGAGCCACCATCTTATTTTCTTCAAAAGAACCACGTTGTATTTGATAGATTACAATTCAACGAAGAAATTGACACCCTTAAATTTTTTTTTCGTTAATTCTATTTTTGGGTGTGGAGGTGGCCCCATTGACCCGAAACATCCTATATATATATATATATATATATATATATAAATATATACATTATATATATATATATATATTATATATATATATATATATACATATATATATATATATATATATATATATATATATATAATATATATACTTATATACATATATATATATATATATATATATATATATATATATATATATATATATATATAGGATGTTTCGGGTCAATGGGGCCACCTCCACACTCAAAAATAGAATTAACGAAAAAAAAAAATTTAAGGGTGTCAATTTCTTCGTTGAATTGTAATCTTTCAAATACAACGTGGTTCTTTTGAATAAAATAAGATGGTGGCTCATTATGACGGGTAAAAACAAAAAATCAGGATAGAATACAAACAAATGATAATTTCTAAGCGGAATTAAGTTAACTGAACTTTAACACTGAGACGAAATGTAATATTGAGGTATTAATTAGAGTAACCAACATTGTAATACCATCATGGCGAATCCAATTATGGCGCTTAAATAAAAAAAAACCGAAAATTTTACGAAAGATGGAACAATTACGAAATTTCACAGTGAGATAGCACTTTTTCTTACCGGAACACTATCGCTGGCTCATCATATAATATAAATTAACAACTTATCGTAACCTAACCAATCCTAACCTACTCCAAAGAAAGGCAACTTAACTTAACAAAACACATATTTTCATTATGAATACACATTATGCACACCCGTGTATCGAATTGCTGCTTAATAAAATTATAGAATATGTGCTATGATGCCTTAGGTTGTGCTAGGTTAAGCTGCCTTTCTGTTATGTAAACTAAGATGCCTTAGGTAGTGCTAGGTTTAGGCTGCC